>CM035442.1:28373788-29573788 GCA_020310875.1 Ceratopteris richardii
TTGTTGTTTTTTTCCTTGAAATTTGAAGAGAGGGAGGGTTAAGGGAGGGTACCCATCCCCCTATCCCAAGCACACATCAACCTTGAGAAAGGATAGAGATGGGGTTGATTCCCAGATGTGAGTGTTTGTATGGAAGTGTGTGTATGTGTATGAGAGAGAGAGAAGGAGCTTAGGGGGTGTTTTTGTGCAACAACCAAAATAAACTAAAACTACACTACTCAAAAAACGAAAATGGGAGCAAATGGCTCAATGGAACGGTGAAAGTGCCATGCACAAACTCAAATCCTACATAATTGAGCAAAAAAGATTGCAACACAATACTTTACCACATGTTCTTGAGCTCTCCAAGTGATGAAAGACCGACCATCCCCGCAACGGTGCCAAAAAGTGTTGAGGTTGTAGCAAGGAAAGACCAAAACCCTCACCACCTTGCATGGAAGCAAGAAGGAAAGCTCAAGAGTGACTCTCCTCTCATCCACCCCTACCTCTCACATGTTCAAGCCATTGTCAACAGCCCCATGCTTTGCCACATGCTTGAAAACAAGGAGAATAGGGAGTCAAGGATCCTAGTCCATGAGGAAAATACAAGCAAATGCAACTACTCTACTCACACAAAGGAGAGACATGCATAGGCACACATACACACCACTCTCACACACTCACAAGACACAATACATGTAAATGTAAATAGTCTTCTTGGAGTAAATGAGAGCAGCTTCCATTGATAAGAGATATTATGACATGAGATCATGTCGACCAAAAGTTCCCTCCTTTACAAAAATGAGCTTCTATTTATAGGCTAAGCTCTATTCCCCATGTGCTCCTTTGAAAAGTCAAAAAGGTGATTCTCTCTCTAACTGTCATATCTCCTAGAGATCCTTTCCTAACAAACAAATCCACATAAAAGCATGCATGGGATTTCTACATGGGATTTCTTTTAGGAGAGAAAGAAAGGAAAAATACCCAAGGTCACCTACACTATGGTATAAGGAAGTATCAAAAAGTGATTTTAGGAGAGTGTTCACATGTGACACTCAAATATATACAAAAGGGTTATTCTCATGATCTAGTAAGAGTTCTTATGGACAATTGAGGGTGTGTGCATACCCTACAACCCAACACCCACCATTAAATTAATAATAATCAGACCTCATCAAAAGCAACAATAGTGATTTTAATCACTACCCAATGTAACGTACAACCACCCAATTTTGCCATATGATGCTCCATTTTTTGCAAGTGGAGGAGTCCTCAACCTTGAAGAGCTTAGATAGAATGTGCCTACCAATTTTCATATTTTTTGGATCTCATTTCATAACAAAAAATTAGCTTAGGACATAAATTTTAATTAGGCCAATCATTAAATGTGAAATCGGTCACTTCACCTTAAAAACTATAAATAGAGCTAAAGAGATCATTTTTGGGGGAGCTAGTTTGAGGTGTGATCGTGTAAGAGAACTTTTGTACTTTGAGTGATGAGTCGAAGTTTCCCATTCCATTGCTTATCCAAGTGTCTCTTCCTTGAGTGTGTGCATGTGTGTGTGTGCGTGTGTGCATGTGTGTGTGCACTAGTGTGCTTCTCACCTTCACCTTTGCACACATCACTCATTCAGGATCTTCATATCATCCTTGCATCTTTGTAGATTGACAATTAAGGAGGTGGAGCTCTAGGACATGATACTTATCCTTTTCTAGAGCAACACCAAATTCGGCGCCGTTGCTGGCGATGTGCTGAAGGACAAACTCGTGATGGTAAGAGTGTTAGGAGACATGCATTGGAAGGTAACTAGTTAGAGTGTTTTGCAAGATTTCACATTTATTTTTTTTTCCACGTTTACATCATTTCAAGATACTCCTATAAGATTTCCTTGCACCGATTGGGTTAGAAAATTTTACCTTATTGCACCTTGAGACAGAGATCTTCAGGTTCGAACTATGTGACATGTGTAGGATTCTTTCCCTTGGCCTTCTCAATCACCAAATTATACTCAGCCATATATAGAAAGTATGGTTTGTATTAAATTTCATTGATACAAATATATCTTTGTGGTGATAATTGTGCAAAATATGGAGATTGAAGTATCTTTTCCTTGATCACTACCATTGCATGTAGTTATGCTTCTACCCTTGCTGAATGAGTTTTTCCCATCTCTCTCATCCATGCTCGTGTGGAGAGTTCGAATGTGTCTTGGCCATCTTCGATCACATGTCTACCACAGGAAGGTTGGGGTTCATATTCCTCTTTGAAAGTTGCCTCCACTGGGATGGGGATTGTTTCTTCGGTGGTCGGTATCTCAAGTGGTGAATCTGGTCTAGGTATCTGTGATGTATCAGGAATTTGTGCTTATAGCTCCAACACATGTGCCCCTAATGGAGTCAATTCTTCCAATATCTCTGGTAGCGTGACTTCTTGAATTATGGTGGGTTGACGAGGTGCTTGGAGTTGAAGAGTTGCATTGTCAGTTTTAAGTACTTGATATTTTTTTGTTAACTTATCATAATCTTCCAATAAGTGTGTGTTGTCTTCTAGCAATAGTTGCATAGTTTTTTACAAGATAGCCTTAAGTATACTTGGACTTAGTGGTTCATCAGGTTTGTCCATGGCGGCTTCAAAATTCTCTATATTTTGTTCCTAGAGGCATTGTTTTTTGTCCTTAGCCACTGCTAGGTGTCATCGTAAGAGTCCCATGTTTGGTGTTAACATGGCATTCTTCACAATCTGGACCCGTGGATGCTCGTCTGCTTCAGTGATAGTCTCTTTTGCCTTCTGCTTGAACTCCAACTCCATGGAGTGATATGTGTCATGGATCTCTTGATGTCATGCATTTAGAGAGGCATTCTCGATGGTTGGTGAATTCAGGCTGACTTACAATTGACTCATGGTCTGCTACAATGCTTGGTAGTTGTATCGTAATGATGTGAATTCCTCTTTTACTTGGTGCATGCATGCAAACATTTGTTGAAATGCATTATCTACAATGGATGATGATAGTAATGATGACATGCTAAAGAATGAAGGTTGTGTTGTAGGTAATGTAGGGGGGAAGAGGAATGGGTGGGGGATCATGGATGCTCTGGTGATAGTTGAAAAGTGTGTGGAGGTGGGAGCGTGTGGCATAGTGGATGTGAGTTTCAATGTGGTGGATGAGATGTCCATATCATTGGATGTGTGATCAAGTGAAATAATGGTGAACAGTGGAGTAACTGAGGGTGGGTGCATGGGTGTTAACACAAGGTTTTTGAATGTAGATGAATACATTACATGTTGAGATTCATAGAATGATTGATGTAAAGGAGAAGATGGTAGTAATGTTCTAGGGTTGGGAGGTGTTACGCTTGAAAAGGTCATGGGGTGTTGTAGTGGGAAGAAAGGTTGTTGGGGGAAGGGATTGGAAGAGATTGGAGGGGTGAGGACAGGATTGGAGGTAACTGGGAGAATGGTCATCATGGGAATGGGTGTAGAGGGTTCAACGAGAAAAGTGGGTATGGGATGTACTAGGGCTTCTACTACGACACTGGAGATGAATTGATCAGAAGAAGTTGAGCTAGAATACACAAGAGAGGTTGAATGTACAGGTGATCAGAGGGTTCCTTTGGAGGTAGAGGCACTTTAAAATGATGGTGGTGGGTATGGAGTTGAGGGTCATGGAGGAGATTCGACAATAATGGTTTCACCTTGGGGTGGTGAATCAGCCACTATGTGTGCTTCTTCGTGGTGATGGGAGGATTGGGTGCCGGTTGGAACATGATATTCACTTGGCCTCAACATTTAAATGGATATTTCTAGGGTCAAGCTTTGGTAGGAGCCTCTGTTTAAGAAAATGCAATGCCTCAACCATGCCTACTACATGGACTAATTCATTGATGGCATTACAAAAGAAGCTTCAAAACCTCCACTTGCCAACTCTTGTTGTAGGATTTCTTTACTCTACCCTTTTGAGACCCATTTGCTTGCCCACACAACTTGCATATTACAATATATCTTTTGAAAGGAAATCATGTATGTGATGGCATCTAATGTAACCTCTTCTCTTGTATTAGTGCCACCTTGTGTCTTAGTCTATTGCTCCTCGTGGCCATGGTGGTCATCGCCTTGGGAGTCTTGACTATGTTGACTCTCATCATTTCTCTCTTAATCATCAGTCACTATTTGTTCATGATGGTCTTAGCTTGATACTACTTATTCCCACCCGTGTTCAGGTGGAGAGATAGGGTAGCTCGGTCGTTCGTATTTTTGTGAAAAAAAATTGTTCCTCCAAAAATTGAAACTCACTTGAAAATGCATATTGCATCTCAAAATCAAATGTTGTATTGAGAGCTTTTGCCTCTAAGTTGGGTATGGGGAACATGAAAACCTCAGCACCAATATTGGTTGGGGCTTTAGTGGCTTCTGTGGTGGCCTAAGTGGTAGTGATAACGGTGGATTTCATGGTTATCGTTGCACTAGTAGTGCCTTCATTTGTGATGGGGCATGATAGGTAAATTCCAATAGGCGATACTACCATAGGAGGTACTTGTAGGCATTGGATCGTACCTCTCATATCTTTCCTATTCTTAACTTGGTTGCCTTACAGGCTTTCTTGGGAGCTCCCTTTAAATTTCTTTAATTCTTTGCTAGTCATAGCACGCTCAATGTGGATATCATATGCTAGGCACATATACACAATCCTGGTGATTGCATAAAAACCATGAATAACTGTTTTTCATGCCCATCATTGATGTGTCCAATACAATTGCTCTTGAATCTAGCTAGCGAGAGTAATAGTTTGGGGTCCTATATTTGCCAAGTATAATCCAAATCAAATACATTTTTGCAACAATGTAAAACAATTATGTGTTGGGAAGGCCAAGTGTTGCATGCATACACGTAATGGTTTTGACAGCTCAGGTGTAATAGTGGAAATATCTGCCCATTTGAGAACATCACCTTTCTTCATTGGGTCCGGAATGAGCCTCTCCCTTTCTTTGGATGTATGCATACCATGGATTTTGAGTGCAGCCCTGATAAAATCTACAGAGAGGTAGAACTTCTTGAATGGTGGGTCTACAACTAGTGATGGAAAAATGAATATGTCAGGTAAATCCCTCCTGATAGGGGGTTGCAATGTGGTGACCAAATAAAAAGAATGGTAAAAGTTGGGTTTGGGGAGGGGAGCACTGAAATGTTCTATAAATCCCACCCTTGCCTAAATTGTTTGTAACTCTTCTAAATTATGAAGGGCCTCAAAATCCTAGAAAAAGAATTGATATCTACCACAAGTATCTCTGTTGAAGCATAGAATTGCATCATAAATATATTTTGTGTCGACCAAAAATCCTCCTAAGCCATGAAACTAGTGGGATTTACTGTGTACTTTCTTGATTCTTTTGATGGGAGGATCATCAATAGGCATTGGCCCCATGAAGTCTTGAAATTCCAGAGGTTTAATTGAAGGATGGGATTTGGCCAATAAGTTCTCAAATTTCACTAGTAGCATGTTGGTGCTAGCCTTGGAGGTTCCTTCAACTTGCATTATGATTTGAATGTGTGTGTAAAGGATGTGATACAAAAAGATAACACATTAGCATGGAAATTATTTATGATCCCAAAATAGTGAGTCTGTGATCCCTTTCCATAACGGATACATAACCCATGTAGTCGTATGTTGTAAGGTGATTTAGGTAATGATCTCTTAGTAAATAATGCATGTCTCTAGACTTCCTACATGGGCTGAATAATGCATACATTGCTTTTCATGAGATGTCATTACAAGTGATAGTGAGTTAGTGGAGGTGGATTTGCACAAGATTTAGGTATTATTGATCTATTACAAGGATAAATATTAGTTTTAAGAGATGTTACATTGTACAAAGGGGTGAATGGAAGGTTTTGGATGCTTTTCAACACCCCCTTTCTAAGAGTTGGTGAATGGATGTGATTCGCTTGATGAGGTACAAGGTATGAATCTAGCAATGGTAACGTTGGTGAGTGGTGTAATTTTAGAGGGGTGGTCATTACAAGGATTGGTTGTTCAGCTATAAGACAGGCCTTGGGCACCCAAATTTGAGTGGGGTTCCTCTTGGGGGTCAGACACTTCGTAGGTACCCATATTTGTTGAGTTCTCATTGGTGGGGAAGAAGATTCAGGGGATGTGGAATGTTGAGTTGACTTTGCTTTGGTTTCTTCACTTCATGGCATGTACTGCTAGAAGTGGTTGATGCTTGCTGACCTTTTGGTACCCATACTTGCTTTGTGCCGCTTGCCTTGGCATGCATGTGCTGCCTCCAAAAGGTATGCTGGTTGGGTTGTCAGTTTGGGTTCCTAAGTTGTGGTTGATTTTTCTATGGAAGTGGTTGAGAGGTTTATTCGACACTTTGCTTTGGAAAATAAGGGAGATCCAACACTTGCATGACCTGCCCATCAAAAAGTGAGGCATTCAGTACAATAGATCTAGGTAGGCATGCAAGAAGTGTGGAGGATGGGAGTGAGGAGACTATTGTGCCCATTTGTCTACTAATGTAGCCCACTTTATCACTAATGGTCCCCATTTCTCCAAAGAAGGAGAGGAATATTTCTTGATTTCTCCTTGGGCAAATGATGTTTGCTACCTGCCCCATTAGGGTTGTCATTGATGGGAGCATTTGAACAAAAATATTTTGATCCTCCTTAGTATCCATCATATATGGGATGGGGTCACTTTCCTCTATTTTGGAATAGTTAGGGAATCCAAGCAGTATCACTCCTTGTTGGCCTGGTATCTTGAGATGAAGGGAGCATTTTCTAAGATTTAAGTCCATCGAATGATCATATAACCAATCTTGGCCAAGAATTAATGGTTACATGAGGTCATCATCATGGCACACTAGGAACTTCATGTCAAGGTTACATTGTGCATTACATTGTGCCTCCTATCTCTATGAGATATGCCTTGATTGGCCGCATTTCTACTCCCATGTCTTAACAGGGAGACCACCTAATGGCACTAGTCACAACACCTAAGTCAATTAAAGCCCTAATCTCCTTGAATGCATTATCGTGGCCTAGCTTAACCATAATGAATGGTCTCTTATCCACTATGCTAGGGTGAGCAGTTGACTTTGTTTGACACATGGCAATACGATATTTGGGGGCTTCTACATTGGTAAATAGGATTACTTTAGAGCCTTCAAATTGGAAATAGTGTTCTCTCCCTAGTCCTTCTCTTCTTAATTTCATATGTTTAATGCATTCTAAGGCCTCATCCTGAGCTTTCTCTCTTATTTTATTCTCTTCGTCCTTGTGCTTATTTGCCATCGTGAGTCATCTAAGCATATCCTGAGTAAGAGGTCCTTGATAAATCGCGACTCCATAGCCGCTAATGTAGTTAGGCATTAACTCTACTTCTAGCATGGGTGATTGTACTGCCCCACTTGTTGAAACCGTGTTTATAATCATAGGTCCATAGCAATGTTTCTCTAGTTTTTGTGCGTGTTGTTTCAATGTATACACTCGGACTTAATCACCTTCTTTCAAGCTCTATCTTTTGCATGTGTGTCAAAATAGGCTTTATGTTGCTTCTTGGTTGCATATATGAATGCTGCTACTCTCAGCCCAGTCTCTCCTAATCATTCCAAGTCCATGATCCTTGACGATAACTCGTGGCCAGTCCGCTGATGCTCTTGTGCAACCTTAAGGGTGGGTATCAAAAAATCAAAGGGAAGCACTAAATTTTGACCAAAAACCATATGAAAAGGGATTTGCATTGATTACGGTCTTGTAGGCCACTCGATATGCTCGGACAACATGATATAACTATTTGTCCCAATCTGAATTGTTTGGTTTTCATGAGTTTCATCAGTACATTACAAAGGATCTTGTTAGTAGTTTCTCCCTGTCCATTCACCTGAGGATGATATGGTGCAGATTTCTTGTGAATCACCATAAAATCATGTAACAAGTATTCAATAATTTGGTTTAGAAAGTGAATCCCTCTATCGTCACCAATTTTATAAGTAGTCCATACCTTGTAAAGACATTCTCAAATAAGAATTTTGGAGTCGTTTGTACATCCTTCTTTTTGGTAGCCTTAGCCTCTACCCATTTGGTAAGATAATCAGTACCTACTATGATGTATTGAGCATGAGTACCTTCATCAGGGGGTTAATGGGTCCTAAAAAATCTATATCCCACTTAGAGAAAGCATGCCCATCATGGGTTTCAGTGGCATTTAATCTCTGTGAGTAGGAAACTGAGCTCTTTGGCATACATCACATCACTTCACATATGTATGTGCATCCATATGAAGAGTGGGCAACCATAATCCTATGAGTAGTATGGCTTTGATTATCCAATCGGGGCCAAAATGAACTCTTGCAACACCTTGGTAAGAAGTCTCTAATAGGCTCAAGTAATAGCTCTCATGAACATAGTGTTTCATATATCCATCTCTTTCTCGTTTATACAAATTATTGCCAATGAGTGTAAAGTTTAGAGCTTCCTACTCTAGACTTCCTAGTCTTGCTAAATTCATTCCTTGAGGGAATGTGCTCATCCTCAAGTAGGTCACCATTGGTTCACTCCATTCTAATGTAAGAGACACATGATATAAAGTGGCATGCTCGACGCGTGGTCTTTCACAATAGACTGGGCATTCCTTGCATAGTCTAGAAACATCTGCTTCCATAGAAGGCCAATATGCTCCTAATGCATGTAGTCTACAGTGCGCAGTGTTTCGAATGATATTACTTTAATGCACCTATATGTGCTAATTGCAACCATTTTTCATATTTTGATTTCTCTATGCAACAAGCAAGAATTTTATGATTCTCTTGTTTATACATGCTTTTGGCTAGTATTTGGTATCTTTGAGACTTGGTGATCTCTCCCTCTTTGATTCTAATCCTCGAATTCTTTGGTCCGAACATGAGAATAGGGACACTAGACATGTGTACATGGAATGGCTTACTTCAGGCTGGTGTCATCAAAATGGGTGCTGAACACAAAGGTTGTTTAAGTTCATTGAATGATTTATCACATTCATCCATCCATTCAAATTTATTCAAAAGGGAGTACATAGGCTTTGCAATGATTGTGTGCATGTGTATGAATCATTGATAATAGCCACAATGGCCCATGAAAGATTGTACTTCACATTTTTTGGCTTAGTTAGGTACTCTAACCTTTTCTTCATCTATAGAAATTCTATTCTTGGACATGATCTGTCCTAGAATCTTGCCTTGCCTGACCATGAAAACACACTTTTCTAGGTTCAAGCAACATAGTAGTCTTGACATTTTTCAAAGACTTGCTTCAATTCAAGGATGTGGGTATGTCTTATGTTAGAATGTGTGCATGAATCATCCACATACACTTTCAAGTTCTTCCGTAAGAATTCCTATACATCAGCCATTGAAAAGTGGCATGTGCGTTTGTTAGCCCAAATGGCATCACACGAAATGCAAATATGCCATATTCTATGGCAAAAGCCATCTTATGTTAATCTTGAGGAAAAATGGTCATCTAGTTGTAGCCTAAGAATCCATCAAGGAAGTTGTAGACTTCTTTGCCAACAACTCATTCTAATAAATGCTCCGAGATAGGATGTGGGTAACTATCTCTAATTATAGCGACATTAATGTTTTTAAGGTTAATACACACACACAATTTTTTGTTCTTTTTAAGCACCACCATAGTGGGGGATACCCATTTGCTATGCTCAATTTCATAGATAAATCTAGCTTCTATCAGATGATCTATCTCTTCTTTAATCTTGGCAGCATAATTGTCATTATAAGTGTATGGTTTTTGTTTTGAAGGCTTGGCTTTTGGAGTCATGGGAATTCTATGGGAGCATATACCTGGGTCCACTCCTTTCAAATCATTGTAGCTCCTTGCAAATACATCTCTATATTCTCACAATAAGGTTGTTAATTCTTCCTCTTCTTCCTTTATCAAATCATGCCCTATATATATGCATTTCTCTTCTCCTTCTTCAATTTGAGGACTCGTCCCCTTTCAAAAATGTTAAACAAACACATTTGTACATCCCCAATGAAGTGTAACCGACACAACATGTCTTTGATTAGTAGAGCTCAAAAAATTATCAACAGGAAGGTTTGAGAAGGGTAGGTATGTGGAGAAAAGCACACCCCCCCCCTTGCAGAGTTATAGCTCAACACTCAAGCCATGTAATATATAACCCTCAAAAATCTTTTCACCCCTCAATACCACCACATCCAGTATCACCTTTTGTCCCCCAGCAGACACATACCACCCGCTCAGCAACTCTTAGGAAATGGATACCGAAACATATTCAGCTGTCTCCTCAAAACCCGTTATCTAACATAGCTCCCATCCCTACTTATCTCCATCCTTGTAATAAATCACCCAACATTGAACTTTGTACAAATTCACACACCATAACCCAACATCACTTGTAATAACAATCTCATCAAGCAATGTATGCACTATCTGAAGCATGTAGGTGTCTAGAGACCTACATTAGTTTGCATAAATCATTCCATAAATCACCTCACAACACTCGGTTACATGGGTTACACATCAGTTATGGAAAGGGATTGCGGTCTCACTTTAATGGGATCATGATTAATTTCCATGCTAATGTGCTAATCTTTTGTAGCAGATTTCTCCACACTCGCATCATTCATCATGCAGACAGAAGGACCATCTGAAGCTGGCCCTAGTGTACCGATGGTTAATATTGGCGAATTATTGGATGAACCCCATCTAAAGGCACAACCCCCAAAATTTCAAGGATTCCCAGGACCGATGCCCATTGATGATCCTCCTAGAGGATATACCAAAAAAGTTCACCGGAACTCCCATTGGTTCCAAGGTTCACCAGGACCTTTGGCAGATGCAGATTTTATTTTTGATGCCAATTTGACTTTCGACGGTAGTAAGTGGGGCAAGTACCAGTTCTTCTCTAGAGAATTTGAAGCGCTCCAGAATATGGAAGATTTAAAGCATGTTTGGGCTAGAGCAGGTTTTACAGAATACTTCAGTGATCCATTGCCCAAACCGGATTTTTATAGATGTTACTACCTAGTGACCGCTCTGACCGCCTCCGAGAACAAGGATTTTCCAGGACCATTCATTTTACCGTCCTTAGTAAATGACCCACCATTAAAGAAGTTTTATCTTTCTAAAGGTTTGATTAGAGTCGCAATCAAGATACATGGAACGCACACTCCGACAGAGCAAAAAAGGCTAATTCTAGAGCCTATGAAGTGTGGGGATGTCATCAAATGGGAAGACATTTTGGCTATCACACCTGAACTATCTAAGCCATTAAGAATATGTATGCAACATTTCGCATTCCCAACTCAGGATCGATTCACCATGCCCCACAAACGTATTTGCTTTGGACTATACTTAGCGTGTATAGGACCCCAAACAGTAGATCTGGCAAGTTGGATTATAGATTAGTTGTATCTAGCAGAGCAGAGATGGGAAAGGAAAAAGGTTATCCATGCATGCTGCACTCTCACAAGAATCGTGTATATGTGTTTGGCTTATGACTTGCCTATAGAGCGTGCAATGACAAGTGAAGAATTGAAGGCATTCAAAGGGACTGCCAAGAAAGCCAAAAAATCTAGCAAGGGACGCGCAGGCAAGCGCATGCGAGGAACCATCCCATGCCTACAAGTTCGAGAGTCCCCGTCACCTCAACCCTCTCCAGAACAATCTCCTACGAAACCCCTTGCATCTGTACAACCCATTCGCATACGCCTATCAAGACTAGTGATTACGGAAGGCACAACCAGTACCGTTACCTCTCAGGCAACCACCGTCCAGGAATCTACCACCACTGTAGTAGGCGTTCCCACCTCCATTGGTGCAGAAGCGTTTTTGTTCCCTATACCCAATCGGGAAGCAGAACCACTGAATACCACGTTCGATTTTGAAATGCCAAATGCTTTTTCAAATGAATTTCAATTTTTTGAAGGCCAATTTTTCTCTCAAGAATATGAACAAACAAGTTACCCTGCCACTCCACCTGATCAACCACAAGGATAAGTAGTATCCAGCTCAGAAGAAGAAATAACATAAATAGATGATGAAGATGGCGATGATGAAGCTAGTCAAGCCAACCAGGAATCTCAAGAGCATGAATAGACTGACACATAGGAACAGCAAACTGACACCCAAGGTGACACAAGCACGCATGAAGATGAAACATTTGAAGTTGCAGCTTATACATTAACAATCAAAAAGCTATACCGCACCATGCAAGCTGTTTGGGCATGCAAAAAGCTATCTGCGGAAGAAAGCCAAGCACTCGTAGAACAAGAACTCGCCATAGGAGGCTTCGAAGAAGCATATATCCAAGGTTTCAGAGAATTGGTCAAATCAGTGGGCACTAATGAAGCATTACAATATTTGCAGAGAAAGCCATTACCGCAATTTGACCAATGCCGAATTCGATTACTATCAAAACTGGGTCAATACATTCGTGTACCGATGGATGCCCAGTCATCACAACAGGCTGGGGAAGCACATCTTATTCTTGAAGGATCTTTGGCAGAAGAAACGATTGTCATCGACTCCCCACCTGACACTACTACTGTAAATACCACCACGGTTGTCGAAGTACCCACCACCCCAACCGCTCCTATTTCACCTCCCGTCCCTCCAATCTCTCCTGTATACCCACCTCTCCTAGACCATCCACATATTTTGATAGTGCGGTAGCAAAAGCCTTGGTTGCCTCCATTCCTCCCACCCTTTCTGCACCTACACAACCTAGCCTCCCTCCTCGAACGTCCACCCTTCTATCCAGTCCATTTCTCCATCCATCCTTCCCTTCCTTCCCCACCCCTCCAAGACCCCTATTCCCGTTTCCACCTCCATTGACCTTCTCCCCCGTCTCTCCTCCCCGACCCACTGTATTCCCTCTCCACCAAGCAGTACAAGAGACCCCATTTGTAAATTACTCTGCCACTTTTGTAAATCCTATATTTACACCCACGCATGCACCCACTATCACTCCACTATTCATAGTCACGACACTCGACACCACGTCCAGTAACATGGATATATCACCTCCCACTACACCACCACTCACTTCATCCATTGCACCACCATATTTAGGCACATCACTTTTTTCCACAATCACTACTACATCCACGTTCCCATCCCCATTCCCCTTGCATCGACACCCACACACACAGCATCTTCACTCACCCCACCATTACTATTATCACCCACCATCGACACCGCATTTTGTCAGATGTTCACATGCATGAACCAAGTGCGAGATGAGTTTGCATCTCTTGGCACTAGTTACCAGACGCTGCAGCAGACAACGAATGATTTACAATCACAGCTCAATTCATTATCAATCAAGAATGCCTCACTTAACACCCACTACCAAGAGCTACGCCAGGCCTACCACAAACTTGAACTCGAAAGTGAACAAAAGACAAAAGAGGCCATCATCGATATTGACAACTTATTGCGGGCTCAGACTATTCGCAATGTGATGCTTACTAGAAACATGGGACTGCTCAGATGCCCCTTAGCAGGAGATAAAGAAGAGAACCAATGCTTACAGGAACAGAATAGAGAGAATCTCGAAGTTGCTCTAGATCAACCGGACGAACCCTTGAGTCCCAGTCATTTCAAAGCTGTTCATTCAAAATCTATGATGATGTTATTAGAAGATTATGTCAGATTACTAGACGAATATGACAACATGAATGAGGAATACCATAAGCTCAAAGAGGAACACAAAATTTTACAGTTACGAGCACCTGTACAACAAGCACCACCAGCACCACCAGCTCCTACGGCCATATCTCGTGAGATCATCGAGGAACTCAACGTTTTACGGGCCCAGGTATTGACTCTTCAAACATAGATAGGAACATACGAAGTGCCCCCTAGACCAAATTCTCCACCAGAACTACCAGTGGATGAAGAAACAGTGACCATCCTGGTGGAGGACACTTTTGAAGAAGCCTACGAACCCCAACCCATCCCAGGCGGACATGTCACGGCGAAAGGCCAGACCACATTCGAACTCCCTACCCCCGCATGGATGAAGACTGTAGAAGAGCTTGGCAGGACCCACTCAACACGTGTGGAAGCTCAGTTACATGCAATGGTGTAGCTCAATGATGAGTAGCACCTCCTTTAATGTCAATCCGGGAAGACGTGAGGATGGTATGAAGACCTCGAGCAAGTGGCGGCACAAGTGCGTGAGTGAGAAGCACACAAGCATGCACACACATACACACACACGCGCACACACGGCAAGACAGAGAGAGAGAATCAATGGAGTTCTTTAGATTACTTTCAAAAGCTCTTACAAGTTCGTTTCAATTACAATCTAACCTCAAAAATGAGCTCTCTAGCTCTTTTTATAGTTTTTGACTAGCTTTTGGCCCTGTCCAGACCTAGTGTCCGGCCTAGTTAAAAATTAGGTTCCAGGGCTTATTTGAGGGCTCAAACGAAGTCTAAAAATTATGAAATTTGGTACGATGGTACTTCTAATACTCCTCAAGCTCGAGGACTCCTCGGCTTGCACAAAATGGAGTCTAATCTACCAAAAACGGGATTTACAATGTTTGTGTAGTGATTAAAATCACTTGGGTTGTACATAATCTATGGGAAAAAATGATCTGGCCTTGTTGCCGTATTGTGCATGACTCCTTTACTGCTTTGTATGCCAACACTCCCCCCTTCCTAGCGTCTGTCGCCCCTGACAGACCTTTGTTCCCTCGGGTGGTCGATGTAATATTGGATGACATTGGTGGCCAGTTCATGTTCTCCTATCCTTAAGCCTCTTGCTAGATCGGCTTCCAATGCCTCCCAATTTATTGCACCGGGGGTCTCTGGTTGCGGGGTGGTGTAGTACTCTGAATACATTGCTTGTTCACAAGCAAACAGTTGAAGCAGATGTGTCGGCTTTGGCGCGAAAATCTCCGAGTGGTACTCCCAGAACCCTAATCTGAACATTTCTTCGAAGGTCTGTTTGTAGCAGGCGGGGAGGTATTTGATGCGTGCATGCCAAGCGTAAGCCACACGGATACTGGGGGTGGTGCTCATGTCATACACCAAGTCGTAATTTCCATTGCTAAACCCCAGAAGGCGTACCTGTGGTGCGGCTGCATTTCTAAAGGTCTTCAGCACCACTTGCATCATATCTAAGATTTTAAGCATCATTTGCGCTGCTACATCTTGCATGGGCTTCAAGCGCGGCATCCAGTGGCGAATGGTCCCCATCATATATGCTACCGATGGTGGTCCTTGTGGTGGCGCTATGTACGGGTAGTTCAGCCATTCCTTGCATTGCGCATTGTTCTGTACCTTGATATTAAATGCCTTCCACGACCTGCGGCGGGGGACTGGACCGTAGCATGGGTTGTACAGGAGGTGCAACGGCGCGTTGTTCCATGTGCGTAGCATTTCTGGATAAGTCTCTAAAAGTTTCTGCCGCCATGTTGGTTGACGAATCTTGCCTTTTCGCACCTCTGGAGGAAGGTCTTCGGGTTGAAATTGGGTCGCAAAAGTAGGAATCTGACCCGTGACTCTTTGTATTTCTGCATTATAATCAGCCAAGATAATATAATATGGCCTGTACTGGAGTTCCGATGAGAGAATCAGGCGTCTCGATGACAAGTTCTTGAAGTAATCTGATTGTAAAACAGTCTCCTCTATGACCCTCATAGCCTGATTTTGCACTACGGTGCGCTCTTCATGCGAGGTCCCTGTTTCCTCCACTTGTCCTAACCATGGCGGCCGTGGTGCCTCGAACGTGTCCTGCGCTTCTTCTGTTTGTTGGCCTCCTGGGAATGGTTGCGGATCATATTCTTCATCAAACGTTTGTTCCACAGGAATTTGCACAACTTCTTCGTCCGTGGGAGCCTCCGGAGGGGAAGATGGCCTCTCATATTGTAGTAGGCGTGTTTGCAATTCAGTTACCTGTTTCTGGAGATCTTTTATGGCCTCTGCGTCGGAGGGAAGCGAAGCCGCAGAGGGGGTGGTTGGAGGGGCAGCTGTTGGGCCTTGTTGGTGTTCCTGCTTCAGTTGTCCTAGCTCCTCTGATAGCTTATCATGTGCTTCGAGCAGCATGGCATAATCTTCCAATATAATCTTGATGTTATCGGGGGTCACTGCTTGAAACTTGGATGGGCTGATGGGTGCCCCCGGTGTGCTCTCAATAGCTGCCTCCAGGTTCTCTTGATTTTGTATTTGCAGACGTCTGTTCTCTTCCTGAGCAGCCGCAAGATGGCGTTTAAGTAGCGCCATATTTCGCTGAAGTTTTGAGTTGCGTTCCAGTTGTGTCCGTAGGTGACTTTCTACCACCTGCACTGCTTCCTTATCTACGTTCTGTAGCTGTACTTCCAATATATTATGGGCGTCTTGGAGGGTTTGGAACTGTGTGTGAAGGCGAGCGTTCTCCTCTTCTAGTACCGCAAGGCGGAGCTGTAGTGTCGCTGAGTGCTCTTGCAGGCGTGCGTTTTGTTGTTGGAGCTGAATGTAATCTGTTCTTAAATTTGATATACAAGCCAACATGGTGTCCAATGCATTACCTATAGATGAGTGGGGGGTGTTTACTGTGGAAGATGCATGGGAAGGGAATTGGGGAAGGGAGACAGTGAATGATGTGTCTACGAAAGTTGTGTGTGTGGGTGAAATTGGTGGAGGGGGAATGGGAGGAGGTGAAACCGTGGGTGGAGGTGCCGTGGGTGGTGAAATGTCCATACCTTCAGGAGTGGGTGTTAGTGTGGGGCCTGCCATATACATTGGTATGGTAGGTGGTGTGTGTGTGGAAGTGGTGAATAGATGTGACGTGGGGTGGGGAGCTGAAAAGACAGGGAATGGTTGAGGGCCTGGTTGAAAAGCCCTAGCAAAGATGTCCTGGAGGGATTGTAGAAATGGAGAGAGGGATATTGGGGGTTGGGGTCGTAAATTTGAGGAGGGCTGAAAGGGTTGCGTGGTAGCAGGGAAGCCCATGAATGTGGATCTGGGGTCAGGATGACCGGTGGCTGAAGGCATTGGGGATGGTTGTCCTAGGGCAGGCTCGGGAATGGTTTCGGTGGGTGGTGTAGTGATGGGGTTTGCGTCAAAGACCGGGTTATCAGTGGTAGAGAATAGGGTGGCACTGGAGATCGGAGTACGGAAGGTGAAGGTGGGGTCGGTGGGTTGAGCAGTCGATGTGGTTTCCACTGTTTCTCTTCTAGGAGGTGATGGTGGGGGAGTGGATGGTAGTGGTTCGGTGGACTCCTCATGGGTGGCGGGGTGCTGTTGACTAGCTGTTTGGGAGGTTGGTGTAGTAGTGGGCTCTTCTACAACTGTAACGGGAATTTGGATATTTTTACCTGAGCGAGGTCGTGTCTGGAACCTTCCTGGGTCATATTGAACTGAAGGCCTCTGAATGGCAGTGCGCACAGCTTCTACAACTCCATATGTTTCTGCCATCAATAAGAGACCTTCCCTATACTCTGAGTCAACTCCCGCTTCTTCCAACAACTGAGTCATAAGTACTCTGCTGCTCTGTTCAGTGAGTAACTGCTGCGATCGCACTCTTTCCATAATCTGATACAGCCTTCGGAGTTCTGCTGTATATGCTGGAGCTTCAGTGGTCTCTTCTTCATATGTTTCTTCTTCTTCCGGGTGTCCGTGTTGTTGACTTTGCTGAGCGTCACTCCAATGGACATGTCTACCGTCTGTAGACTTTCTTCTTCTCCGTGAGGATGTGCCCTGCTCCTCTGCCTCTGAATAAAACTCCACATCAGAGAATTGTGTGCTTTGTAGGAATGCTTCGAAATCCTGGGGGTCCAGTCCTTCAGCCTCTCCAGTGGCAGCAAACTCGAATTCAGGTGTAACCGGAGGAGCCGATGGGGTGGGTTGTGTCGTAGTGTCAGATTCCGACCTGGGTATCCTAATGGTAAAAGGAGGTACAGTGCCCTCTCTTAATGGTGATGCCTCAGGAGTAGTCAGGACTTCCCTTGTCTGGACACACGGAATCGCGCCCCTCATGCGCTTGGACTGATGTGTGGATGTCTTGAGCCTTTTAAACATTTGTAATTGTGCCCAAGTTAAGGCACGCTCAATGGGGACATCATATGCCAAGCATCGGTAAATGATGCGTGTGAGTGCACAGCATCCGTTCACCACTAATTTCCTAGAAGCCCGTTTGTTCGCTTCATACAACTGATCTATAATCCACACTGGTAGCTTAATAGGTAGCGCACCTGCTTCCGCCAAGTAGAGAGCAAACCAGATCTTCTTGTGTGGTTGCGTGAATCGGTCTTGACCGGGGAAGGCGAAATGTTGCATGCACATGCGGAGAGGGATGGACACATTTGGGGTGAGGGCTGCCATGTCTTTCAGCTTCACTACTTTCCTATCCTTCATGTTGTTGGGAACGAGAGCATCCTTTTCTGAGGGTACATGCGTGCCATGCATCTTTAAAGCATCACTCACCAGCTCCACCGTAAGTTCAAACCTCTTCAACTCGTTGTTGCCCAGCAATGAGGGGAGAACAAATGATCCGGGTTGGTCCTTATCTTCATGAGCTTGTAATGTAGAGACCAGATAGTAACATCAGAGGAGGTCGGGTTTAGGTAGTGGGGCTTCAAAATATTCCGCCAACCCTGCTCGTTGCCATATGATCTGGAGGTCTTCGGTGTTCTGTAAAGTCTCGAACTCCTTGGAGAAAAATTGGAAACGCACCCATGATCTGTCATACTCGCATTTAGACTCCCAGATATATTTAGCCTCTCCTAATGGACCGGGCATGCCATTGAACCAATGAGAGTTGGCATGGACTCTTTCCGTGATTCCTGTAGGTGGGTCTGGCACCGGGAGTTGCTGAAGGTGTTGCATCTCCACTGGTCGTTCAGTCGGGGGCACGTCCACAGGTAGGCTATCCACATCAATTCCTGCAGTAAGTATCCCTACTTGTGAGCCCGAACCTGTCGCTTCTGCCATTTTACTGCTTGCCTTCTGATTCTGTGAGAATATAGAAGCATGTGTTAACATCGTAATGGACAGACTAAATCCGTTGCTGTCCCCGTTACAACATTAACATGAGGTATATGGTGAGTTAGTGGTTAGTAAGTGCACGAAGACAGTGAGTGTAGTTAACGTTTGTGTATTCCTAGGAGACTAATGCCGTTAGTAAGTGGGGTGAATTTACAAATCGGGGTCGGGGGGTTTATTACAGATCTTAGACTGCCAAATGCAGTGGATGGGCTTTGCTTTCGGTTTCGTAGAGACTCCAGAGAGCTGTGTCGGTGTCGCTGTTTGGGAATGGGGCCTTTTAGGGACCCACTTATAAGTGATTACATGCATGCTCATGGGTCTTGGTGTGTTCCTAAGTGTTGAGCACGAGGGAATTCTGGTTGTACTCGTAGATGGGTTACGCTGCATAGGTTGTGGCCTTGGCGTAGCCACTTGTGCCCTCAAGCAAGCCTTAGGCACCCAAATTTGTCTTGATTGTGGGCTTGCCTTCATCGACTTCTTGGGCATCCAAATAGATTTTACTTTAGCAGAAGAATTTCTGAAAGACTTCTTATTAGCATCGTGTTGTTGGTTACTAATAAGAGGCTTTGCCCGCGTAATTGACGGTGGTGCACCCGGTCGTTCGCCTTTCCGCACCCACACCTGGTTTATTTTCTGGGACATTCTGCTGCGCAGGTACTTTTGATCTCGGACATAGGTAGTACTCGGCTTCTTCTGCTTGTGATCCGCCTTTGGTTGCTGCCTCTTTCTGGCCTTTGGAAAAGAAGGGAGTTCCGTTGCATCCCTGACTCCTTTTTTGCAAATATCATTCCTCTGCAACACAGGGTTTTGAACAAGAACAGCATGGTCATCTTCATGTGTACCCCTGGAAGGACCAGGAGTCTGTGCCTTTCCTAGCTCCTTGAGTGCTCCATTGTCTAATTCTACTGTGACTCGACTATGATTGAGCCAAACCTGGAGAAGTCCACTTCTTAGGTTTAGATTGACTGCTTGGTCATAGATCCAATCCTGACCCAAGACGAGAGGTTCAGTGAGATCCTCATCTTGACACACTAGTACTTTAACGGTCATTGCCTCATCGTGAATGTAGAGGGGAAGTTCCACCTCGCCCATGCAAGGGGTTTCCACGCCTCCCAATCCTATGAGATATGCTTCCACAGGATTGACAGTCAATTGTAATTCTTGGCAGTAAGACAATTTAACAACACTAGTGGCTGCACCTGAGTCAATCAAGGCTCTTACGGTCCTTGCACTCTTTCCTTGTCCTATATCTAAGGTTACGAAAGGACGTCTATCAATTATCCTATGCGAGCTTGTTCCTGCAACTTCACACATGGCCATAGGAAATCCTTGGTCTGCATAGTCATTCGCTCCAGGCTGATCTCTACCTTGCCTTCGTAATTTCATCCTTCTGATGCGTTCTAAAGCTTCAGCTTGAGCTTCTTCTCTAACTCGCTTTTCTTCCTCTTTGCGTTTTTTAGCAGTGTTGAGTCGATTGAGCATTTCCTCCGTGAGGGGTTCTTGATACAACTTGACTCTGCATCCGCTAATATAGTTTGGGAGAACATCACCCTCTAACGTGGCTAGTTGTACTGCTCCGCTCGTGGAGATCCTATTGATGATCATAGGTCCGTAGCCTCTCTTTTCTAGCTTCCTGGCGTGTTGTTTCAGTGTATAGACTAAAACTAGATCTCCTGCTTTCAAGCCCTTATCCTTCACATGGGCATCGAAATATGCCTTTTGTCTCTTCTTGGCTGCATATATTCCTGCAGCGGCTCTCAGTCTTGTTTCTCCTAATCGTTCAAGGTCAAAGATCCTAGAGGAGAGCTCATGACCTGTCCATTCGTGCTCTTGTGCTACTCTCAATGTAGGGATCAGGAAGTCCAAGGGTAGCACAGCATTTTGGCCAAATACCATCTGAATGGGAGTGGCTTGGAGTACCGTTTTGTAGGCCACTCGGTATGCCCAAACAGCATGGTGTAGCTGTTTGTCCCAATCAGAGCGTTTAGTGTTCACTAACTTTGTCAGTACATTGCATAAGATTTTATTAGTGCTCTCAGCTTGTCCATTAGCTTGAGGGTGATATGGGGCAGACTTCTTGTGTATTACCAAAAATTCTTGGAGTAGATTTTCAATAACTTCATTCAAGAAATGAGTGCCTCTATCGCTTACGAGCTCTATAGGTAGCCCGTATCTTGTGAATACATTCTCAAACAAGAATTTGGCAGTTGTTTGAGCATCGTTCTTGGTTGTAGCTTTTACCTCTACCCACTTGGTGAGATAATCTGTTGCCACAATGATGTATTCCGCATGAGAACCCTTAGCTGGGGGATTAATAGGACCTACGAAGTCTATTCCCCACTTTGAGAATGCACGTCCACCCATCATAGGTTTCAGTGGCATCTCATCTTTGCGTATAGGATACTGAGTCCTTTGACAGACATCACACCGTTTCACATAGGTATGTGCATCCATGTGAAGGGTAGGCCACCAGAAGCCCGCAAATAGTATTGCCTTGATTACCCGATCTGGTCCAAAGTGTCCTCCTGCTACACCTTGGTGAGCAGTTTCCAAGATCTTAAGATATTCACTCTCATGGACACACAGTCTCAAGTAACCATCCTTACCGCGTTTGTATAGATTATCACCAATGAGTGAGTAATCCAGGGCTTCTTGTTCTAAACTCCTTTTTCTTGCCAGAGTCATGTCTGGAGGGAATGTGTTTGTCCTCAAGAATGATACTAGAGGTTCACTCCAATCTGGCACAATGGATACTTGATAGAGGGTGGCATGTTCCACAGGTGGTTTAGTGCAACAGATTGGGCATTCCTTGCACAACTTTTGGACATCCGCTTCCATAGTTGGCCAATGCACTCTGAATCTCTTTAGAGTCTGCAACGTTCGTTGCTTTGAATGGTGTTGCTCTAACGCACCTACATGTGCTAATTGCAACCATTTAGCATACTCATCCTCTTCTACGCAACAAGCCAAGATCCCTTGATCTGTGTGCTTGTACATGCTTCCTGCCATGATGTGGTATTTTTGGGCTTTGACAACCTCTCTGTTCCGTGTGTTTACCACAGGATGGTTAGGCCCGTATGTCAATACTGGTACTATTGGCTTGGCCCACTGCGGCACCACTTCCAAATTAAACAAGTACGCATCAGGAAGGTCATCTGACACTCCTTGTGGGGCTTCTCCTGATGTGAGCCTAGAGAGGTGATCTGCTCTCAAGTGAGTCCTACCCTTTCTTACCACAACCTCAAAATCATATTCCATTAGCAAGAGAAACCATCTTACTAATCTTCCTGTATTGCATGGCTTGTTTACAAGATATAACAATGCCTGATGATCAGTAAAAAATTTAAACTTATTTGCAAGCAAATAGTGTCTAAATTTCTTGACTGCATATACCATGCCTAATCCTTCGCGCTCTGTAGTGGTGTAATTCCGTTCAGCCGCATTCAATTGTCTACTGGCATAGGCAATTGGAAGATCCATATTACCTTCACCAGTAGGTTGTGCAAGCACACATCCTATAGCATAATTGGATGCATCAACATGAACATGGAATGGCTTATTCCAATCTGGTGTGGTCAAGATTGGTGCTGAACACAATCTTCGTTTAAGCTCTTGGAAGGAATTCTCGCATTCATCCGTCCACTCAAAGTTAGTCAGAAGTCCGTACATGGGCTTTGCAATGACAGCATACATGTGTATAAATCGTCGATAATAACCGCAATGCCCCATGAAAGCTTGTACTTCCTTGACATTCTTTGGCCTAGGTAGCTCTGCTATGGCTCTCACTTTCTCTTCGTCGGTAGATATGCCATTCTTTGACACTATGTGTCCTAGAATCTTGCCTTGCCTGACCATAAAAACACACTTTTCTGGATTTAGGCAGACTTGATATTCTCTACATTTGTCAAAGATTTGTCTGAGTTCAGGAATATGGGTTTGTCTAACGTTGGAATGAGCACAAAGATCATCAACATAGACTTCTAAACTCTTCCTTAGGAACTCCTTAAACACATGGCACATCAGTCTCTGGAAGGTAGCTGGTGCGTTGGTAAGCCCAAATGGCATTACTCTAAAAGCAAAAATGCCCCATTCTGTGGCAAAGGCTGTCTTATGCTGATCCTCTGGAGCTATGGCTACTTGATTGTAGCCAGAAAATCCATCAAGGAAGCTGTACACTTCCTTGCCTGCCACTCTTTCTAAGAGATGTTCTGTGATGGGAAGCGGATAGTTATCTCGAATCGTGGCGGCATTAACCTTTTTCAAGTTAATGCACACACGCAGCTTGCCATTCTTCTTGGGCACCACTACGATGGGGGACACCCATTCAGTGTGCTCAATTTCGTAGATAAATCCAGCTTCAACCAGTCTATCTATCTCTTCTTTGATCTTAGCAGCATAATTATCGTTATATGTATAAGGCTTTTGCTTCGAGGGTTTAGCATCTGAGGTCATGGGAATAGTGTGTGAGCATATGTCTGGGTCAACCCCTTTCAAATCCTTGTAACTCCAAGCGAATACATCTCTGTATTCTCTTAGCAAGGCAGTCAATTCATGCTCTTCTTCTTCTGTCAGGTCATGGCCTATATACGTGCATCTCTCCTCTCCTTCTTCTATGGCCACTACTATTTTCTTTGTGGTTTCTTTGTTATCATAGGCCTCTCCTGATTGTGCCTCTCGTTTAGGCATTCTTATCATGACTCTCCTGTCATCTATCTCATACTTCTTAAAATTTTCGGGGACCTCAAACAAAGATTCTTCCTCTTTTGGTGAGGCTTCTCTCTTCTTTCGTTTCTTTCCTTCTTCCTTTGGGGTCACATGCGTTGCTAATCTTACATCATTTGTAACCTCTCCATGCCTCTGGGTTTGAAATTCTACCTCATGGAAGTATTCTTCATCTAATGCAAATGGTGGATCCATAATGATTGACTCTAGATCGGAGTCACTTGCATCCTCAAATGCATCAGGGCTAGGTTCGCATTCTTCTAGAACTGCCTCTCCCATGATTGGCTCTATGGAGAAGACTGAAATGTCATAGCCATCCTCATCACAGTGAGGTGTCCATTGTTCTTCATTGATGGCTACGTCCATTGTTGCTAAGATTTCTGCCCAACCGTGAGGTTCAAATTCTTCGTCTGGAAAAACTACAGGTGCATAGGCTGGGTCTTGAATGGGTCTATGAGTTTCGTTCGCACCTACCTCTCTGGCTTTCTCTCTCTTCTCTTCTTCTACTGCTACCTTGCACATCCATAAGTGAGTATCTTCATGCATCCATGAGGATCCAGACCCTATGGAATGCACCGATTCTGTATCATCTTTGGCTCTATGGATGGGATTCCATTGGATAGGAGGGACATCTCTATGAGAATAATCCTTGAGATTGACTTTGGTTGTAACACCTAAGTGCTTCAGGTACAAAGAATTGGTCCCCCAATCCTGTACCACTTGCAACTGTCGCATGAATGGTCTTCCTAAAATCATCTCATAGGCATGATTTTTGCTGAAGTCACATATGGCAAAGGTATGTTCAAACTCGACACCACAAGTGGTGAGAGTTATTCCTTCCAGCAATCCTAGGGGTCTCTCTATGTGACCATCGGCCATTTGCAATTTCATCCTCGTTGGCCTGAGTGCTGGCTTGCCCCAACGCTTCCATAAGGAGGTGGTGGCAATTGCAACTCCTGCACCTGAGTCCAAAATCGCTTTGGTGGTGTACTCCTGGTAGGTGATGGGAAGATAGGTGTTCCCTTCTTCACCTTCACACATATCTCCTATCTTATCCAAGGGAATTTCTGGCACTGTCCTATGGGATCCTACCTGGGAACGAGGTTTTGCTATCTCTGGTACTTGTTTGGCTACATGTTTCCATAATTCAGGTCTAACCTTGAGTAGCTCTTCTAACTTGAGATTACACTGCACGTTAGTGTTCTTCACTACCTCTGTGTTCCTAGGTATGACTGAGTCGTCGTTCCTTACCATGACTGTGGGTGCTCTCATACATGTGGACTTTGCTTCCCATGGGCCTGTGAAGTGGGGTAGCTCTTGTATGGAATTCGACTCAAAGTCTAATCTCTCGTGAGACTGAACACTCTCATGCTCCCCGTAAATAGATGGGATGTCTTGTGGGAATTGGTCGTGTGCATCGTCCACAAGTTCAAAAGGAGGGGCGACCTCGCTTTCGTTATCCCATTTGTCTTCTTGAATCTCTCGTAGGAAGTCTGGTGCAAACCGATTCATAGAAGAAGAAGTGTCTGGCTCCGTAGAATTGGGCGCATAAGCAACCTGTGAAGGAGGGCTGGTTCTATTGTTGACTCTCTCCTCGTTCTCGCAAATGGCTGGAGTACAAGCTTCTTGGGGAGGATTACTTATTCTATTACTTTTCCGAACAGGCTCACACATTCCCTGAGAAGGAATGTAGGCAACCTGTGGAGGTACTTGAGCTTTCGAGGGAGGCTCATCGGCCTTTTGGGGGGGAAGATAAGCTTCTTGAGGAGGCCCACGGGCTTCCTGAAGAGGCTGGCTTACCCGTTCTCTTGCCCTTCCCTTTCTTTGAGGGGTAGGTTCCTTTTCTGGCTGTGCTATTGGCCTCTCTATTCTTCCTAAGGAGGGGAAACTGTCTGGTTTAGTGGAATTGGCCACATTAACTTCCGATTGGGAATGATTCATGTTTTTGCTTGCTTTTTCTTGGTCTTGATTTTTTTCTTCCTTGTTAGATCTTGCAATTATCCTCTCTAACTTCTCTAGGAATCCATCCAAGTGTAATTGCGTTTTGGCTGAGCCTGAGTAATTGAAAAGGCGACTGGCTTCAAACATAGTCTGAGCCAATGCGACCATTTTCGCGCATAGTTTGGTTCTTTCTATCTCTAGGTCAGCTCTAGGATAGCACTTGTCATGATCCGTGACGTTTGGCCCTTCTTGGATTCTGGCCTGATATGCCTTAAGCATCATGTCTATGTCTTCGGGAGTGGGATCAGCTAATACTGATCCTGTTTGGGGTGGTGGGTGGGTTACGTGAGGTGTCTTAGAGGGTGAAGGGATGGAGGGTGATGGGGATGGTAGCGGTGGGAATGTGTGAGAGTGCGGTTGAGATGTGATCTCTATGATTTTAGCCTTGGTTTCTCGTAGACTTTCCTCAAGTTCACTCATCTTCTTTGCCCATTGCCTTTTCATACGTTCGCGGCTATCTTTCCAAGCTCTTGTTCTCTTTTTATTTTGGCTCTCAGTATCGCTAGCATCTGGGCTCTTTTCCTGGCCTACCCCTTGGTTTTGCTGTAAAGCTTGAGCTCGAGTGACTACCTGTACTGGTGCAGTGGAAGTGACACTTCCTGAGGAGTCTACCACTAACCCAACAACGTTGATAGGGGTGATTTTTGGCATGCTATTGGGGTTCTTTGGGCAATCTCGTAAGAGATGCTCTTTTCCGCAATCTTGGCAAAAGCCTTGGATAGTCACGGACTCCGTTTGTGTAGGCGGAGGTAAGGGACAATCACGAATGAGGTGATCACCTTGGCATCTGTAGCACGGTCCTCTTGGGAATGGAGGTCTGACTTGCCTAGATTGAGGCCTAGGATTGGGATTTGCATACATGACATTCGTGTAATCTGACTCCCAACTAGGTTCGTTTGGCTCTTCACCATAGTAGGACTCGCCATGTTCTGGAGACTGCATGTAGTAAGCCTGGGGGCTATCCACATGGGTAGAATCAAAGCTATGATCACTTGGATCATTTTCAGAGATCAAGGGTGTTACTGGGACTATAGCTCTATTCAGGTTCTCTTCTGCAGCAGTATACTTTACCGGAATCACATTAGCTGGGGCTGGGGGTTGTTGTGCTAGCACAGGCTGAGGCCTTTGTTGGTTTTGATATTGAGGTTGGAAATTTTGTTGTGGCCTGCCGTATGGTTGTGGAGGGTACTGGTTCTGGTATCTGCCTTGTTGGTAGGGCTGAGGGTAGGGTTGCCTAACCGTCTGCTTGTTGTATGGGCAATCTTGTGCGGTGTGGTTGGTGTATCTCCGTTCTATGGTGCAGTACTGGCTACTAGGGTTTACTTGGGGTTGAGCCATAATGGGACAGACGTTCGCCATATGGTCACCACCGCATGTATAGCACCTTTTCACAGGAGCAAACCTTGGAATTTGTTTGCTAGTCACACCTAATTTCTGAGCTACTTTTTCGGCAAGTTCCTCAATTGATGTGGACTGCGTGGAAGAGTGACTAGATGCACTATCTGATTCTTTGTAGATTTTGGAAAGCTCTAGTTCTTCCCCTAGGTTATCTTCAATGTCAATGCACATGCATACACACTCTTCTATAGTCCTAGGGTCTTTCAGATACACATAAGATCTCAATTTCGTACTCAACAATCCATCCAGGAATAAGGCTACTTGTTTAGCAGATGTGGGTAGCTCCGAAATAGGGCACCTTTCAAGATATTGTCTAAATCTCCTTCCGGCCAATCTGACAGTCTCTTGGGGGGTCTGTTTGAAGCTGTGAATCAATGAGGATGTATTGTGTCTTATGCCGCTCTTAGAGAACTCTACAATGAATGCCTCTAGGAGTTGATCTATGCTCCCGAACTGACGCTCATCTAATGGCTGAAACCATGTAAGTGCCGTGTTCCTAAGGGTTAGACCAAAGGCATTGTACTGCGTGAACAGATCTTCCACTTGTTCAGCTCTCAAGACTTGCTTGAACTCTGCCACATGATCATAGGGATCTCCTGTGCCGTCAAAGTAATTCTTCATGGACTTAACTAGCTGAGTGGGTCTCAAAGTTCTTGTGTGCTCTCTAGGTCTCGGCAGAGGGAATCCATCTACATTTCTTTGGTTCCTGTGGGCTCTATGCATCTCAGGTTCTACCCTATTCGTCTCCGTTCTCGTTCTTTCTCTGCCCACTGGATTGGCAAAACTTACCTCTGGTCTATCTTTACTTCTGTCTCTTTGCATACCATGAGCCTGGGATGTTCCAGCTCCAGGGTGACCATAGGCTACATTTGATCTTGGTTGGGGGAAAATGAATTCGCCCTTCCAAGTGTAAGCATGCCTATCATTTTCTGTCACCACAAAAATCCTCTCTGACGTGTGGTCTAAGTAGGTCACTCTACCTGGGCTATCTGGATCCTTAAACTCATAGATCATGATTGTTCCTATATCAGTTGGGTGATCCGGTTTATACCTCCAGAAGGCTTCGTCCGTTTCTCGATTGAGAAGCAAATCTATGCACTTGTTATCTTGGGGGATCCACTCAGGCGTGATAATCCTAGTGAGAACTGATTTACCTTGAGGGGTTCTAGGTTCCGCACCCATGTTCCCTTGTTCCAGGTCACCTAAGTCCGCTTCTGAGATTACATTCCCAAAGTCATCTGTCCTATCAGGATGACTAGTGACTACATATATAGTTCCTTCTTTGTCCAGGTATGCACCATTTTCAAACTTGACAGCTGGGTGTTCTAGTCCAATGGATTGATCAGGGTTTTTAATCTGGACCACAGATCTTCCTAAACCGTCCTCATAGATGCTAGCACCTAATCGGTTGGTCCTCAGGTACTCCAACTGTGTTTTGTAAGGGCCTTCTACCCTTTACAAGTAGGGCACTCCTGAACTTCCCGTAGGTTTGTCCATGCCTTGAGACATCTCTGACTCACTGGTCTCAGAGCGAGGGTAGTTCGAGTGGTGGCTCAACTGCTGGGCCCAGGACCTAGCAGTGTGGTTGACACTAGCCTCTGAAGACCTAAGGCTTTGTCTCTCTCTTACTAGGTGTCGTCCTGATCTAAGGTTCATATGCCTAACTGATTAGCCCAAATTTTTGCCCAGAGTACAACCTCGTTGCCGATCAATTGGTACCAGTCACTTGATTCTTTTTAGTTATTCCTCGTGTTTAAAGTCTTGTCTGCTATTACGTCGTCAGGAATACTTGAATGTTCTTCGTACTTTCAGGTTGATCGTTCCACGTTAGGTTCTTTCCTTTATGTTGTCGACAGTACAGAGATTAAGTTTTTAGCTTGAACTTGAGTTTTTAGGTAGTCTTCAACTTGATAGTGGCCTATCGTCGCCCTGACTTACTCCTACCTCTCGTCGTTCTTAGCCTAAGCTAGGAATTGACAAAGGGAGTTGAGAATTTCCCACCTTTTGTTTCCTGCTTGGTTGCCTTTGGATGCCCAGGAAGTGTGTTCCCAAGCTTGCACTTACACTTGCTCCAAACGCCTTGCGATGCTCTCAATAGATCTGTAAGAGTTCCAAAGTTAGCTCAAGACTTAAACTCCAAAGACAGAACCAATGATTTTCATTCAGGTAGCACAACACCAATTTTCACTATGAATTTTTTGGAAAATAATTCTAGAGATCCCTGACTTTGATCCCCCTGGGTATGGTCCACTTCAAAATACCTTATCTGAAAATCAACGCATTATCTTTATAAAAAACAGTTGAGGGCTTGTAGTATATGTCACGAGCCTTCCGACAAGCCCAAGAGCTCAAAAAATGGATTTCGTATGGAAAAGTTATGACTGTTCAGGGTTTAGGAGGTTAAATCAGAATTCAATACAAGCTAACAGTCAAACAGGAATACTCGAGTAGCTTGTGGCACGGCCTCGCGATGCAATACTACACCCTAGTATTGTCCCACACTCAATCAAAATTTAGACCAATAATTTTGCCTTGAAAATTTGACCTAATTTGCCCTTCTAACGCGTTCGCAAAGTCTGTCGGTCGCGATTGACAGGTCAGTCGCGATCGACGTGTCGATCGCGATTGACAGGTCCGTCGTGGCTGTCAGTCGCGATTGACTGGTCAGTCGCGATTGACAGATGGCCGAAAAGTCAATCAATCGTGGTCAAAGCGTCGTTGACTCTGTCGGTCGCGATTGATGAGTCGATCGCGATTGACAGGTCGGTCGCGAGGGTCTGTCAATCGTGGTCAACCAGTCGTTGACCGTGTCGGTCGCGATTGACAGAGCCGTCGTGGTCTGTCGATCGTGGTCAAACCGTCGTTGACTGTGTCAGTCGCGATTGATGAGTCGATCGCGATTGATGACTCGATCGCGATTGACACGTGTCACGCGTATGGTCTGTCGATCGTGGTCAATCGGTCGTTGACTCTATCGGTCGCGATTGACAGAGCCGTCGTGGGCTGTCGGTCGCGATTGACGTGTCGATCGCGATTGACAGATCTGTCCGTCGTGGTTTGTCGATCGCGATTGACAGAGCGATCGCGATTGACAGAAATCTGTGGAATTTCAAAAAACTAAACACATTTTTGGGAAGCTCTAGGCCTGTAGGTCATGGATATGCACTTTGTTTAGCAATTAGAGCAAGTTTTCAGTCGGTCGCGATTGACAGAGCTCGGCGACACACAGACAGTTACTCAGATTTCCGTACCTGCGCAGGGTGCTGGGGATGATGATGCGGCCTGTACCTGCAGAATGCTCACAAAACATGCAAAAAATAGCACATGCAAATTCGCTCTCTCGCTCTCTCTCACAAGTGAAATGAGGGAAATGAGGTGGAGATGGGAATATAGTCGAAAACTGAAATTTTAGCGATGATGGAGATGGACGTGGGAGATGGTGATGATGATGATGATGATGAAGATGGTGAAGAAAGTAAAAGAAAATCGATGGGAGTGAAGAAAATACCTACAACTCCAACGCGTCAACTCTACGTCTTACCATCACACGCTCGTCCTCAAAGCTCGATCCCCGGCAACGGCGCCAAAATTTGGTGTAGCTCAATGATGAGTAGCACCTCCTTTAATGTCAATCCGGGAAGACGTGAGGATGGTATGAAGACCTCGAGCAAGTGGCGGCACAAGTGCGTGAGTGAGAAGCACACAAGCATGCACACACATACACACACACGCGCACACACGGCAAGACAGAGAGAGAGAATCAATGGAGTTCTTTAGATTACTTTCAAAAGCTCTTACAAGTTCGTTTCAATTACAATCTAACCTCAAAAATGAGCTCTCTAGCTCTTTTTATAGTTTTTGACTAGCTTTTGGCCCTGTCCAGACCTAGTGTCCGGCCTAGTTAAAAATTAGGTTCCAGGGCTTATTTGAGGGCTCAAACGAAGTCTAAAAATTATGAAATTTGGTACGATGGTACTTCTAATACTCCTCAAGCTCGAGGACTCCTCGGCTTGCACAAAATGGAGTCTAATCTACCAAAAACGGGATTTACAATGTTTGTGTAGTGATTAAAATCACTTGGGTTGTACATAATCTATGGGAAAAAATGATCTGGCCTTGTTGCCGTATTGTGCATGACTCCTTTACTGCTTTGTATGCCAACAAATGGCTATGATCGAGGAATGAATTTTACAATCCCCTTATTTCGCTCACTTGGCCCCTTGCAAGTATATATCTAGGCATGAGCTACAATATAAGCCATATTTATGTTAATGGCAGAGTATCAGCTGGCCATCGAAAATGAAACAGGCAAGAAACCTTCTCATGCAAGTCAGTTTGAGCCTGAAGACTTGCCCACGGATGCGCAAAAAGGCGAAATCTTCCAACCTACTTGGCACCATGATTTATTACAGGAATATCCCGAAATGATGAGCACATGGGTCAAAGCACCACTCCATTTAAAATATAACCCATGTTGGGGGCCCATGCCATGATGCTGCTCCTAGAAGGCCTTTGCAATTAAAGTATAGAACAACAAGCAGTGCCAGAACTGGCTCAATTATCCAATCATGCCACCTCATGGACCGCCCACCGTTGGATATATTATGGCAACGATTCGCCACTGGCTTCCCCGCTTACGATGAATGGATGATGTAGCAGCGCATATGACTGTCAAAATCTTTGACATGATGTAGATAGTATTCAAAGTCTTCCATCGCGTCAAGGCACCACACGTGAACACCCCGGGATTCGAGCATGGAAATCAAGATTTAGCATATGATATGAGAACAATACCATTACTCCGGGTGTGTTATGCCTGGCACTGCCGCATCAAATACTTACCGGCATGCTACAAAATGACGTTCGAAGAAATGTTTACTACCGCTTTTTGGAAGTATCACTCAGAGGTGTTCATAAAAACGCCTACACATCTACTCCAGTTATTTGCGTGTGAGCAACTGGTGTACTCCACGCACTATAGACTCCCACCACCAGAGGAACCTCAGCCCATAGATTCGGAAAAACTCAAAGCACATATGGCAAGAGGTATCCGCATTTCAGAGCACACCCTCGCTCAAGACCTCCTACAAAATTATATCCGATAGACCCCACAACAAGGTTTTGTCGAGGACGACAGAAGCGAGAGGGAGGGGGTGTTGGCAGTAGCCAGAGGCACATATGTCAAGGAAGCATGTAAAGACAAAGCACAACGAAGTAGCAGGGAGCCAGACGGATTATTTTTCAAACAAATATGTTTTATAAATACTTTTCAAAAACTCCCAATAGTGATTTTCATCACTGTTGTACCATATGTAACATAGAACAACCACTTTTGTAACTCATAGCTCCATTTTGTGCAAGTCGAGGAGTCCTCAAGCTTGAGGAGCTTAGGTAGAACGAGCCTACCAATTTTGGCTATTTTTAGACATCGTTTACCCTTTCAAATAGCACCTAGAACCTATTTTTTAACTATGCCAATCACTAGATGTGAAACCGGTCAAAACTAGTCTAGAATCTATAAAAAGAGCTAGAGAGCTCGTTTTTGAGGTTAGCTAGTGTATACTTGTATGAGCTAGAGTGAGCTTGAGCTTGTAATTGAGATCTTGAGAATAGAGTCTATTTTCCTACCTTCCATTGTGTCTTGCTTGTCTCTTCATTGTGTGTGTGTATGTGTGTGTGCATCTCTATGCTTCTCACCTTCACTCTCACTACATCTCACATTCACAATCTTCATATCACTCCTATCTCTTCCGTGGATTGACATTAAGGAGGTGGATCTTCTTAATGTGGTACTTACCATTGTGGTAGAGCAACACCCGTCCTCATCACAATGAGGTTTCCATTGTTCTTCATTCACCACTATGTCCATCGTGGCTAAGATTTCTACCCAACTGTGAGGCTCAAATTCCTAGGAAATACCATAGGTGCATAAGCTGGGTTTTGAAGAGTTCGTGGATGTTGTTCTCAACATAAAGTCCTAGCTTCTAACCATTCTTCCTCTTGTTTTGCTACTTTACACATCCATAGATGAGTATCCTCGTGCAACCATGAGGGGTCTGACTCCAATGAGTATACAAACTGTGTTTCTTCCTGTGTCTTATGGATGGTGTTCCATTGTATTGGGGGTAAATCTTGATGGGAATAGTCTTTAAGATTGACTTTAGTAGTCACTCCTAAATTTTGCAAGTATAAATAATTAGTTCCCCAATCTTATACAATTTGCAATTGACACATGAATGGTCATCCTAAAATCATTTTGTAAGCATGATTTTTCCCAAAATCACAAATGGCAAAAGTATGCTCAAACTCTACACCACAAGTAGTGAGAGATATGCCTTCTAGTAAGCCCAATGGCTTCTCGATGTGTCCGTCAACCATTTGTAGCTTCATCCTGGTGGGTCTGAATGCTGGCTTACCCCAATGTTTCCATACAGCAGTGGTAGTGATGGCTACTTCGGCTCCTGAATCTAAGATGGCTTTGGTGGTGTAGCCCTTGTGGGTTATTGGAAGATAAGTGTTACCTTCCACTCCTTCACTTACATCTCCGAGTGAATACATGTGATGTGTTGCTTGATTTAGTACTATTATCTAGAGGATTTGGCTGAGCTACATCCATTGAGTGCTTAAGATTCGCATGGGAGTATGAGGATACTTGGTCAACAATAGAGTTATGTGGAAGCATGAGTTGTACAAACACCAAAGCCAACATTAGTTGTAGGGGTGATCCCAGCATAAGGACTACCCTTCAATACTTTATGGGTAATGGCAGAGGGTGTGGATGCCATCCCCCAAATCTACAAACAACTTCAAGCTTCATTAGCTTTCACTCGTGTAATGCTCAAGTTAGATACAATCCCACATGAGGTTTTAAAGACCATTAATGGTAATGAGCATCCATTATCCCAACAATTATGAATTTGACCTTTCCTTCTCATGCATACCATCCTTCTAAGTAGAGCTCACTTTGGCAAAGTAACTCTAGTAGCTTCTAGATTAGATATGTACAGAAGATTTCCTGGTCCACATGGTCAGGCTAAGAGAAATCAGAGAAAGACTCGACGCTATCTCAGAAAGATGACTCTCTACACATCTATCTCATGAACACTTGGCTTCTAATGACTCTCTCTCCTATTTCTTTACATTTATTGACTTCTATACATATGATTCTAGACTCATCCTGTGTCTATTACATTATTCCTTATCATCCTAAGGATCATCTATATCCATTGTACAAGAATTCTCAACTATAATGTACATATGTATACAAGCTACGTTTCTGAGATCTCTTCACTTTCTCCAATGACTTCTTTGGCTTCATTTTGATTTCTAACTTGCTTCAAGTTGTTCATAATCACCAATTAGGGATTTATTTGCTCCAATAGCTCCCCCTCAATCACTTATTGTGATTATGCCATTCTTCTTTATTCCTGCCATCTCTTTGAACTTTTGTACCTTAGGTCCATCTAAGCTCTTTGTCAACATATCTGCAACTTGCTCTTTTTTTGGTGTATACAAGACTTCATATATCTATGTCAAGTACCTTTTCTCTCAAGAAATGATACTGAATCTCTATGTGTTTAGTCCTGGCATGAAAAACAAGATTAGCGGCCAAATATAGTGAACTCATGTTGTCTCCAAAAATAATTGGAGTACTCTGATCAATTCCAAAACTCTTCAAGATCAAAGAAGCAGGCACCTAGGGTATGGAACCATAGGTTAACAACCTATCTTCAAGATCAAGGATTCATAACAAGCAAAGCTGATTCTTCTCTATTTTTCAAGAGGAGTAATTCACAAATGATATACTTATGTGTATTTGTTGATGACATCATCTTGATAGGTAGTGATGCCAATGTCATCAAACAAATAAAGAACCAAATGATGCACGAGTTCAAAATCAGTCACCTAGGTTTCTGAAGTACTTTCTTGGACTTGAGTTAGTCTATACAAATTCTCGAATTTACATTACTCAAAGGAAATATGTGTAGGACATATTGAAGAAGTTCCACTTGGAGAATACAAAGGTAGCTAGCACTCCTATGGAGGTAAATCATAAATTGAGTGCTCATGAAGGTGATTTGCTTGAAGACATTGCAAGATACTAGAGCATAATTGGGATTCTAAACTATGCAACCTTAACAAGAATTGACATATCTTATGGAGTAAGTGTTCTGAGTCAATTCATGCATAAACCTAGAGCACCTCACTTGGAAGTTGCTAAAAGGATTTTGAAGTATCTCAAAGGTACTGAAAATTAAGGTCTCTAATTCCCATACACATCAGATTTAGACATTAAGCTATACTCAGATGCAGATTGGGCAGGATGTAAGGATGACAGAAGGAGTACTTCTGGATATCTTTCTTTTGCAGGTGATAAGCGCATTTCATGGTCTTCCAAGAAGCAACCTACTATTGCCTTCAAAAGAGGCTGAATACAGGGGATTATTAAATGCTACACAAGAAGCTATTTGGATTAGATTTCTCTATTCAGATTTGGGACTTCACACTCATTCACCTATGATCTTTCGTGACAATACAAGTTCTTTGCATCTTGCAGCCAATCCCATTTATCATGCAAGAACCAACCATATAGAAGTACACTATCATTATGTTAGAGAAAAGCTATTGAGCAAAGAGATTCAACTTGCATATGTATCTACAAATATGCAATGTTCATATTTGTTGGCCAAAGCACTTGATGGTACTAAGCTTTGTGGGTTTAAAAGTATGATTGGATTGCAGGATATTCAAGAGCATTGATGAAGCTAAGCCAAGATGTTTGGCTTGAGGGGGAGCTGTTGGTGTAAATGTCAAGCCTTCACATTTGGATAGGCATTGAAGAAGATATGTGCAACCATTTGATGGATCATATGAACCATAGCTTGTAATTGTGTTTGATTAGTTACCATTTGTAAAAGGATAAATCATTGAGAGAATCTTGTAAGTCTAAATTTCGTGGAGTTGGCAAAGACATTAGTTACAAGCTTTTTCAAGAGAGAATAATTCCTTAATCATAGGACCACTTTTCAAATGGAGCCAAGTTTGAATTTAAAAATTGAAACGTAGAATCAAACCCTTATAAAAGGAGGCTTGTAATCTCGCGGTTCAAGTGCCCCTTTTCTAAGCATATTGTTGATATTTTTGTAGAGGATAAGTGACTTACATCATAGCTAAATTAGACCACTATCATGGGGCATCATTTCTATGCCAATGATCTTGTACAACAATGTTCTATTATACATTTACAGCATTGATCATCTTTGTCTAGTTCTCTGCTATGACTACTCAGAACAGTGAACTTGGCATGACCATATCTCAGTGATTTCTTCAATATTTTGCATGTTCTATAGCTTGTTCGAACCATCCCATAGTCCATTTTATGTTTTCCAAATTTCAAAGCTTTTGCTTCAGCCAATTGGGAGAAATCTGCATCGAAGAGCTCTCTGGTACATTACTCTTCAGTCCCTAAAAAGTCGAGGGTAAGCCTTGGAATGCTAAATTGATTTCTCAGTGCATAGTCTGTTATTTTTTATGATTCCACTTGTAGCATCAGATCTCTAAGCTAATTTGATTCCCTCAAAAGGATTTTTATCAATTGCTTCTCTACTGTGAGCACTGAGCTAAAGATCGAGTAGGTATGAAGACCAAAATAGCAAGTTTTGAGTGACTAGCTATTTGTGAAGTAATATGTTTTGATTCAATTGTTAGAAGAATCAACTCGAAAGTACATAGGTACTTCTTTGGTGTCATTTGCAAGCTAAAAGGGCCTACTATCAAACTCTAAAGTGAAATAGGGTAGGTACAAAGCAGGTTTTAGTAGTACCACCTCACTTCCTTGAGGTATCCATCCATCTCTTCCAACAATAGGGAGAGGTGGAATATTTGCTTGCACTTGTTGTTCTTGTGCATATTGTGACGGCCTCCTAAGAGGATACATATCACCTGAATTCCTACGAGGATGAGGACAATTATACATACCATGACCACGTTCATTGCAATTGTAGCATCTAAACTCTTGTGCTTGTTGTCATTGTCCTCAATTTTGTTCCCTTTGTGGTCTGTCTTGCTGGCTCCTCACCAAGTTGAGTGTTAGTTGTTCCAGCTGTTGTGTGAGTTTTTGCAAGATATCTTGTTGTGAAGCTTCTCCGATCTCTACATGTGCAACTGGTACTAGGGGAATAATATCCATATGTTCTACATTTTCAACCTTTGAAGGCTAAAACTTTAATTTTCTACACTTAACTCTTGCTATAATTCATGCTTCTTCAAAAGTCCCTAGAAATTGTGACTCCACCTTTTGTTTCAGAGAAGGGAAGAGTCTTGAGATGAATCTATCCCTTTTCAAAAACTATGCTACCTCATTTGTCCCTATACTACCTTCCCAATTATTCCACACACACTAAAACTTGGACTCATAATTGGAAAAGTCTTCAAGAGTTACTTGCCTTAATGAGAGAAATTGTTGCCATAATCCTTCAAGTGTATCGTTTTTGCCATATCACATTATGAATGCTTCATGCCATATCACATTATCACATTTTTGCCTTAATGAGAGAAATTGTTGCCATAATCCTTCAAGTGTATCGTTTTTGCCATATCACATTATGAATGCAACAAAAACGAAGTCCAGAGAAGACACCAAAACAAGCTGGAAGATACAAAGAACTAGGGATCGAGGATTCCAGTACAAATACGGACTCCAGCCCTGAAAAAGATACCTTGGATACTGATATACGAACAGAAACACAAGAAGATGAATGGAATGAGATCGATCAAGTGGAAGTGACGCCAAGAAGTCATAAAGAAAAGGAACAGAATGTAGAAGATCCCGTGGAACAGGAGCATGTCATTCAATTGAATGACACTACAAAGATAAGCATCAAGGAAGATACAACCAGTGTTACACATGTAAAACAACCTATTAAAGAGGAAGAACAAACTCCAGTAGGTAAGGAAACAGAGGAGTTACAAATTAAAGAACAAAGTGTGATCGAGGTGCCAGATGACACACCTCAAGAAATACAAGCAAACATGGGAGCTGAGCCAAGGATCCAGCTTCAGATTAGGCAGCCCCATGACACTACATTACATATTGCACAGGGTAAAGACATCAATACCGGAGAAGAACCAAGCATACCAAAAACATGGCTTAATGTGGATGTTACTCAACTAAAACCGGTAGTCAAACAGATGATTCAAACAGCCATGGACACTCAACAACAGTTGATGGAAATAGATGCCGACTATGATCAAGCAAGAAGAGAAAGGATTCAATTTCAAATCATGAGTGAGCAGCTATCGGCACAATTGATTGAAGCACAAAAAGAATCGGCAATCAAAAATACAGAGGTGCTGGCAATCAAGCTACAACATGATGCATCCATCGCTCAAAATCAACAGATGCATACACAACTAACAGAGTTGCAAAGATTACACGACGCGAGCGAGGCCGAGAAAGAGAAAATGAAGATGAGAAGCATGTTATTAGAACAACAGCTCAAGTTGTATATGGAAGAGAACGACAACCTCCGCAACAGAAATAAAGAATTAATGAAGTCTTTATTATATGATCAACCAATCGTACAACAGGAATCCACAGAAACCAAAGACCAAGAATTACGGGATCAAATCTCAAAATATGAAGAGCTGCTAAAGCAAGAACAAGCAAAGATAGAGGAATGGAAGAGCAGATACGCCAATGAAACCAGCGAATTGAAGAGTCAATTACAAAAGGTGAATCCCAAACTGATCCAAAGCTACAGTGAAAACATGGATCATGTAGCTGACATAGGTAAAGAATTGCTGGCCACTAAAGAAACACTCCGAGAAGCCATGCAAGAGGTAAAAGAAAAAGATGAATGCATAGCACGATTGAAGACTCAGATGAAAGAGAAAACACCGATCGGGACACCAGTAGTGCCGACCACGGAAAATCCTACTGACGAGGTAGAGGTAAGTCCTCTATCTCACCCGATCTATAATTCTCCACTACATGAGCAGTTGGCCGACATACATGACGAACATCCAATGCCAATATACTGCAGAAATAAGTCAGAAGGAACGGGCACTAGTGGGGTCCCGGTTAACGGAAAAAATGAAGTGGTCAAAGTGATGAAAGAGGCCAAGATCAAAGGTAAAGACCTGGACAAAATTATGAAGCCATTCAATATTCCATACGGACTATTGAAAGAGAAAACAAGACGCTATATAACGAAGATTACACAGAAGAGTCCAGATGAGCAGCTGAATTTCAAACACGACACATTCGAATACACGCAAGCAGAGTTTGAAGCTGCACAACCAGTGTGGCGACGGAAATTTTTGGAGAAACATCCCACACTACGGGTGCATTGGCAAGCAGCGCCATATGCATTCCAGGTAAACCCTTCTTTTTGTCCACTACCACGCAAAAGGGATACCAGGGAATTTTTGGATTTGCAAAGAAGCGGTACGATAAATAAGCAATGGCTCAATTATCCTATGCTTCCGAGCCCGCCACATAACTACTTGCCAACGGAGGATTATATGGTCAAAACCATAGAATTTTGGCTACAGAATTATGCGACAGTACCTGATTTAACTGTAAAAATGACCAACAAAATACTTAGCATGATCCTCACAGTCTTGAAGGTATTCAAGCATGCGGCCTACACATTTTTGAACTTCATAGGTATTAATCAGGGCACGGAAATACTCATTTTTTATCTATCAGTTATGCCTAGCAGACCAACAATAATGGCATATTATTCCAGATTAATGTTCTTGCCAAGTGTATATATGCAGACTTTTGAAGAAGCTTTCTTTACAGGATTTTTTGAGATGGATTCAGAGATTTTTTTGAAAATGTCATCCAATTTAAATGCCAGATTAGTGGCATATGAACTTAGCTTCTTCGCAGATCATAGACAGCCACCCAATGACGGTGTGAAGGCAGAACAATGGAAACAACTCCTGATACGTGAAGCAAATCTGCTGAATGATACAGAGCAAAGAGTATATCAAACATATGCCCGTCGCTTATCAAAGCCTGTCGGGGACGACAGAGTCCAGAAGGGGGGCAGTGTTGAGGGAGAATCAAGTAAGAAGAAGAAAAGAAGAAGACAACGAAAGAAGCAGCTTCACTAAAAAGCAATATCTGAAGATATATCTCTGCAAGAAGCCCCGCAGGGGCGCAACACCCATCTCTGCACAGAGCCCCGCAGGGGCACACACACCAAGGAAAGGATGTAACCCACATGGGTGCTTCAACCTCTTGATCTGTGGAAGGTCCAGATCGAAGACTGAAGCACCACATCTTCATACCTTCCACTGGTGGCGTGCGTGGCAACCCGACTTATCAAGCAAGACGAATGCATCAGGCCCAGAGAATGTAAACAAGAATTAAGAAGAGGCCGTCAAAACTGAACACCTGTTTTATAAACAGGTAACAATGAGCAAAGGTTGCGTGCAAAGAAAAGAAGTGGATAACACAGCAAGGTCCGATGTGTGCAACCAGGACAAATCAGAGCGCCTCTAAAACATAATGCAAGATCAAGAATCAGGCAATACTGACCACTGGGTGCGTGCGGACAACAAACTAATGACAAGAAGCAAAGCCTGTCAAGGGACGACAGAGATGAAGAGGGGGAGAGTGTTGCAGAGCTAAAGGAAGTACAAAGCAGAGAAAAAGACGGGCCCCAAAAATGTTTCCAATTTGGACATCATTTTTTTGTATCATACTCATTCTTGTAATATATTTCCCGTTGTAAATGCACTAGAGGAGTCCTCTAGATGCATCCCCACAGAAGATTAGAGATTTACCCATGTAAAATAGTAGGAAATTAGTCTTTTAGTGAATAAAGTGCCGGTCTCTTGTGTGAAAGGACCATTTTTAGGGCACTAGTATATAAGTCAAATGTGACTCTTTGTAAAGGACTTTTTGCCACTGTGAGAATAGAGAGCACAGAAATTCGAATTTGTGTCTTCTTCACTCTGTATCTTCTTCTTCGTGAGCTTGTATGCATGTGTATTGCTTGGAAAGAGTACTTGTGAGTGTGGTCTATCCATGAAAGTGTTTATTTGCTGTAGGTAAGGTGTGTGCGAAGTGTAGGAAAGTATTCCCGCGACTCAGTATTTTGCTCATAACTTGAAGTAGGAGCGTTAGAATTGAGTGAACCACTGCCATTGGATGCGTCTTCTCGAGAGCTTCGAAACGCATATGCTATTCGCTATATTTGGAGTTCGGAGCTGGGATAAAAGTCCAAAATACTGACGGCTGCTGCACCAAGTATCGTTTCGCCTTGACCAACAGTTGGAACTTGTTTGGATAAGTCTTTGCCTCATTTATACTCTTTGAGTAGTTCATTTGCATTGACCATTACATGATTGCATGTCCTCATACACTCGGCTAGGTTTGTATACTCTTTGGATTGATAATTAAAAGCGTGTATCCCCACTATATGCACTTGAGAGGGGATTGAGGTATAGTCTCTTTCTCCGCAAGTCCCTAAGTTGATACTTAGGTCAACAATAGGTATTTCCTTCTTCTCCTTCACTCATGTCTCCTATCTTATCCAATGGTATTTCAGGCACTGTTCTATGAGATCCTACTTAGGAACGCGATTTCGCTATGTCTGGCACTTGCTTGGCTACGTGTTTCCACACTTCTGGCTTAACTTTGAGTAGCTCTTCTAAAGTGAGATTGCACTGCACCTTAGTGTTCTTTACTACCTCTGTATTCCTAGGTATGATTGAATCTTCGTTTCTTATCATGACTGTGGGCGCTCTCAGGCAAGTAGACTTGGTTTCCCATGGGCCAGTGAAATGGGGTAATTCCTGCAAGGAGTTAGACTTGAAGTCTAACCTCTCTTGGTTTTGTGCATTCTCCTGCTCTCCATAAATGGAAGGAATATCTTGAGGGAATTGATCATGTGTGTCATCCACAAGTTCAATGGGAGGAGGGGCTTCACTTTCATTAGCCCATTTGTCTTCTTGAATCTCTCGTAGGAATTCTGCAGTGAACCTATTCATAGAAGAGGAGGTGTCTGGTTCAGTGGAATTGGGCACATAAGCTTCCTGTGGGGGATGGCTTATGTTTTTGCTCGCCTCATCTCTTTCTCGATTTTTTTCTTCCTTGGCAGATCTTGCAATTATGCTCTCTAACTTCTCTAGGAGTCCATCCAAGTGCAATTGTGTCTTAGCTGAGCTTGAGTGGTTGAAAAGGCGACTGACTTCAAACATGGTTTGAGCCAATGCGACCATTTTCGCACACAGCTTGGTTCTCTCTATCTCTAGGTCAGCTCTAGGGTAGCACTTGTCATGATCCGCCACATTTGGCCCTTCTTGGATTCTAGCCTGATATGCTTTAAGCATCATATCTAGATCTTCAGGAGTGGGGTCGGCTAGGACTGATCCTACTCTGGGTGGTGGGTGGGTTAAGGGTGGTTTATTGAAAGGTTGGGGAATGGACGAAAAGGGAAAGGTGGTGGAGGGGTGGTGTGAGAGTGGTTTTGAGATGCGAGTTCACTTATCTTTGCTTTGGTTTCTCTCAAGCTTGCTTCAAGTTCACTCATTTTCTATGACCATTGTCTTTTCATTCTCTCCCGACTATCTTTCCATGCTCTTGTCCTTTTCTTGGTTATACTCTCTGTCTCACTAACCTCAGCACTCTTTTCCTGCCCTACTCCTTGAGTTTGCTGCAAGGCTTGTTCTCTAGTGACCACATGCACTGGGGCTGTGGAAGTTATACTTCTGGTAGAGTCTACCACTAACCCAATGACGTTGATAGGAGTGATTTTAGGCATGTTATTAGGGTTCTTTGGGCAATCTCGTAGGAGATGCTCTTTTCCGCAGTCTTGACAAAAACCCTGAATTGTCACTGGTTGGGGTTGTGTAGAGGCAGGCAGTGGATAATCACGTATAAGGTGATCTCCCTGACATCTGAAGCATGGTCCTCTAGGGAATGGGGGTCGTACCTGCCTTGGTTGAGGTCTAGAGTTGGGGTTTGTGTACATGACATTATCATACTCAAGCTCCCCACTATTTTCACTTGGATCCTCATAATAGTATGACTCGTTATGCTCGGGTGACTGCATGTAGTAAGCCTGTGGGCTATCAATATGTGTGGAGTCAAAACTATGGTCACTTGGATCACTGTCTGATAGCATTGGGGTGACTGGGACTATGGCTCTGTTCGGATTTTCTTCAGTAGATGCATATTTCACTGGGATCACATTGGTTGGAGCACGGGGTTGCTGCACTAGGACTGGTTGAGGTCTCTGTTGCCCTTGATAAGGTGGCTAATAAGGTTGCTATGGTCTGTTGTATTGTTGTGGAGGGTACTGATTCTGGTATCTACCCTGTTGTGGATATGGCTGAGGGTAATTTTGCCTAACAATTTGTTTGCTATATGGGCAGTCCTGTGCATTGTGGTTGGTGTACCTTCGCTCTATGGTGCAGTACTGGCTACTAGGATTCACCTGGGGTTGGGCCATAATGGGACATATATTTGCCATATGGTCACCTCCACAAGTGTAGCACCGCTTAACTGGGGCAAATCTTGGAATTTGTTTGCTAGAGACACCTAGTTTTTGAGCTACCTTCTCGGCAAGTTCCTCAATGGATGTGGACTGACCAGATGTGAGACTACTAGAGCTATCCGAATCCTTATAGATTTTTGATAGCTCTAACTCCTCGCCTAGATTATCCTCAATGTCTATGCACATGCGCACGCATTCTTCTATAGTTCTGGGGTCCTTAAAATACACATATGACCTAAGCTTGGTGCTCAACAAGCCATCTAAGAACAAAGACACTTGCTTGGCTAGTGTGGGTAACTCAGGCATCGGGCACCTCTCTAGGTATTGCCTAAACCGTCTTCTTGCTAGTCTGACCGTCTCTTGAGGTGTTTGCTTGAAGCTATGAATTAGTGAGGAAGTGTTGTGCCATATACCACTCTTAGAAAACTCAATGATAAATGCTTCTAGGAGCTGGTCTATGTTTCTAAAATGCCTCTCATTCAGTGGCTCAAACCACGTGAGGGCAGTGTTCCTAAGGGTTAGACCAAAAGCATTATATTGTGTGAATAGATCCTCTACCTGTTCAGCTTTCAAGACTTGCCTGAATTCTGCCACATGGTCATAAGGGTCACCAGTGCCATCGAAGTAATTCTTCATGGACTTCACCAGTTGAATTGGCCTCAGGGTCCTAGTGTGTTCTCTCGGCCTTGGCAAAGGAAAATCATCAGCATTTCTTTGGTTCCTTGGGTCTCTAAATCTCTCAGTTTCTTCTCTATCCATCCCCGTTCTCCTTCTTTCCCTTCCTTGGGGGTTGGCAAAGCTTACTTCAGGTCTATCTCTACTTCTATCTCCTTGAGCTCCATGAGCCTAGGAGATCCCGGCTCCTTGGTGACCATAGGACACATTAGACCGTGGTTGGGGAAAAACAAATTCACCCTTCCATGTGTAGGCATGTCTGCCATGCTCGGTGACCATGAAGATTCTCTCCGATGTATTGTCTAGGTATGTTACTTTGCCTGGGCTGTCAGGGTCTTTAAACTCATAGATTGTGAGAGCACTCACTTCTTGAGGGTGAGCTGGTTTATATCTCCAAAAGGCCTCATCGGTTTCTCGGTTTAAAAGCAAATCTATGCTTTTATTATCCTGTGGAATCCACTCGGGAGTCATGATTCTGGTCAAGACAGATTTACCACGGGGAGTTCTTGGCTCTCTCTCTTAATTCCCTTGCTCTATATCACCCATGTCGGTCTCCGCAATCACATTTCCAAACTCATCAGTTCTATCAGGAAGAGTGGTGACTACATATATAGTCCCCTCTTTATCTAGGTATGCTCCATTCTCAAACTTGACTACCGGGTGTTCTAGTCCATGGGTTTGATCGGGGTTCTTAATCTGGACCACAGATCTTCTCAGTCCGTCTTCGTAGATGCGAGCACCTAGACGATTAGTCCTGATGTATTCCAATTGAGTCTTGTAAGGTCCTTCTGGCTTTTCTAGATAAGCCACCCCTGAACTACCTATTGGTCTCTCCATGTGATAGGACATTTCAGAATCACTTGTTTCTGATCGTGGAGTGTATGGGTAATCACTCAACTGCTGGGCCCAAGACCTAGCAGTGTGATTGACACTAGCTTCAGAAGATCTGAGGCTTTGTCTGTCTCGGCCTAAGTGTCTGCCTGACCTAAGGTTCATATGCCTGGTTTATCTACCCCCTTTGGTCCCAAGTACACTCTCGTTGCAGGTTATTTTGCACCAATCACTTTGTTCTTTTTAGTTGATTATTATGTTTATGAACTTGTCTGATATCTCAGCGTCCGGAATACTTAAGTGAATTTTGCACTTGATAATTGATCGATTCAAGTTTACTTTTTTTCCTTAGGGTTTTCGCACTTAAGCCCTACTTAATGCTTGCACTTGGTTGATTAGTTCTCTTAGACTTATTTTGTGCCTGACGCTGACCTAATTAATTACCACACCTAAGTCGTACTTAGCCTAGGCTAGGAATTCACAAAGGAGGGTTGAGAGAACTCCCAACCTCAATACTCTGGTTGCTCAGACTTCTACACCAGCCTAGGAAGCCTTCTCCCAAGCTTGGTACTCACCCTTGCTAGCCTGCCTTGGAATACCTTGAGTGCACGCAATGTTCCTGCAAAATTTCACAAGTTAATATAGCTCATTTACCACAATGTATTGAAAGACACACATCAGCAATTATGGACCCCCCTTGGAGTAACTCACTGATCCCCCAAAATCTTATGACCACCTAGTTCCACCTAATGGTCAACTTAAAAATACATGTTCTAACTGGTCCACGTAGGATTCTCAACAAGCTTTCCAACAAGACCAAAATCTCATCAATCGGAGTTCGTATGGTGAAGTTATGACCAATCAGGCACTTAGGGGTCAAAACAGGATCTCAGGGTTCAGGAGATCCCTCTCTCATTTCTAGGTCTTTTGCCCACTCCTAAGGCTCTAATGTTATCCCAATGTGTCTAAAATTAAGCCCAAATATACCTCAATTCACTAAAAAATTCACTCTAAATTTTTCATGCGTTAAGGCCGTGTATCGCGATAGGTCGGGTCGGTGTGTCGCGATAGATGGAGGTGTCGTGATAGGTGGAAGTGTCGCGATAGGTCGAGGTGTCGCGATAGGTCGGGGTGTCGCGATACTTGCGAGTGTCGCGATACGTCGAGGTGTCGCGATAGGTCGGGGTGTGGCGATACTTGGGAGTGTCGCGATAGGTCGAGGTGTCGCGATAGGTCGGAGTGTCGCGATACTTGGGAGTGTCGCGATACTCCGAGGTGTCGCGATACTTGGGAGTGTCGCGATACTCCGAGGTGTCGCGATAGGTTGGGAGTGTCGCGATACTTCGAGGTGTCGCGATAGGTGGGGTCCGTGTGTCGCGATACTCCGAGGTGCCACGATAAGTCGGGGGTATCGCGATACTTCGAGGTGTCACGATAGGTCGGGTTATGGTGAATTTTGCTGTTCTGTCTAGTGATCCTAGGAGCTCTAGGCCTGCGTAGTGTCGTGGTGCACTCAGAATCGTGATCGGGTGAAGTTTTTGGAGTGTCGCGGTAGCTCGAGCTCGATGCCTCGGGGCTTGCGCAGACAAAATCCGTACCTGCTGAGCTTGCTGGAGATGATGATGGAGCTGCAACCTGCAAGAAACATGCAAAAAAACACACACAAGCAAGAACACACACTCGCTCTCTCTCAAACTCGCACAAAGCAAATGAGGAAATGGTTTGGAAATGAGAATATAAGGTGGAGAAGGAGATGAAGATGGAGATGGAGAAAAATCAGAAATTTACCTACTACTTACCATTCCAACGCGTCCTCTCTACGTCTTACCATCACACGCTCGTCCTCAAAGCTCGAATCCCCGGCAACGGTGCCAAAATTTGGTGTAGCTCAGTGATGAGTAGCACCTCCTTTAATGACAATCCGGGAAGACATAAGGATGGTATGAAGACCTCGAGCAAGTGAAGGCACAAATGTGTGAGCGCGAAGCACACTAACATGCACACACATACACACACACGCGCACACACAGCAAGAACAAAGAGAGTAAGACAATGGAATCACTTCTATTGCAACAAAATTCTCATACAAGCTCAAAACTACAAGAAGCTAGCCCAAAAATGAGCTCTCTAGCTCTATTTATAGTTTTTGACTAGCTTTGGCCCTGTCCAGACCTAGTGTCCGGCCTAGTTAAAAATTAGGTTTCAGGGCTTATTTGAGGACTCAAACGAGATTTAAAAATTATGAAAATTGGTAGGCAACTACTTCTAAGGCTCCCCAAGCTCGAGGACTCCTCGGCTTGTACAAAATGGAGCTACAAAAAGGTGAAACAATATTTACAAGGGTTTTTAGTGATGAGAATCACTTTTAACATGGTGTAAGGTTTGGAAAAATTTAATGGGTTGCCTTAGTGCTAGATCTGCATGTATGCTCGTACTTGCTTCATCTGCCAACAGTGCCACATTGCCAGCCACATGATTTGAGCACCCTGAGTCAATGTAGAATAGGTGGTCATCATTTGTACCTGACTTTGAAGTCATGTTCATGATCAGAAGAAAGTCATCCTACTCCTCTGTGTAGTTGTTGTAGTCCTTTCTGGTTTTGAATCCTCCTTGGTAGTTGCCATTGTAATTGTTGTTGTAATTGTTGTTGTGGCCTTGGTGATGGTTGAACCTTCCTCTTGATTGTGAGTATCCACCTCTTTGGTAGCCTCTTCCTCTCTGATTTTTGTAATTTCTGAAACACTCATCTGTAGTATGATTTGATAAACCAGAAATGTTGCATGGTGATGAGTTATAGGGTCTCCCCCTACCTTGCTTACCTCCTCTGCCCCTTCCTCTTGAAGATCTACCTCTCCCTGCATAGTTGGCTTAGGAGGTAGAGCCTTCATCTTCCATCTTCTTGCTTTTGCCTTTATCCTTAGACTTCTTATCAGTGTATATGGCAGAAGAGTTATTACCTTTGGATGTATCTCCATTCTTTGTGAGATTTGCTTCATGTGTAAATAGTTGTCCCATGAGAGTTGTAAGATCTGGAGTGTGCATATCCATGTAGAGATCCATTGTAGTGGTGAAGCTTTCCCATTTGTCATCAGCCTTGATTCCATTGATCACTTGCCTTACAATTTGTTCTTCTTCAATCTCTTCTCCTATGCTTGCTAACTGATCTGCAACATCTTTGATCTTGGTCACAAATTCTGAAACAGCTTGCTTAGGTTGCTTCCTTAGTGTTGTGAATTCAATCCACAACTGATTTTTCCTAGCCCTTGTATTGGAGGAAAAGTATGATGACAAGGTTTCCCAAGTTTCTTGGGATGTCTTACAATTTCTGATATGTGGCAAAAGAAAATCAGAGATAGAGTTGAGTAAATATGACCTTGCCAATGCATCCTTAGCACACCATGTGTTGAGTTTTTCTTGTTCTTCCTTGGTTTGCAATCCTCTTGCTTTGAATGAGGGCAATTCCTCATCTCCTGAGATGTATCCATATAGACTCCTTCCTTATAAGTAGGTCTTCATCCTTAGAGACCAAGCTTGATAGTTGTTCCTATCCAATTTATCAATAATTGAAGGAAAACCATCTCCCATTTTACCTCTATTGCTCTGATACCACTATTGGGATAGATGGATGGATGCTCCAAGAGACTGAGAAGGTACTGCCAAACCTGCTTTGTACCAGCCCTCTTTTGCTTCAGAGTTGATAAGTAGACCTTCTTAGCTTTCCAATAACACCAAAAAATGGCCTATGTACTTTGGAAGTGATGTGTGTAATGATTGAACCAAAAAAGATAACTTTGAAATCTACAAACTCAAGAAAACCTTCTATTTTTGTCTTGACACCTGCTGAATGTTTTGCTCAGTGTGACTAGCACAGTAGAAATTGATAAAATTCCTTCTAGGGAAAGGTATTTAATTAGCTTAGTAAGCTACCATTTGCAAGTGGAATGATGTAAAAAGATAAACTATGCTAAGAGAAATCAATTTAGCAAGTTTAGCTATACCCTCTACTTTTTAGGACTGTAGCAAAAAATGACCAGAGTTCACCTCGATGCAGATTTCTCTAAAATGGCTGAATATAATTACTTCAAAACTTTGACAGCATGTAGATGACTTTGAGCTGAATCCAACAAGCTTTAAATCACTTGATTTGATCAAGAATTGACCGAGATATGCCCTTAATAAGTTTGCAGACTTTTTGAGTAGAGTAACAGAGAACTCAGAGATGAATGATGTAAATGTATCTATTAATGAACACTTGTATACAATCCCATTGGCATGAACAACATTGCCTAATGGTGTAGAGAGGTGTAGGCTATAGTATAGTCCTCACATGGAATTATACTCTTGTCAATACAGATTTCCCTCTAGGTGTCCTTGGTTCTTGTCCTAGTGGTTCTTTTCCTTGGGTTCTCGCTTCCGTATCTGGCTGAACTACACCAAATTCATTGGTATGATTTGGCTGAGTACTTATGGTGTATATTGTTCCTTCTTTGTCTATGTATGCGTCTCTCTCAAATTTCACCACTAGACGTTCCAATCCAATGGGTTGGTCCGGATTGTGCAATTGCACCACTGATCTTCACAAATCATCCTCATAGATGCGAGCACGAAAGTGGTTGGTTCGGACATATTCTAATTGAGTTCTATAGGGTCCTTCAGGTCTTTCCAAGTATGCTATGTTTAACCCTCCTTCTGGTCTTTCTGTGCCAAAAGCCATTTCTGACTCACTCGCATTTGAGCTCAACTCGTAACGATAACTATTCAATTGTTGTGCCCACAAACGTGCAGTAGTTCCTACACTTGCTTCTGATGATCTAAGGCTTCGTCCCTATGAATTACCTATAAGCTTTCCCGATCTAAGGTTCATGAATTTACTTCCTGGAACTCTCTGATCGTCAATGGTTCTTTTGTTCTTAATTGCTTGTTTCATTTTAATTCCTTGAAGTCCTTGTCTTGTCTTCAATGTATACATCAAGAATCAACTTTTCGTTGTAATTTTTGAGTTCTCGTTCCATCCGACTTTAGTTCTTTTCCTTTAGGTTTTCGTATCGCACACTTTTATCTTAGTCTTGGACTTGCAAAATTAAGTCTCTTGAACTTTGTGCATTCCTATCGTCTTTGATCCACAATGCTACACATTTAGCCTAAGCTAATAATTGACTGAGGGGGTTGAGTATTCTTCCAACCTCGAGTCAGCTTCTTTGATTGCTGTGATGCCCAAGGAGTCGCACTTCCCAAGCCTTGCGTTCTTCACTACCTTGCTTTGATTGCCCTTGATAGCCCTTGCTAGACCTGTAAAAATCCGATGTTTAGACCAATTCTTATATGGCTGCTCAAGCACTTGAATATATACACCTTTTAGTTCCTTTCTCTTTTGGCCAAATTTTTATGCCCCCTTTCTTTCCTAATCCCAGCAATGGGTCAACCTCAAATTTTCGTATCTAAAAAATAATGCATTCTTCTTGAAAAAAATATTTGACGTCACATAGTACTCGTAAAGAGCTTTCTAACGAGTTATGAAGCTCAAAAAACGGACTTTGAATGAAAAAGATATAAGTGTTCAGGCTCTCAGGCGTAAAAACTGACAAATAAGTTTTTCTTCAATTATGAGCTAAGGTGTCTCCAATGAGCTTAGTCACCCAAAATTTTTCTCAAATTAGCCTCAAAATGGCCCAAAAAATCAAACCTTAATTTTTTTGTTTTGGGTGAACAATCACGATGGTCTAAGATAATCGCGATAGTCTGGGACCGTCACGATGCCTCAAGTGAACCGTCGGGATGGCGTGCTACAATCACAATGGTCCGATGGTGTGGGGCATTGTGATGGTCTAAAAGAAGCGTCACGATGGTCTGACTAGCGAACAATCACGATGGCATGAGCCCGTCGTGATGTTCAACGGTCAATGCAATTGTCGCAATGGCGTGAGCCCATCGCGATGGTCACGAGGCGCGATGGCTTGAGCCAATTGTGATGGTCCAATATTGAAGCATCCCGATGGCGTACCTGGTATCGTCACGATGGTCTATCTTGACACGTGGCAGAGGATCATCATGATGGCGTGAGCCAACCGCAATGGCATGGGATTGACGAGATCGTCGCAATGGTCAGTGACCGTTGCAATGGTTCAAGTGAACCGTCGCGATGGTGTGAGACCATCGCGATGGTCCAACGGAGCCATCGCAATGGCATGAGCCAATCACGATGGTGTGACGGAGTTGCAATGGTCCACCAAAATGATGATTTTCAAAATGCAACTTGGATTCCAATGTGCGCTAGTGTGCTCTACACTGTGGTGAACTCGCTTACCAAAAATTTCGAGTTTGGCAGACCATCACGATGGTCTGACACACACGGTAGATTCTGATAGAAAGTGGTTTTTTTTACCTTTTGGAAGCTTTCGTGCTACTCTGGAGCTCTGTACCTGCATGAAAACTCAAAAACACACACAACACAACAAGCACAAAAGCTCTCTCTCTCTCTCTCTTGCATGCACAAATGAGGGGAAATGAGGAGGATAGGTGGATATGGTGAATTTTTTTATTTTTTCGGAGTGGAAGAAGATGATGTGGTGGTGAAGAAGGAGTGTGGAGGAGATAAAAAACACTAAAAACTAATTAAAAACAACAATAAAAACTGAAATTTTTACCTTCCAATGCCACTTCTTGCTATACTCTTACCATCACACATTTGTCCTAGACTCGATCCTCGACAACGGCACCAAATTTGGTGTTGCTCTAGCACAATGGTTAAGTACCACGTTAAGAAGCTCCATCTCCTTAATGTCAATCCGCGGAAGAGGTAGGAGTGATATGAAGATCGTGAATGTGAGACGGAGTGAGAGTGGAGGTGAGAAGCATAGAGATGCACACATGCATACACACACACATGTAAGAGACAAGCAAGACACAATGGAAGGTAGGAAAACAGACTCTATTACTCAAGATCTCAATTACAAGCTCAAAATAGCTCTAAGCTCTTCTCTACTCATACAAGCTAACTTAAAAAATGAGCTCTCTAGCTCTCTTTATAGTTTTTAGACTAGTTTTGACCAGTTTCACATTTAGTGACAAGCATAGTTAAAAAATAGGTTCTAGGTGCTATTTGAAGGTCTAAATGAGATCTAAAAATAACCAAAATTGGTAGCCTCATTGTACCTAAGTCCTCAAGCTGGAGGACACCTCAGCTTGCAAAAAATGGAGCTATGAATTACAAAAGTGGTTGTTCTATGTTACATATGGTACAAGAGTGATGAAAATCACTGTTTAGAGTTTTGAAAAGTATTACAAAACATAATTGTTTGAAAAATAATCCGCTTGGCTCCCCACTACTTCATTGTGATCCGCCTTAACATACTTCTTCTTCGTCTATGCCTCTGGCTACTGCCAACACACACAACACAAAGAGCACTCTTAGGGTACGAGTGGTCCGCACTACCCTCTTAGCACCTACACAAAATGAAAATGTTCTTAGGACAGGGGTGTTCCGCACTGCCCTCTTAGCATTCACACAGGTAACACATACACATGTACACACACTATTATTACATTAGATGCTCTTAGGACACGTGTGTTCCACACTGCCCTCTTACCATTCACACAACAATCATTCACATACATAAACACAAGGAGCAAGATATCCTCACTTCCCAATGGATAGAAGCTGAAGGAAAATGATGAGGGTTTGGAAATGAGTGCGAATGTAGAGAAGGAATTAGAAGAAATAGAAAGGGTGGGAGATAGAAGAGGAAAGAAAAGATAGTTGGATTCGAAAGGAAATAAAGCTCATATTACAAGATATGGATATAAAGAATATGGAGTACATAAAGGAAGAGAGTGTAGCACCTCTCCTGTAGCCAAGATCTCCACCTCCAAAGGGGTAGCACTATGATCACCGCAGTGCTGATAGCATGTAGCTACACACCACTTGCTTGTTTTGAGGGCACCCAACGCCACGAGGAAGGAGATAAGGAAGAGAGCTCACACACATACTCTCACTTTCAAGGAGAAGCACACACACAGATTGAGGCAAGGAAGAATGATCTTCTTCTCCTTCTATGGATAACAAAACGTATCCAGCTATCTCCTCAAAACCTGTTGTCTAACATTACTCCCACCCCGACTAAACACTACCCTTGTAATAACTCATTCACAACTGAACTATGTACAAATTCACACACTATAACCCAACATCACTTGTAATAACATCTCATCAAGCAATGTATGCACTATCTGAAGCATATAGGTGTCTAAAGACCTGCATCAGTTTTGCAAAAATCATTCCATAAACCACCTCACAACACTTGGCTACACAGGTTACACATTGGTTATGGAAAGGGATTGCGGTCTCACTTTAATGGGATCATGATTAATTTCCATATCTTTTGTAACAGATCTTCTACACCCTCACATCACTCATCATGCAGACAAAAGGACCATCTGAAGTTGGCCCCAGTGTACTTGTAGTCAATTTTGGTGAATTACTGGCTGAACCACATCCTACAGCACAACCATCTGAATTTCAAGGATTCCTAGGAACAATGCCCATTGATGACCCCCTAGGGGATACACCAAAAAAGTTCACCGTAATTCCCATTGGTTTCAAGGTTTAGGAGGACCTTTAGCGGACAGAGACTTCATTTTTGATGCCACATTGACCTTGACAGTAGTAAGTGGGGCAAGTATCAGTTTTTCTTCAGAGAATTTGAAGCGCTCCAAAATACAAAAGATTTAAAGCATGTTTGGGGTAAATCAGGTTTCACGGAATACTTCAATGATCCACTACCCAAACCAGTTTTTTATAGATGCTACTACCTGGTGACCACACTTACAGCCTCCGAGAACAGGGACTTACCGGGCACGTTCATTCTATCATCTTTGGTAAATAACCACCCATTCAAGAAGTTCTATCTTTCAAAGGATTTGATTCGAGTAGCAATTAAGATCCACGGAACTCACATGCCAATAGATCATGAAAGACTCATTCCCAAGCTGATGAAGCGTGGTGACGTTATCAAATGGGAAGAAATCTCGACCATTACACCTGAACTATCTAAACCAATACGTATATGTATGCAACATTTTGCATTCCCAGCTCAGGATCGTTTCACTATGCCTCACAAGCGTATTTCGTTTAGTTTGTATTTAGCATGTATTGGACCCCAGACCATAGATCTTACAAGTTGGATCATTGATCATTTGTATCTAGCGTAGCAAAGATGGGAAAGGAAAAAAGTCATCCATGGATGTTGCGCTCTCACTCGAATTGTGTATATGTGTTTGGCATATGACTTGCCTATAGAATGCGCAATGACAAGTGAAGAGTTGAAGGCATTCAAAGGGATCGCCAAGAAAGCCAAAAAATCTAGCAAGGGGCGGACAGGCAAGCACATGAGAGGATCTATCCCATGCCTACAAGTTCTAGAGTCCCCATCACCTCAACCCTCTCCAGAACAGTCACCTACAAAACCCCCTGTGCCTATACAACCCATATGCATATGCCTGTCACGACCGGTCATTACGGAAGGTACTACTAGTACCGTTACCTCTCAAGCAACTAGAGTTCAGGAACCCATAACTACAACAACAGAACTTCCCACCTCCATTGGTGCGGAAGCATTTACTTTTCCTATACCCAATTTGGAGGCACAACCAAAAAATACCACGTTTGATTTTGAAATGCATGATGCTTTTTCGAGCAAATTTCAATTTTCAGAAGGACAATTTTTTTCTCAAGAATATGAGCATCCCAGTTACACTACCACATCCCCTGATCAATCCCAAGAGCAAGTAGTATCCAGTTCCAAAGAAGAGAGGATAGAAACTGACAATGAAGATGGAGATGATGAAGCCAGTCAAGGAAGCCATGAATCTAAAAAGAATGTGCAAACTGATGAACAGGAACAACACACTGACACTCAGGGTGACACAAGTACTTATGAAGATGAAACATTTGAAGCAGTTGCCTACACATTTGCAATCAAGAAGCTATACCGCACCATGCAAGCAGTTTGGGCACGTAGAAAACTCTCCGAAGAAGAAAGCCAAGCGTTGGTAGAATAGGAACTCACCACAGGAGGCTTCGAAGAAGCCTACATTCAAGATTTCAGAGAACTGGTTAAGTCCGTGGGAACTAACGAAGCATTACGCTATTTGTAGAGGAAACCACTACCACAGTTTGACCCACGTCAAATACGCTTGCTATCAAAACCGGGTCAATATATTCGTGTACCGACGGATGCTCAGTCTTCACAACAGGCGAGGGAAGCATGCCTCATTCCGGAAGCTTCTTTGGCAGAAGAAACAATCGTCATCGACTCCCCGCACCACACTTCTACATTAAATATGGTTGGAACAAACCAATCACAAATTGGTGATTATAAAGATCTTGAATCAAGCTTATGATCAAATTGAAGTGGAAGAAGATACTTGAGAGAGTGAAGAGATCTCAGAAGTGAAGTATGTATACATATGTACATTATAGGTGGAAATTCTTGTAATATGAGAATAGGTAATCCTTAGGATGATAAGGAGTAATGTAATAGATGCGGGATACGTCTAAAACTATATTTATATAAGTCAATGATGTAAAGAAATATGAGTGAGAGTCATTTTGAAGACAAGTGTCTTAGAGAGATGTGTAGAGAGTTTTACTCAGGAAATTAGCGACGGGTTTTTCTCTGAGTTCTCTTAGTATGATCATGTGGATCAGAAATCCTTTTGTACACATCTAATCTAAAAGCTAATGAAGCTATTTTCAGAATTTTATGATCTAATTTCTTTCCTACTGTGAGAATGATCAATAGGAACATTTGTATGTAGAATCTGCAGACACACTTCTAAAAGTCGCGCACTTTTCTGTGTCAATGTTTTGCTTAGATCTCAGTGCATAGTGTAAAGTTTTGAATGAGTGAGCATTCAAAATCTAAGTTAGAAGGTAAGGAAGCTATGGCTAAAAGCATTTAACAAAACGGGATTTGTGTTGTGAGAAATCAACTTAAGAAGTTGACCATGTCAAAGTCGCCATTCCTGGAAGACAGTTTTTTATATACCTTTGATCTTAAGGATCAAATCAAAGGTTTAATGATTCTTTTGGAGAATCAATGGCTGATATGATTTTGCAAAGGTAGTGTGAAGACTTTCGCATCATTAGTTTGAAGATGTTTGAAGATGTGTGCAGGTATTGAAGTCAATTTCTGAAGCAGACTTCTTGAAGAAGGAAAATTCTCACTCAGAGAATTATTCATGAATGATTTGGTAAATCAAAGTAAAATTTGTGTAAAGTTTGGTCTATAATTGATATAGATGTGTTCTTAGATCAGTATAAATCAAGCATTTGGAGATTAAGAGGTCTCCAACAGTGGTATCAGAGCCGAAGGTGCAATACAAGGGAAGCAAAGGCATTGGAAGTCTTGATTGCTGCAAATATTGAAGTTCTTTCTAATCGAAGGTGGACAAGGACAAATTTGTGAAGATTACCTGCAGAAGTACAAAGCATGAGTTTGAAGGATAAAAAAGGATTGAAGTTTCATATCAAAGGTACAATTTACTATCATAAATCATAGTAATTGCAGATACAGAAGATCAAAAGATGGGAGAAAGCTTGCAGATTGATAAGATAGATAGGGAGAACTATCCAACTTGATCCATGAGGATGGAGGCACACCTCATGAGCAAAGATTTGATGGCATTCATTACAGGAGAAGAAAAAAAGCCTGAATTTGCAGATCCTAGTATTCCAACTGGGGAAGAGCTTGCAGATTTGAAGACTTGGATGAGAAAGGATGCTCAAGCTAGGAGCATCATTTACATGGCTGTAAATGATTATCTTCTACCTCACATTAGAGGATTGGAAAGTGCAACAGATGTTTGGAATGCTTTGGAAGAGCATTTCCAAAACACAACCAAGTCAAGGAAATCCTCATTATGGGCTGAATTTACAACTTTCAAGAAGAAGAGCTCACAATCAATTTCTGATTATGTGGCAAGGATGAAGGATATTGCAGATAGCTTGGGAGCAGTAGATGAAGACATTGAAGAGGATAAGTTGGTAAGGCAAATACTTACATGTCTGAGAGGAGATGAGAAGTGGAAGCCTTTCATATTGTCCATAGAATTGTCACTTGATCATTTTACCTCCTGATCTTAATCAATTGCTAGGACACATGCTAACTTTTGAGCAGGACATTAAGGGAGATAATGATAGGAGTGCAAGTCAAGTCATGTACTCCAAGGACAATAAAAAGAATGGCAAAGGGAAGCAGTCAACTAATGATGAAGGATCTTCAAGCCAAGCTAACTTTACAAAAGGAAAATTGAATTTCAGAGGTAAAGGAAGATGAGGTAAGAACAAAGATAAAACTAAAGCTTGTTGGATTTTTGGCAGAACCAATCATTTGGCAAATGATTGTTGGTATAACAATCAAAATGGAGGAAATAATAATCAGAGTTTAATCAAAGAGGTAGAGGAGGCAGAAACCAAAGAGGCAATTTTAGAGGAAGAGGTGGTAGGACATCATATGCAAGAGGAGGAGGAAGAAGCTTTCAATCTCAGTCCTACAACAACAATTATTATAACTATGCATCAGATCAGAAGGATGATATGACCCTTATCCTGAATGCAACCCATGAATCAGTAGGAGAAGATCAAAGGGTGTTTTATATTGACTCAGGATGTAGCAATCATCTGGGTGGCAATATATCCTTGATGATTGATATGGAAGCAAAGGTGAATGGACATACAGTTCAAACAGGTGACAATACCAAGCATAAAGTGGAGAGCATTGGATCAGTGAAGACAAAGAGTGGAAGTACACTCTTGAGCAAGGTACTTTATGTTCCTACTATTCCTAAAAATTTGATAAGTGTAGGGCAAATTGTGGAGAAGGGATATGAAGTTAGATTTACAAATGATGGTGTCTATGTGCAAGATCCAAATCAGGGATATAGAAGCATAATTGCAGGTAAAAAGGAAGGAAGGTTGTTTACTCTCAAAGTCCAAGGTAATGTGGGACATGCTTTATTTACTTATGGAAGTCAAAAGATGTCTGAGTTAGACCTATGGCATAAAAGGCTAGGTCATTTCAATGAGAGAGCTATAAAAGAAATGTCAAAGAATCAAGTGGTGCTTGGTTTGCCAAAAATTGAAGGGCAACACATGGTGTACAAGTGTGAAGCTTGTCAATTAGGTAAAGCACACAAAAGTTCATACAATAAATCAGGGTACAAGTATTCAAATATGCTTGAATTGGTTCATACAGATGTGTGAGGTCCCTCAAGGGACTATAACATAAATGGATCGAGATATTATGTGTTGTTTGTTGATGATGCAACCAGATGGATTTCTTTATATGTAATCAAAGATAAATCAGAAGTTTTCAAGACATTCAAACATTATCATGCTTATGTAGAAAGGATTACAGGACAAAATCTTAAGAGGTTGAGATCATATGGAGGGGGAGAGTATTTCTCTAAAGAGTTTGATGATTATTTGTGGAATGCAGGTATAAAGAGAGAAGTAACTTGCAGGTACTCTCCTCAACAGAATGGAGTTGCAGAAAGAAGAAATAGAACTCTTGTAGAATTTGCAAGAGCAATGATGAAGGAAAAGAATTGTCCAAATTACTTATGGGCAGAAGCTATCAACACTGCAACATACCTTGTGAATAGGTTACCTTGTAAAGCTTTGGATGGAAGAACTCCTTATGAAGCATGGTGGGGTAAGAAACCTACTCTTGACCACTGTAAGGTATTTGGATGCTTATCATATGCTTATGTTCCTTCACAATTGAGCCATAAGCTAGAACCCAAAGCAGAGAAGTATGTGTTTATTGGGTATGATGATAGACAGATGGGTTACAGGTTGTGGAGTCCATCCACAAAGCAATTTCTTGTTACCAAAGATGTTACATTTGATGAGCAAAGCACATGGTATACAGGGTCAACAAATGATTATGCAGATGACAAAGAAATACAAAGGAAAGGGAAGGCAAAAGTAAATGTGTATGAAGAAGATATTGATGATGTTGACTATAAAAGTAAATTGCAGGATAATGTAGAAGATGGGCCAAGATTTGATCTAGAATCAAATGTGGCTGAGACTTCAAGAAGTGCAGAGGTCAGAAGATCCTCAAGGGAAAGGAAAGAACCTATAAGGTATAGTTATGATACATCTTTTCTAACAACAAAAGATTATGCTTACATTGTGAAGACAGAAGAGGATCCAATCACTTATGAAGAAGCTAAAAGTTACAAACAGAATTGGGAGAAGGCAATGCAAGAAGAGTATGATGCTCTACTTGAAAATGAAACTTGGGAATTGGTGCCAAGACCAAAGAATCAGAAAGTCATTGGATGTAAGTGGGTGTATAAAACAAAAAGGTTTGCAGATGGAAAGGTGTCTAGATACAAGGTTAGACTTGTGGTCAAAGGTTATGCCCAAACTTATGGGGTAGATTATGATGAAACCTTTAGTCCTATTACTAAGATGTCTACAATTAGATTATTTATTGCTATTGTTGCTTGTAAAGGATGGAAGTTATCACAATTAGATGTGAAGAATGCATTTCTGAATGGATACATTGCAGATGAAGTATACATGGAGCAACCAGAAGGTTTCATGGATTCAATTGGATCAGATTATGTGTGTAAGCTCAAGAGAGCTTTGTATGGGTTGAAGCAGGCTCCAAGAGCATGGAATTACAGGCTTGTCAAGTTCTTGAATGATTGTGGATTTCAAGCATCAAAGGTAGATAGTAGCTTGCTAGTAAAGGCAAGTGAAAATGGATACATATACATGTGTATTTATGTTGATGATATTATTGTCACAGGTACAGATGCTCAAGGAATCAATGAACTTAAGAAACAAATAGAGAAGGAGTTTAAGATAAGTGATTTGGGAAACTTATCTTATTTCTTGGGAATGCAGATTGTGTATACTCAACATGGAGTATATGTTACACAAGAGAGGTACTTGAAGAATCTTCTAGTCAAATTTAACATGGAGGATTGCAAGCCTTCAAGCACACCATTGGAGGTAAATCATAAGTTGAGCAGGTATGGAGGTGAAGAATTTAATGACATGAAGAAATATCAGAGTTTGGTAGGTAGTTTAATCTATGCTACCTTGACAAGGCCAGATCTATCATATGCAGTAGGTGTGTTATCACAATTCATGCATTGTCCAAAGAAGACTCATTGGATTGCAGCTCAAAGGGTACTCAGATATATCAAAGGAACCCTAAGTGAAGGTCTGTATTATGGATTTACTTCTGACACATGAATCAAAGTGTTTAGTGATGCAGATTGGGCAGGTGATTCAGATGATAGAAGGTCCACTCATGGGTATCTCTGTTATATTGGAGATAAACTAGTTTCTTGGTGCTCAAAGAAGCAACATACAGTTGCTTTGTCATCCACAGAAGCTGAGTATAAAGGAATGGTAGAGGCTGCAAAAGAAGTAATATGGTTAAAGACCTTGTTGAAGAGTTTTGGAACTGATCAGAGTACTCGAATTATATTTGGAGATAATATGAGTTCTTTGTATTTGGCAGCTAACCCTGTTTTTCATGCCAGGACTAAGCATATAGAAATTCAATATCATTTCTTGAGAGCAAAGGTACTTGATAAAGATATTGAATGTTGGTGCAGAGCAATCAACAATTGAAGTTTTGGAAGTCAAAGAATGAAGACAAGATCAAGTTTTGAAGCATAGAAGAAGTTTACATTCAGGAGTTGAAAGAAATGTACGCATATGTACATTAGTTCAGAAATAGGTCACTTATATTTTTGATTAGTCATAAGTTTGTAAATATTTGCCTATAAATAATGTGAAAAATGTCGGGGCAAGTATGAGAGAGCATGAGAATAGAGTAATTGAGAGTTGTAAGAGTCATTAGACATCTTAGAAGTTAGTTGAATTCTCTCTCATCATTCAGTTGTAAACTCCTTCAGAAATGGAAGAAGTTTGCGCCCGATGTTTATGAGTTTTCTCCTTCTGTGTTAGATCTTTTGTGAAATGCTTTTGAACAAGTCTAAGTCCATAGTTGATTGACCTCTGTACAAATTTTTAGCCTCTAATTGTGATTAGGCTGAGTGAATTATGTGTAGGAACATTTGTATGTGAAGAAGTGTTCACTGGTTCCTGAAACAGGCGCAAAATTCGAAGTCAATGATTTGATCAGTTCTCCTTCCACAGGTTAAAGTTTTGAGCAAGTAAGCACTTAATCTTTAAGTTGGAAAGCTACTTGTGGCTAAAAGCATTTGCTTAAATGGGTTCTATTCTTGGAGAACTATGTCTTAGAAGTTATAGGTGTCTAAATCGACCTCTCAGAAGTACAGTTTTAGACATAGGTGACTTGTCAAGTTGATTTCTCAAAATATACTGAAGGAGGTGATTCGACTTGGAGGAGGTGCACAATCTTTAGGCGACACCTTGTGCAAAGTTTTATAAAAAACTTTACACATTTGATAAGTCAATGAGAAAGATATGTGCAGCAGACTTTCTGTAGAATCATCCTTTTCATAGATTTACCAAAATCCTTATAATTGAATGTTGATCCTCCGAATTGGTGAAGGTTTTGACTTACTCTTGATATAGAGGTGCTTTAATTTCAAGAGTAGGTTGTTCTTTTGGAGATTAACACTCTCCATCAGTGGTATCATAGCAAGAAGCATCAGAATTGAAGGAAGGAGGATCCCGACTGCTGTAGGTGCAAAGAATTCAAATTTAAAGGTTCAAAAGGTGAAAGCTTGAGGATAAAGCTTGAGAAGGAGATCATACAACATCAAGAAAGTCAAAAGGAGTGTCATTCGAAGTAAAGGTACATCTGTTACTCATAAAGTTTAAAGAATTCAATACACAGGACAAGAAAGGATGGGAGATTCTCTTCAGATAGAGAAATTGGATAGAGAGAACTATCTTGCATGGTCAATGAGGATGGAAGCTCATTTAATGAGCAAAGATTTGATAGGTTATATTACAGGTGAAGAAGAAAAGCCTCAATTCAGAGATCCTAGTGTTCCAACTAGGGAGGAATTGTCAGATTTGAAGAATTGGATGAAGAGAGATGCTCATGCTAGGAGCATTATCTATATGGCAGTCAATGACTACTTGCTACCTCACATTAGAGGTCTTGAAAGTGCAGAATTTACTACATTCAAGAAGAAGGCCTCTCAATCCATCTCAGATTATGTAACCAGAATGAAGGACATTGCAGATGCATTAGGAGCTGTTGACGAAGATATTGAGGAGGATAAATTGGTAAGGCAAATCCTTACAGGTTTGAGAGGTGATGACAAATGGAAGCCATTCATTTTGTCCACTGAATTGTCACTTGATCATTTTACTCCTGACTTAAATCAGTTGCTAGGACATATGTTAACCTTTGAGCAGGATGTCAAAGGTGAAGGTGACAAGAGTACAGGTCATGCAATGTACTCAAAGGATAAGAAGAAAATTAGCAAAGGGAAGCAACAAGCAAATGAAGATGAAGGCACAACTAGTCAAGCCAACTTCCTAAGAGGAAGAGGAGGTGGCAAAGGTAGAGGAAGAGGCAGGAATAACAAAGATGGAGTCAAAGCTTGCTGGATTTGTGGTAAGACAAATCATTTAGCTAATGATTGTTGGCATAATAATCAGAGTAATGGTGGATATAATCAGAATTTTAATTCAAGAGGAAGAGGTGGTAGAAATCAAAGAGGTAATTTCAGAGGTAGAGGTAGTAGGGATTACTTTGGAAGAAATGCAGGTAGAGGATTCCAAAGTCAACAATACAATAATACGTACTACAATTATGCTTCAGATCAGAAGGAGGATTCAACATTGATAATGAATGCAACTTGTGAAAGGCAAAGTGAAGACCAAAGAGTCTTCTATATTGACTCAAGGTGTAGCAATCACCTGAGTGGTAACATAGCATTGATGACTGATTTGGAAAATAAGGTATCTAATCATGTTGTTCAAACAGGTGACAATACAAAGCACAATGTGAAGTCAATTGGTTCAGTGAAGGCTAAGGATGGTAGCACCTTATTGAGTAAGGTCTTGTATGTTCCTACAATTCCTAAGAATTTGATAAGTGTAGGACAAATTGTTGAAAAAGGTTATGAAGTGAGATTCACTAATGAAGGAGTGTTTGTGGAAGACCCTAGCAATGGGTATAAACAGATTGTTTCAGGGAAGAAAGAAGGAAGATTGTTCACATTGAAGATTCAAGGTAATGTTGGTCATGCCTTGTTCACATATGGAGGACATAAGATCTCTGAGTTAGATCTTTGGCACAAGAGGCTTGGACATTTTAATGAAAGAGGTATCAAAGATATGATTAACAATGGTTCAGTGCTTGGATTGCCTAATATTACAGGTCAACATATGACATACAGATGTGAGGCATGTCAATTAGGTAAGGCTCATAAGCAATCTTATTCCAAGCATGGTTTTATGTATTCAGAGAAGCTTGAGTTGGTACACACAGATGTGTGGGGACCATCAAAGGATTTCAGTATCAATGGTTCAAGGTACTATGTGATTTATGTTGATGATGCTACCAGATGGATCACTATCTATGTGATCAAAGATAAGTCATAAGTATTCAATACATTCAAACATTATCATGCATATGCAGAAAGAATTACAGGTCATAAGTTGAAGAGACTAAGGTCAGATGGACGGGGAGAGTATTTCTCTAATGAGTTCAGTGATTATTTCTGGAATGCAGGTATAAAAAGGGAAATCACTTGTAGGTACTCCCCTCAACAAAATGGTGTAGCAGAGAGAAGAAATAGAACTCTTGTTGAGTTTGCAAGGTCAATGATGAAGGAGAAAAATTGCCCAAATTATTTGTGGGTTGAGGCTGTAAATACAACTACTTATTTGGTCAATAGGCTACCATGTAAAGCTTTGCAGGGTATGACACCATATGAGGCTTGGTGGGGTAAGAGACCTACATTAGACCATTGCAAAGTATTTGGATGTTTGGCATATGCATATGTGCCATCACAACTAAGACACAAATTAGAACCTAAAGCTGAAAAGTATGTATTTATTGGTTATGAAGACAAGCAGATGGGTTATAGATTGTGGAGTCCATCCACAAAGCAATTCATTGTGTCTAAGGATGTTACATTTGATGAGCAAGGTACTTGGTATGCAGGTACTATCAATATTAATACAGATGATGAAGAAATTGTGAGTCAAAAGAAAGGTAAATCAAAGGTTCAGATATTTGATGAACACGAGAATAATGAAGTGCAGGTTGAAGTTGAAGAAATGCCAAGATTTGATCTTGAGTGTGAAGAACCAGAAATCTCAAGAAGTGGAGAACTCAGAAGGTCATCAAGACATAAGTGGCAACCTACAAGGTATAGCTATGATACTTCTTTTTTGGCTACCAAAGATTATGCTTATATGATTAAAGTAGATGAAGACCCTTTTGCATATGAAGAGGTAAAAGGTAAAGAAAATTGGGAGAAAGCTATGCAGGAAGAATATGATGCATTAATGGAGAATCAAACATGGGATTTGGTTCCTAAACCAAATATTCAGAAGATCATTGGATGCAACTGGGTCTACAAAACAAAGAGATTTGCAGATGGAAGTGTGTCTAGGTACAAAGCTAGACTTGTTGTCAAAGGGTTTGCTCAGACATATGGTATTGATTATGATGAGACCTATAGTCCTGTGGCAAAGATGACAACCATCAGGACACTCATAGCTATTGCTGCATGTAAAGGTTGGAAATTATGTCAATTAGATGTGAAGAATGCTTTTTTAAATGGTTACATTTCAGATGATGTTTTCATGGAGCAACCACAAGGATTCAGAGATGAAAGGTATCCAGATCATGTGTGTAAGCTCAAGAGAGCTTTATAGGCTTGAAGCAGGCCTCAAGGGCATGGAACTATAGGCTTGTAAAGTTCTTGAAAGAACTTGGATTTCAAGTATCTAAAGCAGATAGTAGCTTGCTTGTGAAAGCAAGTGATGATACAGCATAGGAACCCTATTGCCTCAGAGACACAGGAAAGAAATGCACCATCCCTGTCTCAAGTGCCAAACACGGAAGGTGAAGACAACCTGTCTTCCATACATAGGTACTCACACGAATTTTTGAAAGAAATACAAGAAGAAAAGTGGAGAAAAGAACAAGGAACCCATCCTCCTATTCAAGAAATAGACGACTTGCAGGAGCAATTCCCCCAAGACATCCCCTCTATTTACGATGATGTAGAGGAAGAGCAACTGAGTGAACACACAGATTTTGAATCCAATTCTTTGCAAGAATTACCTCAGTTCACAAGACCTAGGGAAGAAAAGTCTATTAGCATGAGAGCACGCACAATAATAGTGAGGAATGAAGAATCAGTAATCCCTAGAAACACAGAAGTGATAAAGAATACCAAAGTACAGTGTAATCTCACCCTAGAGGAATTATTAAAGGTAAAACCAGAACTGTGGAAGCAAGTAGCAAATCAATTCCCTGAGCTTGTTACTACTCCGTCACAGATAGGAACACACAAGAAGGTACCAGAGATACCAATAGAAAAGATCAGAGATGTAAGTGAAGGAGAGGAAGGTAACACTTATCTTCCAATAACCCATCAGGGCTACACCACGAAAGCCATCTTAGATTCAGGAGCCGGAGTAGCCATTGCTACTACCGCTTTATGGAAACGTTGGGGTAAGCCAACATTAAGACCTACCAGGATGAAGCTCCAAATGGCTAATGGACATATAGAAAAACCATTAGGCTTACTAGAAGGCATATCTCTCACCACTTGTGGTGTGGAGTTTGAGCATACCTTTGCCATTTGTGATTTTAGTAAAAATCATGCTTATGAGATGATATTAGGACGACCATTCATGCGTCAGTTACAAATCGTACAAGATTGGGGAACTAATTCTTTGTACTTGCAACATTTAGGAGTGACTACTAAAGTCAATCTTAAAGACTATTCACATCAAGATGTACCCCCAATACAATGGAATACCATCCATAAAACACAGGTAGAAACGGAATCGGTACACTCGTTGGAATCAGATCCTTCATGGTTGCACGAGGACACCCATCTATGGATGTGTAAGGTAGCAAAACACGAGGAAGAACGGGAGAAGCCAGGACCTTAGGTGCAGAACAACACCCAAGAATCCTTCAAGACCCAGCTTACGCACCTATAGTGTTTCCAGATGAAGAGTTTGAACCCCATGGTTGGGCAGAAATCCTAGCAACCATGGATGTAGCCATCAATGAAGAACAATGGACACCCCACTGTGATGAAGATGGCTATGACATCTCAATCTTTACAATAGAGCCGATCATGTGTGATTCAATTTTGGAAGAATGTGAACCTAACACTGATGCATTTGAGGATGCAAGCGATTTTGATTTAGAGTCAATTATAATGGACCCTCCATTTGCATCAGAGGGGGAATATTTCTCTGAAGTAGAAAATCATCCTCAGAAACATGAAGACAGTACAAATGAGGTGAGATTAACCACACGAGTGATCACCAAGAGTGAAGGAAAGAAAAGAAAGAAGAAAGAAATCATGTCAGAAAAAGAAGAATCCTTGTTTGAAGTTCCTGAGAACTTCAAGAAGTTTGAGATAGAATATAGAAGAATCATGGTACGAATGCCTAACAAAAAAGCTGACGTTGGAGAAGTATATGATAATCGAGAGAAAACCAAGAAAATCATACTAGCCATAGAAGGAGAAGAGGAGAAGTGTACATACATTGGGCATGATTTGACGAATGAAGAAGAAGAAGAATTAGTTGCCCTATTGCACGAATATAGAGATGTGTTCGCATGGAGTTACAAAGATTTGAAAGGAGTAGATCCAGACATATGTTCTCATAGAATACCTATGACTCCAGATGCAAAACCTACGAAACAAAAACCATACATGTACAATGATAACTACACTGCGAAGATTAAAGAAGAAATAGATCGTTTGATAGAAGCAGGATTCATTTACAAAATTGAGCATACCGAATGGGTATCCCCCATTGTGGTGGTGCCCAAGAATGGGAAATTGCGTGTGTGTATTAACCTTAAAAACGTTAATGCTGCCACAATTAGAGACAGTTATCCTCTTCCTATCACGGAACATTTATTAGAAAGAGTCACGGGCAAGGAAGTTTACAGCTTTCTTGATGGATTCTCAGGCTATAATCAAGTAGCCATTGCTCCAGAAGATCAACACAAGACAACTTTTGCCACAGAATGGGGCATATTTGCATTTCGTGTGATGCCTTTTGGCTTAACAAATGCACCCGCTACTTTCCAGCGACTCATGTGTCATGTGTTTAAGGAATTCTTACGCAAGAATTTGGAAGTTTATGTCGATGACCTATGTGCTCATTCGAATATCAGGCAGACACATATCCCAAAATTAAGACAAATATTTGACAAATGTCGAGAATATCAGGTTTGTCTGAACCTAGAAAAATGCGTTTTCATGGTCAGATAAGGCAATATTTTAGGACACATTGTGTCAAAGAATGGAATTTTGACAGATGAAGAAAAAGTAAAGGTGATTATAGATCTACCTAGGCCAAACAACGTAAAAGAAGTACAGGCATTTATGGGTCATTGTGGTTATTACAGACGATTCATACACATGTATGCAATCATAGCCAAGCCTCTGTACTCTCTTTTGACCAATTTTGAATGGACAGATGAGTGTGAGAATTCATTCAATGAACTCAAACGACGTTTGTGCTTAGCACCCATATTGACCACCCCAGATTGGAGTAAGCCATTCCATGTACATGTGGATGCATCCAAATATGCCATAGGATGTGTGTTAGCACAACCCACGAATGAAGTTAATATAGACCTCCCCATAGCTTATGCTAGCAGACAGTTGAACGCAATAGAAAGAAATTACACCACTACGGAACGAGAAGGATTAGGAATGATCTACGCTATAAAGAAATTCAGGCATTATTTGTTGGCAAACAAGTTCAAGTTCTTTACAGATCATCAAGCATTACTGTACTTAGTTAATAAGCCATGTAACACGGGACGATTAATACGTTGGTTTCTATTACTCATGGAGTATGAATTTGAAGTAGTAGTCAGGAAAGGAAAGACACATCTTAGAGCTGACCACCTTTCAGGATTAACCTCAGGAGAAGCTCCTCAAGGACTAGCGGATGAATTACCAGATGCATATTTGTTTAACCTTGAGATAGCACTAGAATGGGCTAAGCCTATAGTCCTATTCTCACATATGGACCTAAGAATCCTAGGATAAGGATCAAAGAAGGAGAGATTACCAAATGTCAAAGATATCAAATCATAGCAGGAAGCATATATAAACAAGATAATCAAAGGATTCTTGCTTGTTGTGTAGATGAATCAGAACATGCAAATTGGTTGCAATTAGCACACATAGGTGCATTAAAGCAACATCACTCGAAACATCGTACATTGCAGACTCTGCATAGACTAGGAGTATATTGGCCTTCGATGGAAGCAGATGTCTACAAGCTATGTAAAGAATGCCATGTTTGTTGTGAAAGACCAGAACATGCTACATTATATCACGTGTCTCTCACACCAGACTAGAGTGAACCTTTAGTGACATACTTGAGGACGAAAACATTCCCTCAAGGAATGACCTTAGCACGACAACGCAGTCTAGAGCAGGAAGCTCAAGACTATTCACTTATTGGTGATAATCTATACAAACGAGGATGAGACGGATACTTAAGACAATGTGTTCATGAAGGCGATTATCTGAGCATACTAGAGACTGCACACCAGGGTGTTGCAGGAGGTCATTTTGGCCCCAATAGAATAATCAAAGCCATCCTCTTTGTAGGATTATGGTGGCCCACTCTTCACATGGATGCACATACCTATGTAAAGAGATGTGATGTGTGCCAAAGAACTCAATTTCCTACTCGCAGAGATGAAATGCCATTAAAACCCATGATGGGCGGATGTGCATTTTCTAAGTGGGGTATAGACATGGGTAGAGGCAAAAGCCACAAAAAAGAATGATGCACACACGACTACAAAATTCTTATTTGAAAATGTCTTTACAAGATATGGATTGCCTATAGAGTTAGTGAGCGATCGAGGAACTCACTTTCTAAACCAAGTCATTGAATATTTGTGACAGGATTTTATGGTGATTCACAAGAAATCCGCACCATATCATCCTCAAGCCAATGGTCAGGCTGAAAGCACTAACAAGATCCTTTGTAATGTACTGACGAAACTCGTGAACAACAAACGTTCAGATTGGGACAAACAGTTACACCACGCTGTTTGGGCATATCGAGTGGCCTACAAGACCGTACTCAATGGAGCTCCCTTTCAGATGGTTTTTGGTCAGAATGTTGTGCTTCCTTTGGACTTCTTGATACTGACCCTTAAGGTTGCACAAGAACATCAGTGGACCGGCCATGAATTATCAGCAAGAATAATGGACTTGGAACGATTAGGAGAGACCAAGCTGAAAGCAACAGCAGGGATATATGCGGCAAAGAAGCGACAGAAAGCCTATTTCGATGCACATGTGAAAGATAAAGGCTTAAAAGAAGGAGATTTAGTCCTAGTATATACGCTGAAATAGCACGCACGGAAGTTAGAAAAGCGAGGTTATGGACCATGATCATTAATAGACTCTTGACAAGTGGAGCAGTACAATTAGCCACCTTAGAAGGAGACATAATGCCTAATTACATTAGTGGCTGTAGAGTCAAGTTATATCAGGAACCTCTTACTGAGGACATGCTTAGAAGGCTCACGTTGGCAAAGAAACGTAAGGAGGAAGAAAATAGAATACGAGCTGAAGCTCAGGCAGAAGCTATAGAACGCATTAAGCGCATGAAGTTAAGAAGACAAGAACTAGGGAGAGAACATTATAACCATCTGGAACCATCACCCAGATACCCCATGGCCATGTGTCAAGCAAAGTCAAGTACCCATCCTAGCATAGTGGACAGGAGACCATTCATTACAGTCAGGCTAGAGCACGGCAACCCTTGCCAAGAGCTCAGGGCTTTAATTGACTCAGGTGCTGCGACTAGTGCGATTAGATGGTCCCACTATAAGGACTCAGGAATAGAAATACGGCCAATTGAGGCATACCTCATAGGGCTAGGAGGCATGGAAACCCCTTGCATGGGTGAGGTGGATCTTCCTATCCTCATAGACGAAGTGACCTTGACAGTAAAGTTGCTAGTGTGCCATGACGAGGACCTGATAGAACCCCTAATCCTTAGCCAAGATTGGCTATACGATCACTCAGTGGACCTAAATCTTAGACAAGGCTCCTTATAGATTGGAACCTTAGATCAGAAGCGAGTGATACCGCTTGACTTCCCTAACGGCTGTTCGCCTGAAGTACGTGACCCTAGACCCTATGAACAACATGCGAAGGAAGACCGAAAGATCTTTGGTCAGATCAGTCACATTACATCTACACCAACCCACGTGGGCTTGGCAATGGACAGTTGTCAATCAGAAGGACGTCAGGAGATTTTCCCTTGGGCTTCCTGCAAATTAGAAGGAGTTACCACCCAGAAGATGGGTCAGGTGGATTTGATCAACGTCCACATGGGCAAAACACCCTGCGGTGCCCATCCTTCCACACTTACTGCGGACTGGCATAGATTAAAAGTACAAAATGGAGCACTCCCTAATGGGCAGGTTTCGCAAGTGTTGGCCCTCCCTTCTTTTCCAAAGTAGAGTGTCCATCCCACCTCTCAACCTCAACCACAAAGGAGTCAACCACGACGAAGGAAGCCAGACCTACGACAACATCAGACGACACAAGGAAGAAAGTTGCAGTATCATCACCACAAAATAAGGGGCACGAAACAAATATGGGTGCCAAAAGGACAGAAAGCACCGATAGATTTCAACAATGCAGACAATGACAAGAAGATGTTTCGGTAGAAGCAGAGTCAGTATTCAAAGTCTTCTGAACACTCTTCTACGAGTACAAACATTCGACAAATTTGGATCGCCAAGAAGTACCTTACAAACCGACCCACACCCACGTAGATTTGGCTACCCAAATAGTGTATTATAGCTCAACCCTTAAGCCATGTAATATACACCCCTCAGAAATCTCTTCAACCCTCAATACCACCACATCCGATATCACCTTTTGTCCCTCAGCAGAAACCTATCACCCATTCACAAACTCTTAGGAAGTGGGTACCGAAACGTACCCATAAGTCTTCTCCTAACCCATTGTCTAACATAACTCCCACCCTGACTAATCTACAACCTTGTAATAACTCATTCATGACTGAACCTTGTATAAATCCACACACTATAACCCAACATCACCTGTAATAACACCTCATCAAGAAATGTATGCATCATCTGAAGCATGTAGGTGTCTAGAGACCTGCATTAGTTTGCAAGAAATCATTCCATAAACCATATCACGACACTCAGCTACACAGGTTACACATCGGTTATGGAAGGGAATTGCGGTCTCACTTTCATGGGATCATGATTAATTTCCATACTAATGTGCTAATCTTTTGTAGCAGATCTTCTATGCACTCGCATCATACATCATGCAAGCAGAAGGGCCATCAGAAGCTGGAGCCAGTGTACCCAGGGCTACTATTGGTGAATTACTTGCTGAGCCCCATCCGATGGCTCAACCGCCAGAATTTCAAGGTTTCCCAGGACCCATGCCTATTGACAATCCTCCTAGAGGGTATACTGAGAAGATTCATCGCAATTTTCACTGGTTTCAAGGGCTAGCAGGACCATTGGCGGATGCCGATTTTATCTTTGAGGCCAATTTGACGTTTGATGATCGTACCTGGGGCAAATATCAGTTCTTCTCCAGAGAGTTTGAAGGACTACAGAACACAGAAGACCTAACACATGTTTGGGCAAGAGCAGGGTTTACAGAGTATTTCAGCGACCCTTTGCCTAAACCTGACTTCTACAGATGTTATTATTTAGTCACAACATTGACAGCTTCAGAGAACAAAGATTTGCTAGGCACCTTCATTTTGCCATCCTTAGTGAACGATCCATCATATAAAAGATTTTATCTTTCTAAAGATCTGATTCGTGCTGCAATCAAGATCCATGGTACGCACACTCCAACAGAACGCGAAAGGCTAATCCTAGAGCCAATGAGACGTGGGGATGTTACTAAGTGGGAAGATATTTCAGCAATCACACCTAAGCTATCTAAACCATTGAGGATATGCATGCAGCATTTTGCTTTCCCCGCTTAGGACAGAGTCACTATGCCCCACAAGCGTATCTGGTTCGGCTTATATTTAGCATGTACTAGACCCCAGACAGTTGATCTAGCAAGCTGGATCATTGATCAACTCTACTTAGCCCAACATAGATGGGAAAGAAAGAAGGTCATCAATGGATGCTGCACGCTGACTAGAGTGTGCTTAGCATATGACTTGCCGATCGAACGTGCATTGACAAGCGAGGAGCTGAAAGCATTTAAAGGAACCACAAAGAAAGCTAGGAAGGCTAGCAAAGGAAGAGCAGGAAAGCGAATGAGAGGAACTATCCCCTGCCTTCAGGTGCCAGAATCACCCTCACCACAACCCTCTCCAGAGCAGTCCCCGACAGAAGCCACTCCAACAGTACAACCTATTCGCATACGATTATCAAGACCAGTTGTAACGAAAGGCACTACCAGTGCAGCTACCTCACAGGCAACATCAGTTCAGGAACCGACCACGACTACAGTAGAAGTTCCCACCACTTTTGGTGCGGAAGCCTTTTCTTTTCCGATACCTAACTTGGAAGCGGAACCCATAGATACAACGTTTGATTTCGAAATGCAAGATGCTTTCTCCGATGAATTTCAGTTTTCAGAAGGACAGATTTTCTCTCAGGAATATGAGCAGCCAAGCTACCCGACCACGCCCCGAGACCAACCACAAGGACAAGTAGTGTCTAGTTCCGAGGATGAAAGAACAGAAACCGATGAAGATGATGGCGATGACGAAGCCAGTCAGGGCACTCATGCATCTCAAGAACATGTGCAGACAGATGAACAAGGACAGCACACCGACACCCAAGGTAATACGAGCACACACGAAGAAGAAACATTTGAAGCACCAACTTATACGCTAGCCATCAAAAAGCTATATCGCACCATGGAGAAAGTTTGGGCACGCAAGAAACTGACTGAGGAAGAGAGTCAAGCACTTATAGAATAGGAACTTGTCTCAGGCGGATTCGAAGAAGTATACATCAGAGGCTTCCGAGAACTTGTCAAATCAGTGGGATCCACAGAAGCCTTACGATATTTGCAGAGGAAACCGTTACCGCAGTATGAACCCCGCAGAATTTGTTTACTAAACAAACCTGGGGAATACATTCGGGTACCCACTAGCGGTCAATCTTCAGAACAGGCTAGGGAAGCACGTCTCGTCCCTGAAGGCTCATTGGCAGAAGACGCCATTATCATCGACTCCCCACCCCGTACTACTGCTATACATACCACCACAGTTGTCGAAGTACCTACCACTCCAACCGCTCCTCCTTCACCTTCCATCCATCGACTCTCCCCCATACACCCTCCTTCTCCCAGAACATCCACCTCCTTCCACGGTGAAGTAGCAGAAGCCCTGGTAACATCCAATCCTCCCACCATGTCCACACCCACCCAACCTAGTTTTCCCCCTCGGACATCCACTCTTCTATCTAGTCCATTTCTCCATCCATCTTTCCTGTCCTTCCCCACACCTCCAAGACCCCTTTTCCCATTCCCACCTCCATTAACCTTCTCCCCAGTCTCACCTCCCCGACCCACCATAACTCCTCTTTCCCCTTTCCACCAAGCCGTCCAAGACAAACCCTCTGTAAATTACTCTTCAACCTTTGTAAATCATGTATTTACACCCACACACTTACCCACTATCACACCACTATTCACAGTCACTGTACTCGACACCACATCCAGCGATATGGATATATCACCATCCATTGCACCTCCACTCACTTCATTTGTGGCACCACAATATTTAAGCACACCACAATTTTCCACAATCACCATAGCAGCCACTTTCCCACCCCCATTCCCCATTCCCTTTGCATCTATACCTACTGCATCTTCGCTTAGCACATCATTAATATTATCACCCATTGTAGATACTGCATTCCGACAGATGTTCACATGCATGACTCAAGTAAGAGATGAGTTCACATCTCTTGGAAATAATTATCAGACACTACAGAGGACAACCAATGACTTATAGTCGCAGCTTAATTCATTGTCGATCGAGAATGCCTCATTGAATACTCGCTACCAAGAACTACGAGAGGCATATCATAAACTAGAAGTAGAAAGTGAAGAAAAGACGAAAGAAGCTGTCACCGATCTCGATAATTTGTTAAGGACACAGACGATTCGTAACGCGACTCCTACTAGGAACATGGGCTTACTCAGAAGACACCTAGCAGCAGCGAAAGAAGAGAACCAGCGTTTACAAGAGCAGAACAGAGAGAATTTAGAAGTTGCTATCGATCATCCAGACCAACCATTAAGCCCTAGTCGTTTCAAGTCCATGCCCTCAGAATCTATGAAAATGTTGTTAGAAGATCATGTGAGATTGTTAGATGAGTATGACAGCATGAACGAGGAGTTTCAGAAGCTCAAAGACAAACACAAGATATTACAGATAAGAGCACCAACGCCACAAGGACTACCATCTCCTACGGACCCATCTCCTGAAATCCTAGAGGAACTTAATGCATTACGGGCCCAAGTGTCAACACTTCAATCACAGATAGCAGTCTATGAAGCACCCCCAAGGCCAGACTCCCCACCGGACCTACCAGTAGAGGAAGAAACATTCACAATTCCGGTGGAGGAAACTTTTGAAGAGGCCTATGAACCCCAACCCATCCCAGGCAGACGCGTCACGGCTGAAGGCCAGACGACTTTCGAAATTCCAACTCCCGCATGGATGAAGACGATAGAAGAACTGGGAACAACCCACTCAGCAAGGGTAGAAGCGCAGCTTCACGCCATGGCAATGATTGAAGAAAGAATTTTACTGTCACCCTACTTTGCTCATTTGGCCCCTCGCAGATACATATCAGGGCATGAGCTACAGTATAAACCTTATTTTATGTTAATGGCGGAATATCAGTTGGCCATAGTGAAAGAAACAAGCAAGAAACCGTCTCATGCGACACAATTTGAGCCAGAAGATTTGCCAACAGATGCGCAGCAAGGAGAAATCTATCAACCAGAATGGCGCAAGGATCTCTTATAGAATTATCCAGAGATGATGAGTACATGGGCCAAGGCACCACTACACTTAAAATACAACCCATGTTGGGGACCCGTGCCACATTGCCGTTCCTAGAAGGCATTTGCGATTAAAATATAGAACAACAAGCAATGCCAAGATTGGCTAAACTACCCATACTTCAGGCCACCCACAGGACCACCTACAGTCGGATACATGATGGCCACGATTCGTCACTGGCTCCCTCGCTTGAAACATATGGACAATATAGCAGCACACATGACTGTCAAGATATTTGACATGATGCAGATGGTTTTTAAAGTCTTCAGACGCGTCAAGGCACCACATGTAAACACCTCGGGCTTCGAGCATGGCAATCTAGATCTTGCATATGATATGAGTACAATGCCATCGCTACGGGTGTGTTATGCCTGGCATTGCAGAATCAAATACCTACCAGCGTGCTATAAGCAGACCTTCAAAGAGATGTTCACAACCGGTTTCTAGGAATATCATGCGGAAGTGTTCATCAGCAGGCCTACGCATTTACTTCAATTATTTGCCTGTGAACAGATGGTATATTCCACGCACTATCGACTCCCGCCATCAGATGAACCGCAACCAATTGATTGGAAGAAACTCGAGGCAGATTTGGCCCGAGGCATTCACATCTCAGAGCACACCCTCGCTCAAGACCTCCTACAGAACTGCATCCGATAGACCTCACAACAAGGTTCTATCGAGGACGACAGAAGCGAGAGGGAGGGGGGTGTTGGCAATAGCCAGAGGCATAGACGACGCGGAAGCATGTAAAGACAGAGCAGGGAGTCAGTCGAATAAATTTTTGAAAGATTTATGTTTTATAAATATTCTTCAAAACTTCCAACATTGATTTTGATCACTTTTGTAACATATGTAATATAGAAAAAACCTTTTTGTAATTTATAGCTCCATTTTGAGCAAGCCGAGGAGTCCTCAAGCTTGAGGAGCTTAGGTAGAATGAGTGTACCAATTTTGGTTATTTTTAGACACCGTTTACCCTTTCAAATAGCACATAGGACCTATTTTTTAACTATGCCGGTCACTAGATGTGAAACCGGTCAAAACTAGTCTAGAATCTATAAAAAGAGCTACCGGATATGTTTCCAGTAATTTCTGCCTCCAGATAGGTTGGAATATGGCCCCCTTTTTGGCTGCCTCTGGGATATCCTCTAGTTCGAACTGAGTTGCGAAGGTGGGGTATTTGTTGGTGAGGCGTTTGATTTCAACATTATAGTCAGCCAGTAGTACAAAATATGGTTTATACTATAACTCTGAACTAGTTATCAGTCTTCTAGGGGCCAGATGTCTGAAGTATTTTGATTGAAGTATGGTTTCTTCAATGGTCTTCATGGCCACCATCTGGTTGGAAATACGTTCTTCATGAGTCCACCCCATTTCTTCTACCTGTTTCATCCATGCTGATGGGGGTTCCTCATATGTATCCTGTCCCTCTTCAGTGAGTCTGCCTCCTGGAAGAGGTTGTGGCTCATAATTATCTTCAAATGTTTCTTCCACCGGAATGACAATGGTCTCCTCTTTGTTTGGTTGATCAGGTGGAGAGGGGGGTCGTTCATATTGTAATAGCTTAATCTTTAAGTCAGCCACCTGCTGTCGTAGCTCCAGTACTTCATTGGTTATTGATGATTCAGGCTCTGGTGAGGTTGCAGCATTGACCATCTCTTTAGCTGTTGGTGGTTGTGATGTATGCACTTGGGATCTTTGTAGGTCCTTTACCTGGTCTACTAACTGGTCGTGTGCCTCCAAGAGGGTAGCATATTCTTCTAATGCCTGCTGAATGTGTGCTGAGGGAATAGCCATGAATTTGGCGGGGTCTATAGGTGCTCCAAGGGTATTTTCCATGGCTGCTTCTAGATTCTCCTAGTTCTATTGCTGTAGCCTTCTATTTTCTTCTTGAGCCGATGCTAAGTGGCGACGAAGTAGAGTCATGTCTCTTTGTAGTCTAGCATTGTGGCCCAACTGATCTCTGAGTTGTTCCTCCATAGCTTTACCTGTCTCCATATACTTGGCTTCCATCTCTGCATTCGATCGTTGGAGGACAGTCACTTCGTGTTGTAATGCTGTATTACTTAGCTCCAAGGCATTGACACATGCCTAGAGTTGAGCCGAGAGGTTGCATAGCTCTGTGTTGTTTTCTTCCGGTAACTTATATTCTTGCTTAAGTAGAGTGGCCGCCTCGAACATGGTGTCTAGTGCATTACTAAATGATGTGGATGCAGGGGTAAAGGTGGAAAATGCAAAGGGTCGGGAAATGCGAAAGGGAAAAGTGGATGATGTGCCTATGAGTGAAGTGAAATGTGATGATGTTGGAACAACCGTGGTGGTGGGTGCTCTTCTGGGTGGTGAAATGTCCATGGGTTCGGACGTGATAGTGTGTGAAGTGTGAATTGTGAACACGGGAATGGTAGGTGGTGTGTTAGTGGTGGCCGTGAATGTGGGGGAGTTGGGTTGGGGAAGGGACTTTTTATTATAATTCTCAACTTGTTGGAGTATATTTACAAGGTTTGTCCAGAATGAAGGTTGGGTGACTTGGGTTGATTTCGAGGGGGTTAAAAGGAGTACAGTGGATAGGGGTTGGGAGGGAGGAAATGTATTGGTGGATGGAAATGGGTGTGTTAAGGTTTGGCTAGTGGCAAGTGGCTGTCCGAGGGCTGGGAGATATGAAGGGTGACCTATTATAGTTTGATCGGTGGTAGGATGACCTATATGGGGTTCAGAAAATCGGGTGGAAGTGGTGGATGTAGGTAAAGGGAAGGATAGATGAGTAGTGGTGTGTATAATGGTTTCATCATGGGTGGATACTGGTTGTTCAGGAAGACTAGTGGGGAAGGGTTCTGAGGGCTGGATGGGAGGTGATGGTGGAGATGGTATCTGTGTATTTACATCTGGTTCCTCATTGGGAGTTGGGCTGGCCATGTGAACATCTTTTGAAGTTGTGGTAGGCAGTGCGGTAGAGACTTCCATTTGAATCATTTTTCCCCGTCGTGGTCTTGTATCAATCCTTCGTTGGTCATATGGAGGGGTATTACAATAGACCATGGTCCTCATGGCCTCCCCTATTCCGTATGTTTCCGCCAAGAGATTCAATTAGTCTACGAAATGCGGGTCGACATTCTCCGCTTGCAGCATCTGGTTCACTAGTGCTCTATTTGCCTCTTCTGATAACTTGTGTCTTTTCTGTACCTGCTTGATTGTCTTGTAGAGCCGTTTGAGTTGTGCCGTGTAGGCAGGAGCTTCCTCTTCACTCTCCTCTGGTTCATTTCCCCGTGCTTCTTCCTGATTCTCTGTGCTTTGAGCATGAGGATGTTGTGTCTCAGCTTCCCAATGTACCCTTCTTGCCTCACTCTGTGGCTGTTCTCTTTGGGATGATGATTCGGGACCGGCATTGTCAGAAAAACACTCACTATCAGATAAGTGGGCAGTCTGCAGGAAGTTTTCAAAGTCAAAATTTGGATCCTCTACTAATGTAGCCATGGATGCAAACTCAGCATCGGTGGGTAGTGGAGGGGCAGATGGAGTGGGCTGTACCCTATCCCCTGATTGTGTTCCTTGGAGATGGATAGTGAACGGGTCTACTTGGGCCTCTTCTCTAGGGGAAGCTTCTGTTGTGGCCTCACGAGGGATCAGAACCTGTGAAAGTGATCCACGCATTCTTTTCGCAGGTTGAACCCCTGACTTCTGTCCCTTGAAGAATTCCAATTGTGAGTATTTAAGGGCCCTTGCGATCAGCACATCATAGGCAAGGCATCTATAGACAATTCTTGTAATCGCACAACAGCCATTTAAGGTATGCTTCCTCACGCCTCGCTTGCCTGCTTCATATAACTGGTCCAGAATCCATACGGGCATTTTAATTGGAAAGCCTCCAGTCTCTGCTAGGTATAATCCATACCATATTTTCTTATGAGGTTGGGTGAAGCGGTCTTGAGCTGGAAATGCAAAGTGTTGAAGGCACATCCGCAGTGGTATGGCGATGTTGGGGGTGAGGGCACACATTTCTTTCAACTTCTTGATTTTTGTTCTTCATCAACTCTGGTATCAAGGGATCTCGATCGAAGGGTACATGGGTGCCATACATCTGAAGGGCTTCCCTGATTAAAGTAATATTCAATTCAAACTTCTTCATTTCTTCCTGGTTTGATAGAGAGGGCACCAGGAATGTGCCTGAATGATCTTTATCTCCTGTCGGCTTCAGTATGGCAATCAAGTAGGAGCACCTAAGAAAATCCGGTCTAGACAAAGCTGCACTAAAGTAATCTTGCAATCCCGCTTTCTGCCAGATATCCTGAAGAGGAGCTGCATTCTGTAATGTTTCAAATTCTCTTGAGAAGAATTGGAATATCCACCATACTCCTCCGAATTCCAACTTGGATTCCCAGATATTATCTGCGTCTCCCAAGTCTCCTGGAATCTCATTGAACCAATGAGAATGCCCCTTTACTCTTTCTGTTAGGCCACTTGGTGGATCCGGGATGGGAATTTTTCTCACGTTCAAACACTCTTCAGGCTTAACTGTTAGTGGAGCCTCCATAGGCATGGTATCCCAATTGCTTTGAGTGCTAGTGCCTGCCTGAGAGCTCGTGCCTGCTGCTGCTGCCATGGGAATCGGGTGCTTATCTGCTAGAAGAAGAAAGGCACATTAGTGTTGCATAGGAAAGAGGATGTAATGGTGTTCCCTTCACAATACTAACATGACAATCCCAAAGGTTAGTGGTTAGAGGTGAAGTGTTTGTGATAGATGTGAGTGGTGATTAGAGGTCAGTGTCATCCTAGATTCATACTTTGGTTATGCAATGGACTCAGAATGCACCTATGTCAGAGTGGATGGATTTACAAAATTGGGTCAGGGGGTTTGATACATGGTTTAAGTCTCCAAACTTTGATAGAGGATTCGTAGCTCTTAGAGCTAAAGACAGGTAGAGATTTATGAACTAGAGTGTGATGGATTTGGGACCTTTTGGGCACCCATTTCCAGACATTCCTCGGTTGGACTGAGTGTGGGTCAGGGTGGTATTTAGGTAGAGTTCCTGCATTGTTAGTCGAGAGGACTTGTGAGTGTTGAATTATGCCAGTAACTAGAGTCGGAGCTATTTGGTCTTGTAAACGGGCCTTGGGCACCCATATGTGTCTAGCATTGGGGCTAGCCTTCATTAACCGCTTAGGGACCCAAATAGATGTGGTGCGCCTAGGAGGTTGCCTAGGGTACTCCTTCAGTTTTGTCCTTGATGGTGTGGCTTGTTTTTTGGCTCCTCGAGAACCTACTATTAGAGTTGCTGGTTTTCCATCCTTGTGTATCCAGATCTGCTTCACGTCACGAGGTACTCCGTGTTGCACTGGTTGGCGCTCCTGCCTCTTGATCAGTGGCCTCCTTCGTGTCGAGTGATGTTCGGTCTGCCTGTTTAGAATCTTCTTTGAATCACCTGGGAACTCCTTATTGGCTCCTGTACCTTCGGTAAGATGGACACTCCTCTGCACCATAGAACTCTGGACAAGATCAGCATTGTTATCTTCATGTGGATTCCTAGAAAGACCAGGAGTTGGTGCCTTTCCTACTGGTTTGAGTGCTTGCTTTTGTAATTTAATCGTAAGATAGCTTTGGCCTACCCAAGCCTGAAGAATTCCACTTCTTAGGTTGAGGTTGACTGCGTGATCATAGATCTAGTCTTGGCCCAAGACAAGAGGTTCGGTAAGATCCTCGTCTTCACACACTAGCACTTTTGCTGGCATGAGGACCTCTTGAATGTAGAGGGGAAGTTCCACCTCTCCCGTGCAAGGGGTTTCAACACCTCCTAATCCTATCAGATATGCTTCTAGGGGTTTTACCTCCAATTGCAGCTGCTGGCAGTAAGAAAGCCGGACTGCACTAGTGGCTGCACCTGAATCAATTAAAGCTCTTACGGTCCTTGTACTCTCTCCTTGTCCAACTTCTAGGGTCACAAAAGGTCATCGATCCACTATCCTATGGGTACGTTCACCTGAAGCCTCACACATGGCCATGTGATAGCTTGGAGACTCTTGAGTTTCAATCATAGGCTAATCTCTCCCTTACCTCCTCAATTTCATTCGTCGGATACGCTCTAAGGCCTCTGCGTGTGCTTCTTCTCGAATTCATTTTTCCTCCTCTTTACGTTTCTTGGCAGTGTTGAGCCGATTTAACATCTCTTCAGTCAGGGGTTCTTGGTATAACTTGACTCTACATCCGCTTATGTAGCTAGGGAGAATATCGCCTTCCAAAGTGGCTAGTTGTACTACCCCACTAGTTGAAATCCTATTTATGATCATAGGTCCATAGCCTCTTTTCTCTAAGTTTTGTGCATTCTGCTTCAATGTGTAGACTAAGACTAGGTCTCCTGCTTTCAAGCCTTTATCCTTCACATGTGTATCAAAATATGCCTTTTGCCTCTTCTTCGCTGCATAGATTCCTGCTGCAGCTCTCAATCGTGTCTCGCCTAAACGTTCAAGATCAAAGATTATAGAGGAGAGTTCATGGCCTGTCCAATCATGCTCTTGTGCTACTTTCAATGTAGGTATCAAAAAGTCCAAGGGTAGCACCGCATTCTGACCGAACACATTTGAAAGGGTGTGGCTTGGAGTACCGTTTTATAGGCCACTCGGTATGCCCAAACAGCATGGTGTAGCTGTTTGTCCCAATCAAAGCGTTTATTGTTCACTAATTTTGTCAGTACATTGCATAAGATCTTATTTGTACTCTCAGCCTGGCCATTAGCTTGGGGGTGATAGGGGGCAGACTTCTTATGTACTACCAAGAATTCTTGGAGCAGATTTTCAATAACTTCATTCAAGAAGTGAGTCCCTCTATCACTGACTAGCTCTATATGTAATCCATACCTGGTGAACACATTCTCAAACAAGAACTTAGCAGTTGTTTGTGCATCGTTCTTTGTTGTGGCTTTTACCTCTACCCACTTAGTTAGATAGTCAATGGCCACAATGATATACTCAGCATGTGAACCCTTAGCTGGGGGGTTAATAGGGCCTACAAAGTCTATTCCCCACTTAGAGAATGCACGTCCACCCATCATAGGTTTCAGTGGCATCTCATCTTTGCGTATAGGATACTGAGTTCTCTTACACACATCACACCGTTTCACATAGGTATGTGCATCCATGTGAAGGGTCGGCCACCAGAAGCCCGCAAATAGTATTGCCTTGATCACCCGATCTGGTCCAAAGTGTCCTCCTGCTACACCTTGATGAGCAGTTTCCAAGATCTTTAGATATTCACTCTCATGAACACAAAGTCTTAGGTAACCATCTTTTCCACGCTTGTATAGATTATCACCAATGAGTGAGTAATCTAGGGCTTCTTGTTCTAAACTTCTTTGCCTCATCATAGTCATGTCTGGAGGGAATGTTTTCGTCCTCAGGAAGGATACTAGGGGTTCACTCCAATCCGGCACTATGGACACTTGATAAAGAGTGGCATGTTCCACAAGTGGTTTAATGCAGCAGATTGGGCATTCCTTGCACAACTTCTGGACATCGGCTTCCATAGTCGGCCAATGCACTCCTAGTCTCCTCAGGGTTTGTAGGGTTCGATGTTTTGAGTAGTGTTGCTCTAACGCACCTACATGTGCTAATTGCAACCACTTAGCGTACTCGTACTCTTCTACACAACAAGACAAGATCCCTTGATCTGTGTGCTTGTACATACTTCCAGCCATGATGTGGTACTTCTGGGCTTTTACTACCTCTTTATCCTGTGTGGCTATTACTGGGTGGTTAGCCCCGTATGTCAATACTGGCACTAATGGCTTAGCCCACTGCGGCACCACTTCCAAATTAAACAAGTAAGCATCAGGTAAGTCATCTGATACTCCTTGTGGGGCCTCTCCAGATGTGAGCCTAGAGAGATGGTCTGCTCTCAAATGAGTCCTGCCTTTCCTCACTACTACCTCAAAGTCATATTCCATTAGTAAGAGAAACCATCTTACTAATCTGCATGTATTACACGGCTTGTTTACCAGGTACAGTAGAGCTTGGTGATCAGTAAAAAATTTGAACTTATCTGCAAGCAAATAGTGTCTAAACGTTTTAACCGTGTACACCATGCCTAATCCTTCTCGTTCGGTGGTTTTATAGTTCTGTTCAGCAGCATTCAATTGTCTACTGGCTTAGGCAATAGGGAGATCCATATTACCTTCACCCGTAGGTTGTGCAAGTACACATCCAATAGCATAACTGGAGGCATCCACATGAACATGGAATGGCTTGTTCTTCAACATATCCTGTACATACTTTTTCTGAGTAATGTATATCCCTGAATTAGTGTAAACTAATTCAAGCCCTAGAAAATACTTCAATAAACCAAGATCATTGATCTTGAACTCCTTCATCATCTAGCTTTTGATATACCTGATTCCATTGACATCATTACCTGTAATGATGATGTCATCAACATAAACACAGAGATATATTACCTCTGAATTACTTCTCTTAATGAACAGAGAAGTGTCAGCCTTGCTCATGACAAAACCTTGGTCTTGGAGGTATGTAGTTAACCTGTAATTTCATGCCCTAGGTGCCTGCTTCAATCCATATAAAGCCTTTTTTAATTTGCAAACATAAGTTACCTTCTTAGGGTCTTCATAGCCAGGAGGTTGTGACATATAAAATTCTTCTGAATTCCATCCATTCAAGAAATCATTCTTGATATCCAATTGGTACATGTTCCAATTCTTTGATGCAGCCACACTTACCAACACTCTGATTGTTGGCATCTTGGCCACAGGAGAAAATGTCTCTTCATAGTCAATGCCTTGGGTTTGTGCAAAACCCTTGGCTACCAATGTGGCTTTGTACCTATTAATTGTTCCATCAGAATTTCTTTTCAACTTATAGATCCATCTGGATCCTATTACCTTCATAGAATCCTTCTTGGGAACTAACTCCTATGTGTCACTCTCCTTGAGTGCTTCAATCTCCTCATCCATAGCTTCTTTCCATTCTAATTTGGTTATTGCTTCTTCATATGAACCTGATTCTTCATTTGACAAATCTTTGGCAAGATAAACTGAATGTTTAGTAACAAGAGATGTATCATACCCATATCTGATAGGTTTCTTGCTTTCTCTTTGAGATCTTCTGATTGATTGAGTTGAAGATTCAGATATGTCTTCAAGCTTCTTCATCTTCATTTTGCCCTTGGACTTCCATGCCTTCAATTCTTCAAGGTTGATAGTGTCTTCATCATCTGAACTTGAGTCTTCATTCTGAGTAGGTTCCTCCTTTGCAAGTTTTGGAAATTCCTCTTCCAAGTCATAGGGTAGTTTAACCTTCCTGCATTCATTCTCATACCAAGAATCATTTTCATCAAAGATCACATCTCTGCTTACCATAAATCCCTTATTGGTAGGATTATAAAACCTGTAACCTTTTTTATTTAAATCATATCCAATGAAAATGCATTTTTCAGCCTTTGGGTCTAGCTTACCTCTTATCTGTGAAGGAATGTGCTACACATCCAAATATTTTGCAGTGATCTAAAGATGGTCTCTTACCATGCCATGCTTCATAGGGTGTCATACCATCAAGTGACTTAGATGGTAACCTGTTTATGAGGTAAGTGGTAGTAGAAACACTCTCTGCCCATAGATAGTTAGGTAACTTCTTCTCATTAAGCATAGATCTAGCTGTCTCAACAATTAAACTATTTCTTCTTTCAGCTACTCCATTCTGTTCAGGACAATACCTTGTGGTTATCTCTCTTTTGATGCCTCTGTCCTGCAAGAAGTCTTCAAATTCATTGGAGAAGTACTCACCTCCTCCATTTGACCTTAGCCTCTTCAAATTCCTTCCTGTGCTTCATGAAGTATAATACAGTCCATCTGCTATAATCATCAATGAAAGACACATAGTACCTTGATCGTGAGACTGAGGGGTCTTTGCTAGGTCCCCATACATCTGTATGTACAAGCTCTAGGTAGTCTTCATGCATATATCCTTTCTTGGAGAAGGGTAACCTGTGAGACTTACCAAATTGACAAGCACCACACTTGTAAATCATATGTTGCTTGGATACATTAGGTATCCCAAGCACACATTGGTCCCTGCATATTTGTTTCAAGGTTCTTTCTCCTATGTGCCCTAATCTTTTGTGCCAAATCTCAAGCTCTGAAAGTGTTTGATCCTTATAATTATATAGTGCAATATTCTTTGTATCTTCCAACTCAAAAGTGAAAAGTCTACCTGATTTTTCTCCTTTAGCAATCCTCTTGAACCCATGTCTTGGGTCCTCCACATATGCTCCATATTGATTGAATCTGACCTGCAAAACTTTCTCCACAATCTGACCAACACTCATCAAATTTTTGGTAATGGTTGGTACATAGAGTACCCTACTCAACAAATTTTGATTACCATCACAAGTTTTAACATTTCCAACTTTAACTACTGAATGCTTTGTATCATCACCTGTTTGGACTTGATGTTTACCTGTTGGTTCCTCAAGATCAGAGAGTAGTGCCACATTGCCAGCCACATGATTTGAGCACCCTGAGTCAATGTAGAATAGGTGGTCATCATTTGTACCTGACTTTGAAGTCATGTTCATGATCAGAAGAGAGTCATTCTGCTCCTCTGTGTAGTTGTTGTAGTCCTTTCTGGTTTTGAAACCTCCTTGGTAGTTGCCATTGTAATTGTTGTTGTAATTGTGGTTATGGCCTTGGTGATGGTTGAACCTTCCTCTTGACTGTGAGTATCCACCTCTTTGGTAGCCTCTTCCTCTCTGACTTTTGTAATTCTTGAAACACTCATCTATAGTATGATTTGATAAACCACAAATGTTGCATGGTGATGAGGTATGGGGTCTCCCCCTACCTTGCTTACCTCCTCCGCCCCTTCCTCTTGAAGATCTACCTCTCCCTGCATAGTTGGCTTGGGAGGTAGAGCCTTCATCTTCCATCTTCTTGCTCTTGCCTTTATCCTTAGACTTCTTATCAGTGTATAGGGTAGAAGAGTTATTACCTTTGGATGTATCTCCATTCTTTGTGAGCTTTGCTTCATGTGTAAATAGTTGTCCCATGAGAGTTGTAAGATCTGGAGTGTGCATATCCATGTAGAGATCCATTGCAGTGGTGAAGCTTTCCCATTTGTCATCAGCCTTGATTCCATTGATCACTTGCCTTACAATTTGTTCTTCTTCAATCTCTTCTCCTATGGTTGCTCACTGATCTGCAACATCTTTGATCTTGGTCACAAATTCTGAAACAGCTTGCTTAGGTTGCTTCCTTAGTGTTGTGAATTCAATCCACAACTGATTTTTCCTAGCCCTTGTATTGGAGGAAAAGTATGATGACAAGGTTTCCCAAGTTTCTTGGGATGTCTTACAATTTTTGATATGTGGCAAAAGAAAATCAGAGATAGATTTGAGTAAATATGACCTTGCCAATGCATCCTTAGCACACCATGTGTTGAGTTTTTCTTGTTCTTCCTTGGTTGGCAATCCTCTTGCTTTGAATGAGGGCAATTCCTCATCTCCTGAGATGTATCCATATAGACTCCTTCCTTGTAAGTAGGTCTTCATCCTTAGAGACCAAGCTTGATAGTTGTTCCTTTCCAATTTATCAATAAATGAAGGAAAACCATCTCCCATTTTACCTCTATTGCTCTGATACCACTGTTGGGATAGATGGATGGATGCTCCAAGAGACTGAGTAGGTACTGCCAAACCTGCTTTGTACCAGCCCTCTTTTGCTTCAGAGTTGATAAGTAGACCTTCTTAGCTTTCCAATAACACCAAAAAATGGCCTATGTACTCTGGAAGTGATGTGTGGAATGATTGAACCAAAACAGATAACTTTGAAATCCACAAACTCAAGAAAACCTTCTATTTTTGTCTTGAGACCTACTGAATGTTTTGCTCAGTGTGACCAGCACAGTAGAAATTCATAAAATTCCTTCTAGGGCTATTTAATTAGCTTAGTAAGCTACCATTTGCAAGTGGAATGATGCAAAAAGATAAACTATGCTAAGAGAAATCAATTTAGCAAGTTTAGCTATACCCCCGACTTTTTAGGATTGTAGCAGAAAATGACCAGAGTTCACCTCGACGCAGATTTATCTGAAATGGCTGAATAGAATTACTTCAAACTTTGATAGCATGTAGATGACTTTGACCTGAATCCAACAAGCTTTACATCACTTGATTTGATGAAGCATTGACAGAGATATGCCCTTAACAAGTTTGCAGACGTTTTGAGTAGACTAATAGAGAACTCAGAGATGAATGATGTAAATGTATCTATTAATGAACACTTGTATACAATCCCATTGGCATGAATAACATTGCCTAATGGTGTAGAGAGGTGTAGGCTATAGTATAGTCCTCACACACATTCAAAATCAGTAGAATGAGGCTCGGGAATGATCTCTCTTTTACGCTACTTTTCATGTTCACTTTTTATATGTAATGAGCAAAGATTTGAATTCAAATTCAAATTTTGGCTCCCTATGATCAAGCTCCTAAATGCTTGGAGATATTCCTTCAATCAAATGAGCTACTTTTTCCACGACTCATGTTGGTAGGTGATTACAAAAGATTCCAAGTCAATTTGACTTTTACACTGAGGTAAAGTGGTAATTAACCACTAGCATATGTTCCTATGCTTCTTCATGTATGTGTAGTCTTTAATGCATCCTTTGAGCCAAATGTGTAGGCTTGCTATTTACACCAATAGTCATCTTGATTTTGGCCATTTTTCTCTTGATTGAGTGTACAACTTCCTTGTTGTCTTCTTTGTCCTAGCCATAAGCTGCATAAAAAAAGAGTTTAAAGCTTAGAAGAAATTTATAAAGAAAAATAACTAATGTAAAAAATGTTTTGATCGATGCAAGCGATTAGGGTCATCCGAAAATCCCTGATGTCCCTAATCGCTTGTATCAGTCGTGTTGGAAAACGGTTGATTATAGAAGAAATTTAAAAAGCAAAAAAACTAATGGAAAGAACCTTTCACAAAGCAATCAAGAGACATGACCGATGCAAGCGATTAGGGTCATTCAGAAATCCCCCGATGTCCCTAATCGCTTTTATCGGTCGTGTTGTAAATGATTAATAAAGGAATAAATATAAAAAGCAAAAAACTAAAATCAAAACCCTTTCTCAAAGAACTCAAGAAACACGACTGATGCAAGTGATTAGAGTCATCCGAAACTCCCCGGATGTCCCTAATCATTTGTATTAGTCGTGTTGTAAAATGGTTGTCCAAGCAAATAGGGGCATCCAAAACTTCCCGATGCCCCTAATCACTTGGATCGGTCGTGTAGAAGCTCTTATGATCCATCATACCTCACACAAAATGTGGTTACTATAAAAAGCAAAAAAACTAAAATCAAAACCCTTTCTCAAAGCACTCAAGAAACACCACCAATGCAAGCAATTGGGGTCATCTGGAAATCCCCAGATGTCCCTAATCGCCAGTATTGGTCATGTTGTAAAATGGTTGATTATGATGACCAATCCAAGTGATTAGGGGCATCCGAAACTTCCCGATGCCCCTAATCGCTTGGGTCAGTCATGTACAAGCTCTTATGATACATCATACCTCACACAGAATGTGGCCTATGCTAAGATTTGAAAAGCACGAAAAAAACATGAAGGCAATGGAAAGTCAGCGCTAGCAAAGAGTTCACAAAGAAATGAAAAAAAATGGATAGAGGAGCTTAAATAGGTCTGTGGAATGAGATGACCGTTGGTAACACATGTTAAAAGTCAAGCTTCAAGCTACAAATTCGTGGGGAATCTTTTATGGACATGTGGAGCAATCAAAGGAAGCCAAAAGCCACGAGATTCCATCAAGAAAAGTCACTCAACCACTCCCCAAGTCATCTCAACTAATTCCTCCAAGTTAGGAGGCTGATTTGGAAAGGTAGTTCCTAGATTTTAGGGGCACACTTCTCACTATAAAAGGAGCATGTATCCCGACTTCTTTTGGGCCATCTTCTTGGAGTTTTAGCTCATGTAAAGTGAGCACTAAGTGCTGGAGTTGTGATAAGCAAGCCCCTTGCTTGCTTGTTTGTTTTCTTTTAGTAGGCATATCTATGTGTGTGCGCAGGCAGTGTTGCAACTCTCTACCCCTGAGTTGTTAGCATTGTTTCTCCCTCATATTGTATCCATTTGATGTAATTCTTGTCTCATTGGATAGCTATTAGAGTCTATTTTATGCTCACAAATTCTCTGGAGCATTCTCTGAGTAATCTGGGAGCAACATTCATTTTAGTGAAGTTGTGTGATTGATATCTCTCTCTGTGTGTAGCCTCTGTTGGAAATATTTTGCTCTCTGTTGTAAGGGCTGGTTCTCCTTCTCTATTTATCCATTTGCTATGATTTTGGTGTCATTGGGTAGCTATTAGAGTGCTCTAAAGTTGACCTAAGTTTGAGATTCATTCTCTGTATAATCTCTGAGAAAAGCTTGCTGGAATGAAGTGAGGTCTCTGCTTGAATAGCAGTTGTGAGCATTCAACTAGCTCATGTTGTAGACATTGTTTCTCTTTGTGTAAGCATTCATTTGAAGTAAAATTTGTCTTGTTAGAAAGCTCTTAGTGTCTACTACAGGTCTACAAAAGCTCATTGGAGTTCTTTGCATAAGTTCTGAGTAAGAGCACTTTTGGTGTGCAGAGGTCAAAGAAGGATACCTGTGGAGGTCATTCGCGCTTCGTCGTTGCTTAGGGGTTGAGATACTTCCCGCATCAGTGGTATCAGAGCATTTGGGAATCTTGGAGGCATCACATACAAGCAAGAAGACCTATTGGAGTTGGTGGTTGAAGATTTGCATCAACAAAAGCTTCTTGGAGGTAGCTCACATCAAGGGGGAGCTATTCTACTCAAAGTTTCAAGAGCACAAGGTGTCCATCTAAGGAAAGCTTTGGATTGAGGTAACCTGAGAGCCTCATTTTCATTTTACACACATTGGAGCATTAGCCAAGGGCTAGGTCAAGTATCAAAGACTAGATATGGGAGACTTCAACACTCAAATTGAAAAGCTAGACAAAGGGAACTATCAACCATGGAGATTTAGGGTCTCCAACTATCTTATGGGCAAGGGCCTTTGGGGTTTGATTAGTGGAAGTGAACCAAGACCTAGGTTGGATGAGAATCCAACCAATGACCAGAGAAGGGCCTTTAGGAAATGGAATGAAAGAGACAAGAGGGTTATCTTTATCCTTTCCCAACACATTAGCAATAGCATGATCAGCCATATCCAAGACTTGGATTCAAGCATGAAGGTATGGGAGACACTTGAAAGGCTTTATTCAACAAGCACCAAAGCAAGGAAGATCCAACTCAAGAATGAGATCAACAACCTTAGGAAGAGCTCAGGGAGTATCATAAATGACTACATACTTAAGGTCAAGGAGTTATCAGATGCATTGGGATCCATTGGAAGCCATGTAGACGATGACGATCTTGTGGCTTATACTCTCAATGGTTTGAGAGATGATGAGAAGTGGAAACCCTTTACCACTTCAGTATATGTAAGGGATAATCTTCCCGATTTTGAGCAATTGGTTGCTCTCATGGTCACCAAAGAAATGAACATAGGTGGAAGTTCAACTAAAAGCAAGGATGCACAAGTTTTCTATGTAGGTAATCAAAGGGGCAAAGGAAGACGAGGACAAGGAAGGGGCAAAGGAAGTTTTGGAGGAAGGCAAGGCCACTCAAGCAATCAAGGACATGACCAAGGCACCTCATCACAAAGAGGGAGAGGAAGAACAAGAGGAAGAGGAGGACGACATCAACAAAACAGGAATCAAGATGGCGAAGGATGTTACATATGTGGCAAGTTTGGCCACTATGCTAGAGATTGCTACCAAGGAGGAAACCAAAGGAGCTATAATCAAGGTTCTTCATACAAAGGCCAAGGTAATTATGCTTCTACAAGTTCAGAAAATGACAATCTCTTGATGATGCACATGAATGGGAATTCAAGCAAAGTAGATAACACTTGGTATATTGATAGTGGATGTAGCAACCATATGAGTTGCAATTCTTCTTGGTTTACTAATCTACATGTTCCCAAAGGTAAAGGACATGTAGAAACAGGTGATGATACAACCCATGAGATCTCCCATGTTGGAGATGTAGCTTTGGATGACAAGGAGGAAGGAAGATGTCTCAAGGATGTCTTGCATGTACCTACCATCACAAAGAACTTGCTGTCCGTTGGGCAAATGGTTGAAAGAGGCTATCAAGTAAGGTTCAACAAAGGTGGATGCTTTGTGGAGAACCCTAAGCAAGGTTACAAGGTCATAGCAAGACGAAAGAAGCAAGGGAGACTCTTCACTTTGGAGGTAATTTCTCATTCCACTCAACATGTCTACTTCACATATGGAAACAAGAGGATTTCGGAGTTGGACTTGTGGCACAAGAGGATAGGTCACATCAACATACAAAGAATGAAGGAAATGCAATTCAAGAGGCTGGTTGAAGGTCTTCCCAACTTCCAAGGACAATGTATGAAGCAGTTATGTGATCTTGTCAACTAGGGAAGAAAGCGAGACTTCCATTCAAGAAGAGTGGCTACATAAGCCAACATCCATTGGAGTTGATACATACAAATGTGTGGGGGCCAACCAAAGAGCAATCCATTGGAGGTAACAAGTACTTTGTCACTTTTATAGATGATTGCACAAGGATGGTTTGGGTTTATTTCATCAAAAACAAATCAGATGTGTTTACATGTTTCAAAGCATTCAAGGCAATGGTAGAGAAGGAAACAGGTACATATATCAAGAAGCTAAGGTCCGATGGAGGGGGAGAATATTTCTCCAATAAGTTTTCTGATTTTTTAATGGATCAAGGCATCAAGAGGCAAGTAACATGCAGGTACACACCCCAACAAAATGGAGTAGTAGAGAGAAAGAACAGATACATTGCCGAGATCGCTAGAGCAATGCTTAATGAGATGAATGTACCTAACATGTTTTGGAGTGATCCAGCAAATACCGCCGTGTATCTTATGAATAGGGCTCCTACCTCAGGGATCCATTGCTTGACACCATATCAAGCCTATTATGGTAAGAAACCTGATCTTTCCCACTTGAAGATATTTGGATGTACTTGTTATGTACATGTGCCAAGTGAATTGAGGCACAAGCTACAACCAAAGGCAGAAAAGTGTGTGTTTCTAGGATATTCAAATGATCATAAAGGTTACAGGTGCTTCAACCCAAACACAAAGGACTTGAGGATATCAAGGGATGTAGCATTTGATGAGCTACTCCCTTGGTATAAGAAGTATGATTGTATGCAGGACTATGAAGAAGAAAAGCATGGACATGATGAAGACCAAATCGACCTAGAGCTAAGCGGCCCAAGGTGTTCCATCAATGAAGATAGTTCAAGCATGAACTCACCATGGAGGGGGAGATCTTCATCAAGCTATGAAGCACAATCAATAAACAAAGGCAAAGCAACATTGGTGGAGTTGGATGAAGAAGGTAATGAAGTTGAAGATGATGAAGGACACATGATGGAGAAAGAAGCCACGTCAAAGAAAGAGATCAAGTTCCCAAGGCAAAGGAGGTTTATTCCTCCAAAAGGTGAAAGAAAGTCTTCTAGAGTTAAGTACCCAACTCAAAGGTTTACTTATGATTCATACATGGCAACGCATTATGCATATATGAACAAAGTAGTAGAAGATCATGAGCCCGATTGCTATGAAGATGCAAGCAGGTACACCGAATGGAAAGAGGAAATGCAAGAAGAGATCGACGCACTTGAGGAGAATCAAACATGGACTCTAGTGCCCAAGAAGGATAACATGAAGGTAATAGGTAATAAGTGGGTGTATAAAGTAAAGAGGAATTCAGATGGATCTATTTCTAGGTTCAAAGCAAGATTGGTGGCCAAGGGTTTTGCACAAACCTATGGAGTGGACTTTGAAGAGACATTCAACCCCATGGCAAAGATGAGCACCATTAGGACACTCATTGCAATGGCTGCTAGCAAAGGATGGAAGCTTTTCCAATTGGATATCAAGAATGCCTTTCTCAATGGAGACTTGGAAGAAGAGGTATACATGGAGCAACCACTAGGTTTTGTTCATAAAGAGTTTCCACATCATGTTTGTAGGTTGAAGAAGGCACTTTATGGCCTAAAGCAAGCTCCAAGGGCTTGGAACCAAAGATTGGTGGACTATTTGATCAAATAAGGTTACAATCAATGCAAGGCGGATCCATCTCTCTTCATCAAACAAAGAGGAGAACTTGTAGTCTACATGTGCGTGTATGTAGATGATCTTATCATTACAGGTAATGATACAAAGGGCATTGAGGAGATCAAGGCAAAGCTTGGAAAGGAGTTTAGGATCTCTGATCTTGGAGATCTTAGGTATTTTCTTGGCATTGAAGTTGTATACAAAGAAGAAGGTATTATGCTCATACAAAGGAAGTATATTCTAGACCTACTTGAGAGGTTTGGGATGCTACATTGCAAGCCTATTTCAAATCCCATGGAAGTTAATGTAAAGCTAAGCTCCATTGATGGAGAGCCATTAGAGGATGTAACCTTGTATCGATCTATTGTAGGATCTTTCAATTATGCCACAATAACCAGGCCTGACATAGCATATGGAGTTGGAGTGTTATCACAATTTATGCATAGTCCAAGGACTACACACTTGCAAGCTGCAAGAAGAATGTTACGATATCTCAAGGCCACTATAAATGAAGGATTGTTCTATTCATTTGATGATGATATGCAGGTCAAAGCTTATTCTGATGCGGATTGGGCCGGTTCCAAGGAGGATAGAAGAAGTACAAGTGGTTACCTAGTCATGCTAGTAGCAAGATCATCTCATGGATTCTGAATTAAGAAGTTATTTATGGAGCTTAATTTGTAGGTTGACACATATCCAATTTTTTGTGACAATATGAGTAACATTCATCTAGCATCGAATCCTGTCTATCATGCTAGAACCAAGCATATTGAAGTGCACTATCACTTCATAAGGGAAAAGATGATATCGAAGGAAGTTTCAGTACATCATATTGGTACCAAGGACCAAGTTGCCGACATGTTTACAAAGGCTTTGGATGGGATGAAGATTTCAAAATTCAAGCAATGCATCAACATGAAGGATCTTGGATGAGGACGAAGAATTGAAGCTTGAGGGGGAGTGTTAAAAGTCAAGCTTCAAGCTACAAATTCGTGGGGAATCTTTTATGGACATGTGGAGCAATCAAAGGAAGCCAAAAGCCACGAGATTCCATCAAGAAAAGTCACTCAACCACTCCCCAAGTCATCTCAACTAATTCCTCCAAGTTAGGAGGCTGATTTGGAAAGGTAGTTCCTAGATTTTAGGGGCACACTTCTCACTATAAAAGGAGCATGTATCCCGACTTCTTTTGGGCCATCTTCTTGGAGTTTTAGCTCATGTAAAGTGAGCACTACGTGCTGGAGTTGTGATAAGCAAGCCCCTTGCTTAAGCTAGCCCCTTGCTTGCTTGTTTGTTTTCTTTTAGTAGGCATATCTATGTGTGTGCGCAGGCAGTGTTGCAACTCTCTACCCCTGAGTTGTTAGCATTGTTTCTCCCTCATATTGTATCCATTTGATGTAATTCTTGTCTCATTGGATAGCTATTAGAGTCTATTTTATGCTCACAAATTCTCTGGAGCATTCTCTGAGTAATCTGGGAGCAACATTCATTTTAGTGAAGTTGTGTGATTGATATCTCTCTCTGTGTGTAGGCTTTGTTGGAAATATTTTGCTCTCTGTTGTAAGGGCTGGTTCTCCTTCTCTATTCATTCATTTGCTATGATTTTGGTTTCATTAGGTAGCTATTAGAGTGTTCTAAAGTTGACCTAAGTTTGAGATTCATTCTTTGTATAATCTCTGAGAAAAGCTTGCTGGAGTGAAGTGAGGTCTCTGCTTGAATAGCAGTTGTGAGCATTCAACTAGCTCATGTTGTAGACATTGTTTCTCTTTGTATAAGCATCCATTTGAAGTAAAATTTGTCTTGTTGGAAAGCTCTTAGTGTCTACTACAGGTCTACAAAAGCTCACTGGAGTTCTTTTCATAAGCTTTGAGTAAGATCACTTTTGGTGTGCAGAGGTCAAAGAAGGATACCTGTGGAGGTCATTCGCGCTTCGTCGTTGCTTAGGGGTTGAGATACTTCCCCCATCAACACATGGAAGCCTCTAATTGGTCCACATCATCTAGACATTGCAAATCCCAATGTCAAATGCCACATGGCATCATTTGAGTGGGCCATGCCATCTACTCATTGTGAAGAGATGGATAGATATGTGCTTGAAGATGAAGTGGTGCTGCAAAATCCTTGCACTACACTAGCCAAATGAACTCTAGGAGTATGTGGTGGACCCTTTGACCTTGCCAATGGATTTGTTAGAAACCCTATCTACCTTGGAAGATCATTCTCAAAAAGATACATCAAAACAGATAAGCTGGAGTTAATTCAGAGGTGAAAAAATGCTATTTTGATTCAACCACCTATCTAGTGTTTTGAACAATTCTCTGAGCACAACTAAAATTAGGTTAATTCCTTTTGGGGAACTCTAACTAACTTAGAGAGATAACTTTCAAGATTAATCTCATAAAAAATATTGAATCACACAATGAGAATGAAGTTTAACAGGTTATGATATCATCCCGATTTTCACGGGCTGCAACAGTACTTAGACCAGTGAGCAGAAAAATGATCATAACTCAAGACTCAGATACTCAATGATTATTACATTTTTAATGCTAATAATAGACAGTATGTTGAATCCAAAAAGATTTTAATCATGCAATTTGATAAAGTATACGCAGAGAACCAGCTATGACAAGATGACTGATAAAATCGAAAACCTCACAGAGGAGTGAATATGAATGGACAAGGTTGACTTCAATTGAACATAACTCAAGATTGAGAACTCCAATAGCAACGAGATTTTGTGAGCATATAGTAGACTTTAAGAGAAAGCTTTAACAAGTTAAATCATTGAAAAAGATGCACCAGACTGAGAGAAGTGATCTCTGCAAGCTGATTGAAAAACTTGAGAGGGATAATAGTGAAGAGTAGACTCACACAACCATGAAGATATGAACTTCTACAATCATAAATATGAATGCATATTGACTCTAGAATACAATGAACTTACAAATACATGTTTGTGCCTTGTATCCACACTTGATATAGCATATAGCTCAGTTTATCGATGCCTCTAAAGTGTGACTAAACTACCATGTATATATAGAGAGTTTTTGGAGCCAAGATTTGAATTTGAATCTTGCTCACCTCAAAAGTAGTTTCCTAATTTTTAGAGGTTGATTGATTCTCCAACCTCCAAATCATGAATTCGTGGCTTCTCTCTCTATTTTTATCAAGTGAACTCAACCACTTTTGATTCCCTTTACTTTTACATCAAGTAAATGATCAAACAATTACAAGGGTGAGTTCACAAGTGAACTCTTAGATTTCCATACATTGTCTTCTCTTACTACTTCTTCTAGAAACTCAAGCCGATAGTTAGGCTTGTAATAAATTTGTTCCAACAGCTCCCCCTCAAGCCAAGTATGCTTAGGGTCTTCAATCTTCAAGAATAACCTACAATCCAATCATAGCCTTGAATTTGCAAAGTTTTGTACCATCCAATGCTTTGGTAAAAATATCTGCACATTTTTGATGAGTGGACACATATGATATTTGAATCTCTTTGCTTAGAACCTTCTCTATTACACAGTGATAATGAACTTCAATGTGTTTAGTTCTTGCATGAAAAATAGGGTTAGCAGCTAAATGAATAGAACTCATGTTATCACCAAAAATAGTTGGAGTTCCAAACTCCAATCCAAGATCTTTGAATAATGTCTTCATCCACATAGCTTGTTGTGTAGCTATGGCAAGATCTCTGTATTCAGCTTCAGTAGAAGAGAGAGAAATTGTGGGTTGCTTCTTGGATGACCATGAAATAAGCTTTGAACCTGCAAAGGTAAGATAACCTGAGGTGCTCCTTCTATCTTCCTTGGAGCCAACCCAATCTACATCACAAAATAGCTTCAACCCTAAATCACATACATAAGGATAATAAAGTCCTTCATTTATGGTTCCTTTGAGATATTTGAGTATCCTCTTAGCAACGTCCATGTGTGGTTTCCTTGGTGTGTGTGCATGAATTGGCTTAGCACACTCACACTATAGCATATATCAGTAGAGAGTACACACCTGGAAGCAAAATGAAAAGTAAAGTACTCTCACAAAACAAAGAATGTGTGAGACACAAAATGAGTAGACCATGAAATGGATAAACTCATATGGATTAGAAATGATCTTGCCAAGAGCATGGAGTAGGCTCCTCAAGCTTCTAACCAAGTACAAATGAGGGGAGAGGCCCTGTTTGTTGTTAACCTTTGGAGTTGTCCTCTCCAATAATTATAGCACAAAAGATCAACTACACATCTTTAAATTGTCAATCCGGGAAGAATGCAAAGACCACAGCCCCTTCTAGTTAATGGAATCCAAGAATAAGAGTTGACATGATTGTTTTTTCGAGAGATTCATGAAGAATAAGGGAAATAACTAGGGTTTTGATTATGTTGAGTTCTACAGCAGCATTTTCAATGATTTTTGTGCCTAAAGTGTGCCATTTTCACAGTAGAATAGAAATATGAAGTCAAATTTCCAAAAAAATACCTGTATCACACAGACGAGACAATCGTGATTCTATAAAAACTGAGAATTTCTAATTCCAACTTTGATCTTCTGCATTTTCTTGCTCAATATACTACAATTCACCTCTCTTCATACATCTTACTCAGAAATACACAAGAAAAGTTCACAAATTCCATGGATCACACAATGAGAAGACTCAAAAAATCAAGAATAAGATCATGGAAGTAGAAACACGATTTTCTGTAGGAAAGCTCTTCACATTACTTGGATAGCATGGAAATAATACAACCAACCTCTTCAAAATAGAAGAAATTATCTTTTATACTTTTTCAAGTGTTCCTTTTCACACTTGAAATTTGATCCTCTTTGCCTTCTATTCTAAAAATATGCTATCAGAGAGCTTCCAAAAATTCTAAAAAAAAATACATATGATCCTACTTTACATGAGGAAGACTCTTCCCAATTTTTACATCATTTGGATAAATATATCTACAAAAGATTGTCACATTACAAATAATTTCTCTCAAAATATGCTTCCTCTAACATTCTTCCCCTCCTAGACTTTTTGGATCCTGACAAAAAATATTATGACACAAGAGTAATGAGAGCTTCATTTATTTCTTCTTCCTTTGATAAACCTGAGATAACAAATCATGGCTCTTTCTCTCTATAACATTCAAAGTATTCACCATTTCGAACAAGGCTTTTCTCCATTGGACTGCTGCCTCTAGTCTGTCTATCACGTCTTTCTTCAGATATTTTGTATAAGCAGCTTCATATGTAGTAAGTCTCGATTTAGTAACTACTGATAGATTTCCAAAAATTTCAGATTCCCTTTCAAAAAATCCATAGTCAAAAGCATCCTAAAAAATTTGAAGGTAATGACTTCCGAAAAATACAATTCTGCTGTAGTATGCCATTAAACAAATTCTATCTGGAGTTTCGCTTAAATAAAAAAGTAGAGCATCTGTAGGAGAATTGAATCCAATATAATTAAGAGTTTGTACTTCTGTACCTGTGAATGTCTCTATGCATGCCACGACAAGTTGCATTATTCTCACTAGTAAAATACAAGCTAGATCATTTACATCTTTGTATGTGGATATGATAGATTCCGTTGTATCAATCATGTACTTCTTGGTTGGCCAAGATCCTGCTTTTGGTCCTGCTATCTTTGGAAAATTCAACCACTTTGCTAAAAGTTTCCCTGCATTTCTTCTTTCCCAAAATATTAACCACTCTCTTCTTCTGGCTACTGGACAATACGCTGGATTTATCTTTAATTGCAAAGGTGCCTCTTTCTAGATCTTTCTGCATTCCTTATTGGCATCCAACCATTTATTCCTCCATTTAGGGTTAGCTTTTTCAAATAACTCCTTAGTGACATTGATATCTTCTTCATACTCCAAATATTTATTTGGTGGTAGTCCCACTCTTGCAATCTGATAATTACTTCCTGACACTTTCCAAAATCATACAGAATGGTATTCCTAAATCATCAGCTGCCCAATGATGTTATTATGGATTTACTCCCTTATTTAAAGCAAAATTTACTATCTGTTCTTCATACTCATCATGCATTTTCCTTATGAACTCCATTATTGATTCCCTGTTTGTTAGAAGCATTTGAACAAATTCATCTGAATATTCTTCAACACTTTTGTCTTGCTCACTAAAATTTTGAAATCTATGATCTTCTCCTCCTTCCTGTTCCTCTACTTGTGTGGTAACTACTTGTTCCTCAACTTTCCCTTGTTGACATTCCAAATCTTTCTGCAACTTTTTTACTACCATCATTAATTCCTGATTTTGAGATACCATCAATTCTCTCTTTGTTCTCCATTCACTCCTCTCTTTTTCTATATCCAAATGTAATTTATTATATCCTCTCATTGCATTGGCAGCATGCACACTAGCTTGTTTCTCCATTTCCTTGACTTCTTTCAATTCTTCCTGTAACCCTTGAATTTCCTTATTCAACTTTTCTCTCTCATCCTGAGTTATTTGTACAGTCTGACTCTCTTCTTTTAGTTGACCTTCCTCCATCAATAATCTGTTTATGTCCTCATTAGCTTTGACCATTATCTGATATGAACTCTGGAGTGTTCTAAATCTTCCTTCCAATTTCTTCAATTCCATTTCTACTTTATTGCTCTGCTCCAATTGCTTAGTACATTTGCTCTCAAGAAATTGAATTTTGTTCTGGCTTTGAACCTCCTGTTCTTCTAGTGAAATTAGTCTTTTGATCAGGCTTTCATTCTTTTCCTGTACAACTCTTATCTAGTCCTCTAGCTGCTCCTTTTCTTTTTTCTGCTCAGTAATGATTCTGCTACCTTTTACAAATTCTGATTCAGCAACCACCCTGATATGATCATATTTCTGCGAGAAGGTCTGAATTGTTCTATGTTGCTAATGATGATTTTACAAGCAGATCTGATGTCCTTAGGTATCCTTTCAAGACCAGTTTCCAATTCTATTTGCTTTACTTCTATTTTCTTTTCATCCTTAAATTCAACTTTTTCTACATCCTCTTCCTCATAATTTGTTACTTGATTCTCTTCCTTCTCATAGTCTATTTCTTCTTCCATTATTTCTGCTTCTTTTACATCAATTTCCTTTTGTTTCTCTTGAACAACTTGTAATTCCTCTTCCTGGATTAAAGTTGAGTCATTCTCCACTAGATTCCTTATTTGATTATTCAGTTGCTGCTCTGCTCTTTTACTTCCATCTCCTGTTCATCTATGTCCATAAAATCTATTTCCACTTCCCTTTCTTGATTATCTGTATGTGTGGTATCTTCATTGTGATGTAGATCAAAGAGTACCTCCTCTATTCTTTGATTTACTTTTGTTTTTGTATTCCCTTCTTTGCACTCCTTGAAATCTGTCTTCTCTGGCCTTTCAACCTTTTCTTCATCTTTGCCTTTATCCCCTTGATTCTGCAATTGGCTGTATAATTTTGCTGTTCTTTCCAATTCTTGCTTTTCCTCATATGGTTGATAATGAGGTTGTTGTGAGGGTTTTGTCCATATAGCTTTGAATACTGTGTCCGCTAGTCCACTACTGAGTTCTTTTCTTGCTTCAGCCACTTCTTCCAACATTGCTCCTGTACCTCTCGGTCTCCTTTTTTCTTCCCCAGGACTAATTTGTTCTATTGACTCTTCACATATTTGAACCCTTTTGACTTTTGGCTTAATTCTTCTGGTGTTTCATTTTTTCCTGAAGCTTGTACTATTTTAAGTGGTGTACTAGGTATCGAGAGGTTTAAAATCTTCAAAAGGAAATTCTCAATGTCACTCTTTGAATCTGATGAGAATTTTGAAGAAGCAGCTACCTCTTTCTTTTCCTCATTTTGTTCTTCTATTCCAATTGATTTTTTTTTTATTCTTTTCTTCTGATGATATTTTTACTGATACCTCAACCTGTTTATGTTCAATTGCCTTACCCTTATCCTTCTTGGTTGGTTTCTTTTTTTGAGCAGTCTTTTCCACCACTATAGTTCTAGTCTCTGGAGGTCCTTGTAATTCCTTGAAATAAGCCAATAACTCCTCTTCTTTCTTGACAAATACTTCTTTAGTTTCTGCAGCCATCACCTGATCATGTAATTCTTCATAGTGTTCCATCTCCTCTTGTATCCAATCGGTTGCTTTACATGGATAATTTTCCAACATTTTTTGATATTGAGCTTCATAGATTGCCCTCTTATCATTACCTTGAGTCAAATAGTTGTTCCTTGCTTGTTTGAGGTGGATGGGGTTCCTTTGAGGCTTGGACTTCCTTCTGGGCTGCTTCATGCTCTTCTTTTGTCGCTTCTTCCTGTTCCAGTACTACATTCCTGGGATCAAATCTTCTCTTCTTAATTGGGATTTTTTTCTTCTGAAGTTACTTTCCTTTTCCTCCCTGATCCTCTCATGCTTGTTTGGACTTCTGTTTCTCTAATTGACATTAATTTTGGAGGACTTTTAATACCTGCCATCAAACTCCTAAAATACTGAGCTTTTGGAGCCAATTTCAACTGATCTTCCATATCTAAAATATGGTATATAACTTTTGTCAAAAACTGTGCTCCATTCATAAAATTCCTTTGCTGCCAATGTTTTGTTGCTTCCTTTAATTGATCATGAATGTAGGGAGTTACATCCATTACTCCAAATGGTTTAGTCCTATCTTTATTGTTGAACATGATCAACGTAACTAGTTTATGTGGCATGGTATATCTGGGCAATTTTGGAAAACATAAGTACTGAAGAAACATCCTGGCAGCAAATTCTTCATTCTCTTTTCCTTTGAAGTCCACAAATTTTGAATATCTAGCATATGTTGCTACATTCTTCTTAACAAAGCTGCCATTCAATTTGGTTCCCATGGTATAAAATTGAAGAGCTGCCCTGATGTGTTCTACTTTAATGGTTATCTGTACTTCTTTGTTCTCCTTATCCTTAACTCAACTCCTCAAGTATGCATCATTTCCTTTGCCCAATTCCAACAGATAAGACATGACTTGTGATACTCTCTCAAAGTCTATAAAAAAGAGAGGTTCATCCAATAGTCTATGTAGCCTCACTACCTTCTATCTTTTGTAATTAACAGCCACTTTTTGGAATTTATAGAATTCTTGGCATAGCATGTTATATTTGTAACCTCCAACGCCCACTGTAAAGATATGTTGACCAATGATATTGATTGTTTCCCTCAGCTCTTTAGCTATCTGTTCAGCTTCTGGAAGATTCTATTCTTCATCAGATTCTAATTCCACATCTTCCATTACTGCTTCACTGTCTAAAAACCAATGTCCTCTTGACAATGATACAGAATCAGCTTTGAAGTCATGAATAGGTAGTTCTTTTGCATTCACCATCCTGGGGGAAATATAACATATCACTCCAAAAAACTCCCACCACATAAGTCACAGGAATTATATAGAAAAAAGAAAACATTCTTCTTGAGAAAAAATATTTTACGAAAAATAAAAATTAAATAATAGTTTTCTTATTACATCAGAGGTGTAACACAATTTTAAGTGATCATCACATGTTTAGCAAGATATCTCATGCTTAAATAAAGAAGAAAATACTGAATGGAATTACGAGAATCAAGCATATATAAAAAGAGAAGTAAAAAATATCAAAGGAAAAATAATTAAATAGTAATTCCATAATTCCTCCCATATTGTAACCTATATCTTGCTGGTGCTTTATAAATTATATAAGAAAAATTCTTTCTCATATATATCTAAAAGAATAATTGATACTTTTTTTTAAATAATAATAATTTTGTTCTTTTTCTCTCTTCCCCTCCTATTCTTTTTCCTAGAAAAAGAATGAGGTAAAGTACATGGAAATACTTTCAAGAATGTCATGAATCCATCTTGATGAAATTCTAAGTTCTTAAGTAAGAATCCCAAGTGTATATCTCATGGTGGTATTGGCTTCTCCTTCGGTTGTGACTCTTCATACTTTTGAAGTGTTTTAGTATTTTTGTCCTTCTTTTCTGTCCATTGAAACAGATCTGATTTTTTTACCCAAAAATACTTGATTCCTGATGATTCTGCCTTTGGAGTAGAACAATCTTCTTTTGATGAACAATACTTGGATGTCTTTGGTTTCCACATCCATTTTGTCTTGATGTCTAGATTTGTCTGATTATTTCTTACTTTCCACCTTTCAACTATTTTTTCAGCAAGTTTGGTTTCTTCAATTTCCTTCTGTTTTCCTCTGAATCGGCTTTTATCATGGAGAAGTTCTTTCTGTGATTCCTTTGTATCTTCTATTGGAAAGGTAAATCTTTCCAAATCCAAGTCATAAATTTCCTGTTGAATTCCTTGTTCTTCATTAATCAACAAAAACATTAAAAACCTTTTGTCATTTACTGTCATTTTTAAGCTTCATACTTTCAAAATCCAAAATTACTTTACCTTGCCTCAACCATGGTTGTCCTAAAATCATTTTCTCACTCATCATATGATCAAGCCATTCTTCACAGTCTATTTTCATATTTTCTTCATTGAATTTAACTTCAATAGAGGGTGAAGACAAACTTTGTATTATCTGGCCATCTAGTGTTTTGATAAATGTTTTGCTCTTATTCCTCTTGAATTTTAATTTATCCAACAATCTTGAACTTATCAAATTAACTTGTGCACTTGAATCTATCAAAACCTTGATTTGCTCATTATGAAAATTCATTGTTATAACATGCAAATGCTCCCTCACCAACCTTGAAGGTGTTTCACATAAGAAAACTTCTCTAATCTCTTCAGATTTCCTAATTCTTTCCTTTGCTTCTTGTTGAGCTTCATACCTGATTTTTTCCTCTTCTTTTTTCCTATTTTGAGATTGATGTATCCTTCTCCATTCAAGAGTAGTTAATGGAAAATCATACCTTTTTATTCTACACCCACTTATGAAATTGGGCATAATTTCTCCATCTATATTAGCTAATTGGACAGCTCCACTTGTTGCTGATTTGGTTGATAATGTAAGGTCCATGTCCCTTCTTCTGAAATTTTTTCTGATGTTCTTTCAATGTATATGCCAAAACTAGATCCCCTATTTGCAAATCCTTTTCTTTAATATGAACATCATGATATGCTTTTTGTCTCCTTTTATCTGCATATATGCTCATAATTTCTTGAAGTCTGGAAGCTCCAAATTTTTCCAATTCCACTACCCTTTCAGATAATTCATGTCCAATCCACTTGTATTGATTCCCCACCTTCAATGTTGGTATGAGAAATTCTAAAGGTAATACTGTATTTTGTCCATATACCAAATTAAATGGTGTTATACCAATAGCAGTTTTGTATGCCATTCTATAAGCCCATAAGACATGATTAAGTTGTAAATCCCAATCATTCCTATTTGTGTTTACCAATTTTGTCAAAACAATGCAAAGCACTTTATTAGTACTTTCTGCTAATCCATTCACTTGTGGATGATAAGGGGCTGACTTTCTATGATTAATCATGAAATACTCAGTTATATTTTCAATTACTTGGTTTAAAAAATGATTCCCCCTATCACTTACCAATTCAATTGGTAATCCAAATCCGATGATAATATTTTCATAAATAAATCATGTAGTGGTTTGAGCATCATTTCTTTTTGTAGCCTTAGCCTCTGCCCATTTGGTGAGGTTATCTATGGCTACAAGTATATATTTAGCATGAGATTGTTTTGCAGGAGGATGGATAGGTCCAATGACATCCAACCCCCATTTGCTAAATGCTCTTGCTGAAATAAGTGGTACTAATGGCATATCATCTCTTTTACTTGGTTGATTTACTCCTTGACAAATATCACATCTTTTCACATATGTTCTTGCATCAGGAAAGAGAGTTGGCCACCAAAATCCAGAATATAAAATGAGTTTAGCAGTTATTTCACTTGAAAAATGTCCTCCTGCTACTCTAGAATGTGCCATCTTTAACATTTCCATATACTTATCTTCACGAACACATATTCTTAGATATCCATCCATTCCCTTTTTGTACAATTGGTCTCCTATCAATTGATACTCCTCAGAGATTGTCTGTAAATTTCTAGAGTCTGCACTAACTTTTACTGGCTCTAATGGTTTATTACTTCTTAACTCTTCCACTATGTTTGCACCCCAATTTGGATTTTTCTGGAACCAATTTTGCAAAGATTGACATTTAAGACAATTAGAAACATATTTCTCCACATCTTGAATCTTTGTACGCCAATGTACACCCATTCTATTGAGATTGTTTAAAGTGACTATCATGGAAGCATGAGTACATGGATTCCAACAATGAGCTTTTCTTAAATATTCATGTTGCTCATCTTCTAGAGTACAATAACCAGTATACCAATATTATTTAGATGATACAAGTGCCCAACTAGTAATACAAAGTTCCTACTTTGTAATACCAAATGTGTGTTGTTTTCATGTGTTCTACAAGGTCCAATGGTTAGCAAAGGCACCAAAGTCACTGCCCAATTAGGAATACTTTCAATTTTGAATAGATATGCATCTGGTAATTCATCATCTAAAGATGAGTTTGGCTCTCTGGTTTGTATCTTGGAACTCAAATTCCATTAATAGTAGGAACCATCTGACTATCCTTCCTGTGTGACATGGTTTGTTTACCAAGTAAAGTAGAGCTTGGTGATCCACAAAGAATTTAAACTTGTTGGCTAAAAGATAATGTTTGTACTTATTTTTAGCAAATATCATTCCCAATCCTTCCCTTTCAATGGTTGTATAGTTTCTTTCAGCTAAATTCAATTGCCTACTAGCATAAGCAATTGGAAAGTCTAATTTGCTTCCTTCTATTGGTTGTGCCAAAACACATCCTAAAGCAAAATTTGAAGCATCAACATCAACATGAAAAATTTGATTCCACTGTGGAGTTTTTAGAATAGGTGTTGTCACCAGACTAGTTTTTAAAATCTCAAAGGCTTGGTCACATTCTGTGGTCCATTCAAATTTTGTAATTAATGCATACAAAGGTTTTGCAATATCTGCAAACAGGTGTACAAATTTTCTATAATACCCATAGTGTCCCATAAAAGTTTGAAGTTCTTTTACATTTGTCAGTTTTGGTAGATCCACTATGGCCTTAATTTTCCTCTCATCAGTTGAAATTCCATTTCTAGAAACTATGTGACCCAACATTCTCCTTTGCCTCACAAAGAACACACATTTCTCAGGATTTAAACATACTCTATATGTTCTACATTTCTTGAATATCAAATGATCTTGTCTTTTTCATGAAAAAGTGCAAAGATTATCAACATAAATTTCCATTATGTTTCTAAGAAATTCTTTGAATATATGACACATCAACCTTTGAAAGGTTGCTCGAGCATTGGTTAAACCAAAAGGCATAACCCTAAATGCATAGATTCCCCATTCTGTGGAAAAGGCAGTTTTATGTTGATCTTCCAAAGCTATAGGCACCTGATTATATCCTGAAAACCCATGCAAAAAACTATAGACCTCCTTGCCCACAACCCTTTCTAAGAGATGGTCTGTTATTGGTAATGGATAACTATCTCTTATAGTTGCTGCACTAACTTTTTTCAAATTAATACATACCCTGAGTTTCCCATTCTTTTTAGGTACCATAACTATAGGAGATATCCACTATGTGTACTCAATTTCATAGATGAATTTGGCAGCCAGTAATTTGTCAATCTCTTCCTTTATTTTAGCAGAGTATTTGTCATTAAATTATAGTGTCTTTTTTTGCTAGGTTTCGCATAAGGAGTAATAGGAATCTTATGTTCACAAATTTTAGGATCAATTCCTTTCAAATCCTTATAACTGTAAGCAAACACGTCCCTATAAGTTTTAGCCAATTTCATCAATGCTTCCTCCTCTTGTTTTGTCATGTCATCAGCAATAACAATGTTCCTATCTTCCCCCTCTTCTTGAGTAATCACCACCTTCTTAGTCTGTTCTTCATTCTCATATGACTCCCCCTTTTTCTTATCCCTTTTTGGTTTCATTTTTGAAAGTAATCTGTCTTCTACTTCATAGGTCTTGAAGTTTGAAGGTACATCAAATTGTTAGTCCTCTTCCTTCATCTTTTTATTTACTTTAGATTTCTGTTTTTTTTCCATTTCTTTGTGTATACATTTTCTATAAGTTCTTGAGATTTTGTCTTTTATAGCATCTGTAGCCTCTACTTCTTCTATAAATTGTGCTTTTCCATTATTTAACATTATCTCTTCCTTCAAATTCTCCTCTGCTTTTGACACCTTTATCATTTGTATTCCTATATGAAAAATATCATATCCTTCTTCATTTTGAAATTTGACTCCCACATATTCATCATTGGCCAAATCCATTATAGTCAAAATCTGATTCCATCCATATGGCTCAAATTCTTCATCTTCAAATTTTTGTGGAATGTAACTTTCATCTTGTGACTTCCTTTCTCCTTGACAATCCTCTTTTCTTAGCATCCTTCTTTTACGTATGTGGTTCCTTATCACATTACACTTCCAAATTGATGATTCTTTCTCATTCTGTTCTTCACTTCCAGATTCTTCACTTGATTCTTGATTTTGATGTACTTTGAACCATTCCTGAGGGGACATATCACAATACTGCCCATTTCTCAAATTTACTCTAGTTACCCTTCCTTTGCTTTGAAGATATAGGCAATCTCTACCCCAATCTTGCACAATTTGCATTTGTCTCATAAATGGTCCTCCTAGGATAATTTCATATGAGGTAGACTATGGAAATTCAACTATGGAAAAAGTGTGCTCTATCTTGATTCCACATATTTCCACAACCACCTTATCCCAAATTCCTAGAGGTTTTTCTATATGTCCATCTGCAAGTTGTAATCTCATTTTGGTAGGTATCAACTCATTCTTTCCCCATTTCTCCCAAGTTTGTTTAGTCATGATTGCCACTCTAGATCCACTATCTAATATGGCCTTGGCATGATTATCACCAAATTGTATTCTCAAAGTTGAGTTCCCTTCTTTACCTTCACAATATCCTCCTATCTTATCAATAGGTATGTACAACAATTCTTCCATATCCTGTGGTTGTGGATCTAGGCTCTTTGATTTTGTCTCCCAATTTTTCATATTATGTTGTAACTCAGGATTTTGTTTCACTAACTCTTCCATCGTAGTTTGATATAGAATTGTACAGTGTTTGTCTAGATTGATTTGGAAGGTTATTTGTGAATTTTCTTCCTGAGCAAGATGTTTCCTGATTTTTGTTGCATCTGACTCTTCAATTGTTTTCTGATGATTTTCTATTTCTCCAAACTTGTGTTGTGCTTCCTGTATAATTTGTTTACATCTCTGCATTCTCTCATCCTCTATATCTGGCATAGGATATACCAACACATGATCTATAGGATTTGTTCCATCTTGAATTCTCCCTTTGTATGCTTCTATCAGAGTCTCCAAGCTTTTTGAATTTTTAACCTCATTTTGTGTCTATGTATTTTGTTGTTGACTATTGTTTGAGTTTCTTATAATTTCCTCTTCTAGATTTTTACCCATTCTCATCTTTCTTTCCCATCTCCCTTTTTGTCTATTTTTCTTTTCTTTTGGAAATAAATTTTTCTTGTGGTCTTGTGTGTGTGTCTCATTTTTTATGGCTTGTTGTTTAGCTTGAGCTCTTGTTATGGCATTTACAGTTACATGTTCATGATCACTCAATTCTTCTTGCTCCATTATGTTAACTGCTTTTAATGGTATGTTACTAGATATGTTTTGTAGTTTTTGAGGGTTTCTTGGACAATCTCTTATCAAATGTTCCCTGCCACAATCCTAACAATAGGCTCCTTCTATTCTTAATGTTGGAGGTTGTGGACAGTCTCTAATGAAATGTTCCCCCCCACATCTATAATAGGTTATCTTCTGGCCTCCTTTGAATTGGGGTTTCTGATTGGACATGTAATTATTAGTTATGTACATGAATGTGGTTGTCTCCATTTCAATTCTCCCATTTCCCAAGTCTAAGGCTTGCAGTTCTGGTTCTCTCTGTTCATATCCTTCCCAATCTTCTTGATATCCATCACACAAATGGTAATCCTCTCTGTAAGATGATATGAGTCTTGTGCTTTCTTCTTCTACAGGTGGTATTTTACTGGTACTACATTTGTTGGTAATGGTGGTTGTTGCCCTAGTACAGGTCTTGGTTGTTCAAAAAATCCAGATTCTCTTTGTAAATTGTGTTGGTTCATATATTCTCTTTCTTTGATGGGTTGTTTATTGTAGAAGCATTCTTCTCTAGTACGATTTGTCCATTTCCTTTCTAAGGTACAGTATTTGAGTGTTTTCCTGACTTGCAAATGTTGTGGTTTGTGATAAGGACATTGTTGAACAAAATGGCTCTCTCTTCAATTATAGCACTTCTTATTGGTTGATATTCTGGTGTTAATCAAATTTGTTTTGGTGTTCATTTCTAGGGCCTTAGCAATGGCTTGTGATAATTCTTCTGTTGGTGGAATTCTATCTTCATTTGTTCTTGGTTGATAAAATGCTAATAAATCTTGTTCTCTATTATCCTCTAAATCTATTGCCTCTTTCACACAGACCCCTAGATCAGGACATCTTCTATAATACACCAAGGTTCTTAATTGTGCACTTCTCAATCCTTCTATGAACAAAGAAACTTGTCTTGCCATTGAAGGTACCTCTTATCTTGGACATCTATCAATGTATTGCTTGAATCTCCTGGCAGCCTCTCTCACATTTTTATCTTTTTGTTGTTTGAAGCTATGTATTAGTGTAGTTGTACTATGTTTGATTCCAGTTTTGGAGAATTATCCTATAAAGGCCTCAAGGAAGGATTCCATATCTGGATACATTTCCTTTCTCAATGGGATGAACCAAGATAATGCATCTCCAGTTAGGGTTAGACCAAATGCTTCAAATTGTACTTTGTAGTCCTCTACTTCTTCTTCCCTAATTAATTGTCTGAATTCAGCAGCATGAGCATGAGGATCAGAATACCCTTCATATTGATTCTTCATGCATTTAGCTACTTGATAGGGCCTAAGCATTCTTCCTTAGTTTTGCCACTGCTGTCTCCTTCTGATGGGAAAATCAGGTATTCCCTCTGCTTCCCTTTCAAAAGGGTTTGGAGAAGTGTGTGATCTCCTTCCTTTTTGTGGTTCAGTAGAAGTATGATTTTCATTTTGTCTTCACAAGTCTGTTTGCCCTAGGTCTTGTTCCCAAGGTCTTTTGTCTGCACATTGTCCTAGGCCATTAGAATTTTCAGGATCTTGTGAAAATATGTACACACATCCCTATCTATCCTCATATCTACCATCCCTAAATTGTGCCATTGGCATTAAATTTAAGGGAATTTCTAAGTTTCGCATCCTAATGAGAAACTTATGCATACCATCTTGATACACATAGGCTCCAAACCTATTTGTATACATATACTTGAGGATATTTCTAAAGTCACTAGTTTTTGGTGTTTAATTTGTCTCATTTAAATTTTCCATGTTAATTGTTTGTCCCAAATCCCTTTCTTGTGGTTCATATGACTCTATCTCTTTCCTTTTTAACTCTTGTGTATCTGGTATAGTCAGTTTATTACCAGATCTCATAATCATTCACTTAATTATATTAAATTTCTTCAAAAAACTAAAATTTATAATTGATTGGAGCAAAATGTAAAGATTTTATTTTTATAAACTAAAATTTGTGGGAATCATGTTTTTTCACGATTCTAGGATGAGAATCGTGTTTTTCAAAATTGTGTGATGAGGATCGTGTTTTTCACGATTTTGTGATGAGAATCGTGTTTTCCACGAGTCTTTGTTGAGAATCGTGTTTTTTCATGATTCTGTGATGAGAATAGTGTTTTTCACAATTCTGTGATGAGAATCGTGTTTTTCATTATTTTGTGATGAGAATCGTGTTTTTCACGATTCTTTGATGAGAATCGTGTTTTTTTCACGATTCTATGATGGGAATCGTGTTTTGCACAATTCTGTGATGAGAATCGTGTTTTTCACGATTCTGTGATGGGAATCGTGTTTTCCACGATTCTATGATGAGAATCGTGTTTTCCACGATTCTATAATGGGAATCGTGTTTTTTCACGATTCTGTGATGAGAATTGTGTTTTCCACGATTCTGTGATGAGAATCATGTTTTTCACGATTCTGTGATGGGAATTGTGTTTTTTCACGATTCTGTGATGAGAATCGTGTTTTCCACGATTTTGTGATGAGAATCGTGTTTTTCACGATTCTGTGACCCCAGACAATTGTGATTGTTCACAATCGTATAAAACACGATTTTCTGATGAAAATCGTATTCTGGGAATCGCGATTTTGATTTTTTTCACAGAATCGCGATTCTGTCCTGATTCCTTGTAATTTTTGGATTTTGATTTTTTGAATTCTATTCACACCATTAGGAGCGCCTATTCAAAATACTAACATGCAATAAAGAACTTACAAGAAAATGTCAACTTATCATGCAAAAAATTCGAAAATATTGAAAGTCGCGATTCTGTGTTTTCAAAGATTTTTTGTTTTTCCTTCCCTAACCAACTATTTTCAACTTGAATATATGTGGACAATCAATGTGAAGAATATTACCTTGTTGCTTGATCAAGAAATCTCCCAAAAACTCTCTGAATGCAAGGAATTGCGATTCTGGCTGCTCTCTCCACTCACTCTCTCACTCAAATGACTAATTTTGTTGTGAGTTTATGCTTTTATAGGTTTCAAAAAATCGTGATTGTGAGTGATTTTTGACACTTTGAGTTCTCACTTTAATGAGTCTTGTTGTTATGCAAGTGTGTTGTTTTATTTATAAAATATTGTTCCCTCAAACAGAATTTTCATGCTTTCTCTGTAAGACAATAGTTACGCTATATAACATAGGAGCAGTAGTAGAGAAGATAACAGATATAGGAGAATCTCAACCATTTTCTACTAACAACAAGTACAAAGATGATGGCGTTGTCCACCCGTGCGCTCTCAAGGTAGAGCTTAAATGGTGATCTAGACAACTCTAGATAGGAAGATACAAGGTAGAGGTATGCTGGCTCAACTCAATGTCTCAGGTAGTGCAGAAGTCATGTATATATAGGATCATGGGTGGCCTTCCGTGGACGGCTATACATGGGCGGTAGAGTGTGGGTGGCCACCACCCACGTAATTGCCATACACGGCTTAGACCAGTTGAACCGACCCTGGTAACTCCCTTTCCTTACAATACCTTACATAGTCCAATATGACCTTCATCCAACATGCAAGTTGGGATTCCCCTCAATTGGGTAATGCACGCTTGGCTTCTCCTCATAATGGGGGCCTTACAAAATGTGCATACAATCATGAGAGGTAGACATTGATCATATACTAACACCCCGCCTCAATGTTTACCGATGATAAATCAAGTAGGTCTTGGTCCTATGCCCATCTGTTGAAGATGCCTGTTGAGCTGCTCTCTTCCAAGTGCTTTAGTGAATATGTCAGCACAATTTGCCTTTGTTGGGCAATATTCTAGCTCCACAATTTCATCTTCAATTAGCTCAGGAATGTAATGGTACTGTACTTCTATGTGCTTTGTGCGAGCATGAAATACTGGGTTCTTTGCAATAGCCATACAACTTTGATTATCACACTTGAGTACAGTCGCCATATTTGATGGAAAGCCTAGATCTACAAGAATTCTCCTTAACCAGACTGCCTCACAAGAAGGAAAACAAGCTGCTTTGTACTCTGCTTCAGTGGAGGAGAGTGCGAGAGTTGGTTGCTTCCTACTTACCCAAGAAAATATTCCTGAACCAAGTGAGAAACAATATCCAAAAACTGATTTTCTAGAATCACAATCTTCAGCCCAATCTGAATCACAATATCCTTGAAGTGTATCACCTGTGGTATACAAAATACCAAAATCCAAGGTTCCTGCAATGTACCTTAGAATTCGCATTCCAGCATTCCAATGACTCTAATTAGGTTTGTTGGAAAACCTACTTAATACTCCAATAGCATAGCAAATGTCTGGTCTAGTGTTGCATAGAAAAATAAGACTTCCAACGAGCTTCCTATACTTCTTAGCCAGGCATGTTATCATCCATAGATAGCTTATGATTTACCTCCATAGGTGTGCTAGTTGGTTTGCAGTCCATCATTCCAAATGCCTTGAGAATTTCTTTGGCATATTTTTGTTGTGAGATGAAAATGCCATCCTTCCTTTGCCATACTTCAATTCCCAAAAAAAAATGGAGAAGACCTAAGTCTGTCATTTCAAACTCAGTTCCCAAGCTGATCCGAGTTTGATTGATGAGTTCCTGATGATCTCCTATAATGATCAAATCATCTACATATACAATGACAACAACTAGCCTGCTATCCCTTTTCGTTACATACAAGTTAGCATCAGAAGTACTTCTTTCAAAACCCATATTTTTGAAAAAATTATCTATCCATTGGTACCAAGCCCGTGGAGCTTGCTTAAGTCCATACAAAGCTTTCTTCAACCTGCAAACTTTATTTTCTGAATTGGGCACCTCAAAACCTGGTGGTTGAGATACATATACCTCCTCCTTGAGGTGACCATTCAAAAATGCAGATTTGACATCCATCTGGAAAATAGGCGAGGCCTTTTGTGCAGCTATTGTAAGTACCATCCGAATAGTTGACATGCGTGTTGTTGGCGCAAAAGTTTCTTGAACATCAAATCCTTCGATCTATGAAAAACCATGTGCAACTAATCTTGACTTATACTTTTCTAATGTTCCATATGCTTTATACTTAGCTTTCCAAATCCATATAGTACCTATTACCTTCTTCTTCGAGGGCAAGTCGACTAGATCCCATGTATCATTTTTGAGTATACTATCATACTCCGACTGCATTGCTGCTCTCCAACCTGTATCATCAAGGGCTTCTTCAATGGTGGTAGGTTCCTTTATCAAGCCCATGATATCTGCCATTAGAGCCATGTTAACAATGTGTTCTGAGTTTGTAATCCATCCGATGAAGATTCTGGTACATCTATATGTGGATTGTGATCATCAAAGAGCTGTTGTGCCCACTTCGGTAGTGGCTTATGTTGTGCAGCTACAACTGGTTGGCTTTTTATTGAGGAAATTTCTCCATCAGATATTTCCTCCTCCTCAACTTCAACCTGTCTTTTGATAGGCACAAGGTGAGATATTTCTCCGTTTGATGAGATAGTAGATATACCTTTATCTTCTACTAAGTGTGGTCGTTCATCAAACACCACATCTCGGCTGATAAAAATCTTCCTTGCCTCAGGATCCCACAACCTGTATGCTTTAGACTCTTCACTATATCCTAGGAAGACACACTTTTTGCTTTTTGAATCCAACTTTGATCTTGTTGAATCAGGAATATGTGCATAACAGAAACAACCAAAAATTCTGAGATGCAAAACTGAAGGCATTTTATGAGAATATGCTTCTTGAGGAGTCATCCCCTTTAGTGCTTTTGTGTAGCTTTGATTGAGGATGTAGACTACTGTATTGACTGCTTCTGCCTAGAATGAATCAGGCATCTCTTGAGCCTTTAACATACAACGAGCCATTTCAACTACTGTCCTGTTCCTGCACTCAACAACACCATTTTGTTGAGGTGTATGAGCTGTGGTAAGTTGCTTTTCACACCATGCTCCTTACAGTAATTGTTGAATTCTGTTGACAAGAATTCACCTCCTCTATCTGTTCTAAATTTCTTTAGTTTCCTTCCTGATTCATTTTCTACATACTTTTGCCACATTTTAAATTTTTCAAAAGCATCAGCCTTCTCTCGAATGAAATAAACCCACATCTTTCTACTATAATCGTCGACTAACAGCAAAAAGTACAAAGATCCTCCTAAAGCAGGTGTAGGACGAAGTGAATGGTGGTGCAGTGGGTGGTGATATGTCCATGTCACTAGAGGTGGTGTCGAGTGCTGTGACTGTGAATAGTGGAGTGACAGTGGGTGCGTGAGTGGGTGTGAATACAGGATTTACAAAGGTAGCCGAGTAATTTACAAATGGCTTCTCTTGTACTGGTTGGTGGGAAAGAGGAAATACAGTGGATTGGGGAGGTGAAACGGGGGAGAAGGTTAATGGAGGTGGAAATGGAAATAGGGGTCTAGGTGTAGAAAGGGTGGGAGGAATGGAAGCCACAAAATCTTTTGGTACCTCACTATCGAAGGATGTGGATGGTCTGGGAGAGGTGGGGTATACAGGAGAGATTGGAGGGACGGGAGGTGAAAGAGGAGAAGTTGAAGTGTCGATGACGATCGTTTCTTCTGTCAAAGATTCTTCTGGAATAAGACGTGCTTTCTTGGCCTGTTGTGATGACTGAGCATCAATCGGTACATGAATGTATTGACCCAGTTTTGATAGTAATCGAATTCGACATGGGTCAAACTGCGGTAATGACTTCCTCTGCAAATATCGTAGTGCTTCATTAGTGCCTACTGACTTGACCAATTCTCTGAAACCTTGGATGTATGCTTCTTCAAAGCCTCCTGTGGTGAGTTCCTGTTCTACTAGAGCTTGGCTTTCTTCTTTGGATAAACTTTTACGTGCCCACACTACTTGCATGGTGCGGTATAACTTTTTGATTGCCAATGTGTAGGCTGCAGCTTCAAATGTTTCATCTTCGTGCGTGCTTGTGTCACCCTGGGTGTCAATTTGTTGTTCGTGTGTGTCAGTCTGTTCATGCTCTTGAGATTCCTGGCTTGCTTGACTGGCTTCATCGTCTCCATTGTCATCATCTGTTTCTGTCCTTTCTTCTTCGGAACTGGAGACTACTTGCCCTTGCTGTTGATCAGGTGGAGTGGTAGGGTAACTTGGTCGTTCATATTCTTGAGAGAAAAATTGGCCTTCAAAAAACTGAAATTCATTTGAAAAAGCATCTGACATTTCAAATTCAAACGTGGTATTCAGTGGTTTTGCTTCTAGATTGGGTATAGGGAACGAAAATGCTTCAACACCAATGGAGGCGAGAATGCCCACTACAGTGGTAGTAGGTTCCTAGGCGGTGGTTGCTTGAGAGGTAACGGTACTAGTAGTACCTTTTGTAATGACACGCCATGAAAATCGTATGTGAATGGGTTGTACAGATGCAAGGGGTTTCGTAGGAGATTTTTCTTGAGAGGGTTGAGGTGACGGGGACTTTGGAACTTGTAAGCATGGGATAGTCCCGCGCATGTGCTTTCCTACACGTCCCTTGCTAGTATGCTGCAAATCAACCATAAGAACGTCAAGTTTTGCATCACTTGACCCAGTCGAGAGTATGTAATCGACATAAAGAGCAAGCACTATAAGATCAGCCACATTTTTATGTATGTTGAGCCCATAAAAGTCACATTGGTCAAAGTCAGCTACAATCAAAGTCAAAGGATCAAAGTCAAAGCAATCAAAGTCAAAGGGGCAAAGTCAAAGCGTTCGGGTGTCAAGGTGCGCAGGTAGTGCACAATTAATTATTCACAAAGATTATATTTGCAAAAAGTTGGATGCAGCTTGTAGAGTGTCTTTCTGAAATTTCTCTAAGGTTCAATGTGTTTTAAAGTGTTGGAAAGTTCAGGTGAACCCTCTCTTAGGTGCACAATTGAAGAATTTAAAGGGCAAAAGGTGAAGGTATATGAAGCGCCAGCATACACGGAAGTGAAAGTATGGCCCCCATTTAAAATTTTGTATTATCCTACCAAAGTCACTAAAGGACAAAACACGAATTCATTGGCTACTGGGCACACCTTGGAGACCATCTTGGGACATACAAAGGAGGGCCAAGATGCTATGGGATTTAGGAGCGTTTGTGAACCGATATTCACGGAAGGAGTATTCTTGGTTGGACAAAGCTATTCTGATATATTCTAGAGCAAGAGAGAGAGAAGAGACACATTGAATGAGAGTGCGTGCGACACAGAGAGCCATTGCAAAGTGCAAGAAGAGTGACTTAGATTGTATGCAGAGAAGGTGAAGTAAGGAATAACAAGAGTTCCAAAGTACCATTGAAGATGCACATCGACAGAAGGTGTCCATCCCTCCCCTTATTGGAAGCTTGGTGCAAGGTGTGCACAAGGGCAATCTTGGAGAAGATGGAGGTCTGGTGGAGAGGTCGGCGATAGATTCTAAGTACTTTGTAATCTTGTTTCATGAGCAATATTTAGTCTTTGGCATATTGCGGAGAGCATTTGGCTTATCTACAAGCTTGTAGTCTTCTCTTCCTAATTGATCACACGCTTTCATTGTCATTAATTCTCTTGTTTTCACTTTCCATTCTCCTACAAACACTCAAGTTCCTTTCTGCACAAGAATCCCCCAACAAAATTTGGCATGCACGGTGGGACATAAGGAGGCTTGAGCATAGGAGGAGCAATACTGTAGTGATTCAAATGCTGATAATGCTACAATGCTACTTCATTGGGTTAAGAGGTAAATCTTCTTATTAATTATCTCAGACTAAGAGGATTATGAAAAGCTCATGACTGCAACCCAGTCTCAAACATTGAGGATCACTTGCAAAGCGACAAGAAGGAAGGCTGTTAGAAGATCCATGAGTCCACTGTCCTCAACATCGTCAGTAAAGAACATGGCAGGTCAGGTAGGCTTGGAAACTCTACTTTCTAGATTAAATATAAAATTTCCATCTTTCAAAGGCTTAGCTCAGGAAGACCTAGACGAGCACATTAGGAGATTCTTAGCATTATGCAAAACAAGAGGTTTGATGGGAAGAGAGGATTCCTTTTTTATCCTCTTTCCTACCACATTAGAAGGGCTAAGAGATAAATGGTTCAGCCAGTTTGCTGAAAACCATTTCACCGCGTGGGATTTAATGAAAGAGGCATTCAAAACTCAATTCCAGCATGGGAACACTATAGAGATAATCATAGAGGAGTTAAAAAACTTAAGACTAGGTCGTGGTGAAACATTTCCAAATTTTGTAACTAGGACCAAGACACTAATGTCTAAGTTGCCAAATCCTCCACATGATTTCTTTATTAAGAAATCGTTAGTTAAACCACTTCCAGTGACTTTACAATGTAAAATTAAGGAATTAGTATTGCCAACAACCTCCATAGAAGAGTTCATCAATACAGCTACACGACTGGAACAAATAAGACAACAATATGGAGCAAGTTCTTCACAGCTACCCTATTCTGTAGAAATTAAGGATCTAGTGATTCAATTAAGGAAAGAGTTGGAAAACTTAAAAAGAAGTAAACCTCAAAAGGAAGAAGAAAATGCAATAACCTTGTTGAGGTAAGAAATTGAGGCCCTCAAACTACAAAAGGAGGAGGAAGCCCGAGGAGAAGAAATAGCTCAACTTCAATAGGAATTACAATAATTAAGGGGAGGTGGCATAAAAAATGGGCTATGGTGTACCATGTGCAACAAACAGGGCCATGCGATAAGCGAATGTCCATTCTTAAATGTAACATGTCAATTATGCAGGAAAATTGGGCATGAGGCTCGAGACTGTTCTTCAAGAGGAATGAATACGCAAACGTATTGGAACCATGGAGGAGTAGGAATTCAACCTCCAACCAATGTGATGATGGCCGCTCCTAATCAAGGTAACAACTATAATCCCAGGCCTCATGGAAACGTTGGGAATGGGCCTAGAAGGCCAATTATCTGTTTTAGATGTGGAGAATGTGGGCACTACCACAGCAAATGTTCCTTGCCAGAAAATACCCCACTATGCAGGAATTGCCTAGAGGCCAGAGATCACTTCACTAATTGCTACCCAAAAAATAGGTCATCAACAACAGGTCCCTGTTACCGTTAGTGTCCATGTGAAAGGCCAAATGGCCACCGGACACTTCTTTGTATATGTTCTTTAATAAAACATATAGTGGCCTGGTCAGTCACAGACTGTAAGTCGACCGCATTTGTAAGACCTAAGAAGTCTGTCTTCGTGCTCCCTGTGTACTGCATTTTCTGCGTATTCTACAACATCTGTGCGGAGTACTGTGTGTGACGACAGGAGCTCGGTTTTCTACTTTGAGCATATCGTCGTGGAGATCTCGAGAAGGAGAGTCCAGTGTGGTGCACGCCATCTAAATACTTCACTGGTATCAGAGCAGTTGGAGGCAAAAAGCTTTGTTCCTTTTGTGCGAGCGAAGCGACCCCCCCCCCCCCAGGTTTTCTCCAAGGCTTACGACCAAGGCGGCGACCAAGGCATAGACCTTGGCATACCTTGTCATCCGAGTCACCGAAGTCACCGTTGGCGCCGTTGGCTGCGCGCGAGGGAGGACCTCAACGATCAAGGAATATAGAGGTTCCCAGTACTTCCCGGGAGGTCACCCATCCCAGTACTGTTCCCCCCAGAGCTCGCTTAACCGCGGCAATCTCTTGCCACTAAGCTACACTCTTGTGGTGTTTGAAGAAGGGGAAAGACTAAGGTTGGCATTACCTTGAACAAGTTTTGGTCCCTCAAAGCTTCATTTTTGCTTTTAAAGCCTATTTCTGAAGCAATTTTGGGGTGTTTTTGGAGCCATTTTGGAGTACTTTCGCACGTAGTTCTCTTCACACAGGTCCAAGAACATCAAGAAGAGTGTTCCTTGAACTTCTCAGACAATAAATATCAACCTTTGGGGCTGTATTTTCAGCCACACTCGTAAAACTACAGGTTTCTCGAGGGGTTTTCAGTTTTGGTGGGAGCAGTCGCTGCAAATTTATGCAGGTTTTTAAAGCCTAAAACATCAGAGTTGACAGACACTTGCAGGTGTTATTGGCTAGTTTTTTGGGCTGTGTATTCAGCCTTTCAGTGTCATTTTACTGCATATATTGAGCACATACACACCATGTACGCTTCTGTGGATACCGCTTATGTACGTCCATGTGGGCATTGATATAGCGGTTACGTTCTTTGCATAAAGCCTTTTACGTTTGATAAAGAGGGTCGTGGTGAGGTTTTCTTAACTGGGAGACACCCAGATGTCGGGGTCTCTTCGGTGATGCAGGTGGAAGACTTACCCAGCCTCGCCATAGGAGATGTATGATAGTTGTTCATAGGTGCTCGATAAGCCTAGTTGGCTTCTATTGGGTAACTGATTATATGCAGTGGAGTCAGTGATTCACTATGCAGGTAGACATGTTAGTACTTGCAGTTTTATGATACTTTGACACCGGTCATATGCTAATTTTGCAGAGGATACTCTGGCAAAATTTTTCCAGATTTCTGGTTTAGTCAACTATATAGTGGTCGATTTACTCCTTGATACACTTATTTGTTGGTGTTTGGACTCTTCTAGCTCCATTATCATTCTATTCAGTTCTCTACGATCATGGCATCAGAGGTCTCAGGCACATCCGGTGGATCAGGGTCTAGTGCTAGCATTCCGAGGAGGAGCTATAACTTGCAGGGCAAAGACCATTTTGAGATCCGAAAATTTGATGGCACAAACTTTGCTCTATGGAAGAATCAGATTAAAGATGTGCTGATTCAAAGAAGGCAATGGAAGCCAGTAAATGGGATTTCAAAGAAGCCTGCTGACATGGATGAAGATGATTGGGATGAGTTAGATGAAATGGCCAGGTCTACCATTCGCTTGCACCTAGCAGATAATGTTTACTTTACAGTATTAGACTGTGAAAGTGCAGAGGAGCTTTGGAAGAAGTTATGCAATACATATGAAAAAGAGACGGCATCAAATAAAGTATATCTGATGAGAAAATTATACGACCTTCGTATGAAGGACACAGATAGTGTTGCTGCTCATCTAAATGAGTTTGATGCCATATTCTCCCAGTTACAGGCTCAGAAAATGGATATGGACAATGAAATGAAAGCAGTATTGCTGTTATGCACCCTGCCATCATCATGGGATACATTTTGCACAGCTATTAGCAATAGTGCACCAGGTGGTAAACTCGTCTATGATGACATATGTGGAGCACTCTTGAGTGAGGAGATTCGTAGAAAATCTATGGTTGGCACTCAGAGTGGAGATGCATATAATGTTCGTGATTCTTACCAAGGAAAGAATCAATAACGTGGCAGGAGCAAGAACAAGGAAAAGAATGGTCAACGGAATAAGAGCAGAAGTAAATCAAGGAAGAGGGATATTGAATGCCATTATTGTCATAAGAAAGGACACATGAAGAAAGACTGTTATGCATTAAAGAATGCTAAAGGTAAAGGACAGAATGTTGATGGGCATGTTAAACAGTTACCTGCACCATCTACTTCGACTGTGAAGATTGAAGAAATTAATGCTATTTCTGATGATGCTGATGTGTTGACACTTGATAGTACTGTGCCATCAGAGGCACTTATGGCTGATTCTCTTTCCCACACCTGGCTGCTAGATTCTGGTGCTTCTTTCCATGTGACACCACATAGAGAATGGTTCTCTAATTATGCAGCAAAGTCTCTTGGTACCGTGAGACTTGGTGACTCTTACCAGTGTGATGTTGTGGGGATTGGAGATGTGGTTGTGCAGTTCATTGACGGTTCAAAATTTACTATGCATAATGTACGCCATGTACCTCAGTTATCACGCAGTTTGATGTCAGTTGGTCAACTTGATGACCTTGGTTACAAGGTGGTCTTCTATGCTCAGTCCTTTCGTATATCAAAGGGCAATATGGTTATTGCAAAAGGAAGGAAAGTTGGCTCACTTTACCCTTTATTTGTATCACAGAAAGAACACTTGTTAGCTGTTACTGAACAGCCTATGGCTTGTATTTGGCATGGTCGTTTGGGCCATATATCTCGTAGTGGAATGGAAAATCTTTCTCGTTCTGGCTACTTACCTGTGTTATCTTTCTCTGATTTTTCATTTTGTGAGCATTGTCAATATGGAAAGCAAACCAGAAATGTGCATAAAACGCACATTGACTCTTCAATTCAGCCTTTAGATCTTGTTCATACAGATGTGTGTGGTCCTATGCCCACTAGGTCCTTAGGTGGTTCTCTTTACTTTGTTACTTTCATAGATGATGCTACTAGAAAAGTCTGGGTATATCCTATCAAATCGAAGGATAATGGGGGTGAGTATACCTCACATGAATTCAGCCTTTTCTGTCAGTGTAGAGGGATTCGTAGAGAGTTTACAGCTCCTTATACCCCAGTACAGAATGGTGTAGCTGAGAGGATGAATAGAACTATTCAAGATAGAGTAGTCTCTATGTTGCATCATGCAAACCTCTCACAAGGTTTTTGGGCAGAAGCAGTATTGACTGCAGTTCATGTGATTAACCTTTCACCTAGTACTGCCAAAGGTCTGAAAGTGGCACAAGAGTTATGGACAGGGAAACCACCATATTATGATCATCTTCGAGTTTTTGGGTGTGAAGCATATGTTCATATACCCAAGAATCTTAGACAGAAGTTGGACCATAAGTCAAAGAAATGCATTTTTCTTGGATATGGTCGAGAAGGACAATTTGGATATCGCTTATGGGATCCTGAAACACGGTCAGTGATCAGAAGTAGTGATGTCATTTTTAATGAGTCTAAGATGCATAAACAGCCGATTAAGGAGGTTGAAGTGAGAAGAGTGGTGTTTGAGGATACTAGTCCTCCGGTTAGCATGCATAAAAATGCTGCACATAGGGATGTTCAAGAGAATGTCCATTCAGATCAGTCTGCACATGTTCCTCTTCAACAACCATTGAGACGTTCTGCACGTGTCTCATATCCACCTGATAGCTATGTTCCAGGTTTAGATTTTGTTATGCTAACAGATGCCGGTGAGCCCTCTTGCTACAAAGAGGCTATGCAGACAGAGGATCATGTCAAGTGGGAGCGTGCCATGAAGAGTGAGTTGGATTCTATTCACAAGAATGGTACTTGGGACTTAGTACCTTTGCCAAAGGGAAGGAAAGCTTTACCATGTAAATGGGTATATAAGCTGAAATTCACATCAGATAGTGCTTCTCCAAAATATAAAGCACGACTTGTTGCAAAGGGTTTTAAGCAACAACATGGTGTTGATTTTGAGGAAATCTTCTCCCCAGTGGTCAAGATGACTACTTTGCGCATGTTGCTTGGATTCGTTGCAATGGAGGACTTAGAGCTAGTCCAAATGGATGTGAAAACAGCTTTCTTGCATGGAGATCTTACAGATGAGATCTATATGGAACAACCAGAGGGTTATGTAGTTCCTGGCAAGGAAAGTCTAGTTTGTAAGCTCAAGAAGAGCTTGTATGGACTTAAACAGTCTCCTAGACAATGGTACCAAAAGTTTGATGCTTTTATGAAGTCCCAAGGCTATTCTCGGAGCAATGAGGATCATTGTCTCTACACAAAGAGATGTTCTGATGGCAGCTTGATATGCTTGATACTTTACGTCGATGATATGTTGATTGCTGGGAAGTCCTCTTATGATTTGTCAATTCTCAAAAAGAAGTTGAGTCAGACATTTGATATGAAGGATTTGGGGGATGCCAAACATATTCTTGGCATGCGCATTACTCATGATAGGAGTAAAAGATGCATATACTTGTCTCAAAGTGAGTACATATCCAAAGTACTTCATCGATTCAATATGCAGGGTGGAAAGGCATTGAGTACACCTTTACCCACATATGTGAAATTGAGCAAGGATGACTGCCCCAAATCAGATGAGGAAAAGGAATTCATGACCAAAATTCCCTATCAGTCTGCTGTTGGTAGTCTCATGTATGCTATGGTAGCTACGAGACCAGACATTGCATTTGCAGTGGGAGTTGTGAGCAGATATATGTCTAATCCTGGCAAGAAACATTGGGAAGCGGTCAAAATGATTTTGAGATATCTGAGTGGCACTAAGGACAAGTGTCTATGCTTAGGTAGAGGGAAAGCATCCATTATTGGTTACACAGATTCTGACTATGCTGGTTGTGTAGACAATCGTAAGTCTACATCAGGGTACATTTTTCATTTTGCTGGAGGTGCTATCTCTTGGAGATCTCGTCTTCAAGAATGTACAGCTGTTTCCACCACAGAAGCAGAGTATGTTGCAACAAGTGAGGCATGTAAGGAAGCATTGTGGCTTTCTCGTCTTGCTTGTGATATGGGTTTGCCTCAGCATGTACCTCACTTGCTCAGTGATAGTCAGAGTGCCATTGCTTTGGCTAAGAATCCGGTCTATCATGCAAAGACCAAGCACATTGAAGTGAGGTATCACTTCATTAGAGATTGCTTAGCCACTGAGAGCATTATTCTTGAGAAGGTTCACACTCGAGATAATGCTGCAGATGCTTTGACTAAAGCTCTACCACAGGATAGCTTTCGACACTGTTGTCACTTGATGGGGGTTACTTGATTCTTGATCTTACGCAGTCACTTGTATACTGTGTAACATGCCCATCAGGTGGGAGGTATAGTTCGTATACTTACACTCAGGTATTCTTTATCATTCTTTCTTTTTTCTCCCATAGTTACTCTGGCCATATTGGCCTTTAGTGGGAGATTGTTACCGTTAGTGTCCATGTGAAAGGCCAAATGGCCACCGGACACTTCTTTGTATATGTTCTTTAATAAAACATATAGTGGCCTGGTCAGTCACAGACTGTAAGTCGACCGCATTTGTAAGACCTAAGAAGTCTGTCTTCGTGCTCCCTGTGTACTGCATTTTCTGCGTATTCTACAACATCTGTGCGGAGTACTGTGTGTGACGACAGGAGCTCGGTTTTCTACTTTGAGCATATCGTCGTGGAGATCTCGAGAAGGAGAGTCCAGTGTGGTGCACGCCATCTAAATACTTCAGTCCCCACATTCAAATGCTAGTTGTAAATAAGGATGATAATATAAGAGAAACATACAAGCCATCTCCCTCTGCTAGGGTTGTGCAACTCGAAGAGATTGACTCCTTGGTTGTGCAGACTAGACGCAAAGGGAAGGGTCAATTTGAAGGTGATCAAGACTCTAATACGACTGGATTCATGAAAGAAAAGAAGGCCAAGGAGGTTGAGACTACACCCACTGAGCATACAGAAAAGGAGTTTAATACAAGTAGCAACAATATTATTAAAAATGCATTCAGTAGAGCACACAAGGAGCTTGATGCAACAAATACACACTATGTAACCAAGGAATCAGGAGCCTTGGAGCTACTAAGGTTGGTTAAAATAGAGGTCAGTATTTTGGACTCAATAAAGATGAATGAAAGGTTCAGATCTGAAGTCTTAGAAATAATAGATGAAGCATCCACATCGACTCTGGTGGCCAAGGCTGTGGTTAGAGGTACAAATAAACTACAGGAAATGCACCCCTGACAGACTACAAGAGCCCGAGACTTATGGTGAATACTAATGGTCAAATTCTAAAAGGATTTATAGTAGATGGAGGTTCAAGAATCAATCTGATGCCGGAATATACTATGAAGAAGCTGGGGTTTCAACCATCAAGGGCAGCTAGTTTCACAGTTACATTGGCAGATCAGAGTACGGTCAGGCCTATGGGAGTAGTCCATGATATTCACATGGAAGTACAAGGTAACACATTTGTCTTGGACTTTGTAGTTATAAGATTACCAAATGTTTAGGGACGGTTTCCTCTCCTAATTGGAAGATCCTGGTTAAGGCATGCTAGCGTAGTACATGACTGGGGCAAAGATACCATGTGGGTCCAACAAGAAGGTGCTAAATTAAGACAACTATTATTGGAAGAAGGCCCGGATCAACAAGGGCATACCAGTATGATGCAATCTGTTGGTATAAATATAGATATAGACTCTCTGGACATACAAGAAGACAAGGAATTGGATCTATATGACGAAGATAACATGCTAGCATGGCTAGAAGTAGATAATTCTCTTCCCTGATTTGGAATTTTTCCATCTAACTCAAAGATGGAAGAAGGGTATGCAGAAAAAGTTGGAAGCATTCAAGTGGTTGGGTTGGGAGAACCAACAAAAGACCATAGAAGGGGAAAGAAATCTCCTTTACAAAGCAATATCAAGGAAGTTATTTCAGTAGATTGCAACCACAAAGGGTTCAGATTCCCAAAGTAAGAAAAAGAATATGGAAGAGGGTTCTTTACCACTTCATGAGATCCCTCCAGGATGGATTAAGGAGGAAGAGGTGCACATAGACATTCAAGATGTTCCTACTTATGATACTGAAGCTATGTGGGACAATGTAACTAAGGATGCTACTCAAGAAGGACTTACGGATAACATTATAAACAACCATCCAGTGAAGGAGGTTCAGTTGGGAAACAAGGATCAACAACATCCCATTTTAATAGCCACGTGGATAGGGAATCATCAAGAGGTTCTTTTAAAGGTAACATCCTTCATGAAGTCATTTGCAGATATCTTTGCTTTGCACTAGAAGGATTTGGAAGGAGTACCATCTAGTTATGGAGAACACAGAATCCCTCTCATTGAAGGAGCAAATGGATTTCCAATGCCATTTGTTGAACATGTCATAGAAGAAGTAGTTGGACATATGCTTTATAGCTTCATGGATGGATTCAGTGGATATAATCAAATATCCATCCACCCTGAGGATCGAGAGAAGACTCCATTCATTACACCTTGGGGAACTTATGTATATGTAAAGATGCCATTAGGACTGAGAAATGCCCCAACTACTTTCAATCGAACAGTTAATCTCATTTTTGGACCATTGCTGCTAGAGTCTCTCAGAATTTTCATGGATGATTTTTCATCCTTATCAGGTACTTTTGCAAAGATTCCATTGGATTGTTTAGAAAATCATCTCATTCAATTACAACAAGTTTTTAAGAGGTGCAGAGAAACACAGTTGAAATTGAACCCAAACAAATGCCATTTTCTAGTGATTGAAGGTACCCTCTTGGGACATGTGGTTTCCTCCAAAGGCATGGCACCTGACCCAGACAAAATTATAGCTATACTAAAGTTACCTAGACCTAAATCTCCAAAAGATATTCAAAGTTTTCTAGGACATACAGGGTACCACAGGAGGTTTATTAAGATATAAGCAGATATAGCCAGGCCATTGGCTAGGCTTAAAGGTAAAGAAGTACCTTTTAAGTGGGAAGAAGAGGGGGAAAAAGCATATCAAACATTAAGGTCAAGGTTAGTAGTTGTTCCCATTCTGATCACACCTAAGTGGTCAAAACTTTTTCATATACATGTAGATGTCAGTGCATATGCAGTGGGGGAAATTTTGACTCAACATAGCGAAGAATACAAACTGGACAGAACAATTCAGTATGCCAGTCGAATTTTAACCAAGGCTGAAAGAAATTATAGCACCACAGAAAGAGAGGCCTTAGCCATGGTTTTTGTTGTACAAAAGTTTCGTCATTACTTGCTGGCAGTGAAATTTGTTATCATAACTGATCATCAACCGCTCAAATATCTATCGAACAAACCACAAGCGACTAGTAGGGTATGGAGGTGGTTACTTTTTTTCCAGGAATTTGATGTTTCTATAGTCCACAAACCAGGTAGAGAAAATATTATGGCAGACCACCTATCCAAGATCCACACCATGGATCAAGCGATTGGAGTAAATGATGATTTTCCTAATGCCAACTTGTTTGTTGTCCAAGCCAAGGGTTGGTATGTTGACATCAAAATCCTTCTGAACACTGGATTGTATCCAAAAAGGGCAAGCTCAGTGCAAAAGAAGAGGCTACTAATCAACAACATACCATTTACTATTATTCAAGGCAAACTGTACAGGTATGGGAAAGATGGCTATTTGAGGAAATGCATAGAGGAGGAAGAGACATGGGATATCATAGAAAAGGCACATGAAGGTCCAAGTGGTGGGCACCTTCTAGGTCACATCATGGGCCAGAGAATTCTAGACGCAGGATTATGGTGGCCCACCCTGTTTAGGGACTGGAATGATCGGGCTAAGATATGTGACATCTGCCAAAGATATGGACCTAAACCCACAAAACAAAGAAACAACCCACTGATAGTATCTATCAATTGGCAACCATTTGAGAAGTAGGGATTGGATTTTGTAGGGCCTATATATCCTTTGCAAGAGAACGAGGATTACCACCACCACATGCTAGAGAGATGACTCTCCTCCCAACCAAATGCCTCTATATATATCTCTCTCAAGGGGACTGCCTTCTTAGGCAGGTGGATATTAATCATCCAAGTGTCGGCCATGTAACTACATGTGTGCCAAGTGTCCTAGTTAACTTGATTTAACTCAAGTGGATGCTTCTAGAAGGCTCTAGATCTCTTTGGGAAAAATACTCTCCCCATGTCCTCCATGGGGATTGAACCCAAGACCTCCTCCTTCACATCCTTGAGACTTAACCACTAAGCTAAGTGGATACTTGCTCACAAGAGCACAAGACCTCCTAGTAAGTCTAAACTCAAGATCTTTGGTCAAATACACAGATGACCAAACGGTGTCTGATTTCAGATCTGTCTGAATAGGCCTGATCCTTGGATCATACACTTACTTTATTACATTCTTCCCCCCTTGGAAAATATTTTCTTCCTCGAAAATAGAGCTATATACATACTATAGGCAATCCTCGAGCCTCATATTCTAAAACTGGAAGAACATGGTCATGTTCTAAAACTGGAAGAGCATGTCTCACCTCTGTGGTGGCATCCCTGTCCAAATGATTCAAAACACTATCTGGCTTTGCACTTTGATATACTGGTCAAAGTACAAAATGGTGAATGAATAATAAGGGTGGATCTAAAACATCCCTAGCCAAGTCATAGTTTCTCGATGTGCAATCTAGGCACAATCATGTGAACTAGGTGGATTCAAATTACTAATCCATTTTTGGGCATGACTGATGCATGGACTTAGTAACAAAAGTGGGAATTTTTCATCCCTGGTAAAAATTTGAGATCCACTTGAATTTGTTTTGGATAACTTGAAGTTTGGTTGCCCCAAACATCTAACTTGGATGTTTGTTTAATGGTTTACTCTGATCCAACAGTTACTTGATTTTTTCACTCGACTAGAGTAATGCTTTGTCCTAATGAGTTAAAAAATCCTATGTAAACTACAGGATAAAGTTTTCCATTTACGTTTGCGTCAACCGTACTATAACTTGACGAATTCAAATCCAACTTAGGATACTTTTCTCAAAGACAAGGTTCTTGGGAATTTTCAATCTGTTGAGCAATTCCTAACTTCTTTATTCTAGAGTATACTGGACTCTAGGAAATCAATTTATGCAATAACTTGAAGCAAACTCAAATGAATAAGTGAATCTTGAACTTATCATCTTTCGATGTTTTGAAAAGGTTCTTGTACAAAACATCTATCTAGGATGTTTAATTTAGTTTCTTGGTTCTAACCAGCTAACCCTTGACTTTTGTAAAAAGAATCAGATACCATATTTGAGTCAAATCCAAAAGATTCTGAAAGTAGAAAGAAAGAACTAAAACTCTTTTCAACCAATTCATACTTCGAAGATACATAAACTTGCTATGAGTCAAAGTCTAGATGACTCAGGACTTTAACTTCTCAAAGATCTGTTTCAATAGGGTATTGAAGCATTGTCTTTATCTTTAAGAGAAGTAAACTGGATTCTCAAAAAGATTCAAAGCAACTTGAAAACATCATCCAACGACAAGATACTAGTGTGGTAACCAACATCAGTGTGTCAACCCACTGAGGTTCTGTTGATGAGTTTTGTATTCAAATATGCTTCACTTGAGACTAAGTTCAGGTCATATTTGTTGGTGCATTTTGTTGGTGCAGTTTACCCAAGCCTACATGCTTGATATATTTGATATCATCCTCATTTGTAAGTCACATGAGTAGTCATGTGAACACCTCTTGTAAAATAGTTCATTTTTATCTCTTGTAATTGAAAAAAAGAAAAAGGAAGAGTATAGCTTACCTCATCCATGATGTAAAAGAAAAGTCGTGGCCCTATCTACTTAAAATCATGAATTTTGGAGCTGAGGGAATATCTCCTAACTTTGGGGATCACTTTTAAGTGGAGCCATTCGAATTCGAATTCAAAACTCCCTCCAAGAATAGCTATAAAAAGAGCAAGAAGGAAGAGGCGCTTAGCAAGCCTTGTACGTGACCACTTCATGTCATTTTGTAGAGATTGAAGAGCTTACTCCATAGCTCTATCATTCTACTCCCATTGTGCAAAGATTCATTGCCAATGTGGTTGTAATCATATGTGAATCTATACATTTATCATCATCTACTTCTCAGTTTTGTTCTCTACTATACTCACTCAGAGCAATAACTTCAGAAGGTCATATCTCGAGTTCTACTGAACTTTTTTCAGTGATTTAACTTGCGTAAAATAGCTTGTACTGTCTACTTTGTGCATATAAATTTTCAAGGTCATTGAATTAATACTCTTGGAGATATCTGCATTTTACTGCTTACTGGTCTATCTCTACAGAGCTCCGAGAATTGTGGGAATGTTCCAGAAATTGATGAAACTTGTTCTCAGTTCTCACTCAATCATTTGAAGTATTTTAACTTGTATTGGGAAGCCTGCTAAGTCTATTTGCTATGCCCAAAAGGAATTTTTCTAATTCCTACCAGGTTGAGAGCACTGTTCATTTTTTCTAGCAGGTGTATGTCCAAAAATAGCAAGTTTTGGGAGCTAGTCATTTCGCAGCTAGTCTGTCTTGACTTAAACTTTTGGGATACATGTTCCAAAGTACTTGGCTGATATTTTGGTGGATTTAGGAAGCTCAAAGGGTCTACTAATCAACTCTGAAGTCTCAGTTGGCTGGTGTGAAGCTGGTTGTAGCAGCATCTACTCATCTTTGGATTGCATCCACCATCTCTCTTCACAGTGGTATCAGAGCATAGTCAAGCAACATGGGAGATGGATTTCCATCAACAATTGAAAAATTGGATCGAAACAACTACCCGGCATGGTCTCTAAGGATGGAGGCTTACCTTCAAGGGAGGAATCTATATGGATTCATATCCGGAGATGAAGCAATGCCAACCATGAGGAACAAAGGGCAACCATCACATGAAGAAGTGGAAGGACTTTCGAATTGGTGTTCGAAGGATGCACTCGCAAGGTCCTATATTCTAAACTCAATCTCTGATTTTCTTTTACCTCATTTCAAGGGATGCAAGACATCAAGAGAAACCTGGAATGCACTTGGTTCTTTCTTCTCTTCCAACACTCGAGCAAGGAAGAACCAATTGTGGATGGAGTTCACAACAATGAAGAAAAGCCCGAAGCAAAATGTGACTGATTATGTCACAAAGATGAAGGAGATTTCCGACCAACTTGGAAGCATTGGAGAGGTAATTGAAGAGGAGAAAATAATAAGACAAATCATGAATGCAATCAAAGCAGACGACAAGTGGGAGTCATTCACAACAGCCATGGATTTATACATGGATATGCATGTACCCGACCTCAACACATTCATGGGCCAACTCTTCACTCATGAAGCAAAGATTAGCAAAGGTGGTGAGTCCTCAAGAGGTAATCAAACTTCTGCCTTATATTCTGATAAAGCTAAGGTCAAGGACAAGTCAAAGAATAGGAAGAATGAAGATGAAGGAAGCTCTTTCCAAGCAAACTTTGCAGGTAGAGGAAGAGCTAGAGGAAGAGGCAGAGGTGGAAAGCAAGGCAGGGGGAGATTCCAATCATCTCAACCTTGCAACATATGTGGCTTATCTAACCATACTACTAAAGAATGTTTCAGGAATCCAAGGAACTCAAGAGGAAGAGGATTCAATAGAGGTGGCTATGGATCAAATAGAGGTAGATACAATGGAGGCTACAACAACAACTACTACAACAACAATTACAACAACAACAACAACTATCAAAGTGGCCATAGAGGAAGAAGAGACTACAATAACTATGCAGAGGACCAAAGTCAAGAAGATTCATTATTGATTATGAATCTATCAGCGAAGAAGGGTAAGGATGATGATCACATATGTTACATTGATTCAGGATGCTCGAACCATGTAGTAGGAAATGTGGCTTTACTTTCTGATTTGGAAGATCCTCATAACAAGCATGAAGTGCAGACAAGAGATGACACAAAGCACTCAGTGGAGAAGATAGGTAATGTGAAGACATCAGATGGGAATATGAACCTCTTAAGCAAAGTCTTGTATGTCCCTACAATTACCAAAAATTTAATAAGTGTTGGACAGATTGTTGAACAAGGATTGCAGGTTAGATTCAATCGATTTGGAGCATATGTTGAAGACCCAAGGCAAGGCTTTTGAAGGATTGCCAAAGGAGAAAAGACAGGAAGGCTTTTCACTTTTGAAGTGGAAGATACAAAGAACATAGCTTTGTTTAGCTATGGATCTCAAACTCTAACAGAGTTGGAGATATGGCACAAAAGGCTTGCTCACATTGGTGAGAGGACACTCAAACAGATTTGCAGGGACCAAAGTGTACTTGGTTTGCCTAATATCACAAGGCAACACATGATTTATAAGTGTGAAGCTTGTCAACTCGGCAAGGCTCATAAACAACCTTTCAATAAGAAAGGAAATATGTATCAAAATCCTTTGGATCTAGTGCACACGGATGTGTGGGGTCCAAGTAAGGAGCCATCTATATCAGGCTCAAGATATTATGTGTCTTTCATAGATGATTGTAGCAGGTGGACCATTCTGTTTTTCATGAAGCACAAGGATGAAGTGTTTAATTGCTTTAAGAAGTATATTGCTCTTGTTGAAAATCAAACAGGTAGGACTTTGAAAAGACTCATATCAGATGGTGGAGGAGAATACTTCTCTTCTGAATTTGATGCCTTGTTGCATGAAAGAGGCATTAAAAGGGAAGTCATTACAAGGTATACACCCGAACTCAATGGTGTAGCAGAGAGGAGGAACAGAGCTATTGTCGAAGCTGCAAGGTCCATGCTCAACGAAAAGGGATTGCCAAACTACCTATGGGCAGAGGCTGTGTCGACAACCACATATCTCATAAATAGACTTCCATCTAAGTCACTAGATGGAACCACTCCATATGAAGTGTGGAATGGAAGAAGACCTAGTCTAGAGCATTGCAAAATCTTTGGATGCTTATCCTATGCTCACATTCCTTCTCAAGTAAGAGGGAAATTGGATCCCAAGGTAGAGAAGTGTGTATTTATTGGTTCTGACCAAAACCCAAAAGGATATAGATTGTACAATCCAACCAATAAAGGTTTTTCTGTAAGTAGAGATGTAATTTTTGATAAAAACAAATAATGGTTTGATGATGACAGGAAAGTGAAGCTGCCTTATGACTTGGATGAAGATTTTCCATCACTTCAACCAAAGGAGCCAAAGCAGATTGAAGAAAGTGATTCGGAGATTGACCTAGAAGACTTGGAAAGACTAAAGATATGGAAGAACAACAAAAGCAAAGATGCAAGATTCTACATATGGACCGGAGAGCTCACATCAACCACTTAGAAGGTCTTCAAGGGAGAAGAAGAAACCAGAGAGGTTTGGTTATGATACTTCTTTGGTCACCAAGCACTCAATCTACATTGCAAAGGATTCAACCAATGAAGAACCTACCACATTTGAAGAAGCACAAAGCAAGAAAGCTTGGAGAGATGCAATGGATGAAGAAATGGACGCCTTGAAGGAGAATGACACTTGGGAGCTTGTACCTAACAAGCCATCTATGAAGATAATCGGATCACGATGGATATACAAAATCAAGAGGAATCCAGATGGAAGTATAAATAGACACAAACCAAGGTTAGTTGCAAAAGGGTTTGCTCAAACCCATGGTATTGATTATGAGGAGACTTTCTCTCCTGTTGCAAAAATGCCTACAATTAGGGTTCTCATTAGTCTTGCTGCATCTAGAAATTGGAATCTTTATCAACTTGATGTAAAGAATGCTTTCTTGATTGGATGGATTTCTGAGGAAGTGTATATGGCACAACCTCCTGGATATGAGGATGCACATCATCCTAACTATGTATGCATACTAAAGAAAGCTTTGTATGGATTGAAGCAAGCTCCAAGAGCTTGGAATTTCAGATTGGTGACTTATTTGCAGGACCAAGGATTCAAAGCTAGCAAGGCGGATACCTCTTTGTTCATAAAGAGGAATGGATCTGAAGTGATCTATTTTGAGAATCCAATGCCCCGAAAACCTAAGGGTTCCTCCGCAAGTGTATAATGATGATATTATTATCACAGGCAATGATCTTGAAGGAATCAAACAAGTAAAGAGTCAAATGAAGGAGGAGTTCAAAATAAGTGACCTCGGACCACTCACTTATTTTCTTGGATTGGAGTTGATCTACACAGATTCAGGTATATACATCACACAAAGGAAGTATGTCCATGACATGCTCGTCAAGTTCAAGATGGAAAATAACAAGTGTGCAGGTACACCTATGGAGCAAAATCATAAGCTTAGTGCTTATGAAGGAGAGCCAATTGAAGACATCACAAGCTATCAAAGCTTGGTTGGAAGTTTGAACTATGCAACACTCACAAGGGTGGATACATGCTATAGTATTAGCATATTGAGTCAGTTTATGCATAAGCCGAGAAGACCACATATGGAAGCGGCCAAGCGAGTCCTCAAGTACCTAAAGGGGACCATGAATGAAGGTTTGTTTCATTCATATACTTCAGATATTGAGCTAAAGGTCTACTCAGATGCAGATTGGGCCGGATCTAGAGATGATAGAAGAAGCACATCAGGGTATATATCATTTGCAGGTTCAAAAATCATTTCTTGGTCATCGAAGAAGCAACCAACCGTGGCATTATCGTCTACCGAAGCCAAATATAGAGGTTTGGCTAATGCAACTCAAGAAATCATGTGGTTAAAGTCTTTGTACACAGATCTTGGACTTCATTCTTCAACACCTCATATTTTTGGTGACAACACAAGCTCACTACATCTAGCAGCTAATCCGGTATACCATGCTAGAACCAAACATATTGAAGTCCACTACCATTATGTAAGGGAGAAGCTATTGAGCAAGGATATTCAACTATCCTATGTCTCTACAGATATGCAATGTGCCGACATGTTGACTAAAGCTCTTGATGGTACAAAATTAAGTAGATTCAAGTTGATGATTGGCTTGCAGGAAATCAAGGACAATTGAAGACTTATTTGAAGGCCAAGCATGTTAGGCTTGAGGGGGAGCTGTTGGTGCATTTTACCCAAGCCTACATGCTTGATATATTTGATATCATCCTCATTTGTAAGTCACATGAGTAGTCATGTGAACACCTCTTGTAAAAGAGTTCATTTTTATCTCTTGTACTTGAAAAAAAGAAAAAGGAAGAGTATAGCTTACCTCATCCATGATGTAAAAGAAAAGTCGTGGCCCTATCTACCTAAAATCACGAATTTCGGAGCTGAGGGAATATCTCCTAACTTTGGGGATCACTTTTAAGTGGAGCCATTCGAATTCGAATTCAAAACTCCCTCCAAGAATAGCTATAAAAAGAGCAAGAAGGAAGAGGCGATTAGCAAGCCTTGTACGTGACCACTTCATGTCATTTTGTAGAGATTGAAGAGCTTACTCCATAGCTCTATCATTCAACTCCCATTGTGCAAAGATTCATTGCCAATGTGGTTGTAATCATATGTGAATCTATACATTTATCATCATCTACTTCTCTATTTTGTTCTCTACTATACTCACTCAGAGCAGTAACTTTAGAAGGTCATATCTCGAGTTCTACTGAACCTTTTTTAGTGATTTAACTTGCGTTGGATAGCTTGTACTGTCTACTTTGGGCATATAAATTTTAAAGGTCATTGGATTAACACGCTTGGAGATATCTGCATTTACTGCTTACTGGTCTATCTCTGCAGAGCCCCGAGAATTGTGGGAATGTTCTAGAAATTGATGAAACTTGTTCTCAGTGCTCAGTCCATCATTTGAAGTGTTTTAACTTGGATTGGGAAGCTTGCTAAGTCTATTTGCTATGAGCAAAAGGAATTTTTCTAATTCCTACCAGATTGAGAGCACTGTTCATTTTTTCCAGCAGGTGTATGTCCAAAAATAGCAAGTTTTGGGAGCTAGTCATTTCGCAACTAGTCTGTCTTGACTTAAACTTTTGGGATACATGTTCCAAAGTACTTGGCTGATATTTTTGTGGATTTAGGAAGCTCAAAGGGTCTACTAATCAACTATGAAGTCTCAGTTGGCTGGTGTGAAGCTGGTTGTAGCAGCACCTACTCATCTTTGGATTGCATCCACCATCTCTCTTCACACATTTTACCCAAGCCTACATGCTTTATATGCTTGATATTATCCTCATTTGTAAGTCACATGAGTAGTCATGTGAACACCTCTTGTAAAAGAGTTCATTTTTATCTCTTGTAATTGAAAAAAGAAAAAGGAAAAGGATGGCTTACCTCATGCATGATGTAAAAGCAATTTTGTGGCTCTAAGTACCAAAACCCATGACTTTTTGAGCTGAGGGAATATCTCCTAACTTTGGGGATCACTTTTAGGTGGAGCCATTCGAATTCGAATTTAAAACTCCCTCCAAGAATAGCTATAAAAGGAGCAAAAAGGAAGAGGCGATTAGCAAGCCTTGTACGTGACCACTTCATGTCATTTTGTAGAGATTGAAGAGCTTAATCCATAGCTCTATCATTCTACTCCCATTGTGCAAAGATTCATTGCCAATGTGGTTGTAATCATATGTGAATCTATACATTTATTATCATCTACTCCTCTGTTTTGTTCTCTGCTATACTCACTCAGAGCAGTACATTCAGAAGTTCATATCTCGAGTTCTACGCATCCGTTTTCAGTGATTGAACGTGCTCTAGATAGCTCTTGCTGTCTAGTTTTTGCATATTAATTTTCAAGGTCATTGGATTTTCAGTTTTTGAGATATTTGCAGTTTACTGCTTACTGGTCTATCTCTGCAGAGCCCCGATAATGGTGGGCATGTTCCAGAAATTGATCAAACTTGTTCTCAGTGCTCAGTCCATCACTTGAAGTGTTTTAACTTGGATTGGGAAGCTTTCTAAGTCTATTTGCTATGCCCAAAAGGAATTTTTCTAATTCCTACCAGGTTGAGAGCATTGTTCATTTTTTCCAACAGGTGTATGTCCAAAAATAGCAAGTTTTGGGAGCTAGTCATTTCGCAACTAGTCTGTCTTGACTTAAACTTTTGGGATACATGTTCCAAAGTACTTGGCTGATATTTTGGTGGACTTAGGAAGCTCAAAAGGTCTACTAATCAACTCTGAAGTCTCAGTTGACTGGTGTGAATCTGGTTGTACGAGCACCAACTCATCTTTGCACCAACTCATCTTTGCACCAACTCATCTTTGGATTGCATGCACCATCTCTCTTCACAGTGGTATCAGAGCATAGTCAAGCAACATGGGAGATGGATTTCCATCAACAATTGACAAATTGGATCGAAACAACTACCTGGCATGGTCTCTAAGGATGGAGGCTTACCTTCAAGGGAGGAATCTATATGGATTCATATCCGGAGATGAAGCAATGCCAACCATGAGGAACAAAGGGCAACCATCACATGAAGAAGTGGAAGGACTTTTGAATTGGTGTTCGAAGGATGCACTTGCAAGGTCCTATATTCTAAACTCAATCTCTGATTTTCTTTTACCTCATGTCAAGGGATGCAAGACATCAAGAGAAACGTGGATTGCACTTGCTTCGTTCTTCTCTTCCAACACTCGAGCAAGGAAGAACCAATTGTGGATGGAGTTCACAACAATGAAGAAAAGCCCGAAGCAAAATGTGATTGATTATGTCACAAAGATGAAGGAGATTTCCGACCAACTTGGAAGCATTGGAGAGGTAATTGAAGAGGAGCAAATCATAAGACAAATCATGAATGGAATCAAAGCAGACGACAAGTGGGAGTCATTCACAACAGCCATGGATTTATACATGGATATGCATGTACCCGACCTCAACACACTCATGGGCCAACTCTTCACTCATGAAGCAAAGATTAGCAAAGGTGGTGAGTCCTTAAGAGGTAATCAAACTTCTGCCTTATATTATGATAAAGCTAAGGTCAAGGACAAGTCAAAGAATAGGAAGAATGAAGATGAAGGAAGCTCTTTCCAAGCAAACATTGCAGGTAGAAGAAGAGCTAGAGGAAGAGGCAGAGGTGGACAGCAAGGCAGGGGGAGATTCCAATCATCTCAACCTTGAAACATATGTGGCTTATCTAACCATACTACTGAAGAATGTTTCAGGAATCCAAGGAACTCAAGAGGAAGAGGATTCAATAGAGGTGGCTATGGATCAAATAGAGGCAGATACAATGGAGGTTACAACAACAACTACTACAACAACAATTACAACAACAACAACTATCAAGGTGGCCATAGAGGAAGAAGAGATTACAATAACTATGCAGAGGACCAAAGTCAAGAAGATTCATTATTGATTATGAATCTATCAGCGAAGAAGGGTAAGGATGATGATAACATATTTTACATTGATTCGGGATGCTCGAACCATGTAGCAAGAAATGTGGCTTTACTTTCTGATTTGGAAGATCCTCATAACAAGCATGAAGTGCAGACAGGAGATGACACAAAGCACTCAGTGGAGAAGATAGGTAATGTGAAGACATCAGATGGGAATATGAACCTCTTAAGCAAAGTCTTGTATGTCACTACAATTACCAAAAATTTAATAAGTGTTGGACAGATTGTTGAAAAAGGATTGCAGGTTAGATTCAATCGATTTGGAGCATATGTTGAAGACCCAAGGCAAGGCTTTCAAAGGATTGCCAAAGGAGAAAAGACAGGAAGGCTTTTCACTTTTGAAGTGGAAGATACAAAGAACATAGCTTTGTTTAGCTATGGATCTCAAACTCTAACAGAGTTGGAGATATGGCACAAAAGGCTTGCTCACATTGGTGAGAGGACACTCAAACAGATTTGCAGGGACCAAAGTGTACTTGGTTTGCCTAATATCACAAGGCAACACATGATTTATAAAGTGTGAAGCTGGTCAACTCGGCAAGGCTCATAGACAACCTTTCAATAAGAAAGGATATATGTATCAAAATCCTTTGGATCTAGTGCACACGGATGTGTGGGGTCCAAGTAAGGAGCCATCTATATCAGGCTCAAGATATTATGTGTCTTTCATAGATGATTGTAGTAGGTGGACCATTCTGTTTTTCATGAAGCACAAGGATGAAGTGTTTAATTGCTTTAAGAAGTATATTGCTCTTGTTGAAAACCAAACAGGTAGGACTTTGAAACGACTTAGATCAGATGGAAGAGGAGAATACTTCTCTTCTGAATTTGATGCCTTCTTGCATGAAAGAGGCATTAAAAGGGAAGTCACTACAAGGTATACACCCGAACTCAATGGTGTAGCAGAGAGGAGGAATAGAGCTATTATCGAAGCTGCAAGGTCCATGCTCAACGAAAAGGGATTGCCGAACTACCTATGGGCAGAGGCTGTGTCGACAACCACATATCTCATAAATAGACTTCCATCTAAGTCACTAGATGGAACCACTCCATATGAAGTGTGGAATGGAAGAAGTCCTAGTCTAGAGCATTGCAAAATCTTTGGATGCTTAGCCTATGGTCACATTCCTTCTCAAGTAAGAGGGAAATTGGATCCCAAGGCAGAGAAGTGTGCATTCATTGGTTATGATCAAAACCAAAAAGGATATAGATTGTACAATCCAACCAATAAAGGATTTTCTGTGAGTAGAGATGTAATTATTGATGAAAACAAATCATGGTTTGATGATGACAGGAAAGTGAAGCTGCCATATGACTTGGATGAAGATTTTCCATCACTTCAACCAAAGGAGCCAAAGCAGATTGAAGAAAGTGATTCGGAGATTGACCTAGAAGACTTGGAAAGACTAAAGCTATGGAAGAACAAAGGAAAAGCAAAGATGCAGGATGCTACATATGGACCGGAGAGCTCACATCAACCACTTAGAAGGTCTTCAAGGGAGAAGAAGAAACCAGAGAGGTTTGGTTATGATACTTCTTTGGTCACCAAGCACTCAATCTACATTGCAAAGGATTCAACCAATGAAGAACCTACCACATTTGAAGAAGCAAAAAGCAAGAAAGCTTGGAGAGATGCAATGGATGAAGAAATGGAAGCCTTGAAGGAGAATGACACTTGGGAGCTTGTACCTAACAAGCCATATAATCGGATCTCAATGGATATACAAAATCAAGAGGAATCCAGATGGAAGTATAAATAGACACAAAGCAAGGTTAGTTGCTAAAGGGTTTGCTCAAACCCATGGTATTGATTATGAGGAGACTTTCTCTCCTGTTGCAAAAATGCCTACAATTAGGGTTCTCATTAGTCTTGCTGCATCTAGAAATTGGAATCTCTAGCAACTTGATGTAAAGAATGCTTTCTTGAATGGATGGATTTCTGAGGAAGTGTATATGGCACAACCTCCTGGATATGAGGATGCACATCATCCTAACTATGTATGCAAACTAAAGAAAGCTTTGTATGGATTGAAGCAAGCTCCAAGAGCTTGGAATTTCAGATTGGTGACTTATTTGCAAGACCAAGGATTCAAAGCTAGCAAGGCGGATACCTCTTTGTTCATAAAGAGGAATGGATCTGAAGTGATCTATTTATGTGTGTATGTTGATGATATTATTATCACAGGCAATGATCTTGAAGGAATCAAACAAGTAAAGGCTCAAATGAAGGAGGAGTTCAAAATAAGTGACCTCGGCCCACTCACTTATTTTCTTGGATTGGAGTTGATCTACACAGATTCAGGTATGTACATCACACAAAGGAAGTATGTCCATGACATGCTCATCAAGTTCAAGATGGAAAATACCAAGTGTGCAGGTACACCTATGGAGCAAAATCATAAGCTTAGTGCTTATGAAGGAGAGCCAATTGAAGACATCACAAGCTATCAAAGCTTGGTTGGAAGTTTGAACTATGCAACACTCACAAGGGTGGATATATGCTATAGTGTTAGCATATTGAGTCAGTTTATGCATAAGCCGAGAAGACCACATATGGAAGCGGCCAAGAGAGTCCTCAAGTACCTAAAGGGGACCATGAATGAAGGTTTGTTCTATTCATATACTTCAGATATTGACCTAAAGGTCTACTCAGATGCAGATTGGGCCGGATCTAAAGATGATAGAAGAAGCACATCAGGGTATATATCATTTGCAGGTTCAAAAATCATTTCTTGGTCATCGAAGAAGCAACCAACCGTGGCATTATCTTCTACCGAAGCCGAATATAGAGGTTTGGCTAATGCAACTCAAGAAATCATGTGGTTAAAGTCTTTGTACACAGATCTTGGACTTCATTCTTCAACACCTCACATTTTTGGTGACAACACAAGCTCACTACATCTAGCAGCTAATCCGGTATACCATGCTAGAACCAAGCATATTGAAGTCCACTACCATTATGTAAGGGAGAAGCTAATGAGCAAGGATATTCAACTATCCTATGTCTCTAGAGATATGCAATGTGCAGACATGTTGACTAAAGCTCTTGATGGTATGAAGTTAAGTAGATTCAAGTTGATGATTGGCTTGCAGGAAATCAAGGACAATTGAAGACTTATTTGGAGGCCAAGCATGTTAGGCTTGAGGGGGAGCTGTTGGTGCATTTTACCCAAGCCTACATGCTTGATATGCATGATATTATCCTCATTTGTAAGTAACATGAGTAGTCATGTGAACACCTCTTGTAAAAGAGTTCATTTTTATCTCTTGTAATTGAAAAAAGAAAAAGGAAAAGGATGGCTTACCTCATGCATGATGTAAAAGCAATTTCGTGGCTCTAACTACCAAAACCCACGACTTTTTGAGCTGAGGGAATATCTCCTAACTTTGGGGATCACTTTTAGGTGGAGCCATTCGAATTTTGTTCTCTGCTATACTCACTCAGAGCAGTACATTCAGAAGTTCATATCTCGAGTTGTACTGATTCTTTTTCAGTGATTTAATGTGCGTTGGATAGCTCTTACTGTCTAGTTTTTGCATATCAATTTTCAAGGTCATTGGATTTATAGTTTTGGAGATATCTGCAGTTTACTGCTTACTAGTCTATCTCTACAGAGCCCCGAGAATGGTGGGCATGTTCCAGAAATTGATGAAACTTATTCTCAGTGCTCAGTCCATCGTTTGAAGTGTTTAACTTGGATTGGGAAGCTTGCTAAGTCTATTTGCTATACCCAAAAGGAATGTTTCTAATTCGTACGAGGTTGAGAGCACTCTTCTTTTTTCCAGCAGGTGTATGTCCAAAAATAGCAAAGTTTTGGGAGCTAGTCATTTCGCAACTAGTCTGTCTTGACTTAAACTTTTGGGATACATGTTCCAAAGTACTTGGATGATATTTTGGTGGATTTAGGAAGCTCAAAGGGTCTACTAATCAACTCTGAAGTGTGAAGCTGGTTGTAGCAACACCAACTCATCTTTGGATTGCATGCACCATCTCTCTTCACAATATTTAATCTTTCTGACTTCTTACTTAGCATGCAATTCTTGTGTATTTCTTTGAGTCAAAAGAGTGAATTTACCAAGTTACACTAGGAACTTGATGCTTGACTTAGTCAATCAAATCCTTGGTTAAAAAGATCAACTCAAATCAAATTCAACTATTTCAGAAATTTATAAAATATTTTCGAATTAACAACACTTTATCTTGAAGTGTTTCAAGAAGATCTTGGACGTTACTTACTTCGTATCTTCTGTTTCCTTGAACTTGAAGTTATCTTGAAGTATCTTGAGATACTACTTTTATCCTTCTTGAATTAGACTCCTTCTTTGAAGTCTTAATTCCCTCGAGGATGAAACCTAACTTCAAGATCCAATCTAGGACTAAAAGATAATTATCATCCCACAGACCGATGTCCCATACCATCTTTCCTACATCAATCTGAGTATAAAATATGGTGTCTCATACCACCCTATTTTATATTCACATTGACGTGTGAGTGAATATTATCCTAAAGTCTAAACATCTCTTGATAGAGAACCTTCTTGCTTCATTCCTTTTCGAGAATTTTGAAGTTTCAGGCATTATCTCTAACTAGGTTTTCTAGGTTTTGATCCCTTCACATGATCGTTTCACAATCTTGTGCTTTTCTTCTAGAACTTGAAAACCTTTTGATGGAATATCCATCCGGATTTTCAAATGAAAACCAATCAAAATTCCAAGTACTTGAATTTTCATAGATTCAAGCTCTATTGGTTTATTCTTGACCAATTTGTAGTGACAAAAGTTTTTAACTGCTTCTCTTTAGATTCCTTTTTAGTGATGCTTTAGGTACCTATCTCCGCCGAGACTTTTACAAGAATCTCTCTACTGCTTAAGTCTAAGCATCCGCTCATGCTCTCTGGATTTGTACCAAAATCCCTTTAAGGATAGGTAAACATTTATGTTTTACCTTCCACAGACTTAAGTACCGTCTTCACGGTTGCAGACTACATTCTTGGAATTTCTTCACTCTATTCCGACTTGGAGCAGCTTACTCTTTTCATAATTTCCCATTGGATAAATGGAACTTGAGTGAATATATCCCGAAAGGAATTTTTTAACTGCCAATACTTGGGCAATCTATTGAGTAGTTCCAATCGCATGTTCTTGGGCAATCATGGCCAAGCTTGATCAAGTCTGGTTGATCTTGCGACTAGAATAAAGACTTATTCTTTATCTTTAAGATCTCTGGAACTAACTAAAGCTTCTTTGCTTACCTGTAGGGTTTTTAGAGATCTTTTCCTAAACTTCAGTCCAAGCATAAGTGATGCTTCTCAGATTCCAAAGCTAAGAATCTTTGATATACCTTTAGGTTATATCACTATTTGGACTTGAGTACCAATACTTCATTAGGAAAAAAAGTGAACCCTGCATGGGCCTTGTAAGGATTCCTAATTTTTAGGGATTAAGCTTAATCTTGTTCTTTGTTAAGGGGACAAAGTGCATTTAATAGAGCACTTTTTGGTAGGCTGAAGTAGGCTTTTTTTTTAGGCTGAGCTAGGACCTTCTCTCTCTTTTGCACATAGAGAGAGAGAAAAACCACTTTCCACCTCATCAAATCCGTCCATCTTTATGAATAAAAAAATGAGTTTTCTGAAAAAGTCTCTTTTTCAGCTATTCTTTATTCAAAATGGCCCATACTTTTATGTATATGTCAGAACTTAATTTTTTTAGACTTATTTTTATAAAAAATACTTAAAAAACATACTTTTCAAATCCCTCCAAAAGTTAAGTGCCACATCATCAAACTCGTAACTTTGGTTGCCCCAAAACATGAATTTTTGAAAAAAAACTCATTTTCCCTCTAACATACTGAAAAAAGTCATTTTGACCTATCCACATACCAAAACACACTTTTTTTCTTGCACATAGCTACTGTACTAGCCATTCCAGCCATCTGTGTGCTTCTTCCCATTCGGTGCTGGAGTTTTGGAACATCATGGTGCTCACATGTATTATGAACATGACACCAGCACCAGCGCGTGCTCCTCACTCAAAGAGTGTACATGTTCGTGTTCCTACAGAATTTGCACCAACAACTAGAGGTAGCAATGACATAGATTCTCAAAATGCACGACGTGCAGCTGGAGAGAAGAATATTGATCTTTGGGTCCATGGTGCTTTGTATCCCTTGGATCCAATGGCTAATGTTCATCCTAGATTCCATACTATCTCCACATTTCTACAATTCCTTGGTTCCGGTGAAGATGGACTCCTAGGCTATTGCAAGCGATTGTCTAACCATTCTACATCTATAGCAAATTATTGGATGCAACAATGTCATCACAACCATTTCAAGATACACAGTTTAGAGAGTGCTATACACACTTTAGAAAGTGCTATCAAATCTTTGGATGAGCACAATAATAGACTCAAACAAGATGTGGAAGAAAAGGAGAGCACAATTACAAATTTGAAAGCCAATCTTACACAACTAAAAGAGACTCCACTTGGGATGAGATTTAGGAAACGACCATTATCATCCTTTCAAGCTCTTTCAACTGGTGGTGGAGCACGGAAGCGACGTGTTTACGCACTTAGGTATGTATTTCCTTTGTTTAGTTATGTTAAAAGACTTTTAGATTGAGATTCTTATTGTGCAGGTCATTTGTTGAAGATGCGAGTGCTTCCTCAACAATGGAGGATCAATTGAAGTTTCTGAATTCTTGTCTTAGCAACAAACATGTGCTTATGATCTTGGAGTCACCAATAGGAAATCACATCAAAACCCAAGTGATTAAAGATTTTGCAGGCAACTTAGAAGATATTATTAGTCCTAGTGAGGTACAGATGGTATGTGATGAAGCAGGTGTTAGTACTAGAGCGTACACTGCATTGTACAATCTTTTGAAGCAGGCTCTACAAAACAAAGGTATTTTCCAGAGCATTTTTCCATGCCCTTACAAGGTATCTATGAGGAAGAAGATAACCAATGAGGATGTAGCCAATACTCTTGGCAATTACCTGCATATAGAAGATTTTATGCCTGCATCCATTTATCATTCATCTACATCAAAGAAAGAGTTGAAAAACACATCTAGACAGGGATTCATCTACACAAAGTACAACAACATATTTGTCAATTTGGAGAGGCTCCAAAAGGAAATGGTTAAATTTTACAAATCCACACTTCAAGGTATATCCATTGTTTTGATAATGACATTCATAGTACTTTTAATAATATAATGTTTGTTATTTGATGTAGATTGTGGTTCCAAACTCAAGTTTGTATTGAAGCTAGACGAATGTCAAATCATAAAGGGACGCCGTATGGAGAGACTTAGTGTGACACTCATGAACGAAGCTATGGCCCATGCTATTATTGATGATAGTGAAGAATCTACCCATCACTTTACATATAGTGTCCAATCAGAGAAAGATATATGGTGGTTAGGTGCTATTGAAGTACCTAAAGAATCCAATGATGTTCTTACATGGATTTTCAATAGGATCCCATGGATCACAGAGGTGATAACTTCTCAAATTCATGGTGCCAAAATCAATGTAGAAAGCCTTGGTGATTTTGAAGTAGAGTGGCACTTAGGTGGAGACTTAAAGACTATCAAATGCATGTTAGGGTGCAAACAAGGTGCATCTACTCTCTATCCTTGTCCATATTGTACACGAGGTTATAAACGAACAAAGAGAAAACAAAACAACATAGATGATTTAGTTGATGACACAGATACAACTCCATCTGCTGAATGGGATACACCTTTAATGAGGTGTCCCATGTTAGGTACACCTAATCGTGACATGTCAGATAAGGATTGGAATCCCATTATTCCATTCCCTTTAGTCAATGTCCACTTTTGCACCTTGCATGCCTTCATGAGAATTTTTGATAGACTATTGAAGCTCCATATAGAATACGCATTTGCCATGAAGCCAGTTGATAAATCTATTCAAGCTATAAAGAAATTGGAGGAACTTCTTAATTCAATTGGTTGTCATGGTGGAAATGTAACCCTAGTTGTTAAGAAAGTTGGAGAATCTCAAGATAGCTTGCAACAAGTGTCAATGACAGGGAATAAAGCAAGACATTTTTTTAGAAGAGGTACTAGCACTCAAAATAATGAACGTTATGAGCTGTGGAAAGACCTATGCATGATCACAACAGACAATGACTCTCAAGTTGATCTTTGTAATAAGAGAAAGAGAGTTTGGTCAAGCTTTGATAAGGTTGTAGGCTTAATGGGTCTAACTAGGTCTAGTGCTATTCAACGTCAAATGTTTCAAGAAACATTAGTGGAGTTCACCAAGTGTTTCATTCAATGTTGGGGAGAGAGCAATATAACACACTACATTGTAAGTGTAATCTTCTTCTACAAGTGTTCATTGCACTTACCTTTTTCCAATGTACTTAACAATTTTTAGCATATTTTGTTTGCACATGGAGCTTTTTTCATGCATCGATATGGGTCATTAGAGATTTTTAGTACCCAAGGAATGGAAAAGTCACACTACAAAGCGAGGGGTGTCTACTTCAAAAACACCCGACATGGTGGTGGCCCAATGCAATCAAACTACATGGAGGAGATGTTTAATTGGTTTTACCGCACTACATTCTCGAGAAAGTTTTTTGTGGAACGACTTAGGGATTCAAAATTGGCAAAACTTGCAAGAAAGACGCAACACAACATTGCCAGTGAGAAATGGAAGTCATCGTTAGGTCCTCTTCATCATGCTCAGTGGCGTGCAAGGAGACAACGAGAAGGCTCAGCTTGGAAGTAAAGTGAATTCGCTATTTCCCATTATGTGGTAATACATATGATTATTGTAATCTTGATTTCAATGTGTTATTATTTAATATATAATATTCTGTATGGTTTTAAACAGGTTTTGTCCGTTCTAGTGTGAACAAACAGTTTTTTAAAAAACTCTATAAATAGAGAGAACTCACTTCATTTCACACTTTTTGCAACTCAAGAGAATGGCACGCACCAAGCAAACTACAAGGAAAGATCGCGTCTTCTTTCCTAGCCCTCATCTAGGGACACAACGCCCACCATGGTTGCAACCCCCCCAAAGGCCTCGAAGTGGTTCCCAGAGCACATCTGTGCCTGTGTCACACGATGGCACACCACCTGGGAGCAATTCAGTGCGAGAAAATGAAGTGTCCAATATACAAGATTATTACACTCCAGGACGATCAGAGGCCATTTCAGATGATGAGCCACCAACAAGGACACCCATCAAATCAAGACCCAAACAGAAGTTGATCAGAAGGAGTGTACCAGAGAGCGACGAAGAGTCATCCCAAAATGAGGAAAGCAACAATCAACCACCATGGAATGATATGCAAATACCAACGAGCCATAGGGTGACACATGGAGGTAAGACACTTCCACAAGGACAAGGGCAAATACCAACAGAGGAGGAAAGAGAGCAAAGTCAACAACCACATCAACAACAAAATGTGCAAGATGAAGCTGGGCCCTCACATCGTGTACATCGGAGAAAAAAAAACTATCAACCTCGACGTCGACCTCAACGCCAGCCAAACATACCTCCCAACCCAAGAGCTCCACAAAGACGAAGGAAGCACTGCAGGGCTTTTGCAGAGATACGACACTACCAAAAGTCCGTTGAACTACTCATACCACGAAGAGCTTTTGCAAGGGTAGTGAAAGAGGAACTACAAAGCTACCAAGCAGGTCTAAGAATACAAGGGATAGCACTTGAAGCACTTCAAGAGGCAGCTGAGGCCTACCTCATCTCCATGCTTGAGGACTCTAACCTCTGTGCTATCCATGCCAAGAGAGTAACCATACAACCGAAGGACATTCAGCTAGCAAGAAGAATTAGAGGAAATAACCCATGATGTGTATATTATACCCTATGATAGGCTACTTTGCGATGTAATACAATGGATAATAGAAAATTTTGTTTTGACTTATATTCTTTGTCTCTTTTTTCTCTCTCACTCTCTCTCTCTCTCTCTCTCTTTCAGTCAGTTATATATGGATTCAGTTAAACATGCATGCACTTGCCTATTGTTTTATGACTAGATATGTTCCTTTTCTACATACTGGTGTGCAACATGTCCTTTTCATACCAAAAAACCCCCAGCCACAGAAACGCGGGATTCAGCCCTGCAAAATTTTTGCAGGGCTGAATCCCGCGTTTCTGTGGCTGGGGTTTTTTTTGCAATATTTGGTCTTTGGTAAGCATAAGACATATGGTAGAGATGCAATGGTCTAGGTATTAAGAGGTTATACCCTATAGGAATTGAGATCTTTAGCTACTAAAGGCTGAGTTTATACCCTACTGAAAACTTCTGGTCCTGATAATACCAAAACCAATTGAAAATCTGAAATTACATAGTTTCCTATGTATTGTAGCACCTAAAAACACTAGATAAGGCCAAAAAAGCCCCAGCCACAGAAACGCGGGAAACAGCCCTGCAAAAATTTTGCAGGGCTGTTTCCCGCGTTTCTGTGGCTAGGGCTTTTTTGGCCTTTTTTAAGCATATAATCATACAGAGGACCAAAGCACAATACAAAGACCCCCAATTAGATACAATTTGTGGAGAGAAGATAAGTTCAATTTTTTAGCACATTCATATACAGAACTAGACAAATGATGAAAAAAAAAGTTTGTATTATCAAGACATTACATCATTTCTCAGTTGCCTTCAATTTCTCCACAACTTTCTTTCTCCTTTGGAGAGATTGAGGCAGCTGGTAAGTCAATACAGATCTTGATATTACATGGGGGTCTTGCATTCCAAGACTCATGGCGATACCTATTTGCCCTAATACTTTTCCTCTAAAATTAAGTCCTAAAGTAGTTACAACTAAGGATTTCCTAACCAAAATGACACAATTAGTGCCTTGGGTAATTGTACATAAACACAAAATCTTGCTAAGGGCCTTCAAGCACCAAGTGATGAAGTGCCCATCGGGACTGTAGTCTTTGTGTATGATAACAAAATCATCCTTTGGCAACTTTCCGATGTAGTTTGCCAAGGATGCACCACTCCCACGAGAAGCTCGATCCCCACCAGACCTTGCTGCGAACTTGTCGAGCTCAATTGCTTCCTGTTAAGAACAAATGAGAATTCAAGCTCTTACAATGTTAACTTAAAATTATCGATTTATTTAATTCAATTACCACTTACATCATGAAGCTTGTCTTCTTCCTCCCCTCTTCCAGGGGCATCAAGATCAATGCTAGAGTGGGCCATGCCACTCTGCTCTGCTACATGGGATGTAGGAATTTTTTGCTTCAGTATCCTCTCCTGTGCTGCACTGAACTCCTCCTCTGTAGTAGAATTGTTGTCATCATTTAAAATATCAGCACACACCATTGATATGGTGTCTGCCAGAGAATCCCCAAGTGGGATGGACTTCTTTTCAAGTATGTCAGATGTGTTGTCAAGTGGAACATCTGACATTGTGGAGAAAATACTCAAGCATTCATCTAGACGTAGACCGAATGCCTTCTCAATGTCATGGAGTAAAATAAATTCCTCTCCATCCACAACGATGCAGGAGAGATATTCAAGTTCCACCTCTGGTAATGTGGGCTCAGAGGGGTTGAGATTTGAAGGGGGGCCTCCTCCATGCTTGATTGCACATGTAGTTTATCCTCAACACCACCAGGGAATTCTTGGTGGATTGTAATGCTTTCTTTGGAAAAATTTATGGCCTCTGGTTGAGGCTCATTCTTCTCCTTAACAAAACCCCCAGTGGCAAGGTTGGGGAGCTCAACAGGTGTAGGTTCCGGCTCCTCATTAATAATAAAATATGTTGTTGCAGTGTAGGATAGGTACTTTGTACCCATCCTCTTCTTTTTGTTAAGCTTTTTTACTAATGGCACAGAGTCATCTAGTAAGTGCCCAGCAGTTTCCGCAATTGCCATGAAGCGCTTAAGGCGCTTCATGAAGGCTTCATCGCCTCTATGTATGTAGAGTAGAAGGTCACATGGAACCCATTTACCCTCATAAGGCGGTATTTCTATAGAAAAACGCAAGATGTAGTACTCAAGGAACTCTATGATTTCCTTGAGCACATCAGAGTTCAGTTGAATTGTTTTGTCTAGATCAGGGACCCTAGACAGTAGGTCATACAAGTGGTTCTGACCTTTGAACTCAGTTGATTCCAAGAACTCATTGAAGAGTTCACGTGGACGTTTGAGTTGCAGGGTACTGGAGGATGCGGCAGCCATTGCGCGTGATGCTAGCTTGTGTGCGTACTCTGCTAGTGATTGTAGCTCTTCTTGGTTGCAAAAGTGAGAAATGAGAGAATAAGTGTTGCTTTTATAGTAGTTTTAAAATTTTAAAGTGAGTGGGACCCATTTTAAAACTAAAACTGATACCTTCAAATAAAACAATCATGCACAGAACTCTCAGAAAAAAAACTTTTGCTCATAAAAAGATTGATCAGAATCATTAACCAGAATAAGATACACGACAACACAATAGAAAAAAAAAATTCTCAGAACTTTAAAATTATAATAAATTGCCATTGGAAAAACCAAAGATTTGGCAAATTGTACATCATATTGAGATCAAAAAATTTTACATGCTACATGTCTTGCATGTTAAATACATTGTTGCAGATGTAGGATTATAAATGGAACATAGGTGTGTGTACACTGTAGCACTCAAATAGTCCTTGAGCTATGACAATGAAAGTTGAGTTCCATCCACACTCCATTCAAGGAGGACTTTAATTTTATCCTCCAACCTCTTACCAATCTGCAGACAAATAGAAAACTTTAAATGAACATATTTGAGTGTAAGAATTTGTATAAACAAAAGAAGAAATACCATATGCTACTTACCTTATGCCCTTGTATTCTGAACTTTGATTGATCCAGATCCTCAAATCCCATGATTACTAGATGTTCTCTCACGTTGGCAAGAGTCCAATGATGATTTACTGAAATAACTTCCATTTCATTGTTTGGTAGATTTATCTTAATTTCAAATGAAATTAAAACACCCTCAGAACTTTGTAATGGTATCCATTCACCAAGTTTACACATCCAACGATCATAATAGAATCTAATGTACAATGAAGTACGATGTTTCAAGTATCGAAATCCTATGCCTGTTGCACCAATTTTACAAATGTATCTATCCCCTTTGGTGCATCCTTCTACAAGTCCCCATTTTTCACCTAGCAAACACTCTACCTGCTCATACGTGATATCTTTTAACATGAACATTGTTGACGTCTCTAGAATTGTGAATATCTGAAATAAATGTACAAAACAATGAACAGGAACACACCAGTGTAATCCTATAGATCTTGAAACTCTTGTAAATTTCAAAGAGTTGTGTATGTCCATCACCATCTTATGCTTCAAAGATGTTAATGTCCATACATCAGGTTGCGGCCACTCAAGCTTTAAGAGAGAATCTACCTTAATCATCTCTAACTTGCCAAAATCATTTGATGAAGAGGGTACAACATATGTATGTGTGTAAAAGAAAACTCTCTCACATAATAGCTGAGCAGGACGGGCTTGTGGAAAGACTATCAACCCAACATCTGCATGCAATGCTTGGAAAGTACCTGTAAGACTATGAAGTGGTTGTTCTTCCACCAAGGTAGAAGGAAATATGTCTACAACAAAAAAATACACAACTTAGCTAGGTATATTCTGAAATTTGGACAAAAGTCAATGAGTAATACTTACAGTTGATAGGATATCTCATTTTGTTTGAGTTTTCCAATTTCATGGTTGACATTGTGAACACATGTTGTACAATGGCAATAGTTTCACCATTTTTGAGCTTTTTGAAGCCTACTAACTTCCCTTTCCAATGAAGATCCAAGTTTCCACGATCTCTCACACGGTGAGGACCAACACCAGAGGGTTGCATGTACACCCATGCACCTTTGCAGAACTCCTGTCCTAACCAAAATCCTTCTGGAGCCTTGATATTGTGACATTTTATCGCGATAACCTCATCTTTTGGACGTCTATGAGATTTAGGTTTCTCCATTGGAGATCAGGCTATGGAAATGACAGTAGGAATTCAAAGAAGATGATGCATAGAGAAAGAAATGGAGATGCAGGAGCTGCAATGGTGTGCTAGGGAGAGAAAGTAGTGGAAAGAGATGACTTTTTGGGACCTGGGTATGAAAATGGGAGGTTTTGGAGGGAGAAAGTTGCATTTTGAGTTATTTTTGAAAAAGTCACTTTTTTCACTTCAGTTCATGCACGGATTTTGATTTAGAACCCAAAAATAGCACTTTTGATCCTAAAAAGTGGTTGGGGGACCATTAAATGGTGTTATGATGAGTTTTATAACTTTTTGAAAATTTTGAATTTTTGGGCCCAGGTAAGTTACGAGATTCCTTTCTCTCTCTAGAGGCAAAACCTGAACATAGGGGAATCCTGTCCCCTCATCCCCCTTGAGCCTAGTAATTTATAGGCTATAGACTGTGTCCACCACCCTCCTCTCATTGGTCCATCACTAATCACTCCTTAATCCAAAAGGCCCATGCAGGGTTCATTTTTTTCCCTAATGTGTGGTTTTGGGAATTACTTGGAACTACTTCTAATAAACTTTTCTTCAAAGATTCTAGTCTCACATCTAGGGAGATTTTTTCCTTTCAAGAACTTTAGATTCCTATCAAGGAATCATACTAAGCCAATGATTCTTCTTGGAATCTTTTGCTTTACTAGAATAATCTCTCTAAAAGAAATCTTGACTATTGAACAAGAACAAGACTTAAGGCTTTTTTGCTTGTCCAAAAGATATTCCTTTTTAACTAAGGAGATAGTTAACTACGCTATTTCCTTTACTGGCTCAACCTTTAGGAAGTAGCTCAATTCCTAAAGATTACTTTTGACATATCTTTTCAGAAAATAACTTGATTTCTAAAGATTACTTGGGTTTCTTCATTAAGCTCTATTTAGCTTAAACAAAACCAAGTATATTCTTCTCACTCTTAGAAAAGTGTTTAATAAAGTTTCCTTTTTTTTTTTGAAAACTTTGCATCTTGACTATAGATGCAGTCTTGGAACCTAACATCCTCCTATTGAACATCAAAGTTCAATTGATGCTAAGGTTCAACTTTTGATTTCCATCACTCCTTGGGATGAAATAAAATAGAAACTTATAAAAGCTTCATAGTTTTTCTTGGCACTTTGTATCCTTACTAGGTTAAGTATTCAACTACTTAACAAAGAGTCATGCATATACAAATGCCTGTTCTTGCATGCAAATGCATGTGAGTGCATGCACGTGTTGGCATTCTCCTTTCATGCATCAAACCTAATTTAAGCAATTCTTGAGCTTGATATGTGTGCATCCAATCATCCATGCACAAACAATCTATCTTCTACCTTACAAAAGATTATAAATATACATGTGCACAGACTTGAGTGCATCCTATTCCTTTTGCAAGCAAGAAGAAAATGTGTCTGGTGCATGAAAACATTCTTTTGAAAGGAGAGATGCACCAACAATCATGCTTGTGCTTAATGAGTGTTTCAATATATTTATGCTCTTTCATGTAGGTTTCAATGATTTGCATCAAGATTATCAAGAATGAAGTTTACTACCACACTTCAATGATAAAAATGCATCCTACATGAAAACAGAGAGCAAAAACAAATATTGAAACCAATCATTAACTTGAAATATACTTATCTCCCAATTGAGCTACGTCCTTCCCTTGATCCTTGAAAAGAGCTCCTTTTTCATCCTTGAGATCTCGATGTGCATAGCTTGTGCTCATGCTTCTTTTTGGCTTGGGGAAAATAAGATCTTAGTGCACTCTCAAGAAAAAGTTATTAATCTAGTGGTTCAGCCCATCTCTCAGAGAGAAAAGGACTCTGGATCGTTCCCATCTGAATATGAGCTGAGGATGAACTTCTTTTACTTTTGAGGATCGCAGCTCCTCAAGCATAATCTATGAATTTCGATCTTAAAACATAGATTGAACATCTATTGTAATAGTGTAAAACAGCATTCTTATCTACAGAGGTGGACAGATTGAATCCCGTTTGCGCTCATTCAGAAGATTATTTCTTCTTTTCTTTCTATCTGTTCTCCACAATAGAGGATGTAAATTTTTAATTGTTCTCTTCTGAACACTGAATATTCAGCTGAACGTTTTCAGTTTTGAGGTCCTGCGATCGAGTCTCTCTCTCTCTGTGTTCGCCTGCTATAAACGAACGCAGGCTTCGATCCTCGAATCCCACAGCCTGAAGGCTTTTGCTTGAAAAGCCAAACTTGTGCAACACTTACAGAATAAGATATATGCAATAATATTAGATGCGAAAGTGACTTGCTGTGGTGGATGGAGCGAAACATCTCTGATTAGAGGGTCGTGACTATTAGTCTGCACATTTCATCTTCTTTTTGCAAAAGAGTATAGTGCAATTAAACATCAATGAATAAGCGTCGACAACAACTCTGTAAATCTAATCTTGATTAGTGCAACTCTGATCAGTCAACTTCTTTTGTTAGTTATTTATGCAGACGCAAACTCAACAGAATTCGCTGATTCACATAACAAACTTGGAGTTAGAGCAGTATCCTATGAGCTTCCGCAGCGCCGGCTAATCCCCATCACGATCAGGTCACCTTTTGTGCCACTGAGAAGGATTCGAATAGAACTCTGCAATTTCGTCCGTGAGCAGGTCACCAAGATGATAGCGACGACACATGAGTAAGATCAAGATGAAGAGACCACTAATGGCCAAACTATAAGAGCTTGAGCGAAGATGATGATGCTCACTCCAAAGTTACCATGAAAACTTGGCTCTAATACCAATGCAAGAGAACGAGGATTACGACCACCACATGCGAGAGAGATGACTCTCCTCCCAACCAAATGCCTCTATATATAGCTCTCTCTCTAGGGGATTGCCTTCATGGGAAGGTGGATATTAACCATCCAAGTGTCGGCCATGTAATTGCATGTGCACCAAGTGTCCTAGTTAACTTGAGTTAAGTCAAGTGGATGCTTCTAGAAGGCTCTAGATCTCTTTGGGAAAAATACTCTCCCCATGCCCCCCATGGGGATTGAACCCAAGACCTCCTCCTTCACATCCTTGAGACTTAACCACTAAACTAAGTGGATCACTTGTTCATAAGAGCAGAAGACTCCTAGTAAGTCTAAACTCGAGATCTTTGGTCATATACACGGATGACCAAACAGTGTCCGATTTCAGATCTATCTGAACCGGCCTAATCCTTGGATCATAAACTTACTTTATTACATCCTTCTTCTTTCCCAAATAGAGATAAATATTTATTGATTGCCACAGACTATGCAACAAAGTGGGCTGAAGCCATTGCTTCACCAAATTGCATAACACAAACAATTGCTCATTTTTTATTCAGCCATATATTATGTAGGTTTGGGTGCCCTTTGGGATCTGCACGGACCAAGGAACACACTTCATAAATAAGATTTTGCAATAAATTTTTAACAGGTATAAAGTTATTCATAGAACTTCATGCTCTTATTATCCCAGGGAAAATGGTAAGGCAGAGTCCACAAATAAGGTATTGATAGCCATGCTGTGAAAGGAATGTATGCTACAACCCGCCACTTGGGGAAAAGCTTATCTGGGTACACTATGGGCATATAGACTTTCCTATAAAGAAACAACTAGATTTTCCCCATTCCAACTGGTTTATGAGATAGCTCCCATAGAACCATTTGAGTTCCTACTGGCTCAATCAGAACTGAAGTTCATCAAAAGAGAGGCTCACATCTCTCCACAAAATGGAAGAATCACATATTCTAGCATCTAGACAATTAGAGTAGACTCAGATTAAAAGAAAAGGAACCCATGACAAGAACTTGTGGTTTAAAAGTTTGCAGCTGGGGGAGCTAGTTCTATTACACATACCACAGGTAAGTGCTCAAACTAGAGGGAAATGGATCCCCCACTGGGAAGGCCCATAGAGTATCAAATCAATACTTTAGTGGGGTGCTATAGAACTGGAAACTCTCACTAGATAAATGCTCTCATTAACAAATATTTCTAGGCTTAAGGCCTACCATCAAAGAACATGATAGAAACAGATCTAGACTACCTGGAATGTAATATCTGGAGAGGTTCTAAATAGACCTTTAGTTTAATTTACTATTGATATTTTCTCTTTTTTATCAACTTTAGATCCCTTGGAGGATTTGTTCATCTACTTGTATAAAGCAGAACAGTATCTTGATAAAAAAAAAAATCACCCCATTCATTCCCCCCTCTCTCAAGCCCCAACCCCCCCTCTCAAATTCCACCCACTTTACCCCCTTCTTTTCCCCCGCCTTCCCTCTCCCCCCCCCCCCTCCCGCCCCCCCTCCCCCCCCCCCCCCTTGCCCCCCTTCCCCCCTCCCCTTCAGAGTACTTGGATGTGGATACATACCTGTCAAATATATACTACTTTCGGAATTGTAATTGTACAGAACAAATTGTTGTTGTAAATCACTTGGAGAAATTCCTTCAAGATCATAAAGAGGTCAAACTTGTTGTAATTGATTGTGTAACATTTCTCTCTCGACACAGTTTTGAAGACATCTCTTCACGAAAAAGAATACTCAATAGTATGGGAAAAAAGCTCATGCACATCTCAGAGTTGCATCAACTCGTAGTAGTTCTCATGAATCAGGTGACATCAACATTTAGTGGAGGCATCTCGAAGCTGATCCTTGCCCAATGTGAAAGCTGGCCTCATGCCATGTCAACTATAACAAGAGGCACAAAGTGTGATTGGATATCCTTTCGATGCTTCTTGGTGCATTTTAGCTAGTGGTGATATCTGGACTATCAACATGTAGCTTTATAAGATCCTCCAGACTCCTAGTTATGATCTCAAGAACATCCTTCAAGCATTGCAGTTTCTATACTTGGTTCTCTCTCTCTCTCTCTCTCTCTCTCTCTCTCTCTCTCTCTCTCTCTCTCTCTCTCTCTCTCTCTCTCTCTCTCTCTCTCTCTCTCTCTCTCTCCCTCCCAACCCTCCCCCCCCTTCCCCTCCTTCCCCCCTCACCTCCTCCCCCCCAATCCTGCCGTGCCTTCGCCCCGCACCGTAGCCCCCTGCCTTGCATCTTGCCTGCCTCCCCCCTCTCCCCTTGTAATCACGCTCCCCCCACATCCTATAGTTGCTTGCACCCTGCCCTGCAGCTCCCTCTCTCCCTCCCATAATACCGTAGCTTGTTTGCACCCCGCCCTACTGCCTCCCCCCCTCCCCCCTCCCACCCCCTCCCACCCCCTCCCCCCTCCTCCCCCCTCGTAGCCCGCCTGCACCCCACCCCATAGCCCCCCTCCCCCCCCCTCCCATGTAATCCCGTAGCCTGCCCGCAGCCTGCCTCGCACCCCACCGGCCTCCCCCCCTCCCCTCCTCCCCGCAACCCACCCCATAGCCCGTCGCCTTCCCCCCCCCCCTCCCCCCAACCCCCGCCCCCTCCCCTCCTCCCCGCAGCCCACCCCGTAGACCGCCGCCTTCCCCCCCTCCTCCCAACCCCCGCCCCCTCCCCACTCCCCCTCCCGTCCCCTTCCCTCCCCCCCTATTGACGCTCAAGGTTAAGGACAAAGCATGGAAGCGCATCAAGGAAGTCGACACACAAGAAGGGGCATGTAGGGAGCTCCAAGAAGCACGTGTCAAATTTTCAAAATAAGTCCCTATAAAAATAGTGATTTTTATCACCAAAAACCATTGTAAATACCATTTTTCATTTTTGCAACTCCATTTTGTTCAAGCCGAGGAGTCCTTGAGCTTGAGGTGTACTAGAACTATCATCCTACCAATTTTCATAATTTGTAGACTCCGTTTGAGCCCCCAAATAAGCCCTAGAACCTATTTTTTAACTAGGCCGGGCACTAGGTCTTGACAGAGCCAAAACCACTCAAAAAACTATAAAAATGGCTGGAGAGCTCATTTTTGAGGTTAGCTTGTTGTAGATTTGAGCTTGGTAAGAGATTTCTTTTGTAATCCAAGCTTTCCATTGTTCCACTCTTTGCTCTTACCTTGTGCGTGTGTGTGTATGTGTGTGCATGCTTGTGTGCCTCCACTCATGCACTTGTGCCATCACTTGCTCACGGTCTTCATATCGGTCGTCACATCTCCATGGATTGACATTTATGAGGTGAAGTTCCTCATATTCGTACTTTTCATTGTGCTAGAGTGACACCAAATTTGGCGCCGTTGCCGGGGAGAGAGCTTGGAGGACGAGCATGTGATGGTAAGACATAGAGGAGCCATGTTGGAAGGTAAAAAAATCACCATTTTCAGTTCAGTTTTTGTTTTTTTTCTCCATCTTCATCTTCATCAGCATCTTCTCCCACCTTCATTTTCTCTAATTTTTTCATTTTTCGACCATACATTCACTTCGTTTTCACTTGTGGTTGTGAGAAAGAACCTTAAAGAGGGTGCAAAACTGAAATAGTGAAGAAATACACCTCAATATACCAAAAAATTGAATGAACTGCCCCAAACATGACACAACCTGTGCCAAGTGTCGTGAGGGTGGTATTGCGGGTTTGAAGATAAATTTTGCATCTACAGCCACATATGCTAGTGGTTAATTACCACTTTACCTCATTGTAAAAGTCAAATTGACTTGGAATCTTTTGTAATCACCTACCAAAGTGAGTCATGGAAAAAGTAGTTCATTTGATTGAAGGAATATCTTCAAGCATTTAGGAGCTTGATCATAGGGAGCCAAAATTTGAATTTGAATTCAAATCTTTGCTCACTACATATAAAAAGTGAACATGAAAAGTCGCAGGTAAGAGTGATCATTCCTGAGCCTCATTCTACTGATATTGAGTGTGTGTGAGGACTATACTATAGCCTACACCTCTCTACACCATTAGGCAATGTTATTCATGCCAATGGGATTGTATACAAGTGTTCATTAATAGATACATTTACATCATTCATCTCTGAGTTCTCTGTTAGTCTACTCAAAAGTCTGTCAACTTGTCAAGGGCATATCTCAGTCAATTCTTCACCACATTCAGTGATTCAAAGCTTTTTGGATTCAACTCAAAGTCATCTACATGTTGTCAAAGCTTGACGTAATTCTATTCATCCATTTCAGAGAAATCTGTGTCGAGGTGAACTCTGGTCAATTTCTGCTACAGTCCTAAAAAGTCGGGGGTATAGCTAAACTTGCTAAATTGATTTCTCTTAGCATAGTTTATCTTTTTACATCATTCCACTTGCAAATGATAGCTTACTAAGCTACTTAAATACCCCTAGAAGGAATTTTATTAATTTCTACTGTGCTGGTCACACTGAGCAAAACATTCAGCAGGTGTCAAGAAAAAAATAAAAAGTATTTCTTGAGTTTGTGAACTTCAAGGTTATCTGTTTTAGTTCAATCATTACACAAATTACTTCCAAAGTACATGTTAGTATATGATCAATGTCTACCCCTCATGATTGTATGCACATTTTGTAAGGCCCCCGTTATGAGGAGAAGCCAAGCGTGCATTACCCAATTGATGGGAATCCCAACTTGCATGTTGGATGAAGGTCATATTGGACCATGTAAGGTATTGTAAGGAAAGGGAGTTACTAGGGTCCCCAATTGGGGGGTCCGAGGCAGTGCGGAGCAGCCTCGGCTGGGGGTCCAAGGGGGCCAGCGAGCCCCTTGGCTGGGGGGTCCCATGGGGCCAGCGGGCCCCCTGGTGGGGGTCCGGGGCAGCACCCCCGGCACGACGGTAAAGGGAATATTCCATAGAATATTCTCTGTCGGAGCCAGAAATCATTTATATTTGTTAGGTCGGTTCAACCGGTCTAAGCCGTGTTTGACAATTACGCGGGTGGTGGCCGCCCACGCTCTACCGCCCATGTATAGCCGTCCACGGAAGGCCACCCATGATCCTATATATACATGACTTCTGCACTACTTGAGACATCAAGTTGAGCTAGCATACCTCTACCTTGATTCTCCTATATCTGTTATCTTCTCTGCTACTGCTCCTGTGTTATATTGCGTAACTATTGTCTTACATGGTATCAGAGCCGTAAGGTTCGAATAGCTTGAGAAGTATCACTATTTTAGCCTACTAGCAGATTAGAATATCAATAGATTATTCGAGTGATTACATGATGGCTTCATCGTCGAAGACTGGTCTTGGTATTTCAGCTAATGTTAATGCTGCACCTATTCAAATTCGTCCACCTGCATTCACTGAAGGGAAGCTGGATGGATCCAACTATACACTCTGGAAGTTCAAAATTTCTGCAATTTTGGACTCCTATGAATTACTTGACACTGTCATGGGACCGATGGGATTGGATCCAGAGCCTATACCAGTTGAAGATCCAGCTAATTCAAGATTGATGATCTAGCCACATCCAGATCTTCTACGAGCTTGGAAGAGGCGGAATGCTGATGCATTATGTGCAATTATCACTAGTGTAAGTGATTATGTGCTTACTTTAGTTCAACATACTACTAAAGCACATGAGGCTTGGGGCATATTGGCTTGACAATATGAGACCAAGAACCACACTAGGATACAGAATTTAGAAAATCAGTTGGTGAATGAAAAGCATTCTGATTCTGAAAAGGCTGAAGATTTTATCAAACGGATAAAACATCTTCAAGACCAATTGGCTGCAGTTGGTGTTGTTATAACACCAGAAGAGCTGGCTCGAAGATGTGTACGTGTTCTTCCAGCAAAGTATGATGGATTAGTAACAACCCTTAACACTCAGGTAAGACCAACTCCCCTCACATTTGAAGAGTTTTGTGCTATGCTTTTAGAAGAAGAAATGCGGTTGAGGAATCGGCAAAGCACAAGTGATGCTGCATTTTCAGCAAATGCAAAAGGTAAAGGCTCTTCTGATGTATCAAAGAAGAAGCCAAAGAAGAAAAAGTTCACAGGAAGTTGCTTCTATTGTGAAAAGAAAGGCCATGCCATCAAGGATTGCAGAAAGAAGCAAGCTGATGAACGAAGTGGGACTGTAAAATCATCGTGGAAGAACAAAGAGTCAGCAAACAACACAGAGCTGGAACTTTGGGTAGCTATTGAAGAGGTATGTTCATCTGCTCAAGCTCGTGTTGTTGAACCATGGATTTTAGATAGTGGAGCTTCTCGCCATATGACCAGTAAAAAGGATTGGTATAGTTCCCTAGTGCCTCTGTGCGAATCCATCAATGTAGTGGTGGGAAATGACTCCAAGTGTCCAGCCGAAGGAACTGGAACCATCTCTTTTATCACTTCTCCAGGTGTTGAGAAAAATTTATCCGATGTTCTCTATGTACCTACACTCAAAAGAAATTTGTTGTCAGTTTCTGTAATAACAGATCGTGGACTCGAAGTTCACTTCAATAAGAGTGGTGCGGAAATCATGGATTCAACAGGTAATGTTGTAGGTAAAGGCATACGACGGGATAACTTGTATGCGTTAAGTGCTTTAACTGCTACAGAAGATAAAGATGTAAGCAGGTTATGGCACCAACGATTTGGGCATCTCGGATTTGCAGTTTTGAAGGAGATGCAAAGAACAGGGATGGTTGCTCATTTGCCTGCATTTTCAGAGTTGCAGGAACCTTGTGGAGCTTGTATGATGGGCAAGCAACAACGAAAGGCGTTTCCAAGAGAGACCAGCAATCGATCTCAAGCTCCTCTAGAGTTGGTACATGCTGATCTCTATGGTAAAATGTCTACACCTGCTTTAGGAGGATCTTTCTACTTCTTGCTGTTAGTCGACGATTATAGTAGAAAGATGTGGGTTTATTTCATTCGAGAGAAGGCGGATGCTTTTGAAAAATTTAAAGCGTGGCATAAGTATGTAGAAAATGAATCAGGAAGGAAACTAAAGAAATTTAGAACAGATAGAGGAGATGAATTCTTGTCAACAGAATTCAACAATTACTGTAAGGAGCATGGTGTGAAAAGGCAACTTACCACAGCTCATACACCTCAACAAAATGGCATTGTTGAGCGTAGGAACAGGATAGTAGTTGAAATGGCTCGTTGTATATTAAAGGCTCAAGACATGCCTGATTCATTCTGGGCAGAAGCAATCAATACAGCAGTCTACATCCTCAATCAAAGCTACACAAAAGCTCTGAAGGGGATGACTGTTTCAGAATTTTTGGTTGTTTCTGTTATGCACATATTCCTGATTCAACAAGATCAAAGTTAGATTCAAAAAGCAAAAAGTGTGTCTTCCTAGTGAAGAGTCTAAAGCATATAGGTTGTGGGATCCTGAGGCAAGGAAGATTTTTGTCAGCCGAGATGTGGTGTTTGATGAACGACCATACTTAGTAGAAGATAAAGGTAAATCTACTATCTCATCAAACGGAGAAATATCTCACCTTGTGCCTATCAAAAGACAGGTTAAAGTTGAGGAGGAGGAAACATCTGATGGAGAAATTTCCTCAATAAAAAGCCAACCAGTTGTAGTTGCACAACGTAAGCCACTACCGAAGTGGGCACAACAGCTCTTTGATGATCACAATCCACATGTAGATGTACCAGAATCATCATCGGATGGATTACGAAGATCAAAGAGAATAGAGGAGCAAAGAAGAGCCTCAGAACACATTGTTAACATGGCTCTAATGGCAGATATCATGGGCTTGATAAAGGAACCTACCACCATTGAAGAAGCCCTTGATGATCCAGATTGGAGAGCGGCAATGCAGTCGGAGTATGATAGTCTACTCAAAAATGATACATGGGATCTAGTCGACTTGCCGTGAAAGAAGAAGGTAATAGGTACTAAATGGATTTGGAAAGCTAAGTATAAAGCAGATGGAACATTAGAAAAGTATAAGGCGAGATTAGTTGCACAGGGCTTTTCACAGATCGAACGATTTGATGTTCAAGAAACTTTTGCGCCAATACCACGCATGACAACTATTCGGACGGTACTTGCAGTCGCTGCACAAAAGGCCTGGCCTATTTTCCAGATGGATGTCAAATCTGCATTTTTGAATGGTCACCTCAGGGAGGAGGTATATGTATCTCAACCACCAAGTTTTGAGGTGCCCAATTCAGAAAAGAAAGTTTGCAGGTTGAAGAAAGCTTTGTATGGACTTAAGCAAGCTCCACAGGCTTGGTACCAACGAATAGATCATTTTTTCAAAAATATGGGTTTTGAAAGAAGTACTTCTGATGCTAACTTGTATGTAACAAGAAGGGATAGCAAGCTAGTTGTTGTCATTGTATATGTAGATGATTTGATCATTACAGGAGATCATCAGGAACTCATCAATCAAACTTGGATCAGCTTGGGAACTGAGTTTGAAATGACAGACTTAAGTCTACTCCATTTTTGTCTGGGAATTGAAGTATGGCAAAGGAAGGATTGTTGGTGCAAGACAAGCCTACACACATTGGCTTGGAACTTTGGAACTTTGGAAGATGGGCTTGAAACCCTTGAAGAAAGTCTCTACATGAAGAAAGGACCATAGGAACCTATTCCTATATGTTATTACCATTTTACTCATTTGTAAAAGTCATTGTGACTTGGGAATAGCTTATAATCACACCTACTTGAGAAAGTCGTGGAAAAATAGATGATGTAATTGAGGGAATATCTCCCTAAGTTTAGTGGAGAGATTCTAGGGAGCTTCAATTTGAATTTCAAACTCAAATGACCAATCAACACTTATAAAAACCATGAAGAAAAGTCGCGGGGTGTGTCACTCTTCCCGAGGCATTTCTGAGTGAATTATTGAGTGTGTGTGAGCTACACCATAGCCTACACCTCTGAGTACCATTGAGCATCACATTTATGGGAATGTACAATCAATAGATTTAATACATATACTCATATTGCTCATTTCTGTTATTCTCTGAGTGTACTCTTCAACTCTGTCAACTTCAACAGGGCATATCTCAAGATCTACTGAACCAAATGGGATGATTCAAAGTGCATTGGATTCAGCTCAAAGTCTACTATACACCTACAAAATTTCAAGGCCATTGGATGAACCATCACAGAAACATCTCAGTCGGGGTGCTCACTGGTCTGTGACTGTAAGTCTCCTAGAAAATCGGGGGTACACCTTATTTTGCTAAAGTGATTTCTCTGAGTGTGGTTTATCATTTCCTTTCATTCCACTTGCAAATGGAAGCTTACTAAGCTAATAGAATATCTCTAGAAGGAATTTTGCTAATTGTAACTACACTGGTCACACTGAGCATAACACTGAGCAGGTGTCAATACCAAAATAGCAAGTTTTTCAGGATTTTGAAGTCACAAGTAGTCTGTCTTGATTTAAATCGGGGGTACACCTTATTTTGCTAAAGTGATTTCTCTGAGTGTGGTTTATCATTTCCTTTCATTCCACTTGCAAATGGAAGCTTACTAAGCTAATAGAATATCTCTAGAAGGAATTTTGCTAATTGTAACTACACTGGTCACACTGAGCATAACACTGAGCAGGTGTCAATACCAAAATAGCAAGTTTTTCAGGATTTTGAAGTCACAAGTAGTCTGTCTTGATTTGATCATTACTCATAACATTTTCAAAGCACATATATGGTTTCTTGGTATCAAAACATATCTGGAGTCAAAAGAGGGCAGGTGTGAAGCAGGTCTGGCAGCACCAACTTGATCTTCTGAGTGCATCCAATCATCACTCCCAACAAGGATGGCATTTTCATCTCACAACAAAAATATGCCAAAGAGATTCTCAAGGTATTTGGAATGATGGACTGCAAACCAACTAGCACACTGTTAAACGATAATACTTTCTATCCAACTTTCGGAAGAGTATTATCGGGTCCTCGGGTTCTTGGGAGTGGTAGGGGTCTGTTAGACAGAGGCCCTGTACTATTTTCCCAACTTTTCACACACTCATAAATACTCCATCACGTCTTAGCACAGTGGTTGAATTCTGACTACTGACAACTATTCGGCATACTGAATATTAGGACTTCTGGACTGAATCTGCTATAGAAATGGAGCAGAGGTCCTGTTCTGACTTATAACTAATAGAATACTCACTTTTCAGTAATTGAATACTACTAAATATGCTGATTCCAAGTGACAGGTAGATACACCGAACAATAATACACAGACAACTATAATCAAGATTACGCCAAACTTATCGTATACCGACTTAGTCACAAGTTTCTACCACAATTGACAAACTTACCAATGCTTCTGTTCACGTACAAATCTTTACCGATACAAGTTCTTCCTAAGATAGGAATTCTTAGTGAACGCAGACTATTGTATCGAATCTGGTCACTTCACCGAAACGATACTAAACGCAAATGATTAACTTCGACCTTACACAGTCTCTCGCAGGATGACAAACCCACTATGTCATGACGGAAAAGATCTAGAACCGTATATAATTAACCACCAAACAGACGCACAACACAAGACTACCGAATGGAAATCGGCACGACAAGGAGAATAGCAGAATAGTTAGATGCGAATAGAATAGAATAGAACTCAATGTGCTCATCAATACCTCATATATATTCTTAAATATGATGCTCGCAATTTCCCAAATTGGATCAATATAACAGACAGACAGAAATTTCTTCTTCATAGAAATTTCTTGTGTTTTAGTGCATTTTCATCATTTTCATACCATTTTTCATGCATTATTGTGCGAGAAGGAGTTAGGAAGTGCAAGGGAGAGCAAGCACCTGTGTTTTTCATGAATTTTCTGCACATACGGAGCTCGCCATTGCTCAGTGCTCAAAAATTTGAATTTCCCGCCAAAAAACACCATTTTGACTAAAAATCACGATTTTCATAAAATTCAAATTTCTTCAAAAAATTACGATTCTTTGTTTCCCACCTAAAAGCTTTCTAAAAAGAACACGATTCTGAGATCATTCTTAGAATCACGATTCTCTGGTTGTGCTCAAAATCGCGATTCTCTAAGATTCTCAAAAACATGATTCTGAGGCAAAATCACGATTTTCAGACAGCACGATTTTCATTAAGGCCAAAATCGTGATTTTCAAGAAAAAAAACAATGATGAGAAGACACGCTTTTTAGTGGGCTCCAAATTGCGATTTTCACAAATCACGATTTTCAGCCAAAAACACGATTTTGTAAAAACACGCTTCTTAGTGGCTTCAAAGTCGCGATTTTCAAAAACACGATTTTCATCCAAAATCGTGATTTTCACGATTTCCAAAAAACATGATTTTCACTAAGGTACAAAATTGTGATTTTTAGAACATGATTTTCAATCAAAATCGCGATTTTCTGGTCATTCTCAAAATTTTGATTTTCAGGCCAAAAACACGATTTTGACCAGACACGATTTTCATACAAAATCGCGATTTTCATGTCAAAAACACGATTTTGAGAAAACACGACTTTCATTCAAAATCGCGATTATGTGATCATTCTCAAAATTGCGTTTTTCACGATTCTCACTCAAAATCATGTTTTTCACGATTCTCACTCAAAATCGCGTTTTTAGGATTTTCATTCAAAATCGCCTTTTTGGGAATTGCCCAAAATTGCGTTTTTCATCATCGCTCAGAATCGTGATTTTCATCGTTGCTCAGCATAGCGATTTTCATGATTTCATAAAATCATGATTTTCACGGTTGCTCAGCATCGCGATTTTCTTGATCCCTCAAAATCGCGATTTTCACATAAAATCGTGATTTTTCCAAAAGGTCCTGTTTGCTTGTTTTGACCCCCAAGAGCCTGATTTGACATAACGTTTTCATCAAAAGTCCATTTTTTGAGATCTATAGCTCGTTAGAAAGCTCGTTTCAAATCCTACACGGCCTGAACTGTTTTTTATAAGAATAACGGGTTGATTTTCAGATAGGATAATTTGAAGTTGATCCTCAGGTGGGACCAAGAACCCAAGGGGACTCCAAAGGATTTTGAACCATACCAAGGGGAAATTTTGGACTCTTAACCAAAGCTTATGAACCTGAGATCTGGTAGACACCTAGGCAAGGATAGACAAAGCATTAGATCTTCTAAGGCTAGTGTCAACCATATGGCTAAATCTTGGGCACAACAACTAAGTGGTTATCCTTACGTACTAAGCTCTGACACAAGTGACTCAGAAATGTCTTTTAGCATGGGGAAACCTGCAAGGGGCTCAAGAATTCCCTACCTACAAACACTAGAGGGTCCATATAAGACATAGCTGGAATATATTCAGACCAACCGATTAGTGCTCGCATCTATGAGGATGGCCTGAGGCGATCACTGGTCCAACTCAAAAATCGAGATCAACCCATGGGACTTGAACACCCAGTGGTCAAGTTCGAAGAGGGTTCATACATTGATAAGGAAGGAACCATGTATGTGGTCACCAACCAACTAGATAGGATCGATGAGTTTGGAAATATCATTTCTGAGAATGAGATAGGAGACCTAGATCAAGGAAATGTAGGACAAGGATCCCAGACTCCTAGAGGCAAGTCAGTTTTGACCAGAGTTATCACTCCAGATTGGATCCCTCAAGACAACAAAAGCATAGAACTATTCTCGAATAGAGAAACAAAGGAAGCCTTTTGGAGATTCAAGCCAGATCAACCTAGCCAATTGGGCATAGTCATCATCTACGAGTTCAAGGATCCATTGATACCAGGCAAAGTTGTCTACTTGGATAACACATTAGAGAAAATGTTATTGATAACAGAACATTATAGACATGCATATACTTGGAAGAATGAATTGATTTTCCCTCCACCAAGATAATATGTTTCCCATGGCCTCCAAGGAGTAGGATCATCCCAAGCTCATGAAGCCCAGAGAGAAAGAACTAGAGAGAGACCTGAGGTAAGTTTTGCATACACTAGGGGCAGAAATAGATCAGGATTTGAAAATGAAAGACCTAAAAGAGAGAAACATCAAGCACATAGGCAACAAAGAGATGAACATGATTTTCCATTGCCTAGACCTCGAGAGCAACCAAGAACCCTTAGACTCACTCAAGTGATCAAGGCAATGAAGAATTATTTTGACGGGATAGGAGATCCTTATGATCATGTGGCCGAGTTCAAACAAGTGTTAAGAGCTGAATAGGTTGAGGATTTGTTCACCCAGTACGAGGCATTTGATTTGACTCTTAAGGGCACTGCCTTAGCTTGGTTTCAACCACTGAGTAGATGCAACTATTGCAATATAGGTCAACTGCTAGACAAATTCATTGTAGAATTTTCCAAGAGCGGTATCAGACATAACACATCATCTTTGATCCATAGCTTCAAGCAGACACCCCAAGAAATAGTGCGATTAGTAGGAAGAAGGTTCAAATAGTACCTAGAAAGATGCCCTGCTCCAGAGTTACCCACACCAGCCAAACAAGTGGCTTTGTTTTTAGATGGCTTACTAAGCACCAAGTTAAGATCATATGTGTACTTGAAAGAGCCTAGAAATATAGAAGAGTGTGTGCAGACCTACATTGACATAGAAGACAACTTTCTTGAGGAGTTAGGACTATCCAAACTCTATAAAGACTCTGAAAATTCTACTAGTCATACCTCTAGAGCCTCCACTAAGCTGGATGAGATAGCAGAGCAAGTTGCCAAGAAGCTAGGAGTTCAAAATAGACAAATACCAAGAGTCACCTCATTGAATCGGTGTTATACTTGCGGAGGCGACCATATGGCTAATGTATGCCCATTGCACAACCAGAACATGAGAGAAAGAAATGTTCCATATTGCACTATTGAGAGAAAATACACGAACCACACCCCTCAAGATTGTCCATACAATAGACATGCTATTAGACATAATTATCAGCAACCTTACCAACAAGGTAGGTATCAATACCAATACCAACAGCCATATTATCAACCACAACAACAATATCAGGCACCATATAGACCACAACCAGTCCTCGAAAATCGACCACCAACTCCTGCCAATGTGATTCCAGTTAAGTATGCAACAACAGAGGAGAACCCTAATAGAGCATTGGTGCCACTAACCCCATTGGTCTCACAAAATGACTCTTATGCTCATAGTTCAGACTACTCCCATGAAGGTAGTCCACATGCTTATTACATAGAGTCGCCTGAGCATAGTGAGATTTACTCGTATCAATATGAGGCACCACCTATGGAACAAAATTGGGAGCCAGAATACTCCAATGTCATGTACACAACTCCTAACCCTAAGCCCCAATTGAGACAAGTGAGACACCAAGCCCCTAGAGGACCACGTTGTAGATGCTAGGGTGACCATTTCATTCGTGAATGTCCCCACTCACCAACTTTGGGACAAGGACAAAACTTCACAATACAAGGTTTTTGTCTTGAGTGCGGCAAAGAACATCTTCCGAGAGATTGTCCTAGGAATCCCTCTAGTGTGCCCAAGGCTACACCCATTAATGTGGTAGGCTTAGTGGTAGATTCAAGTTCAAGTAGCAGTAATGTGGCTCCTATACAGGCAGTTACCAGGGCACAAGCCTTAAAAGAAGATAAACTAGTTGAACAATCAAAGTCAAGTGAATCATGAGAGCCTAGTAAGAGGAAAACAAGAACATGGAAAGATACTAGAGACAAGGCTAATCGCAACTGGAATAAAAAGTTATCAGAACTAGAAGAAAGCCTGAAAGAAGCAAAAACAAAAATAGAAGACATTGCATCTCAAAACTCCTCACAAGCGGAAACTCCATCCACACCACCTCATCCCGCCCCACCACCCATTGTAAATAGACCACAACCAGGGTCTGTCCTTGCAGATCCAACCCTAGAAGGCTTTGACATGATGTTCAAGGCCTACCACGCTCGACTTCAAGAAGGGCCAACAACTACAAACCTAGACAAGAGTTACCCCAGAGCGGATTTAGAGATTGAACAGATGAAAATGTGCATGAAAATGGTAGAAGAAGCTCAAGCTATACTTGAGACAAATCAAAAGTTCAATCGAACAAACTCTATCAAACCGGATTTGCATTTCCAAGGCTTACTAGAAAGATTAGAGCAGTTGGTAAACAAACCACAAGTTTCTTTACCTCCACAGGCTCAACGAGTTATTGAGAGAGGAAGCTCACCACCAATGGCAGCTTATGTTCCTAATTCCATGGATGTTGGAATACCTCCTTCAATTCAAGAGTACTCTCAAGAGTTCTTGCAGGAAATACAAGAAGAGAAATGGGCCAAGGAGAAGGGTAATTCCCCTCCTATTAATGAGATTGATGACCTTCATGATCAATTTCCCTAAGACATTCCATCTCTTTACGGAGATGAAGCAGAACAACAAGAAGACGAAAGATTAGATTTTGAATCTAATACTTTAGAAGAGCTGCCACAATTCACAGACCCATGGGAGTCTGAATCTCTCTAGATTAGAGCTCCCACAATACTGGTAAGAAATGAAGACTTAGTGGTTCCAAGGAAGACCGATGTCATGAAGAACACTAAGGTTCAGTGTCATCTCACTGTAGAAGAGCTACTCAAAGCAAAACCTGAGCTATGGGATCACGTGAAGGATCAAGTCCCAGAACTTGATTCCAATGTGAAAAAGTAGGCTCTACGCAGAAAGTACCAGAGATACCTCTAGACAAAATAGGGGACATGTGTGAGGGTGAAGAAGGTAATACTTATCTTCCAATCACCTACCAAGGTTACACAACCAAAGCAATCATAGATTCAGGTGCGGGTGTTGCTATTGCGACCACCTCCTTGTGGAAGCAATGGGGAAATCCACATTAAGACCAACTAGAATGAAGCTTCAAATGGCCGACGGTCATTTTGAAAGACCTCTAGGATTTCTAGAAGGGATAACTCTAACCACTTGTGGTGTAGAGTTTGAACACACCTTTGCTATATGTGACTTTGAGAAAAATAATGTCTACGAGATGATCCTCGCAAGACCCTTCCTATGACAATTGCAAATAGTATAGGACTGGGAACCAACTCCTTATACTTACAGCACTTAGGGGTAACCACCAAGGTCAACCTGAAGGATTACACCTTCAAAGATGTACCACCCCTACAATGGAATCCTATCCACAAAGCGAAAGAAGATTCTATATTTGTGCATTCTGGAAGTTCACCTGACCCATCATTGCTGCATGAAGATACTCATTTGTGGATGTGCAAGGTCGCAGAGGAAGAGGAAAAACGCTTAAAGGTGAGAGAAGAAGGAACTTCACCAAGAGATAGAGCAGTTAGAGACCTAGTCTACACACCGATGATCTTTCCAGATGAGGAATTTGAGCCTCATGGCTGGCGAGAAATCTTAGCCACCATGGACATTGCAGTCAATGAAGAACAATGGACACCTCATTGTGATGAGGAGGGTTATGATATCTCTGTGTTCATGTGTCAGCCGTTACTAGAAGAATGTGATCCTAGTGAGGTCATAGAAGATGAAGAGAATGACGATGATCTAGAATCCATTGTGATGGATACCTACTTTGACATAGCAGCACTATCTAGAAGACATAGGGGTATTTACCCAAGAAGAAGAAGAACCTCTCACAAGTATCAAAACTGTAAATTCCAAGGAAGGAAGTGAGGGCAGTAAAAAGAAAAAGAAAAGAAAAGCAGTGAAAGAAGAAGAGGAGTCGTCATTGTGTGAAGTACCAGAAAACTTCAAGAAATATGAAAGTGACGACCGAAAATTTTGGTATGAATGCCTAAGAGAGAGGCCATTACAGGAGAAGCATACGATAATAAAGAAAAGACCAAAAAAATTGTGGTAACCATTGAAGAGAACGAAGAATGATGTACATACATAGAAGGTGACCTAAGTGTGTGCAAAAGAAGAAATGGAGCTTGTAGCTCTATTAAGGGAATATAGGGACGTGTTTGCATGGCATTATAGAGACTTGAAGGGGGTAGATGCAAGAATATGCTCTCATACAATCCCCATGGCCGCTGATGCCAAGCCCACCAAACATAAGCCCTACACATATAATGACACTTATGCAGCCAAGATAAAGGAAGAAATTGACAAGCTGATTGAAGCTGGATTTATCTATGAGATTGAGCATACTGAATGGGTGTCCCCCATTGTAGTGGTGCCCAAGAAGAATGGAAAGTTGCGAGTGTGTATTAACCTTAAAAATTTTAATGCTGCTACGATTAGAGATAGCTATCCACTCCCAATCATAGAACATTTATTGGAGTGTGTTGCAGGCAAGGAAGTTTATAGCTTCCTTGATGGGGTTTCAAGTTACAACCAAGTAGCCATTGCCCCAGAAGATCAACACAAGATGGCTTTTGCCATCGGATGGGGAATCTTTGCAATTCGTGTGATGCCATTTGGGCTCACAAATGCACCTGCAGCATTCCAAAGGCTCATGTGTCATTCTTCAAAGAGTTCTTGCGAAAGAGCTTAGAAGTATATGTGGACGATTTATGTGCCCATTCCCAAGAAAGAAGATACCACATCCCTGAGCTCAGACAAATCTTCAACAAGTGTAGAGAATATGGAGTGTGTCTGAACCCAGAAAACTGTGTGTTCATGGTGCGTCAAGGTAAAATCTTAGGTCATATTGTTTCTAAGAATGGAATCTCAACAGATGAAGATAAGGTACGAGCCATAGCGGGGCTGCCAAGGCCAAGCAATATTAAAGAGGTACAAGCCTTTATGGGCCATTGTGGATATTACTATAGGTTTATCCACATGTATGCGATCATAGCTAAACCTCTTTATGGTTTGTTGAAAAACTTTGAGTATAAGGAAGAATGTGAAAATTCCTTCAATGTGTTGAAGAAACATTTGTGCACAACACCAATATTGACCACTCCTAATTGGAATAAGCCATTCCATGTCCATGTGGATGCCTCCAATCATGCCATAGGATGTGTGCTAGCACAACCCACAGGTGAAGGAAATCTAGATTTGCCTATAGCGTATGCTAGTAGACAACTCACTACAGCTGAGCGAAATTATACAAAAACAGAGAGAGAAGGTTTAGGCATGGTATATGCCATGAAGAAGTTTAGGCACTATCTATTGGCCAATAAGTTCAAGTTTTTCACTGATCATCAAGCTTTGTTATATTTGGTCAATAAACCTTGTAATACAGGACGTCTAGTAAGGTGGTTCCTCTTGCTAATGGAATATGACTTTGAAGTTGTTGTTAGAAAAGGTAGAACCCACCTCCGGGCAGATCACCTTTCTTGCATCACTTCAGGAGAATCGCCGCAAGGAGTGTCTGATGAACTACCTGATGCTTATCTGTTCATTTTAGAAGTTGTTCCTAAATGAGCAAATAAGTTGGTACCAGTCCTAACCTTTGGACCCGCAAATAAGAGTGTGAAAACATCACAAGAAGAAATTGTAAAATCACAAAAATATCACATATTGACAGGAAGCATATACAAACAAGATACGGAGGGTGTACTCGCTTGTTGTGTTGAGGATGATGAACATACTAGCTGGTTGCAACAAGCCCATGAAGGATTGCTAGGAAATCAGTATTCTAAACAACGAACATTGCAGAATCTAAAATGTTTAGGAGTGTATTGGCCTAGCATGGACAAAGAAATACATGATTGGATTAAGAATTTTCCAATGTGCAGAGAGAGACCCCCAGTGGAGCATGCCATGCTTTATCAAGTGTCATTAATTCCTGATTGGAGTGCTCCATTGGTAGAGTTTATGAGATCGGGAACGTTACTTAAAGAGGCTAGTCTAGCAAGAAGATGAAGCATGGAGCAAGAGGCTCAAGACTATGCTTTAGTTGGAGACAACTTATATCGAAGAGGCAAGGATGGTTATCTAAGATTGTGCGTTCACGAATCAGACTATTTGAAAGTCTTAGAAACTGCACACAGTGGTGCTACAGGTGGACACTTCAGTCCTGATCGAGTAATCAAGACCATTCTATTCTCAGGACTTTGGTGGCCCACTCTTCATATGGATGCACATACCTATGTGAATTAATGTGACACATGCCAATGTGCACAATATCCTATCAGAAAAGACGAGATGCCTTTGAGGCCCATGAAATTATAAGATCACAAAAATATCAAATATTGGCAGGAAGCATGTACAAACAAGATACAAATGGTGTATTAGCTTGTTGTGTCAAGGATGATGAACATAGTAGTTGGTTGCAACAAGCCCATGAGGGACTACTAGGAAATCACTACTCTAAACAATGAACATTGCAAAATCTAAAATGTTTAGGAGTGTATTGTGAAGAGATGGATAGGTATGTGCTTCAAGATGAAGAGGTGTTGCAAAATCCTTGATCTACACCAGCCAAATGAACTCGAGGAGTACATGGTGGGCCCTTTTAGCTTGCCAATGGATGTATTAGACACCCTTTGTACCTTGTAAGATCACTCCCAAAAAGATAGATCAAAACAGATAAGTTGGAGTTAGCTCAGAGGTGAAGAACTTGCTATTTTGGTTCATACACCTATCCAGTGTTTTGCACAATTCTCTGAGCACAACAGCAATTAGCTTAATTCCTCTTGGGGAAGTCTAGTTAACTTAAAGAGCTAACTTTCAAGGGTAATCTCATCAGAAATAAAGAACCACACAGTGATAATGATGTTTAACAACTGATGACATCATCCAGATTTTCATGGGCTGCTATAGTAATGAGACTAGTGAGCAGAAAAATGCACATAACTCAAGATTTAAGAATCCAATGATTATGAAAATTTGTATGCTTCTCCCAGCTCCAAACTCAGAATATGGCTAGAAGTGGGTTTCTTTCAAAGTTCTCGACGAGAGGCATCTATTGATGTATTTTCACTCGAATTTAACAACCACTCTTCAAGTTATGGCCAAAATAGTGAATGGCGGGAAACACCCACACTCACTCCTCAACTTGTACTTGCTCACACACACACTACAATAGCTCAAAAGTGATGGGGAGGGGTAGATAACAGTCCTACACACACATTCCAAACTTCACACACACACAAAAGATCATAGAGAAGATGAAATCTGCAGGAAAGAAGCAAATTCAAAATTTTGGAGCTCTCCTTCTTCACAATGACCAAAAGTCTTTACAAAGGGTCATCAAGTGACTTATATACATGTGCCCTAAAAATGGTCGTTTCACACAAGTGACTGGCACTTTATTGGATAATCTCTAATTTCCTACTATTTTACAAGAAATATATTACAATGATTTGGGATTATGCATCTAGAGGAATCCTCTAGTGCATTTATATAGCTTTGAGGGAATTTCCTAAGATTTTGAAGAAGAAAAATTTTGGACTCCTCTTCTATGCCTGTTTGCTCTGCAACACTTAGCTAAGGTAAAGACAAGAACCTGCATTGAATGGACGTTTGCTTTCTACCCATTCTTTCTTCCATCATTCAAAATCTTCCAAATAGATTTGATTCTCCCACTTTCCAAATGACCTAATACCTCCATAGCTAACTGATACTTAATATTTGTATGCAAAGCTCATAAGAGAGTTGGAAGAACAGGTATTAGGTTGACTAGAATAGGAGAAGCAGATGTATCAAGAAGATTCTAAAGGCTGGGCAAACAATTCCAAAGGCGAGATGGACAAAATATCTTCATTCGATAGAGTATATATAATTTGACCTTACTCTCATAACATGTGTGTGTGTATGTTTATATATGTGTATGCATTCATATATATATATGTGTGTGTGTGTGTGTGTGTGATTCATGACTCATGTATTTTCACGCTCCTCAAATTTGCAATTAGTCCTTGAACTATTATGTAACCCTCGACTACTATTTATTAAACCTGCTATATTTCCATGCGTGTAAGGTCTTCCATCAATATATAATCTTTCATTTTTTGCATGTCAAATCCTTCTACTAGTAAGGGAAATTGCATTCAAGCATATTCCATAAGTACTCATGCTTTGAACATAAGAGCGACTTCTAAGTTCGGAGGCACATACAAATCCTCTACAATAAAGAGACCACGACCATCATTAGTAATAGTGGATGGAGCAATCATATAGTGATTACCCCAAAAGTTGAAAACCTCTCCATCTAAAGGAAGTGGTCCTCTATTACATCCTCCATATCTTCTTCTATCATATGTTTGTACTATAGAACCATCACAAGCTGGCAATGGGTAATCTCCAGCCGTTTCAGTCTCTAAACCAGGAGGTAGAGGATTTCTAGAAACCTCTGCTTGTAATTGATGAACGGAAAGTCCATGACGTGTATGAGGTATATTAACATAATGAGAAAAATTACTTTCATCATTATCATCGAGCAAGTATTCTTGTATATCAATAGTAATTTGATTTTGTATATGGTTTTTAAATAAAATAATGACATTAATTTATAGAAAAAATACATACCCAAGCATTATCACATTGACCAAGTGATGGTGCATGCTCAAAAGTACCATACTCTACCTCATGTTCAATATATTCCAATCGTGGTCTTTGATACGTGTCATAGCAAGAGTTACACCAACATATAGTATGTTGTTGATAGTAAAATTCATCATAATTCCTATCGGAGGACACATGTGAAGTCGTTGCATGGATAGGAGGTGGTGGAGTGCCCTCTGATTGATCAGAATATGTTTATAACAAGAAACAAAAAATTATATTAGTTATGTATCTATCAAATATATTTAAAATTAAATGTTTGATATACTTACAGTATATAGTCCTTGCACGATTAGGAGACGGTGGTGGAGTTCCATCTATTGATCATAATCCACAAATAATGGTATTTGATATTAATAATCTGATTATTTACATACATAAACTTTCACATATACATATTTACACATACACACATATTCACATATACACATTTACACATACACACATATTCACATATACACAAATACACATTATTGTGGGATAAATGCATCTATTTTGTATGAATGAGTGTATATGCATGCATGTGTATGTGTGTACGTATATATGTGGATATGTATATGTGTGTTTATGTTATATGTATGTATATGTGTATATGTATGCATATATGTACATGTATATGTTTGCATGTATATGTGTATGTGGGTATGTGTATGTGTATGTGTGTGTATATATGTGTATGTATTCTGATTCTTTTATCTATTTGAGATTAAATTAATAGGAGATATTGTATGGTGGAAAAAAATAAGAGGCGACCTAACATACCACCTGAGACATGGCAGTCTTTTCATAGATAGCTACATCTTTAGGAGTCATTTCCTCAGTAGAAGGTATACAAATTAATAGTTAATATTTATAATTTTCATATATTTAGTAATTTTTTACATTTAATTTATGTATTTCTTTTGTCTTTAAATAAACAGGGTGATGCAAAGAAGAGAGTTGAGTCAGGCCACACATCGCACCTAGGCCAAATGGGCCATCATGGTTTTGTAGCTATATTTGTAAGTATATGTGTTATTGTGAGTATATTTTTAATTTTAGTTAAAATGCAAGAAACTAGTCTTTTTTATTTGTTTCAATGCAGCGAAAGGATTATGGCCGATATCCTATGAAACATGAGATCGAGTATGCTAGACATTTTGGATATCAACGTTTGAGCTAGTATATGTGAGATCATCCCGATGCCTTTGTGAGTATTTTATATAATTATTTTATTTTTATGGATGTTTTAATTGTTTTACTTATTTATCTTTGTTATATGTAATACAGGAGTATTATGGATAGGCAAATATGGATGAGGTGGAGAGATAGACATAGGAGGAACGATCTCGCTCGTCACAGGGTGATCATGATGATGAGGATGAGGATGATCATGATGCTGCTGATGATGATGATGATCGTGATGATGATGATTAGGATTCTTGATTATGACATTGGATATATATTTACATTGATATATATATATATATATATATATATATATATATATATATATATATATATATATATATATATATATATATATATATATATATATATATATATATATATATATATATATTGCTTGGTTAGCTTCTTGAATATCTTGCAATAAAGAGAGAGAGAGAGAGGGAGAGAGACAATTCAAAGAGAGAAAGAGATAGAAAGAGAGAAACAGAGACAGAGAGAGACAATAACATACAACTTAGGCAAAACAACAATTTTGCATATACTTGCTTCAGCTCGTAAGCACAGTGCAATTGCCAATGTTGGAGAGCTCTTCGATCAGATGCTTGAACATGCCGATCGAAGAGCCTCCAATGTTTTAATTTTTTTCATCAATAAGCCGTCATGTAATTGATGGTAAGGCATCGTAAAAAACTCTCGAATTGGCATCACATAAGCGGCGTTATTTACCATCACTTACGTGATGCAAAAAAGCATCGCATTTTTTAAAACATCGCTTTACGACGCTCATTGTGAGTGTTGCACATCTTGCAATGTCACACGTCAAAAAAACGTCATTTTTCTCATCGTTTAATTGACAGTCCATGCTTGACGCTTCTTGCGACACTTTATGCAATTTTATAGCGACAAAGTTGTGTCGCTTTAACCGTCGCTATGCGCCCGTATTCCTTGTAGTGCTCCTAGAGTTCTGCCTCTTTGACCTCTTCAATGAGGATTACCTTCTGTAGGAAGGTATTCATCGCTTGGCCTCGATCATGTGGCCAGAGCTAGAGAGTCCTGATGTTCATTCCACATTCACATCATTCCCCACCTTCCCTTCATGAACCCTATCAACACAGATCATTGTAGTCGGTATTGTTTCTTCATTGATTGCATATCGCCCACCACCATTCCTTTATTCCGGCATCTCTAGAGACGAGACTTTTGCATTTTTTACTCGCATGTTTAGTGCCCCCACAGCCTCCCCTAGGATGGTACAACTCCTACAACCTTTCACGTTCCATTTCCTGTTTTGTAGCCCTTCTTCCCACGAGCCTCTTAGTGACATTCGTATCGCCGATCCATTGTACTGCTTTGTACATGGGCGACCTTACCCATATACGTCCCTCCTGTATGCTTCATTCCAGATTCACTGCCGATGTTTCCACGAAGCAGTGCAATGCGGTTCTCGATACTTTTCAGTATATTCCGACCTAGTCATTGCTTGGCTCTACCACTTGCCAAGTCAGATCACACCAGCCCCCTCTGCTCCCCCCATGTTTCCCCCCTCCTCCGTGTGGACACGACCTTGCCTCACCCTCACCCACTAGCCTCCTCCCTCCTACTTCATCCACCTCGTCCACTCATCGGGTTTACCCTAGGATTGCCACCTATTCCCCTGACAAAGCACACACTAGTCCTCGTGTGGACCAAATAGCCCCACCACCCCTCAATACACACCCTTACCACCTTCCCCTCCTATTTCGATCAACTCCACATCTGCATTGCACACCCATTCCCTGTCGCATCAGTATCCACCTCGTTCCGCTGGCCTCGTTGCCTCACCACCCACGACCCCGATTCCTCCGCATGATGATGTCAAACCACCATCCACAGATCCCCCCTTCCTTGACTTACTTAGGGATGTGAACACTTTAGCATTGGATGGAGCACATGTTGCATGCATCTCACTAGATTCGGTTACTGCGATGGCTGCACTACGTCGCTAGTATGCCTCTCTGATGGAGCACATATGTGCTTCGGCAGCCGCCCAGTGGTAGTCCTCTCAGGCAGCATTGAGGGAACTTCAGCAAGAGATGGACAAGTTCCAAGGTGAGGTTGATCCCATGAATCAGGATCTTTTGGAGATATGACAATGAGCATCTTTGGCCATCTGGGAGAGTCTTGCTTGTCAGCTGGTATGACAAGAGGGCAACCATCTGCACTACTATTGGAGCATGGTTTTTGCTTGTATTGAGCAGGGAGCTATCATTCCCCCGACATCGCCTGACCCGACTCCGCATCCTAGTGATGCTACTCCAGTGGTGGGTTCTCATTCGCCCCCAGCGCCCCAACCCGACACCGATCCATAGTTGTCAGTTTCTACTATCTCCATCATAGCTTGTCGACCTTTTTTTACTCCATTTTGCCTAATTATGATCATCAAGGCTTCACATTCTTGAGTTCCCTTCGTTAGGCTGCTCCTATTCTTTACTTACCTTTCCTACCATTTAGTGGCTCTTTCATGTACTTCAGGCCGTTTTCGTGGCCCTTTCATGTATTTCATGCCTTTTCAGGGCTCTTGCTCCTACTGTTCACTACAAAATTTCCACCTGTTGGTTCTTCACGGGTGGGTGTTCTTTACTGATCCTTGTGGATTTTGTAGCTGCTCAATTGTGCTTTTGAAGATTTTGCAGCTCAGGAATTATGATGTCATCTCTACTCAAAGTTTTGGCTGATAGCTCTCTAGGACGGAGAGCCCATTAGGTGGTGGGAAACTATTGAGCCTGTAAAGTTCACATTGGTCAAAGTCAACCACAATCAAAGTCAAAGGATCAAAGTCAAAGCAGTCAAAGTCAACATGTTCAAGGTCAAGGTCAACATGGGCAAAGTCAAAGCGTTCGAGTGTCAAGGTGCACATGTAGTGCACAATTAATTGTTCACAAAGATTATATTTGTAGAAAGTTGGATGTAGGTTGTAGAGTGCCTTTTTGAAATTTCTCTACGGTTCAAAGTGTTTTAAAGTGTTGAAAGGTTCAGGTGAACCCTCTCTTAGGTGCACAATTGAAGAATTTAAAGGCAAAAGGTGAAGGTATATGAAGTGCCAGCATATGTAGAAGTGAAAGGATGGTCCCCATTTAAAATTTTGTATTGTCCTACCAAAGTCACTAAAGGAAAAAACAGGGATTCATTGGCTGTTGGGAATACCTTGGTGACCATCTTGGGACATACAAAGGAGGGCCAAGATGCTATGGGAGTTAGGAGTGTATGTGCACCGACACCCAAGGAAGGAGTATTCTTGGTTGGACAAAGCTATTGTGATATATTCTAGAGGAAGAGAGAGAAGAGACACATTGAGAGAGAGCGCATGCAACATAGAGAGCCATTGCAAGGTGCAAGAAGAGTGACTTAGATTGTATGTAGAGAAGGTGAAGCAAGGAAAAGCAAAAGTTCCAAAGTCCCATTGAAGGTGCACGTCGCACCACTACTTTTGTTGAAGAGCCGATGTGCCGAATGCATGGCCTTGTAATGTGGCTCTGTCATGCACAGTCTGGATGCACTGAATTTATCATGAGTGCAAAAAGAATTTCGTGGACTCAGTTCTTCAGCTCCTTGCAGTTTTTAGGTCTCCATATCCACTTGGTAGTTCATGCTTGTGGCATTTGCTTCTGTGGAGCTCCTCATTTTGTGGTCCTTAGCTCCTTCTTGTTTGTGATCTGAGTTTTATATGTTGTGGTCCTTTCATATCCTTGGTGAATCTTTATAGGCTTCTTTGCTTCACGCTATAGGTATGATCTCTCGTTGAGCTTTCCTATTTCTTGATTTGCAGTTCTTCAGACTTTTTTCAGGATCCATATTCATTTCTGTGTCTTCTCGACTTCTATTAATGAATTTGGAAGCCATACACGAAGAAGTCTTCGTTTATCAGATTGTGATTGTGAATAGTGGTTGCTTCTTTGTGTTCTAACTAGATGCTTGATCTACTTCTGTGTTGTGTTGACTTGTTGATTCATTCGATCCTTGTGTACCCATTCTAGACGAGTATTGCCTAGATGTAATGTTTGGAAAGTTGACATCCATGTGGTTTTTTTCTTATAGTGTAGATAGTTTGAGAAGTAATGTCCTCATGCTCTCTCTTAGGATCATTTCTCATGGGCAAGGTGGTCACACAATCATCCAACACTTCCCTAATTACAAGCAATTCTAGATTAACGAATTCTTGGGATATACTCTTTATTGAATCATTTTCCTTCTCCTCCTTTAAGTTCTCTTCCTTAGGTTTGATGACCTGATGGATTTGTGATGGCCTTTCTTCTAGCAAAGTAAAGAATTCTTTATGCCCTATTTTGGTTGATATGTATCCTTGTGCAAGATGTATGATAACTTCATTCTCAATGATCCAGTATTCCTAGGATCAAATTTTCGATAAAGTCTTCATCGTTGCATACTAAAACTTTTTGCTTCATAGTGGAATTGCCTAAGTGAAGGGACATTAGGGATTCTCCGACATGATTTGACCTCCAATTCCTATCATACATGCCTTAGTGGGACTTATGGTCATTTGGAGATGAGTGGTTAATGACACTCGTATATAGTTTAGAGCCGCTCCTGAGTCAATCAGAGCATCCACTAGTTCATACTCTGTGTTTTTTATTCCTAGGCTTAAGTATGGTTGGGAGATGCTATAGCTCATATTTCTGGTATTATTGACTTGATAGTTGGCCATGGTTATAGGTTCCTCTCCTTGTAGATATCATTCATCCCTTTGCCGTATCCACTCTTTTCATCTCTTGATGTGCTCTAAGGCTTCATGGTGTGCTTCTTCTCTAATCCACTCTTCTTCCTTCTTTCAATTTTGTGCTCCTACGAGTCGTGCTAACATTTGATATGTTAATGGTTCCATATATCATTTCACTCTACATCCGCTTATGTAGTTGGGAAGTACATCTCCATCCAATGTAGCTAGATTTAGTTCTATGGATTGAGATTGGATTATCAATAATGGTCCGTATCCGCATTGTTGCAATTTCTTGGCATGTTGCCTCAATGTATATACTAGGACCAAATCTCCTTCATCTAAGACTTTGTCTTTGTAGTCTTGTTTCGTCTAGCTTCTCAATTTGGTCTAATTGCTTGGAAAGTTCATGGCCTATCCATTCATACTATTGTGCTAACTATAGCGTAGGTAATAAAAAAACAATTGGTAAGATCTCATTTTGTTCGTAAATAAAGAGTTTGAATGGTTGTCTTGTAAGCCACTCGGAAGGCCCAAATTGCATGATGCAATTGTTTGTCCCAATTTGACCTCCCGTTGTTGACTATCTTTGTGAACACTGTACATAACACTTTATTGGAACTCCCTGCCTGACTATTAGCTTGAGGGTGATAGGGGGCTGATTTTTTATGGATTACTAGGAATTTGTTCATCAAAGATTCTATTAATTTGTTGATGAAGTGTGTTCCCCTATTGCGCACTATCTCTATCGATAATCCAAAATAAGTAAAGATGTTCTCAAAGAGAAACTTCACTATATTTTGTGCATCATTCTTTCTTGTTGCTTTTGCTTCTACCCATTTCGTTAGATAGTCCCTTGCAACTACAATAAGGCCTGATGGTTGATAAAGAAATTGAACTTGTTAGCTAGAAGGTAGTGTCTAAAGTTTTTGACTACATACACCATTTCTAACCATTCTCGTTTTGTGGTGGTGTAATTTCTTTTTGCCTGGTTGAGTTTTCTACTTGTATATGCAATAGGGTGTTCTAATTTTCCTTCATTTGCGGGTTGAGCTAATATGCATCCTATCGCATAATTAGATGCATCTACATGGATATGGAATGGTTTATTCCAATTGGGTATCCTCAATATAGATGTTGTGCTTAATCCTCATTTCAGTTCATTAAATGTTTTTTCGCACTTGTTCGTCCAAGTGAATTGAGTTAATAATCCATATAGTGGCTTAGCAATTATGGCATACATGTGGATAAATCTATGATAATATCCATAATGACCCATAAAGGCTTGTACTTCCTTTGCTTTTTTTGGTCTAGGTAACTCTAGGATTATGTTAATCTTATCCTCGTATGTGGAAATTCCATTCTTAGATACAATGTGTCCTAGGATCTTTCCTTGTCTCACCATAAAGATGCTTTTTTCAAGATTCAGGCACACTCGATATTATCGACATTTTCCAAATATCCATCATAATTCAGGAATGTGTTCACTTCTTTGGCCTGAGTAGGTGCATAAGTTATCGACATAGACTTCCATAATCTTCCTTAGGAATTCCTTAAACACATGACTCATCAAGCTTTGGAAGGTAGTGGGGGCATTTGTGAGCTCAAATGGCATCACTCTAAAAGCATAAATTCCCCATTCAGTTGCAAAAGCTGTTTTATGTTGATCCTCAGTTGCGATGGCTACTTGGTTGTACCCGGAGAATCCATCTAGGAAGCTATAGACTTCCTTGCCTACAACTCTTTCCAAGACATGATCAATGATTGGTAATGGGTAGCTATCACGGATAGTGGCTGCATTCACTTTCTTTAGGTTAATACACACTCTTAATTTTCCATTCTTCTTTGGTACTACCATTAATGGTGACACCCCTTCTCTGTGCTCTATCTCATAAATGAATCTAGCTATTAACAGTTTGTCTATCTCCTCCTTATGTTTTTCATAATAGACATTATTATTTGTGTAAGGGTGTTGCTTTGACGGTTTCACATTAGGTGTCATTGGGATTCTATGGGAGCAAATGGAAGGGTCTACACCCTTGAGGTCCTTGTAGGTCCATGCAAATACATCCTGGTATTCCCTAATTAGTGCTCTCAGTTCTTCTTCCTCTTCAGGTGACATGTATTTCCCAATATACATACATCTCTCTTCTCCTTCTTCCATAGTCACTATCACTTTCTTATTTTTTTCCTTGTTATCGTAAGCTTCTCCTTCTTAGGCTTCCCTTTTGGGCATTTGAATAGCTACCTTCCTCTCTTCTACTTCATATCTTTTGAAGTGCTCTGGGACTTATAAAAGATCTAGTTCTACTTCCTCTATTGTTTCCTCATTGTCTGGTCTTGTCTGAGCTGCTTCTATCGCTGATACTGATTAGTCCCTTAAGCCCAAGGAAAAGATGATTATCCGAGACTTTATTTTGCTCAAATCCCTCACAATTGGTCCACTTGGATCACCTAGAGCCCACAATTATCTCTCGAGGAGTTCTTCCTATGTCTGTGCACTAGCTCATATGTTCCCGGCAAACGCACCAAAATGATTAGGCTCTTGAGCCCAATTTTGTCTGCAAGAGCACCCTTTTCTGATAGAGACAAGGTCTTCTCCTTCACTTTGCTTTGGAGCTTGTTCACAGTGAGATTCAGTTGTGTTTGTTCTGTACAAGTACATATCACACTTGTAAGCCATTTTCATCAGAATATACTCCCTCCATTCCAGTAAATCAAATGCACAGGCAGAAAAGATATCATGGCTAGTGCTGAGCCATTTATCAAGCTAATTTGAGTCTCTGATAAACAGTTACTCTTCTATTAGGCCTGATACGAGAAACCTTTGACACAAGTATGTAAATAGAAGTATATCTATCCAACTGTGCTTACCATGGCGAAGGATGAATAGCCTATCCATAACTGTTTATATCCCGATATGCTCATGCATGATATGAGGCAAAGGTCTCTAATAATGTAGCCCTAACCACATGCCTTCATTCTTACTGCTCTGCCTCTGAAGCTTTTATGGTTGATATGCAATTCTTCGCCACATGCATCACATAAGTAAGCAGTGATACTCCCACCCCTGTTCATGACAGTATGCCTAGAAAGTCTATATGACAATGGCCTCAACACACTACAAAGCCTCTACCATCCAATGCAATGGCTTTAGGAGAAAAATAAACAAATTTCTTTTGTGGAGAGCGCTTAATGTCAATGGCCGAATGGGCCATTAAATCAAGATCTTGATACTTTCTGTCCTCACAAATTTTTTTGAGGAAAAAACTATGGATGCATTTCTATGCTCACTGAAGGATTCTGCACCTGGGTATGAACCATAAACATGAAATGCTATTCACACTATAGTGACACTTCACAAATATCAAAAAGAAAATAAGCATAGCAACGGGCCTTACCATCTTCAAGCTTCATGTGAGTCTCATGAAAAGGCAAACTAACAAAAAAATCACCACCTGCACCCAGAATCCATAAAGGCTCTGATCCATCATGACTACCACAAGTCTTGCAAGTGATGTCAGAATCTTTATCTATAAAATGTGTTCCCTCTTCATTCAACATGGGAACACTTGACTGGGAAGTCCGAGCAATTTTACGTAGGGCTGTCAAGCCTCCCGATTACTGTTCCAAGCCTTGTCACTCTCTACAAGCTCCTGACGTGTAAGTAGTAGTAGTTCTGCTTCATATTCAACAACTGACAAATCATGCTGCAACTTCTGTACACCCTCATCCATTTGCAATCATGTAAACAACGGAATCACAAGCAATCATATTCGAAGAGAACTTGGGAAAGTATTTTCTCCATCAGTTAGCAACGCAGGCAATCAACAATTTTTTCCTTTCTCTGCATAGACATCTCTGCATAGACATCAGCTTGATACCACAACATTGAGTTTCCCTCCAGGTTCATAAATGATATCAGATTAGCATAATATCATATTGCAATCTTACGAGCTGATTTTCTTTAAGCAATCATGCATGAGAGGCTCACGGAAAGAATCAATGTTGCCATCATCAACCCGGCATTCCATTATGTTCGCTTTACAGTTGGTATCGTGTTTGCAGCCCCTGTGGCTTGCCTATCTCCCATGAATTGCATGTTCGAAAATGATTTTTGGAGAACACAATGCCATCTTCAAGACTGCGTCCTTCATCTGCACCTCTGTGGCCATCTTTCCTCTTTCTTGAAGTTCTCCCTTCCTAGAGGTTTTTGAGACAAGATCCCTGCCTCTTCTCTCACCCTGCATTTGGTTCCCCAAGAGTCCTTTCACGTCGATTGAAGCACTCTCTTCTTCCTGTTGTCTTACTGATCCCCGAGTGCTCTCATCTTCCCGACCAACCCAGCAGTCCTTTCCTTCCTTTGTCTTCAGTAACTCCAGCACATAGCCCGACCGCTGACCTCATAGCACAGAGAGCCCGAAACCATCATCTACGTACAGCCAAAAAACAAAAGAAACCCACCAAATGAATATAGCAGCCCGACGATTACCCCCCCCCTTTTCGTGTTGTCCTTCTCTAAAACCCCCAACAGAGCACTGCTATCTGCCCTTGCTCCTGCGCGAAAATAAGGCATACCCCCTTCTCTGTTGTAATCTCCAGCTATCCGACACGGTATTCCCCTTATTATATATTGACAGCATAGACCAACTTCTTGCTGTATTCGAACTCATCATTTAAGATCTGTGTTGCAGGTTGTCTCAGTTCTGGTCCCAATCATAGTAGGTATTTGGATATCTACTGCAGGTTTGACAGTGCCCAGAAGCATGATAACAGACACATTCATTCTGGGTCTTCTGGATAAACCCCCTTCAATATGCTCTTGATGGTTGGACTAGTATAACTTTCTACTGTGACCTTGACAAGCCTTTATGCCTTGACTCAAATCGCAACGCCCAAATGTGAGAAAAATCCAGTAGCGTGCCCCAGCTGTGATTGCCCTCGCATGTTTGACACGGGGAACAATATCTTTGTATGGAGGCAGGTTTTCAATATCCGCAGCCTGAACTCCTCACGAATACATTATGATATGATTGCATTACTACTATTTGCAATCCTCTTCCGGATCCTTACACTGTTGGCATTCAGATTCACAAGGCACTACAAAAGAACTTGATTGCCTCTGCACTAGGGAATCGAGCTTCATTCATCATGAAATCCAGTATCTTCGATCCAATTGTTCTTTGGAACTCGCTTCTTGATTCTTAGCCAAACCATGAATCATACACCATATTGTTCTAGAACTATGTTTCTAACGCAAGAATAATACCAGATGTTAATATAATGAGTTAATGTTCTTCACTCAAAAGCGTCTGCATTGAAATAGCCCAGCTTTCCGTTCTTAACAAGGTCAGGGGCTGCAGATTTTTACCACTTGAGAACGCGGGTTTTATGATTGCTCATAGGCTTTCTGTCCATTTTTTCACGATATAAAATCTTTCTGGACGCAGACACATAAAAACTACAGAAGGCATTCGTTGAATCAGCTGCATAGGTGAATCAGCTGCACGAGTTATTTACAGCATTCAATTGTTATCTTTTTACCTGCTTACGAAGATGGCGGGAACTTCTCTTCCCCTCCCAAATGAGTATCACCAGCAGTAGCCTTCACTTCAAATATTCCCTCTTTAATAGTCAGCAGAGACACGTCGAAAGTACTACCACCAAGGTCCAAGATCAGCACGTTCTTCTCACCAACGCTTGTAGCCTTCTTGTCCAGGCCATAGGCGATTGCAGCAGCAGTAGGCTCATTGATGATACGCATGACATTAAGACCGGAAATGACACCAGCATCCTTGGTGGCCTGAATATAACAGTCCTCCCCGTTGCATCATTTGTTCATGACTCTTATGCAGAACGTTCCTCTTTAATTTTTTTCTCGGTTGCCTCTACCCTGCTATAGTCTCCCCTGTCCATTCTGAATGAAAAAGATGTATCTCCCTTTTTGTTAGTGCTCGCTTCCAGCACATGATGCTCTCCGTGTTCTTGTGCGCGTTGATTATAACAGTCGGATCCTCTTTTGCCTTTTGTAGTTCAACTCGTTACCACTTCTCCAGGGTTTTACCATTAGCAACCATGCTCCCCTTCCCTTCGAATCCCTTCTGCCACGAGAGGTTTCCCCCCAATCGAATACACCTCCAGGTCTGCCTCCCCTCGACTGTAAGCAAACCCCTCAGCTCCGCACGCTCCTCAACCCTTTGCGCCCGCACATGAAGAAAAACCTCCAGCCACAAGAACCAGCAAAAATAATAAAAAAACAAGTCGACTTCCCTCCGTGGATAAGATAAGATGAGGCGCCCCTTATCTCTTTTCAAAACAAAAAATTTTAATCAGCTGCTGGGCTCTTATCTCCACACTTGGCATACATGTCGACCGATGCATTCCCCAGAATAGAACCATCTTCCAACATCCCAATCACAATAACTTCAGTATGTATTTCCTTGCCTCTCTCTATTGCCCCGATCTCGCCACAGGCTTTCAGCACACAAGCGAAAGTGACAGCATCCGGGGAAAGATTTTTTTCAATCGCAATTTTTTCAAAGCATTCAAGTGCTATTTCACCTTCTCCATGTTCACAATAGCCTGCCATGAGGCTAGTCCACAAAACCACATAAGTCTCCCAAAGTGACCTCTGAAGGAGGCCATGTCACAGTCATACCAGGACACAGTTACTTTTATGGGCATCACTACTTGCATGCATGTTTAGAGAAAAGCTCCCGAGTAACGCACAGATCCCTAATAACCCGTTATTTACAATAACCTTAGGTAGTTCTCTGTAACTTGCTGCTATATCTATGGGACCATAGGCTTTTAGCATGCCAGAAAGGGTCACAATATCAGGGTGAAAACCTTCCTGAGTCATCTGCACATAGCAACCGAGTGCTTCTTCTTTATGCCCAAGTTGAGCGTATCCTTCAACTATTGCATTCCATGAAATCACGCCCCTGCAATAAATATCTCCACATGCTTCTAATGAATTATCAAATTCATTCTTCAAGTACCTGAACTCGAACAAATTCCAGCCAAATAGAACCACATTAGTGCATCAAAACCACCCAACTTGTGGGCTAACATACTCCCCTCTTCTTAATTGCGAAGTCGTCCTCGACGAGCGATATGCTACCTGCACTCAAATCATCCAACATGTGCTCATCAGTCAATCAAATACAAATCTTTACCTTGCATGCCTATTCTCTTCTTCCTCCATGTAACATCTGAAATCATACTCATACAATCATTTGTTAGTACCACAATCCAATCATTTCACTTACCATCTTTGTCCATCTTCTCGCATCTTCACCGCCATGTCTACCTGTCTACAAACTTCATTAAAACATTAGAACCTGTAGCTCAAGCGTAAGCACCACCTCCTTTACTTGTCAATCCGCGGAGACGTGAGGACCGGTATGAAGACCACGAGCAAGTGAAGGCACAAGTGCGTGAGTGAAAGCACACAAACATGCACACACATACACACACACGCGCACAAAGTAAGATCAAAGAGAGGAACAATGGAAAGCTTAGATTGCAAAAGAGTTCTCTTACAAAAGTTCTATTCTCTACCAAGCTAACCTCAAAAATGAGCTCTCTAGCTCTTTTTATAGTTTTTTGACTAGTTTTGGCCCTGTCCAGACCTAGTGTCCGGCCTAGTTAAAAATTAGGTTCCAGGGCTTATTTGAGGGCTCAAACGAAGTCTAAAAATTATGAAAATTGGTACGATGGTACTTCTAATACTCCTCAAGCTCGAGGACTCCTCGGCTTGAACAAAATGGAGTTACTAAAAATAGATAATGGTATTTACAATGGTTTCTAGTGATGAAAATCACTATTTTTGTAGGGGATTCTTCTGAAAATTTGACATACACTTCTTGGAGCTCCCTACTTGCTCTCTCTTCTTCTATGTCCACTTCTTTGATGTGCTTCCATGCTTTGTCCTTGACCTTGAGCTTCAACACTCCCCCCCCTCTCGAGTCTGTCGTCCCTGACAGACCCTTGTTGTAGTGATTGTTCCAAGTAGTGCCTTGAGAGGGAGTGTCCCTTCTGTATGAACACAAGTCGTCCGACGTTCTTCATCTATCACTGTGAGTCTTTGCAGGTTGTAGTCTCTTGGTATGTGCTTCTGCCTTGTATTCCAGCATGACTGTGTCGTTGTGAGTCTCCGTTGATGTTTTCTAGATCTTCCAAAGTTGATCTTCATAGTAGTCAAGCCAAGTACTCATAACCCATATTGAGTGATGGGTAAGTGTGTTCGTGCATAGGTTGAAAAAAGTATGTGCCTTGTGCACGGCCTTGTAATGTAGCCCTACGCATGCTTACTTGGAAAATGCATTGGAAGAAGTATGGTGCAAAAATTGCGGGTCTTGAGCTAAGTGCTCAAGGGTATGCTGACGAAGAGGTTTCCTAAACTATCATGGTTATGGTGTTTCCAGAGTAAAGATACTTACCATGGCGAAGGTTGATGGATGTTTGCCTCTTCGTGTTGTACACTCGGCCTTTGGGATGACACCTTGTTGATGAATGTCCATGTTGATTGTCCACTGATGAGATCTTTTGAGTGGTGGATCCCCTCTCCTCTTTTCAAAGCAACATTTGTCACTAACAATGTGCATTTCTGAGCTTGGGCTCATGCACGTTCACTTCCCTATATTGACACTCAGAGGAATATTGGACACGTGCCGGTTTCTAAGAGATTACCATGCTGATTGACATAGACCATTCACCAGTGCTACTGTTCCATACTGGTTCAGGAAATACTGAGAATTGAATTGCTTTATAGTCCTTGGCAAGCAACATCGGGTAACTACACCAAGCTGTGTTTCACATATACTCTTTAGCTCACCATATGCAGGAGTCTTCTCCTCCAGAACTACCTTTTGCAGATATCTCCTTGGATGCTCTGGTACATGAAGCAGTTAAGCATCACGCAAGTTGCAGACCTTCAAGCTCTTCATTCCTACCATGGTAAGAGGAAATCATAGCTGTAGATGCCATGTTCATGACAAATGCTTGTCCTTTACCAGATAAGGCAGCAATAATCTCACTGCTGGCCGAGACACACTGGGAACAAGCTCTCTCCCACTTCTCTCTCTTTTTTTTTTTTTTTTTTTTTTTTTTTTTTGAGGAACAGGATATCACAAAACAAGAACACAAAAGTTAGTATCAATAGAAATGTTCGACATATGTCACTGTGCTCTTGTGCATGGGAATCTCAAGTGTGTCTATGCACGGCCGTGTAATGTGGCCCTATATTAATGCATACTTTGGAAATGCATGACCTAAATGGTGCAAAAGACAGGGTTGTGCAAGGAGCACATGGTTGTTGCTCGTTCGAGGCTTTTGATGTTATTTGTGGAGGTTGATGCCGGCCTTAGTGGAGGTATCCATTGAGTCTCGAACTGATGTAATCCTCCTTATTGGAGTCCATTTTAGACATCATTTGGCACTGTAGAGGTCACTTCAGGCGTCTTTCTCTTTGGATGCTTTCTGAACTGTGGTATCCAGTGTGGTTGATGCTTTGGTTCGGTGGAGGCTACTTGCACTTTTGGCTTCCAAACCCATATCCTTTTTGCATGTCTTCCTACTAATGTTGAAGAGCTGATTTGATCTTCCTTTGGTCTCTGTACGTGGTTCTTACCCTTTTCTCTTTTTGGCCTCTTTGTTGAAACCTTTTGCATGTGGGAGAACAAAGGTTGTTGTGGGTGTAGGATCTTCTTAGGTACCCACATCTGTAATTGCCCTTGTTGAGCTGCAGCTAACTTCTTAGGCACCCAAACTTGTTGGATATCTTGTGACGGAGCTTGTCTGAGCTGCTTCCTTCGTCTTCTGGCTTGGTTAGTGTGCATGGATGGGATTTGTGGGGGTAAGGCTGGTGGTTGCTCTCCTTTGCGTACCCAGATCTGCTTCATGCCCGGAACCGCTTTTTTATCGAATGGTGTCTTTCTATTTGATGTAGCAGTTGTCATGAACGGTTGTGTTTGCTTGTGTGGTGGGCTCACTACTGTGGCTACTTGAGTCTTTGGAGAAGAAGAAAGATCCACCCGCCTTCGAACCTGGTCTTCCACGATTGACTCCTTCTGCATCATAGAGCTTTTGACACATACAACATCTTCTTTCATATGATTAGTCTTGGAAGAACTAAGAGAGTGTGTGGTGCCATGATCTAGGAGCATGCAGTTCTCTAATTCTAATGTAATGCATTGTTCATGTACCCAAACTTGAAGAATTTGACTTCTTAGGTTTAAGTTAACTGCATGGTCATAGATCCAATCTTGACCCAAGACAAGTGGTTCTGTAAGGTTCTCATCTTGACATACTAGCGCTTTGACTTTCATTGGAACATCTTGAAGGTAGATGGGAAGTTCCACCTCGCCCAAACAAGGGGTTTCCACACCTCCCAATCCTATGAGATAAGCTTCTATGGGATTGATGTTCAACCCCAAGTCTTGGCAGTAGGAAAGTTTAACTGCACTACTTGCTGCACCTGAGTCAATCAATGCTTTCACCGTCCTTGCACCCTTCCCTTGTCCTATCTCTATGGTCACAAAGGGTCTTCGGTCAATGACCTGAGAAGTCGCAATGCCTGACTTTTGACACATATCCATGTGATACTTTGGGGCTTTTGAGTTGACATCTAGGCCTAATCGCCTTAACTTATTTTGCCTAATACGCTCTCTGGCCTCTTCCTGTGCTTCTTCTCTCACTCTTAACTCTTCTTCTTTTCGCTTCTTCGCAGTGTTGAGTCTCATTAGCATATCCTCAGTAAGAGGTTCTTGATATAGCTTGACTCTACAGCCACTAATATAGTTTGGCAAGATATCTCCTTCTAGAGTGGCCAACTGAACTGCACCACTAGTGGAAATTCTATTAATGATCATGGGTCCATAACCTCTTTTTTCCAACTTACGGGCATGTTGTTTTAGTGTGTATACCAACACTAGATCTCCCTCTTTCAATCCCTTATCCTTGATGTGTGCATCAAAGTATGCCTTTTGCCTCTTCTTTGCAGCGTAGATGCCTGCTGCCGCTCGTAGCCTCGTTTCACCCAAGCGTTCGAGATCAAAGATCCTAGAGGACAATTCATGCCCATTCCACTCATACTCTTGTGCTACTTTTAAGGCAGGGATTAAGAAATCTAATGGTAGCACAGCATTCTGTCCGAAGACCATCTGAAATGGGGTGGCGTTGAGTACCGTTTTGTAGGCAACTCGATAAGCCCAAACAGCATGATGAAGTTGTTTGTCCCAATCAGAGCGTTTATTATTTACCAATTTTGTCAATACGTTACAGAGGATCTTATTGGTACTCTCGGCTTGTCCGTTGGCTTGTGGATGATAGGGGGCGGATTTCTTATGTATCACCAAGAATTCTTGGAGAAGATTTTCAATGACTTCATTCAAGAAGTGTGTGCCTCTATCGCTCACCAACTCTATTGGTAGTCCATATCTCGTGAACACATTCTCGAATAAGAACTTAGCCGTAGTCTGAGCATCATTCTTTGTTGTGGCTTTGACCTCTACCCACTTTGTAAGGTAATCTGTGGCTACAATGATGTATTCTGCATGGGAGTTTCTAGCTGGGGGGTTAATAGGACCTATGAAGTCTATGCCCCACTTCGAAAATGCACGTCCTCCCATCATTGGCCTCAAGGGCATCTCGTCTTTTCTCACTGGATATTGTGCACGTTGGCATGTGTCACATTTCTTCACATAGGTATGTGCATCCATATGAAGAGTGGGCCACCAAAGTCCTGAGAATAGAATGGTTTTAATCACTCGGTCAGGGCCAAAATGTCCACCTGCAACACCACTGTGTGCAGTCTCTAAGACCCTTAAATAGTCTGATTCATGAACGCACAGTCTTAAGTAACCATCTTTACCTCTTCGGTATAGGTTTTCTCCTACTAAGGCATAGCCTTGAGCCTCTTGCTCCATATTTCGTCTTCTTGCTAGACTGGCCTCTTTGGGTAATCTTCCCGATCTCATAAACTCTACCAATGGAGTACTCCAATCTGGAATTAATGATACTTGATAAAGGGTCGCATGCTCCACTGGTGGTTTCTCTCTACACATTGGACAATTCTTGATCCACTCATGTATTTCTTTGTCCATGCTAGGCCAATACACTCCTAAACGTTTCAAATTCTGCAATGTTCGTTGTTTAGAATAGTGATTTCCTAGCAATCCCTCATGAGCTTGCTGCAACCAACTACTATGTTCATCATCCTCGACACAACAAGCTAATACACCCTCAGTATCTTGTTTGTACATGCTTCCTGCCAATATGTGATATTTTTGTGATTTTACAATTTCTTCTTGTGATGTTTTCACATTCTTATTTGCAGGGCCGAAGGTTAGGACTGGTACCAACTTATTTGCCCATTTAGGAACAACTTCCAAATTGAACAGATAAGCATCAGGTAGTTCATCAGACACTCCTTGTGGTGACTCTCCTGAAGTAATGCGAGAAAGGTGATCTGCCCGAAGGTGGGTTCTACCTTTCCTGACAACAACTTCAAAGTCATACTCCATTAGTAAGAGGAACCATCTTACTAAGCGTCCAGTATTGCAAGGTTTATTGACCAAATATAACAAAGCTTGATGATCAGTGAAAAACTTGAACTTGTTGGCCAATAAATAGTGTCTAAACTTCTTGACGGCATATACCATGCCTAACCCTTCTCGCTCGGTTGTGGTATAATTTCTTTCGGCTGGGTTTAGTTGTCTACTAGCATATGCTATGGGCAAATCTAAATTCCCTTCACCTGTGGGTTGTGCTAGCACACATCCTATGGCATGATTGGATGCATCCACATGGACATGGAATGGTTTATTCCAATCAGGAGTGGTCAGTATTGGTGCTGTGCACAAACGTTTCTTCAGTTCATTGAAAGAATTCTCGCATTCGTCGTTCCACTCAAAATTAGACAACAAGGCATAAAGGGGTCTAGCTATGATCGCGTACATGTGGATAAACCTACGGTAATATCCACAATGGCCCATAAAGGCTTGTACCTCTTTAACATTCCTTGGCCTTGGCAGCTCCGCTATGGCTCGTACCTTATCTTCATCCGTTGAGATTCCATTCTTAGAAACAATATGACCGAGGATTTTACCTTGACGCACCATGAACACACACTTTTCTGGGTTCAGACACACTCGATATTCTCTACACTTGTTGAAGATTTGTCTGAGTTCAGGGATGTGAACCCTTCTTTCTTGAGAATGAGCACATAAATCATCCACATACACTTCTAAGCTCTTTCGCAAGAACTCTTTGAAGACATGACACATGAGCCTTTGGAATGTTGCAGGTGCATTGGTGAGCCCAAATGGCATCACCCGAAATGCAAAGATTCCCCACTCTGTAGCAAAAGCTGTTTTGTGTTGATCTTCTGGGGCAATGGCTACTTGATTGTAACCCGAAAATCCATCAAGGAAGCTATAAACTTCCTTGCCTGCAACACGCTCCAATAGGTGTTCTGTGATTGGAAGTGGATAACTATCTCTAATCGTAGCGGCATTAACTTTTTTAAGGTTAATACACACTCGCAACTTCCCATTCTTCTTGGGTACCACAACAATGGGGGACACCCATTCGGTATGCTCAATCTCATAGATGAATCCAGCCTCAATCAACCTATCAATTTCTTCTTTGATTTTGGCTGCATAGGTATCATTATATGTGTAGGGCTTCTGTTTGGTGGGCTTAGCATCAGCAGTCATGGGGATAGTATGAGAGCAAATTCTTGGATCTACCCCTTTCAAGTCTCTATAGTGCCATGCAAACACATCCCTATATTCCCTTAATAGAGCTATGAGCTCCATTTCTTCTCTTGCACTTAGGTCATCTCCTATATATGTGCATCTCTCTTCGTTCTCTTCAATGGTCACTACAATCTTCTTGGTCTTTTCTTTATTATCATATGATTCTCCTATGATGGCCTCTCTCTTAGGCATTCGTACCAAAATTTTGCGGTCGTCAACTTCATATTTCTTGAAGTTTTCTGGTACTTCAAACAATGATTCCTCCTTTTCTTGTTTCACTGCTTTTCTTTTCTTTTTCTTTTGACTACTCTCACTTCCATCCTTTGAGTTTACTGTTTTAATACTTGTGAGAGGTTCTTCTTCTTTCTGGGTGAACACTCCTATATCTTCTAAATAGTGCTGCTCTGAGTTAAAGCAACTATCCATCACAATAGACTCCAGATCATCGTCATTCTCTTCCTCTTCTATGACATCACTAGGGTCACATTCTTCTAGCAAGGGTTGACACATGAACACTGAGATATCATAACCCTCCTCATCACAATGAGGTGTCCACTGTTCCTCATTGACAGCAATGTCCATGGTGGCTAAGATTTCTGGCCAGCCATGAGGCTCAAACTCCTCATCTGGAAAGATCATCGGTGTGTAGGCTGGGTCTCTAACTGGTCTATCTCCTAACGAAGTTCCTTCTTCTCTTGCCTTTAAACGTTTTTCCTCTTCCTTTGCAACCTTGCACATCCACAAATGAGTATCTTCATGCAGCCATGATGGATCAGGTGAACTTTCAGAATGCACAGAGATGGAATCTTCTTTTGCTTTGTGGATAGAATTCCACTGTAGGGGTGGTACATCTCTGAAGGTGTAATCCTTCAAATTGACCTTAGTGGTGACCCCTAAGTGCTGTAAGTACAAGGAGTTAGTTCCCCAATCCTGTACTATTTGCAATTGTCGTAGGAAGGGTCTTCCTAGGATCATCTCAAAGACATTATTTTTCTCAAAGTCACATATAGCAAATGTGTGCTCAAACTCTACACCACAAGTGGTTAGAGTGATCCCTTCTAGCAATCCTAGAGGTCTTTCAAAATGACCATCAGCCATTTGAAGCTTCATTCTAGTTGGTCTTAATGTGGGCTTGCCCCATTGCTTCCACAAGGAGGTGGTCGCAATAGCAACACCAGCACCTGAATCTATGATTGCTTTGGTTGTGTAACCTTGGTAGGTGATTGGAAGATAAGTATTACCTTCTTCACCCTCACACATGTCCCCTATTTTGTCTAGAGGTATCTCTGGTACCCTTTGCTTAGAGCCTGCTTTTGGCATATTGGACTCAAGTTCTGGGACCTGATCCTTCACATGATTCCATAACTCAGGTTTTGCTTTGAGCAACTCTTCTACAGTGAGATGACACTGAACCTTAGTGTTCTTCACGACATCCGTGTTCCTTGGAACAACTGAGTCTTCATTTCTTACTAGTATTGTGGGAGCTCTAATCTGGAGTGATTCAGATTCCCATGGGCCTAGAAATTGAGGCAGTTCTTCTAAGGTATTAGATTCAAAATCTAACCTTTCGTCCTCTTGCTGTTCTGCTTCATCTTCATAAATAGATGGGATGTCTTGGGGAAATTGATCATGAAGATCATCAATCTCAGGAATAGGAGGGGAATTACCCTTCTCCTTGGCCCATTTCTCTTCTTGTATTTCCCGCAAGAATTCTTGAGAGTACTGTTGAATTGAAGGAGGTATTCCTGGATCCGTGGAATTAGGAACATAAGCTCCCATTGGTGGTGAGCTTCCTCTTTCAATAACTGGTTGAGCCTGAGGAGGTAAAGAAACTTGTGGTTTGTTTACCAACTGCTCTAATCTTTCTAGTAAGCCCTGGAAATGCAAATCTGATTTGATAGAGTTTGTCTGATTGAACTTTTGACTAGTCTCAAGTATGGCTTGAGCTTGTTCTACCATTTTCATGCACATTTTCATCCGTTCAATCTCTAAATCTGCTCTAGGATAACTCTTGTCTAGGTTTGCCGCTGTAGGCCCTTCTTGAAGTCGAGCCTGGTAGGCCTTGAACATCATGTCCAAGCCTTCTGGGGTTGGATCTGCAAGAACAGACCCTGGTTGCGGTCTATTTACAATGGGTGGTGGGGTGGGATGAGGTGGAGTGGATGGAGTTTCGGCATGCGAGGGGCTTTGAGATGCAATGTCTTCTATTTTTGTTTTCGCTTCTTTTAAGCTTTCTTCTAGTTCCGATAACTTTTTATTCCACTTGCGATTGGCCTTCTCTCTGGTATCCTTCCATGTTCTTGTTTTCCTCTTACTAGGCTCTCCCGATTCACTCGACTCTGATTGTTCTACTGGTTTATCCTGTTTTAAGGCTTGTGCTCTAGTAACAGCTTGTATAGGAGCCACATTGCTACTACTTGAACTTGGATCTGCCACTAAGCCTACCACATTAATGGGTGTAATCTTGGGTGCACTAGAGGGGTTTCTTGGACAATCTCTGGGGAGATGGTCTTTGCCACAATCAGGACAAAAAGCCTGTATTGTGATAGCCTGTCCTTGGCTCGGAGATGGTGGGTGGGGACAGTCACGAATGAAATGGTCACCATGACATCTGAAACAAGATCCTCTAGGGGCTTGTGGTCTCATTTGTCTCAATTGGGGCCTAGGGTTAGGATTTGTGTACATGACAGTGGAGTATTCTGGCTCCCAATTTTGCTCCATAGGCGGTGCCTCATATTGATACGAGTAAATCTCACTATGTTCAGGTGACTCTGTGTAATAAGCATGTGGACTACCTTCATGGGAGTAGTCTGAACTATGAGCATGAGAGTCATTATCTGGTATCAATGGGGTTAGTGGCACCAAAGCTCTATTTGGATTTTCCTCTCCCACAGCATATTTGACTGGAATCACGTTGGCTGGAGCTGGTGGTTGGTTTCCCAAGACAGGTTGTGGCCTATATGGTGCCTGATATTGCTGTTGTGGTCTATAATATGGCTGTTGGTATTGGTTCTGATACCTACCTTGTGGGTAAGGTTGCTGATAATTCTGTCTAACAGCTTGCCTATTGTAGGGACAATCTTGAGCCGTGTGGTTTGTGTATTTTCTCTCAATAGTGCAATATGGAGCATTCCTTTCTCTAATGTTTTGGTTTTGCATTCGGCATACATTAGCCATGTGGTCGCCCCCACAAGTATAACACCGATTCACTGGAGTGACTCTCTGTGTTTGTTTATTTTGGACTCCCAGCTTCTTGGCAACTTGCTCAGCTATCTCTTCTATTTCTGTGGAGATCTTTGAAGTATGACTAGTGGAACTATCCGAATCTTTGTAGAGTTTGGACAATCCTAACTCCTCACCCAAGTTATCTTCTATGTCTATGCACGTCCGCACACACTCTTCTATGGATCTAGGATCTTTCAAGTATACATAGGATCTTAACTTTGTGCTCAGTAAGCCATCTAAAAACAAAGCCACTTGTTTGGCTGGTGTGGGTAGCTCTGGAGCAGGGCATCTTTCTAGGTACTGTCTAAACCTTCTACCTGCTAGTCGCACTGTTTCTTGGGGTGTCTGCTTGAAGCTGTGGATCAAAGATGAAGTGTTATGCCTGATACCACTCTTGGAAAATTCTACAATGAATTCGTCTAGCAGTTGACCTATATTGTGATAGTTGCGACTACTCAATGGTTGAAACCAAGCTAAGGCAGTGCCCTTAAGAGTCAGACCAAATGCCTCGTATTGGGTGAACAAATCCTCAACCTGTTCAGCTCTTAACACTTGTTTGAACTCAGCCACATGATCATAAGGATCTCCTGACCCGTCAAAATAATTCTTCATTGCCTTGATCACTTGAGTGGGTCTGAGGGTTCTTGGGTGCTCTCCGGTTCTAGGCAATGGAAATTCATGTTCATTTCTTTGTTGCCTATGTGCTTGATATCTCTCTCTTTCAGGTCTTTCATTTTCAAATCCTGACCTATTCCTGCCCACTGTGTGTGCAAAACTTACCTCCGGTCTCTCTCTAGTTCTTTCTCTCTGGGCTTCCTGAGCTTGGGATGACCCTACTCCTTGGAGGCCGTGGGAAACCTTGGATCTTGGTGGGGAGAAAATCAATTCATTCTTCCAAGTATATGCATGTCTATCATGTTCTGTTACCAAGAAAATTTTCTCTGATGTGTTATCCAGGTAGACAACCTTTCCTGGTATCTCTGGATCCTTGAACTCGTAGATGATGACTATGCCCAATTGGCTAGGTTGTTCTGGTTTGAATCTCCAAAAGGCTTCCTCTGTTTCTCTATTCAAAAATAGTTCTATGCTTTTGTTGTCTTGAGGGATCCAGTCTGGAGTGATCACTCGGGTCAAAACTGACTTGCCTCTAGGAGTCTGGGGTCCTTGTCCTATATTTCCTTGTTCTAGGTCTCCTATCTCATTCTCATGAATGATATTTCCAAACTCATCGGTCCTATCTGGTTGGTTGGTAACCACATACATGGTTCCTTCCTTATCAATGTATGAACCCTCTTCGAACTTGACCACCGGGTGTTCAAGTCCAAAGGATTGATCTGGATTTTTGAGTTGGACCACTGATCGCCTCAGACCATCCTCATAGATGCGAGCACCTAATTGGTTGGTCCGAATATATTCCAACTGTGTCTTATAGGGACCTTCCGGTGTTTGTAGATGGGCAGTCCCTGAGCCACCTGCAGGTTTTCCCATACTAAAAGACATTTCTGAATCACTTGTGTCCGATCTGAGTAAAAGATGACCACTTAGTTGTTGTGCCCAAGACTTGGATGTATGGTTGACACTAGCCTCAGAAGATCTAATGCTTTGTTTATCCTTGCCTAAGTTTCTACCAGATCTCAGGTTCATAAGCTTTAGTCAAGAGTCCAAATTTTCCCTTTGGTATGGTTCACAATTCTTTAGAGCCCCCTTGGTTCCCTAGTCCCACCTGAGGGTCAACTTCAAATTATCCTATCTCAAAATCAACGCATTATTCTTGAAAAAAACAGTTGAGATCGTGTAGGATTTGAAACGAGCTTTCCAACAAGCTATAGAGCTCAAAAAATGGACTTTGGATGAGAAAGTTATGTCAAATCAGGCTCCTAGGGGTCAAAACAGGCAAACAGGACCTTTGGAGAAAATCGCGATTTTGTGAACTTTCTGAAAATCGCGATGCTGTGACGTCAAAAAAAATCGCGATGTTGAGCACAAAATCGTGTTTTTGAAAATCGCGATGTTGTGCAGAAAATCGTGATTTGAAAATCGCGATTTTGATCACAAAATCGTGTTTTAGAGAATCGCGATTTTGACTCAGAGAATCGTGATTCACAAAATCGTGTTTTTGACTGAAAATCGTGTTTTCTCAGAATCGTATTTTTCACATGAAAATCGCGATGTTGATCACAAAATCGTGTTTCTGAAAATCGCGATGTTGTGCAGAAAATCGTGATTTGAAAATCGCGATTTTGATCACAAAATCGTGTTTTAGAGAATCGCGATGTTGATCACAAAATCGTGTTTCTGAAAATCGCGATGTTGATCACAAAATCGTGATTCACAAAATCGTGTTTTTGACTGAAAATCGTGTTTTCTCAGAATCGTGTTTTTGACATGAAAATCGCGATTTTGAGCAGAAAATCGTGAATTGAAAATCGCGATTTTGAGCAAAAATTCGTGTTTTCTCAAAATCGTGTTTTTGACTTGAAAATCGCGATTTTGTCCCACAGAATCGTGTTTTTCTCAAAATCGTATTTTTGGCTGAAAATCGTGATTTGTGAGAATCGCGATTTTGAGCAGAAAGTCGTGTTTTTCACAAAATCGTGTTTTTTGCTGAAAATCGTGATTGGTGAGAATCGCGATTTTGAGCAGAGAATCGTGTTTTTTGAAAATCGTATTTTTCACATGAAAATCGCGATGTTGAGCACAAAATCGTGTTTTTGAAAATCGCGATTTTGAGCAAAAAATCGTGTTTTCACAGAATCGCCTTTTTCACAAAATCGTGTTTTTGCTGAAAATCGTGATTGGTGAGAATCGCGATTTTGAGCAGAGAATCGTGTTTTTTTTGAGAATCGCGATTTTGAGCAGAGAATCGTGTTTTTTGAGAAAAACACAGAATCGCGATTTTTTTTTTTTTAACCAACTTTTAGGCGGGAAAACTGAAAATCGTGATTTTTCAAAAAATTTTGAATTTTCACAGAATCGCGATTTTCATCACAGAATCGCGTTTTTTGGCGGGAAATTCAAATTTCTGAGCGCCGGCTATGGCGAGCTCCGTATGAGCAGAAAATCATGAAAAAAAATGCAGCGCTTGCTCTCCCTTGCACCTCCTAACTCCTTCCCACACAATAATGCATGAAAAATGGTATGAAAATGGTGAAAATGCACTAAAAAACAAGAATTTTCTATGAAGAAGAAGATGGAAGAAGGTGGAGATGATGATGATGATGAAGATGAAGAGGAAAAAACAGAAAATGAACTGAAATGATAGTTTTTTTTTTTTTACCTTCCAACGTCGCAAATCTACGATCTTACCATCACAACGCTCGTCCTCGAAGCTCTCTCCCCGGCAACGACGCCAAAATTTGGTGTAGCTCAAGCGTAAGCACCACCTCCTTTACTTGTCAATCCGCGGAGACGTGAGGACCGGTATGAAGACCACGAGCAAGTGAAGGCACAAGTGCGTGAGTGAAAGCACACAAACATGCACACACATACACACACACGCGCACAAAGTAAGATCAAAGAGAGGAACAATGGAAAGCTTAGATTGCAAAAGAGTTCTCTTACAAAAGTTCTATTCTCTACCAAGCTAACCTCAAAAATGAGCTCTCTAGCTCTTTTTATAGTTTTTTGACTAGTTTTGGCCCTGTCCAGACCTAGTGTCCGGCCTAGTTAAAAATTAGGTTCCAGGGCTTATTTGAGGGCTCAAACGAAGTCTAAAAATTATGAAAATTGGTACGATGGTACTTCTAATACTCCTCAAGCTCGAGGACTCCTCGGCTTGAACAAAATGGAGTTACTAAAAATAGATAATGGTATTTACAATGGTTTCTAGTGATGAAAATCACTATTTTTGTAGGGGATTCTTCTGAAAATTTGACATACACTTCTTGGAGCTCCCTACTTGCTCTCTCTTCTTCTATGTCCACTTCTTTGATGTGCTTCCATGCTTTGTCCTTGACCTTGAGCTTCAACAGAACCTTTCTTCATCAAATCACAATATGTACAACCAAAATGAAAAGACAATTATATCCTTCATACACATCACACATATATACTCAGCACACACATCATGATCCGTGTCACACATGCATTCTCGTCACACACAACATACATACATGGAAACAGAAGACATGTCCACATTCGCTCTCGTCACTCTTCTCGACTACTCATTCAACACGTCACAAATCTTTGTTCCACATGCATACTCAACACACTTTCCACACACACCATATATAATCAAAACCATTCCTCACTTTTATTTTTGATACTCTTCTTGGCTATACGATCGCTTTCCTGATTTCTTTTTCTCGTTTCTAGCTGAGTTCTCTCGCCGATTTTCCATTCCCCTTCCCACCTAGGGTTTCCACTACCCGCTTTTCTTTTCATCGACTCTTTGTTCTTTTTCCGCTTTTCAACTAAATTCTATGCTAGGTCACCACCACACCACTCCTAAATCGATGGACACACGGCAAAGACCACTCAAGCCTCACACGAGCTCACTCTAACAAGATCACTCATCGTCGACGCGATTTCGAACTTCACAAGTCATTGCACCACCTAAGAGCCAAACTGAACACTTCCGGAAGGTTTGCAGACAAACAATGCAACTAGCACGATTGGATTCCTCAAGTCCAAGCTTTCCATAGACACATCGCAACCAAAACCCTAGCCAAGCTTAAGCTTCAATTTGACATGTTTCATCGGGAGCCCACACATAACCCAAAGCCCCACAACACAAACACATATATTCCCATCCGAGCATCATGCTCTCTCACCTCTCTTATGTCCCCCCTCGAGCGAGGAATTCTTCTCATTCAATTTTTTCGCAATTTTTTTCATCATTTTTTTTCATATTTACTCACACTTGTCGGCCTACGCCGAAGCTGGATGCGACTCGTGGACTCGACCACCCGATCAAGTTTGTTCCACCCATCTACCAACCCAATGGAGCGCGCGACACACAGAGAGCTAGCCCTATGTGAAACCGACGTCGGTTCGTGGCTTTGACCACCCGGCCAAAGTGGGTCCACCCACCTATCGGCCCACATAGGCGCGTAGCCACACTCACACATACACAAACATATATTTTTTCATTTTCTTTTCATTCCCGCATCTCGAGAATTAGGAGACAAAAGAAAGGACTTTTTCCCAACCATCCCGATCACAACACACACATATAGATTCCCTGTGGACATCCCGATGAGACATATCTCCTCTCTGCTTCCACTCAAGCAAAAATTCAGCCACTAATGCTATGGTCAACCCGTCCTCGCAAAACCCGCACATACTAACCACTTTGTCGACCTGAAATCTCAAAAAGTGTCACTTTAGTTCCTAAGTGTACAACACACTTGGTCCATCCGTCCTCACATCTCAGACTCGTAATCCGCAAAGCAAACCCTAATCAGACTACAGCCGTCCTCACCAACATCCATTGCCTCGTCTATTTTTTCATCTCCAACCTCTGCCTCGCAGAGATTCCACATGATTCGACAGTTTGCTGATATTGTCCTCTAGCCAGGCGATACGGTCTGGAAGGCCACCATTCATTACTACACCTCTTAACGCCTCGAGCTTCAAAGCTAAATCCCTTATCCCTCATTCTTTTCGCTCATCACTGCCTTGGAGTCGAAAAATCTCATCATCCACTTGATGGAACCGAACCCACATTTTCTTCTTCTCCTCTTCTAAATGGCTCATCTTTCTTTCTATTTCCAAAGGAACCTCCTCGCTCCTCCCGACTTGGCCAGACAACTTTTCAACCTCTTCTCGAATCGACCTCTCCTCCCAGATTCTACTCATATTTTCCACTTCCAGATCATCCACTTTTTTCGACAATTCATTCTTCGTTCTTTCTAACTCTGCTCCGAACGCATCCAACCTATCCAACACCGCTTTCAGCTCTTCCTCCGTTTTCCTCGCTCTCGGATCCTCCACTTGTCCTCGCATCTCGTCGTCTTTCCGATTCATCCACCTATCGAGCTTGCTACTCAGCTTTGCATTCTCTTTTTCTACCCGTCTCATTTTCTCATCACTCTCTACTTGGGCACTTTTCATTCTTTCTAACTCCAAGTGGAACTCGTCACATGCCTTACCCGCTTGGTCACTGTATCGACGGATTATGCTTTGTACCTTCTCAATTTCATGCTCCATTCCTTCGACTCTCCTCATTAGGTCATCCTCGTCTCTTGAGAGCTCTTCTTCGATCGCAACTCCAAAGCAGTCGGCTACCATCAAACCCGATCTCAAGTCCCAGACCACGTTTTCACTCTCGGGCTTCACAAGATCTTGCCTCCAGCTTTTGTTTACTCTTTTCCTTTCCTTGTTTTCATTTTTCAGCACGCGTACTTGCTTTTCCCAAGTTTCTAGGACCTCGGCCATTTTCACTTGATTTTCCTCTAATTTCTCTATTTTGATCCTCTCGTTATCTCGCTCCACTTGCAACCAATTGACTTGACATTCCAAGCTCTTCACAAGTTCTACCAAGTCTCGATCATGAGATCCAGTGTCCTTGCTTTCACTTGCTCTCGCAGTCTCCGTTGACGAAGTAACTCCACCCTTGTCAACTTCCACATACAAGGAGGATAAACACCTATCAGATTGATTCGTTGTGACTTTTACGCCAGTCACCTCTTTTGAGCCACACACGTGCTCGCATAGTCTCTTTTTCCCACAGTCCGCACATGTGGGGACAAAATCCAACGAGGTGCATACACGAGGGCAATATTTGGCTATATGCCCAATCTGCTCGCAACACCAGCATCTCACATAATTTGATATCGGGCCAAATCGCCACCCTCGGTTCACATGACATCTTATGGTCGGATGAGAATCTATCCATCTCCTATTTTGTCCAAAATTCGGTTGCCTCATATTGGCATTCTCCAAACCACATGCTGGCTTTTGTTGGGCCATTTCTTTAATGAAGGTCAAAGAAGATTTGGGATCGTCTTGGCTGTGCCACACAATTGGGGCACCAAGCGAACTCGTAGCACTCTCGATGAGATGTGCTAAGCCAATTCCCGGCAGACGCACCAAAATGATTAGTCCCTTAAGCCCAAGGAAAAGATGATTATCCGAGACTTTATTTTGCTCAAATCCCTCACAATTGGTCCACTTGGATCACCTAGAGCCCACAATTATCTCTCGAGGAGTTCTTCCTATGTCTGTGCACTAGCTCATATGTTCCCGGCAAACGCACCAAAATGATTAGGCTCTTGAGCCCAATTTTGTCTGCAAGAGCACCCTTTTCTGATAGAGACAAGGTCTTCTCCTTCACTTTGCTTTGGAGCTTGTTCACAGTGAGATTCAATTGTGTTTGTTCTGTACAAGTACATATCACACTTGTAAGCCATTTTCATCAGAATATACTCCCTCCATTCCAGTAAATCAAATGCACAGGCAGAAAAGATATCATGGCTAGTGCTGAGCCATTTATCAAGCTAATTTGAGTCTCTGATAAACAGTTACTCTTCTATTAGGCCTGATAAGAGAAACCTTTGACACAAGTATGTAAATAGAAGTATATCTATCCAACTGTGCTTACCATGGTGAAGGATGAATAGCCTATCCATAACTGTTTATATCCCGATATGCTCATGCATGATATGAGGCAAAGGTCTCTAATAATGTAGCCCTAACCACATGCATTCATTCTTACTGCTCTGCCTCTGAAGCTTTTATGGTTGATATGCAATTCTTCGCCACATGCATCGTATAAGTAAGCAGTGATACTCCCACCCCTGTTCATGACAATATGCCTAGAAAGTCTATATGACAATGGCCTCAACACACTACAAAGCCTCTACCATCCAATGCAATGGCTTCAGGAGAAAAATAAACAAATTTCTTTTGTGGAGAGCGCTTAATGTCAATGGCCGAATGGGCCATTAAATCAAGATCTTGATACTTTCTGTCCTCACAATTTTTTTCGAGGAAAAAACTATGGACGCATTTCTATGCTCACTGAAGGATTCTGCACCTGGGTATGAACCATAAACATGAAATGCTATTCACACTATAGTGACACTTCACAAATATCAAAAAGAAAATAAGCATAGAAACGGGCCTTACCATCTTCAAGCTTCATGTGAGTCTCATGAAAAGGCAAACTAACAAAAAAATCACCACCTGCACCCAGAATCCATAAAGGCTTTGATCCATCATGACTACCACAAGTCTTGCAAGTGATGTCAGAATCTTTATTTATAAAATGTGTTCCCTCTTCATTCAACATGGGAACACTTGACTGGGAAGTCCGAGCAATTTTACGTAGGGTTGTCAAGCCTCCCGATTACTGTTCCAAGCCTTGTCACTCTCTACAAGCTCCTGACGTGTAAGTAGTAGTAGTTCTGCTTCATATTCAACAACTGACAAATCATGCTGCAACTTCTGTACACCCTCATCCATTTGCAATCATGTAAACAACGGAATCACAAGCAATCATATTCGAAGAGAACTTGGGAAAGTATTTTCTCCATCAGTTAGCAACGCAGGCAATCAACAATTTTTTCCTTTCTCTGCATAGACATCTCTGCATAGACATCAGCTTGATACCACAGCATTGAGTTTCCCTCCAGGTTCATAAATGATATCAGATTAGCATAATATCATATTGCAATCTTACGAGCTGATTTTCTTTAAGCAATCATGCATGAGAGGCTCACGGAAAGAATCAATGTTGCCATCATCAACCCGGCATTCCATTATGTTCGCTTTACAGTTGGTATCGTGTTTGCAGCCCCTGTGGCTTGCCTATCTCCCATGAATTGCATGTTCGAAAATGATTTTTGGAGAACACAATGCCATCTTCAAGACTGCGTCCTTCATCTGCACCTCTGTGGCCATCTTTCCTCTTTCTTGAAGTTCTCCCTTCCTAGAGGTTTCTGAGACAAGCTCCCTGCCTCTTCTCTCACCCTGCATTTGGTTCCCCAAGAGTCCTTTCACGTCGATTGAAGCACTCTCTTCTTCCTGTTGTCTTACTGATCTCCGAGTGCTCTCATCTTCCCGACCAACCCAGCAGTCCTTTCCTTCCTTTGTCTTCAGTAACTCCAGCACATAGCCCGACCGCTGACCTCATAGCACAGAGAGCCCGAAACCATCATCTACGTACAGCCAAAAAACAAAAGAAACCCACCAAATGAATATAGCAGCCCGACGATTACCCCCCCCCTTTTCGTGCTGTCCTTCTCTAAAACCCCCAACAGAGCACTGCTATCTACCCTTGCTCGTGCGCGAAAATAAGGCATACCCCCTTCTCTGTTGTAATCTCCAGCTATCCGACACGGTATTCCCCTTATTATATATTGACAGCATAGACCAACTTCTTGCTGTATTCGAACTCATCATTTAAGATCTGTGTTGCAGGTTGTCTCAGTTCTGGTCCCAATCATAGTAGGTATTTGGATATCTACTATAGGTTTGACAGTGCCCAGAAGCATGATAACAGACACATTCATTCTGGGTCTTCTGGACAAACCCCCTTCAATATGCTCTTGATGGTTGGACTAGTATAACTTTCTACTGTGACCTTGACAAGCCTTTATGCCTTGACTCAAATCGCAACCCCCAAATGTGAGAAAAATCCAGCAGCGTGCCCCAGCTGTGATTGCCCTCGCATGTTTGACACGGGGAACAATATCTTTGTATGGAGGCAGGTTTTCAATATCCGCAGCCTGAACTACTCACGAATACATTATGATATGATTGCATTACTACTATTTGCAATCCTCTTCCGGATCCTTACACTGTTGGCATTCAGATTCACAAGGCACTACAAAAGAACTTGATTGCCTCTGCACTAGGGAATCGAGCTTCATTCATCATGAAATCCAGTATCTTCGATCCAATTGTTCTTTGGAACTCGCTTCTTGATTCTTAGCCAAACCATGAATCATACACCATATTGTTCTAGAACTATGTTTCTAACGCAAGAATAATACCAGATGTTAATATAATGAGTTAATGTTCTTCACTCAAAAGCGTCTGCATTGAAATAGCCCAGCTTTCCGTTCTTAACAAGGTCAGGGGCTGCAAATTTTTACCACTTGAGAACACGGGTTTTATGATTGGTCACAGGCTTTCTGTCCATTTTTTCACAATATAAAATCTTTCTGGACGCAGACACATAAAAACTACAGAAGGCATTCGTTGAATCAGCTGCATAGGTGAATCAGCTGCACGAGTTATTTACAGCATTCAACTGTTATTTTTTTACCTGCTTACGAAGATGGCGGGAACTTCTCTTCCCCTCCCAAATGAGTATCACCTGCAGTAGCCTTCACTTCAAATATTCCCTCTTTAATAGTCAGCAGAGACACGTCGAAAGTACTACCACCAAGGTCCAAGATCAGCACGTTCTTCTCACCAACGCTTGTAGCCTTCTTGTCCAGGCCATAGGCGATTGCAGCAGCAGTAGGCTCGTTGATGATACGCATGACATTAAGACCGGAAATGACACCAGCATCCTTGGTGGCCTGAATATAACAGTCCTCCCCGTTGCATCATTTGTTCATGACTCTTATGCAGAACGTTCCTCTTTAATTTTTTTCTCGGTTGCCTCTACCCTGCTATAGTCTCCCCTGTCCATTCTGAATGAAAAAGATGTATCTCCCTTTTTGTTAGTGCTCGCTTCCAGCACATGATGCTCTCCGTGTTCTTGTGCGCGTTGATTATAACAGTCGGATCCTCTTTTGCCTTCTGTAGTTCAACTCGTTACCACTTCTCCAGGGTTTTACCATTAGCAACCATGCTCCCCTTCCCTTCGAATCCCTTTTGCCACGAGAGGTTTCCCCCCAATCGAATACACCTCCAGGTCTGCCTCCCCTCGACTGTAAGCAAACCCCTCAGCTCCGCACGCTCCTCAACCCTTTGCGCCCGCACATGAAGAAAAACCTCCAGCCACAAGAACCAACAAAAATAATAAAAAAACAAGTCGACTTCCCTCCGTGGATAAGATAAGATGAGGCGCCCCTTATCTCTTTTCAAAACAAAAAATTTTAATCAGCTGCTGGGCTCTTATCTCCACACTTGGCATACATGTCGACCGATGCATTCCCCAGAATAGAACCATCTTCCAACATCCCAATCACAATAACTTCAGTATGTATTTCCTTGCCTCTCTCTATTGCCCCGATCTGGCCACAGGCTTTCAGCACACAAGCAAAAGTGACAGCATCCGGGGAAAGATTTTTTTCAATCGCAATTTTTTCAAAGCATTCGAGTGCTATTTCACCTTCTCCATGTTCACAATAGCCTGCCATGAGGCTAGTCCACAAAACCACATAAGTCTCCCAAAGTGACCTGTGAAGGAGGCCATGTCACAGTCATACCAGGACACAGTTACTTTTATGGGCATCACTACTTGCATGCATGTTTAGAGAAAAGCTCCCGAGTAACGCACAGATCCCTAATAACCCGTTATTTACAATAACCTTAGGTAGTTCTCTGTAACTTGTTGCTACATCTATGGGACCATAGGCTTTTAGCATGCCAGAAAGGGTCACAATATCAGGGTGAAAACCTTCCTGAGTCATCTGCACATAGCAACCGAGTGCTTCTTCTTTATGCCCAAGTTGAGCGTATCCTTCAACTATTGCATTCCATGAAATCACGCCCCTGCAATAAATATCTCCACATGCTTCTAATGAATTATCAAATTCATTCTTCAAGTACCTGAACTCAAACAAATTCCAGCCACATAGAACCACATTAGTGCATCAAAACCACACAACTTGTGGGCTAACAGATACCTTGGGTGTTTCTTCTTCATTCTCGGCCTGGATTGCCTCTAAATACCATTCCTTTGAATCAAATTCTAGCTCCATCTCTATGCTTTCGTACTCCTCCCTCCCTTCCTTTTCTAGTAATTCTCCTACCTCCACTTTTTGAAGGATTACCATGTAAAAACTTACATCATAACCTTCTTCATCAATGCATCCATTCATAGTTACTACTTGATCATTTATGCACACATCTAAGGTGGCTAAAATATCCATCCATCCATGTGGTTCAAATGCTTCATCTAGGAAAATTTGAGGCATATACATGGGATCATCTATGGGTCGGTAATTTTGATGCCCGATTGGCCATAACTAAGTTTTATTTTCTTCTCATTTTGCCTCTTTACACATCCATAATTGAGCATCTTCATGCATCCATGATTTCTTACTTGATTTTGCACTATGAATAGAGAGATCATCTTCCTTCTTATGTACGAGATCCATTGTAGTGGGGGAACATCCCTATATGAAAATTGTTGGTGCAAATCACAAGCCTACACATTTGGCTTGTAGCTCATATACATATGAAGTTCCATGGAAACCATTTCTAATGGAGAATTGCTTCTTTACCCTTGTAAAAGTTATTTTTTTTTACTTGAGAATATTTGTAGCTACCTACAAAAGTCGTGGACTTGATTAGTTGAAAAGCAACAACCACATTGAGAGAATATCTCCTAGAATGAGGGTACACTTTTTAGAGAGAGCCAAAATTTGAATTCAAATTCAAATTTGATTGGAACTTTTATATAGACTCCTATGAAAAAGTCCTCATTAGAGTGGTCATATCACAAGCTCTCCATTGTCATTCTTTATGTATGTAAGGCCTACATTGTAGCCTACACCACTCTTCATCATAAGGCTATGATTACTAAGCCTATGACATTGTACAACATTGTTCATTAATACATTACACTTACATTGTTCATCTATGACATCTCTGTTATACTCATTATCTTCTATCAACTTGTGCTGCTCATATCTCACTCATTTCTCGACCAAATTCAATCATCTAAAGCTTGTTGAATCAGCTCAAAGTTATCAACATGCGGACAAAGTTTGAAGCAATTCTATTCAGCCAATTAAGAGATATCTGCATCAAAGCACTCACTGGTGAATACCTGTAGAGGTCCTAAAAAATCGGGGGTAATGATTATTTTGCTAAATTGATTTCTCTGTGCATACTTGATCATTTCAAGTGATTCCACTTGGAATCATTAGCTTACTAAGCTAATTAGATAAATCTAAAAGGAATTTTTCCAATTCCTACTATACGGGTTGTACTCAACATTACAACCAGTAGGTGTATGATCCAAAATAGAAAGTTTTACTGGATTCTTCTATTGAGAAGTAGTCTGTTTTGATTAAATCATTTCATACATCGTTTGCAAAGTACATAGGTAGTTTTATGGTGTCATTGGAAAGCTAAGAGGGCCCACTTATCAACTATAAAGCTACAAGGGCTGGTACTAAGCAGTATTTGGCAGTACCTACTCATCACTTGAAGTGTCCATCCATCTTTCCCAACAGTTGTATCAAAGCAAAGTTAAGGTAAAATGGGAGATGGATTTCCTTCTTTCATTGATAGATTGGACAGGAACAACTATCAAGCATGGTCTCTAAGGATGAAGAGATACTTACAAGGAAGGAGCATCTATGGATACATCTCAGGAGATCACGAGATGCCCATATTCAGAAGCAAAGGATAACCTACAAGGGAAGAGAATGAAAGACTCAACACATGGTGTGCCAAGGATGCACTAGCATGGTCTTATTTACTCAACTCAATCTGTGATTTTCTTCTTCCACATATTAGAAACTGTAAGACATCCCAAGAGACTTGGGAAACGTTGTCTTCTTATTTTTCCTCCAACACAAGGGCCAGGAAGAACCAGTTGTGGATTGAATTCACAACCCAAAGGAAGCAACCTAAGCAAGCTATCTCAGAGTATGTGACCAAAGTTAAAGATTGTGAAGAGATGGATAGGTATGTGTTGAAGATGAAGAGGTGTTGCAAAATCTTTGCTCTACACCAGCCAAATGAACTCCAGGAGTAGATGGTGGGCCCTTTTAGCTTGCCAATGGATGTATTAGACACCCTATGTACCTTGGAAGATCACTCTCAAAAAGATAGATCAAAACAGATAAGTTGGAGTTAGCTCAGAGGTGAAAACTTGCTATTCTTGGTTGATACACCTGTCCAGTGTTTTACATAATTCTCTGAGCACAGCAGCAATTAGATTAATTCCTCTTGGGGCAGGCTAGGTAGCTTAAAGAGCTAACTTTAGAGAGTAATCTCATCAAAAATAACAAACCACACACTGAGAATGACTTTTAACAAGTGATGACATCATCCCGATTTTCACGGGCTGCTACAGAAATAGACCAGTGAGCAGAAAAAGTAACATAACTCAAGATGTAAGAATCCAATGATCATGAAAATTTGTATGCTTATACTAGACAGTAAGCTGAATCCAAGAAGCTTGAAATCACTGAAGTTGGATGAGTAAACACTGAGAAATGACTCTGACAAGATGACTGAAAAAGTCGGGTACCTGACAGAGAAGTGAAGATGAACATACCCTGTTGACTTCAAATGAACATAACTGAAGATTCCAACATCCAAATGACATGAAAATTTGTGAGCATATAGTAGCCTTATAGAGCTAACTTTACCAAGTTAAATCACTGAAAATGATGAACCAAGTGCAGAGAAACAATCTCTGCAAGCTGACTGAGAAAAACTGAAGTAATGGCAGTGAGTAGTACACATCACAAGAACATGGAAAGATGACCTCAAATAATCATAAAAATGAAACTATATTGCTTGTACAATACAATGACTTACTGATACATATGTGTGCCTTGTAATCACACCTTGATATGGCATAAAGCTCAGCTCTTGGAGGTCTTCACATAGAGCTCTCTAGCCACGACTAAAACTGCCATCTATTTATAGTTGAGTTTGGGAGGCTAACTTCCCTCAATCACTCTCCAATCAATCAATGATTGATTTGATTCTCTACCTACCACAAATCACGAATTCGTGGCTCCTCTTTCCATTCTTGATCATGTGGGCTCAACCACTTAAGATTCTCTTACTTTTACATTAAGTAAACTCTTCAAAAGTTACAAGAGGTAGTTCACAAGTGAACTTTACATAGTCTTCTTTTTAAAGCTTCTTCTAAGACTTTGTGAGACTCAAGCCAATACTTAGGCTTGTCATAGACTTGCTCCAACAAAGATGTAGTAGATCAGTTATTATAGGAGAAGAAATTGAAGAGGATCAGATTGTAAGGCAAGTTATTAATGGCATTAAAACTGATGACAAATGGGAGAGCTTCACAACTGCCATGGATCTATACATGGACATGCAGATTTCAGATCTTACCACACTCATGGGGAAACTATTCACCCATGAAGCCAAGCTCAACAAAAATGGAAAATCTTCAAGAGGTAATAGCTCTTCTGCCCTATACACTCATAAGAATAAGTCTAAAGAGAAAGGCAAGAACAAGAAGGTAGAAGATGAAGGAACTACCTCCCAAGCCAACTATGCAAGGAGAGATAGATCATCAAGAGGAAGGGGCAGAGGAGGTAAGCAAGGTAGGGGGAGACCTTATAACTCCTCACCATGCAATATTTGTGGTTTATCAAATCATACTATAGATGAGTGTTTCAAGAACTTCAAGAATAAGAGAGGAAGAGGTTATCAAAGAGATGGATACACACAATCAAGAGGTAGGTTCAACCATCACCAAGGATACAACAACAAATACAACAATAATTACAATGGAAACTACCAAGGAGGATACAAATACAGAAAGGATTACAACAACTACACAGGAGCAAGAAGATTCTCTTCTGATTATGAACATGAATTCAAAACCAGGTATAAATGATGACCATCTCTTCTACATTGACTCAGGATGCTCAAATCATGTGGCAGGCAATGTAGCTCTTCTCTCTGACCTTGAAGAACCAAAGGGTAAGCATCAGGTACAAACAGGTGATGACACCAAGCACTCAGTAATTAAATTTGGAAATGTTAAGAACTCTGATGGGAACAAAAATCTCTTGAGTAGGGTTCTATATGTACCAACTATTACCAAGAATTTGATGAGTGCTGGAGAGATTGTGGAAAAAGGTTTGCAGGTTAGATTCAATCAATATGGAGCATTTGTGGAGGACCCCAAGCATGGGTTCAAGAGAATTACCAAAGGAGAAAAGACAGGTAGACTTTTCACTTTTGAACTTGAGGATACAAGGAACATAGCACTCTATAATTATAAAGATCAAACATATACTAATCCTTGTTTTCTTTCAAAAAGGAAATAAAAAGATGCGGTAAGAGATCTCACTTATAAAAGAAAGGGAAACGGAGTGACGAAATGACAATATACTACTGCAATGCACCACACAATTGCTATATTTTCTATTGAAGCTAACACACTTTTCATTACAAGTGCAGATGGCTTCTGAAGATTCTAAAGCAATGATTCAGGAGGACGTATTGGAATTTCCTCTACAGAGTGTAACCAAAGCAAAGGGACATTGGTTTAGAGAAGATCAACCTGCCGGGGAGTATCTCTTCGTAGTGACCATCAAAATCATGGATACGGATCATCAATTCCCGATTATGTCCCAAGATTTTAAAGTGGTGCATGAGCTTCCATCTACAATTGATATCATGAAGAAAGCGGGCCTACACAAATATTTTGAATTACCGATCTACAAACCCGACTTTCAAAGATGCATGCAGGTGATGAATACATTACACCCAGCACTACATGATCCATTGGTGCCAGAGGCCAGAGTCATGGACGGAGTAGGTGAATGGGTAGTCATTCAGTACACATGATTTGATTAAAGAAGCTTTCGGATGGGAGAAGGACGCAATCACTGTCTTGAAGGAAGAAAGTTGAGGGGCAAAGACCAGAACCTTTACCGACATCAATCGAGTTGACATTGAAGAAGAAGTCAGAGTCATCCACCAACACTTCTGCTTTCCTAACATGCATCGATACACTACTCCTTAGAAGATTATTGTCCAGCTACTCTCACATGCCATTAAAGAAATTGGAAATCAAAATAGTCAGACCCGATACATACAGGAACGACTATTTGAGGCGAAGAAGCAATGGAATAACAAGAAGTTCCTAAACGGAATTGTAGCTTTAACCGTCTTGATCTACCATGCTTTAGGTATTAGAGAGCACCTCCAAGAAATGCCATCATTGACTGCTATGGCTAAGTATGTCAAAGTTGCGATAATACCAAGAAAGAAAAAGGGAGCCAAGATTGTTGAAGTAGTAGAAACTAGCTCTCAACTCAAAATGAGAGGAACAAAGAGATTAAGGGAGGTAAAGCAAGTAGAAGAAGAAGTTCCAGCCACAAAAAGGGCACACGTGCTCCCAAAGACAAGAATTGACGAGCAAAGACCAATCACAGAAGAGGAGTTAACCAAAGCCGTGGAAGATACACACCAATATACAGAAGGGCAAGTTAATCTACCAGTGCAAGGGCATCATTACCACTAGACCCATCAAGATACGAAAGCAAAAAGAAAGCTAACCAAAGTACATAGATACACAGAATTCGGGTTGGATAATTCTAGCTCATCTTCGGATGCACAAGAAGAACCCAAAACATCCTTATTAAATGTGGACATTCAAAGTGAATCCAAGGATGATGGACAATGGGAGGAACTTAATGACGTAAACTACAATGAAGCAGAAGAGGGCATAAAAGTAAATCAAACTACCCTCAACCCCAATCAAGACACAACAACCAAAGCAGGAAATCAAGAAGGGATACATGTCATCCAACTTAATGATACTTCAAAAATTCAAATCAAAGAGACAACGTTTAAAGGAGAGGGATCACTAAAGAATCCAAAAGAAGAACCAAACAGAAGCTATAGTGGAAGAATCGGAACCCTTCACTCCGATAAGGGTTGTGGCAGAACCCTCCCCCATGGATGTCACATTTCAAGGGAGTGCCAGGAAACTCATTGATCTAGACGAAGAAAGAAAAGAACCAGAAATACAACTACAGATCAGACAACCACATAACGAAACTATCCATGTGGAGCACGGAAAGGATGTACAAATAGGAGAAGCTCCGAGCATTCCAAGAACATGGTTGAATGTCGACATCGCTCAGCTCAAACCAGTAGTGCAAGACATGATCAGAACCGCAATAGATACACAACAATTAATGCTGGAGGCTGATGAGGACTATGATCAAGCGATGCAGGACAAGCATGAACTTCAAGAAATGGGTAAGAACCTTTTAGCACAATTAAACCTAGCAAGAGAGCAAATAATACATAAAGAAAATGAAGTTCAAGAGGTCAAAAAGAAGTGCAACATTTTAGAGACAGAAAATGCAAAATTAGAAGAACAGCTACAGGAATTATAGAAGAAATATGAGGTTAGCGAGGCTGAGAAGACTTGGATGCATGCAAGAAGTAAAATACTAGAATCACAAATAAAGGTATATATGGAGGAGGTAGAAAACCTAAGGAGCAGAAACAAGGAGCTAATGACAACTCTTTTGAGTGATCAGCCTATTAAGGTTCAAGAAAGACCAGAAAAAGACATCAAGGAAATGGAGGAAAAGATAGCCAGGTATAAAGATTAGCTCAAGCAGGAGCAGGCAGTCATTACTGAATGGGAAAAATGATATATGGATGATACCGCGGCTTTAAGGACAAAATGGAAAAAGGTAGAGAATAGATATATGACACAATGTAAAGAAGACACTGATCACCTTGCTATCGTAGCCGAAGAAATTCTCAAAAACAAGGACATGACTGCTAAGGCCAATGAAGAAATCAAGCAAAAGGATGATATGATAAAGCAGCTACCAGAGCGACTAGAGCAGAAAACAATTGAGGGGACACCAGTAGTTCCAAAATCCACAGGGGCTACTGAGGAGATTGAGGTACGTCCTCTCTCTCCCCCCTTACATCATTCGCCAATAAGGGAGGACATGGAGACCCAATTTGAACGTAATAATCGGGGTGAAGTGACTACAATCACTATTTGGGCAACATTGTTACATGGAAAAGTTATGGGGCCTATTTGCCAGATCTGCGTTGACTACTTTGCCTACTTGTTCCTTGCTCCGACTCCCTTCTTTGGCTTCCTTGTCTTGTGGGTCCTTGGGTGCCTTGGTTGCTACTAACATAAGGGTAGTGTTCTCCCTCAGTCTACTCATATCCCTAATTTGTTGTTTCTGCACTAGCTAAAGGCGTAGCTGGTACTATGGCTCTTTCCACGTTCTCCTCTAGTTGAGTGTATTTGAATGGCACTATATTCTATGGATGGGGTGGTTGTTGTCCTAATACTGGTTGTGGTTGTCCATATCCTCCTTGCTCATAAGGTTTGGGTGCTCCTTGTGGGCCTAGATAAGGGTTGTATCTAGGCATCTCTCTACCTTTCTCTCTGGGAGGGTGTAGCTCAGTGATGAGTAGCACCTCCTTTAATGTCAATTCCGGAAGACGTGAGGATGGTATGAAGACCTCGAGCAAGTGAAGGCACAAGTGCGTGAGTGAGAAGCACACTAACATGCACACACATACACACACACGCGCACACACGGTAAGACAAAAAGTGGGAAGCAATGGAGTTCTTTTGATTACTTTCAAAAAGTTCTTACAAGTTCAAATCAATTACAAGCTAACCTCAAAAATGAGCTCTCTAGCTCTATTTATAGTTTTTGACTAGGTTTTGGCCTTGTCCAGACCTAGTGTCCTGCCTAGTTAAAAATTAGGTTCTCTACCCTATTTGGAGGTTCAAACGGAGTCTAAAAAATGTGAAAACTGATAGGTAGGTACTTCTAAAGCTCCTCCAGCTCAAGGACTCCTTGGCTTGCACAAAATGGAGCTACAAAAATGTGAAATGGTATTTACAATGGTTTTTAGTGATGAAAATCACTATTTTTGTAGGGATTTCTTCTAACATTTTGACACACATTTCCTCGAGCTCCCTACTTGCTCCTTCTTCTTGTGTGCCCAACTCTTTGATGCCTGAAAAATTTAAATGGCCTACTTGCCAGATCTTCTTTGACTACTGTGTCTGCTTGTGCTGTCTCTTCGTTCCGACTCCCTTCGTAGGCTTCCTTGTCTTGTGACTCCTTCGGTTCCTTGACTACTGCCAACACCCCCCCCTCTCTCGCGTCTGTCGTCTCTGATAGACCCTTGTCTAGCTGTGCGTTGAACATATTATTGAACAACATCGGCAGCGAGGTGGTGTTCTTCTAGTCGTATCCCCCGTGCTAGATCTGTTAACAATGCATCCCAATTCACTGGTCCTGGTACGTCTGGATTGTTGGTGCATACCAATCACCAATTGAAGGCTTGGAAGATCAAATGATGAAGGAAGAATCAATTCCTAAAGTGTGGAAGAAGATTACAATCAGAAGACAAGAGAAGTGTACACATATGTACATTAGCATAGTCATAGATGACTTAGATCTTTTGTTCAGTAAGAATTATGTACAAATTATCTATAAATACCTTGAGAAAAGTCGGGGCATGTATGAGAGCTTATGTGACATTAGTTAGAAGTCAAGAATGAGGGAGATAGAAGTCATAAGATAGAGGAAAGTGATTTTGAGTTAGCTCTCATCACTCAGTTGTATTTTCTCTGAGTAAATGAAAAATTTTGCGCCCGATGTTTCTGTGTGTTCTCCTTCTACAGTAGATCAATTGTGGAATGCTTTTGTACAAGTCTAAGTTGAGAGTTGCTTGACCTCTGTGCAAAGTTTCAGCTTCCAATTGTAATCAGGCTGAGTGAATTGAGTGTAGGAACATTCATATGTGAAGTGTATTCACTGGTTCCTAAAACAGGCGCATATTTTGAAGTTAATGTTTTGGTCATTTCTCCTAGCACAGTTTAAAGTTTTGCATGAGTAAGGGCTTAATCTTTAAGTTGGAAGATAAGCTACTTATGTCTAGAAGCATTTTGTAAAACGGGTTCTATTCAAAGAGAACCAAGTCTTAAAAGTTACAGGTGTAGAGTCGACTGTTTTGGATAACAGTTTCTGACATAGGTAACTTGTGAAATCAATTTCTCAAGTTATACTTAATCTTTTGAAGTAATTCAACTTGGAATAGTTGCGCAATCTCTAGGAGATGATTCGTACAAAGTTTCATAAAAAACTTTACAGATTTGATAGGTCAATGTGAATGAACAATGCAGCAGACTTTTCTGTGTATCATCTTCTTCACAGATTTGTTAATTTCTGATAAGTTAGCAATTGATCCTCTAAATTAGTGAAGTATTTGACTTAATCTTGGTACAGAGGTGCTCTAATCACAAGAGTAAGTTGTTCTTTTGGAGATTAACATTCTCCATCAGTGGTATCAGAGCAGGAGACATCAATTTCAAGAAAAGAAGGATCCCGACTGCTGCAGATACAAGAAATTCAACACTTGAAGGACTAAGGAGTGAAGGCTTGGAGTTAAAGCTTGAGGAGAAGACTATTTGACATCAAGAAAGGCAAAAGGAGTTCAATTCAAAGTAAAGGTACATACATTGTTTGTAAAGCTTGAAGTTTCAATACACAGGTGGATACAAGATGGGAGAAAGCTTGCAGATTGATAAGCTAGATAGGGAGAACTATCCAGCATGGTCCATGAGGATGGAAGCACACCTCATGAGCAAAGATCTTATATCATTTATTACAGGAGATGAAGAAAAACCAGAATTTGCAGATCCAAGTATTCCTACTAGGGAAGAACTTGCAATGTTGAAGACTTGGATGAGAAAGGATGCTCAAGCAAGGAGTATCATCTACATGGCTGTAAATGATTACCTTCTACCTCACATCAGAGGTTTAGAAAGTGCTACAGATGTTTGGAATGCCTTGGAAGAGCATTTCCAAAATACAACTAAGTCAAGGAAGTCCTCACTATGGGCTGAGTTCACAACCTTCAAGAAGAAGAGCTCACAATCAATTTCAGATTATGTGGCAAGGATGAAAGATATTGCAGATAGCTTGGGAGCAGTGGATGAAGATATTGAAGAGGAAAAGTTGGTAAGACAAATACTTACAGGTCTAAGAGGTGATGAGAAGTGGAAGCCTTTTATATTATCCATAGAGTTGTCACTTGATCACTTTACTCCTGACCTTAATCAATTGCTAGGACACATGCTAACCTTTGAGCAGGATCTTAAAGGAGACAATGATAGAAGTACAAGTCAAGCTATGTACTCCAAAGACAAGAAAAAGAATGGCAAAGGAAAGCAATCAAATGATGATGAAGGGAATTCAAATCAAGCTAACTTCACAAAAGGGAAGACAAATTTCAGAGGTAAAGGAAGAGGAGGTAAGAACAAAGATAATGCTAAAGCTTGTTGGATTTGTGGCAGAACAAATCATTTGGCAAATGATTGTTGGTATAACAATCAAAGTGGAGGATACAACAATCAGAATTATAGTCAAAGAGGTAGAGGAGGCAGAAACCAAAGAGGTAACTTCAGAGGAAGAGGTGGTAGGACATCATATGGTAGAGGAGGTGGAAGGAACTTCCAATCTCAGTCCTACAACAATAATTATTACAATTATGCATCAGATCAGAAGGATGACATGACTCTTATCTTGAATGCAACTCATGAATCAATGGGAGAAGATCAAAGAGTGTTTTATATTGACTCAGGGTGCAGCAACCATCTGAGTGGGAATCTATCCTTGATGACTGATATGGAAGCAAGGGTGAATGGACATACAGTCCAAACAGGTGACAATACCAAACATAAAGTGGAGAGCATTGGATCAGTGAAGACAAAGAGTGGAAGTACACTTCTGAGTAAGGTACTTTATGTTCCTACTATTCCTAAAAATTTGATAAGTGTAGGGCAAATTGTGGAGAAAGGATATGAGGTAAGATTCACAAATGATGGTGTTTATGTACAAGATCCAAATCAGGGATATAGAAACATAATTGCAGGTAAAAAGGAAGGAAGATTGTTTACTCTCAAAGTCCAAGGTAATGTGGGACATGCATTGTTTACCTATGGAGGTCAAAAGGTGTCTGAATTAGACCTATGGCATAAGAGGCTAGGTCATTTCAATGAGAGAGCTATAAAGGAGATGTCAAAGAATCAGGTGGTGCTTGGATTGCCAAACATTGAAGGGCAACATATGGTGTACAAGTGTGAAGCTTGTCAATTAGGTAAAGCACATAAAAGTTCTTATAACAAATCAGGGTACAAGTATTCAAACATGCTTGAATTGGTTCATACAGATGTATGGGGTCCCTCAAGGGACTATAGCATAAATGGATCCAGATATTATGTGTTGTTTGTTGATGATGCAACCAGGTGGATTACTTTGTATGTAATCAAGGATAAATCAGAAGTCTTCAAGACATTCAAACATTTCCATGCTTATGCAGAAAGGATCACAGGACAAAAGCTAAAGAGGTTAAGATCAGATGGAGGGGGAGAGTATTTCTCAAAAGAGTTTGATGATTATTTGTGGAATGCAGGTATCAAAAGAGAAGTGACTTGCAGGTACTCCCCTCAACAAAATGGAGTAGCAGAAAGGAGGAATAGGACTCTTGTAGAGTTTGCAAGAGCCATGATGAAGGAAAAGAATTGTCCAAATTACTTATGGGCAGAGGCCATTAACACTGCAACATACCTTGTGAATAGGTTGCCTTGCAAAGCTTTGGATGGAGGAACCCCTTATGAAGCATGGTGGGGTAAGAAGCCTAGTCTTGATCATTGCAAAGTATTTGGATGTATTGCATATGCTTATGTTCCTTCACAATTAAGACATAAGCTAGAACCAAAAGCAGAGAAGTATGTGTTTATTGGATATGATGATAGACAGATGGGTTACAGGTTGTGGAGTCCATCCACAAAGCAATTTCTTGTTACTAAAGATGTGACATTTGATGAGCAAAATATGTGGTATACAGGATCACCAAATGAGTATACAGGTGTTGAAGAAATTCAAAGGAAAGGAAAGGCAAAGGTAAAAGTTTGTGAAGAAATTGTTGATGAAGTTGACTCTAGATGTAGAGTGCAGGATCATGTAGAAGAAGGGCCAAGATTTGATCCAGAATCAAATGAGGCTGAAACTTCAAGAAGTGCAGAAATCAGGAGATCTACAAGAGAAAGGAAAGAGCCTATAAGGTATAGTTATGATACATCTTTCCTAACAACAAAAGATTATGCCTACATTGTGAAAACAGAAGAAGATCCAACTACTTATGAAGAAGCCAAAGGTAAACAGAATTGGGAGAAGGCAATGCAAGAAGAGTATGATGCTCTACTTGAAAATGAAACTTGGGAATTAGTACCAAGACCAAAGAATCAGAAAGTCATTGGATGCAAGTGGGTATATAAAACAAAGAGGTTTGCAGATGGTAAGGTGTCTAGATATAAGGCTAGACTAGTGGTTAAAGGTTATGCCCAAACTTATGGGGTAGATTATGATGAAACCTTTAGTCCTGTTGCTAAGATGTCTACAATTAGGACATTGATTGCTATTGCTACTTGCAAGGGATGGAAATTATCACAATTGGATGTGAAGAATGCATTTCTTAATGGTTACATTGCAGATGAAGTATATATGGAGCAACCAGAAGGCTTCATGGAATCAATTGGATCAGATTATGTGTGTAAGCTCAAGAGAGCTTTATATGGGTTGAAGCAAGCCCCAAGAGCTTGGAATTACAGATTGGTCAAGTTCTTGAATGAATGTGGATTTCAAGCATCAAAGGCAGATAGTAGCTTGCTAGTGAAGGCAAGTGAAAATGGATACATTTACATGTGCATTTATGTTGATGATATTATTGTTACAGGAACAGATGCTCAAGGAATCAATGAACTCAAGAAGCAAATAGAGAAGGAGTTTAAGATAAGTGACTTGGGAAACTTATCTTATTTTTTAGGAATGCAGATTGTGTATACTCAACATGGAGTATATGTTTCACAAGAGAGATACTTGAAGAATCTTCTAGTCAAGTTTAACATGGAAGATAGCAGGACCTCAACTACACCATTGGAGGTAAATCATAAATTGAGCAGGTATGGAGGTGAAGAGTTCAATGATATGAAGAAATATCAGAGTTTGGTAGGTAGTTTAATCTATGCTACCTTGACAAGGCCAGATCTATCATATGCAGTAGGTGTGTTATCACAATTCATGCATTGTCCAAAGAAGACTCATTGGATTGCAGCCCAAAGGGTACTCAGATATATCAAAGGAACCCTAAGTGAAGGTTTGTATTATGGTTTCACTTCTGATACAAGAATCAAAGTGTTTAGTGATGCAGATTGGGCAGGTGACTCAGATGATAGAAGGTCTACCCATGGATATCTATGTTATGTTGGAGACAAGTTAGTGTCTTGGTGTTCAAAGAAGCAACATACAGTTGCTTTATCATCCACAGAAGCTGAGTATAAGGGAATGGTAGAAGCTGCAAAAGAAGTCATATGGTTGAAGACTTTGATGAAAAGTTTTGAGACTGATCATAGTACTCCAATAATTTTTGGAGACAATATGAGTTCTTTGTATTTGGCAGCTAACCCTGTTTTTCATGCCAGGACTAAGCATATAGAGATACAGTATCATTTCTTGAGGGAAAAAGTACTAGATAAAGAGATTGAAGTGATGTACACTCCAACAAAAGAACAGGTGGCAGATATGATGACAAAGAGTTTGGATGGACCTAAATTACAAAGGTTCAAAGACATGGCAAGTATCAAGAAGACAGAGAAGACCTCAATTGATGATTGAGGGGGAGCTGTTGGTGCATACCAATCACCAATTGAAGGCTTGGAAGATCAAATGATGAAGGAAGAATCAATTCCTAAAGTGTGGAAGAAGATTACAATCAGAAGACAAGAGAAGTGTACACATATGTACATTAGCATAGTCATAGATGACTTAGATCTTTTGTTCAGTAAGAATTATGTACAAATTATCTATAAATACCTTGAGAAAAGTCGGGGCATGTATGAGAGCTTATGTGACATTAGTTAGAAGTCAAGAATGAGGGAGATAGAAGTCATAAGATAGAGGAAAGTGATTTTGAGTTAGCTCTCATCACTCAGTTGTATTTTCTCTGAGTAAATGAAAAATTTTGCGCCCGATGTTTCTGTGTGTTCTCCTTCTATAGTAGATCAATTGTGGAATGCTTTTGTACAAGTCTAAGTTGAGAGTTGCTTGACCTCTGTGCAAAGTTTCAGCTTCCAATTGTAATCAGGCTGAGTGAATTGAGTGTAGGAACATTCATATGTGAAGTGTATTCACTGGTTCCTAAAACAGGCGCATATTTCGAAGTTAATGTTTTGGTCATTTCTCCTAGCACAGTTTAAAGTTTTGCATGAGTAAGGGCTTAATCTTTAAGTTGGAAGATAAGCTACTTATGTCTAGAAGCATTTTGTAAAACGGGTTCTATTCAAAGAGAACCAAGTCTTAAAAGTTACAGGTGTAGAGTCGACTGTTTTGGATAACAGTTTCTGACATAGGTAACTTGTGAAATCAATTTCTCAAGTTATACTTAATCTTTTGAAGTAATTCAACTTGGAATAGTTGCGCAATCTCTAGGAGATGATTCGTACAAAGTTTCATCAAAAACTTTACAGATTTGATAGGTCAATGTGAATGAACAATGCAGCAGACTTTTCTGTGTATCATCTTCTTCATAGATTTGTTAATTTCTGATAAGTTAGCAATTGATCCTCTAAATTAGTGAAGTATTTGACTTACTCTTGGTATAGAGGTGCTCTAATCACAAGAGTAAGTTGTTCTTTTGGAGATTAACATTCTCCATCATGGATGTGGCACCCGCAGTTGTTCTGAATGGATGGTTCTCTCCACAGCAAATAAATGGAGGAGATGTGAGGGCCTAGGTACAAATATTTCTGAGTGATATTCCCAGAATCCTGTTACGAACATCTCCTCGAATGTCTGTTTAAAGCAAGCTGGGAGGTACTTTATTCTAGCGTGCCAAGCATATATTACCTCTATTGATGGGGTGGTGCTCATGTCGTATACCGGATCTTGGTTTCCTGTAAGAAATCCGACACCTGAGAAGTGGGGGTCTTTAATATTCTTGAATGTTCTGAATGTGATGAGCATTAGTTCAAAGATTTTCATGCACATTTGGGCCATCACATCGGGGGTATTCCATAGTCGAACGCTCCAGTGACGGATGGTAGAAATCATATAATTCACAGTGGGAGGTCCTTGTGGAGGTGCTAGATAAACATAGTTTAACCACTTTGCACAACCTTTGATGTTCTTGACAGCAATTGTAAACTCGGGCCAGGTGCGTCTGCGGAAGACTGGAACATAACAGGGATTGTATTTAATAAAAAGTGGCATGTTAGTCCAAGTACGAACCATCTCCGGGTAGGTCTCGAGAAGACGGATTCTCCAGGTGGGTTGATGAATGGATCCTTTTTTAGCACTTTTTGAGATATCATCAGGCCCAAATTGTGTGGTGAAAGTTGGAGGTTTGCCACATCTGCGTTGGATCTCCGTGTTGTAATCTGCAAGGAGTACACAATATGGCACATATTGATCGTCGTTGGTGCCGATCCATCTATGATGAGACATGCTGCGGAAATATTCTCACTTTATGATGGTGTCTTCTAATTTGGCCATTGATTGAATTTGGATTGCCACTCGATCTTCATGGGTTGTCGCTGTTTTTTCTAGTGTCTGGAGCCATTCAGGTACTTCGACTTCTAAGGTGTCCATTCCTTCTGAGGTCTGTTCACCACCTGGCATCGGCATAGGAACATATGGTTCCTCATACGTTTCATCCACCTCAATGGGTACCAATTCCTCAGGCTCTAGTTCTACAACTGGAGAGGGCTGCCTTTCATATTCCAGTAACTTCTTTTGCAGTTCCGCCACCTGCTCTGTCAATGCCTTTACTTCTGCTGAAGTCGAGGTCGTTTCTATGACTTTGGGTTGTGCCTCCTGTTCCCTGAGCTGGATACGTAGTTCATCCCGTTCCCTCTCCAAATCATCATGTGCTTCTAATAAATCAGCATAGCTTTCCACGATTGTTTTCATTATTTCTGAGGGAACTGCTTTGAATTGTTCTGGTTCGATTTCATGGGGAGAGCCTTCCATGGCAGCTTCTAGGTTTTCTTCGTTTTGTTTCTACAAACGTTTGTTTTCTTCAAGGACTCTAGCTGTAACATAATCCTAGTAGGAGATGGTTGAACTACACCCTAAGAGAGAGGATTAGGAAGTAATCCTCAACCATGGCTTTTGGGGCAAGTGGTTAGCCCATCATATTCCTAACCAAGAGGTTGTGAGTTCAATTCCTTACATTGGTATCAGAGCCTAGGAAGTAGGCTTAGGCATGGTGGAATGACCCAATGGCCTCTAAAAAAGGCGCTTGGGCATCCTCTATGTGAAAGGGTAGGAGTTGTGGAAGGCGAGCGCGTCGGTTTCAATGATGGACCTTACAATGATTGGGGTGTATCTCTCAATCCGTAGGTCGGATTGAGGCGTGTAATATATCGTTGGAAAGCTCTCGGAACGAACTTTCCAATCAGCTAGCTTGCAAGTGTGAATTCCTTGGGAATCCTTGGGTGGAACTTGATTGAGTGTTCAAGATACCAAGCATGGGTGAGAACAAGGTTCAAGACTGAGGTTGAGAACAAGGGCTCGAGACACCAAGGTTGCGAACAAGAAGGTTCAAGACACCAAGGTTGAGAGCAAGGGTTCAAGAGACCAAGGTTGCAAACAAGGTTCAAGAAATTGTGCGAGGTTGAGGGACATCAATTCAAGGGCACCTAGGGAGTTCAAGGGACTGATCATCGAGGCTAGAGGGATACAAGAGTCGATCATTGAGGACAATGATCGACCAAGGGGGGAAGAATGTAACATAATCCTAGTAGGAGATGGTTGAACTACACCCTAAGAGAGAGGATTAGGAAGTAATCCTCAACCATGGCTTTTGGGGCAAGTGGTTAGCCCATCACATTCCTAACCAAGAGGTTGTGAGTTCAATTCCTTACATTGGTATCAGAGCCTAGGAAGTAGGCTTGGGAAAGGTGGAATGATCCAACGGCCTCTAAAAAAGGCGCTTGGGCATCCTCTATGTGAAAGGGTAGGAATTGTGGAAGGCGCGCGCGTCGGTTTCAAGGATGGACCTTACAATGATTGAGGTGTATCTCTCAATCCGTATGTCCGATTGAGGCGTGTAATATACCGTTGGAAAGCTCTCGGAACAAACTTTCCAATGAGCTAGCTTGGAAGTGTGAATTCCTTGGGAATACTTGGGCTGCACTTGATTGAGTGTTCAAGATACCAAGCATGGGTGAGAACAAGGTTCAAGACACCAAGGTTGAGAGCAAGGGTTCAAGAGACCAAGGTTGCGAACAAGGTTCAAGAAACTATGGGAGGTTGAGGACATCAATTCAAGGGCACCTAGGGAGTTCAAGGGACTGATCATCGAGGCTAGAGGGATACAAGAGTAGATCATTGAGGACAATGATCGACCAAGGGGGGAAGAATGTAACATAATCCTAGTAGGAGATGGTTGAACTACACCCTAAGAGAGAGGATTAGGAAGTAATCCTCAACCATGGCTTTTGGGGCAAGTGGTTAGCCCATCACATTCCTAACCAAGAGGTTGTGAGTTCAATTCCTTACATTAAATGTAACATAATCCTAGTAGGAGACGGTTGAACTACACCCTAAGAGAGAGGATTAGGAAGTAATCCTCAACCATGGCTTTTGGGGCAAGTGGTTAGCCCATCACATTCCTAACCAAGAGGTTGTGAGTTCAATTCCTTACACTAGCCATGTGTTTTCGGAGTAAAGTTAAATTTCGCCGGACTCTCAGATTATCTGTTTGGTAAACCTCCAGTAAGGCTTCGAGTTGTTTGACACCTGACTCTTGTGATGGTTGGGGTGTCTCCAGGAGGGTTTGATGAGCTTGCTCGAGAGTGGTGTAGCGTTGATTGAGGTCTGCGTTTTCTTCTTCTATACTTGTAAGCCGTCTTTGTAGTTGTTGATGATTCGTCGTCAACTGGGGGGATGGGGAAGGGAAAGGGAGTTGTGAATGCTGTGGAGTCAAGTGGTGAGGTAGGTGGAGGGGGTATGGGAGATTGAGGTTGCATGGGGGGTGGGAGTGGTGCTGTGGCTGGTGATGTTTCCATTGTGTCAAATGTGTGTGTGACTATGTAGATGGGAACAGTGGGCGGGGTGGATGTGATATTTGTGAAGAGTGTTGTGTAGGTGGGCATGGTAACTCCTCCGAATTGGATGCCGAGAGAGAGAGGAATTCCCATGATGACTGTGGTAATGGCACAAATAGGTGTGGTAGTGCCAGGTGGGGAGGTGACATGTGTAGTGAGAGGTGAGGTGGGTGGTGAGAGTGGTTCCTGCTGATGTTCTTCTGTTTGTGTGTTGCCTTCTGGTTCTAATACATTGATGTGTATTTGTTTGCCAGATCGCATGGGACGGGTAGGCACTCGCTTCTCAAATCGATGAATATAAGTCATGGCTGCATGAACAGCCTCATCTAAGCCCACTGCATCAGCGTGCAGGTTCATTGATTCTATGAACATGTCATCCACACCTTCCTCGGCTAACATTTGGCTCATGATCATCTTTCTTGTTTCGTGCGACAGTTTGTGTTGCTCCTGGACCCACTTCATGGTTTCGTATAATCTTTTTATTTGGGCCGAGTATGCTGGGGCACTTGCTAGTTCTGAAAGTTCTTCATATTCTTGATCATACTCTTCGTGTGCCTCTTGTTCTTCTGTCTCTTCTTCATCGTCTTCTACTTCTACTACTCCCGGTTGGGTCGGGGCTGAAGTTGTAGTCGTGGGTAGTTGTTCTTGGGTCTGCTCCGCTTCTGTCTCCAGGTTAGATTCATTGATCAAACGGGCAATTTCTTCATCTGTTAGATCAGCAAGGGTGTACCCTTGAGGGAACTCCAAGTCGGAAGGAATAGGAGGAAACACTAGGTTGGGTCCTTCTGCACTTCGTCTGGGTAGGCGAATGGTGAATGGTCGTACACGCCTCGTTTGTGGAGGAGTCACCTCGGGTGTGGTAGTGGCTCCCCTTGGTTGAGCGCATGGTAATTGAACTCCCCCTCTCATCTTCTTCGATGGAGGGCCCGCCGTTGATAGTCGTCTTTGGAACTCTTGAGCCCTGGACCATACTAGTGCTCTTTGAATTGGCACGTCGTACGCTAAGCACCTATAAATTATTCTTGTGAGAGCACAGCATCCATGGAGTACATTTTTCTGTTTCTTATTCCACCGTTGATGGGATAGGTGTATTTGATCGATTATCTAGTGCGGTATGTTGATGGTGAGGTTCTCTGTCTCCGCCAAGTACAAGCTGAACCATATCATTTTTGGTGGCATAGTGAATCGTTCTTGGGCGGGAAAAGAAAAATGTTGCATGATAGTTCGTAAGTGTAGAGCAATGGTAGGTGTCATTGCTACCATGTCCTTCAATTTGTTGAGGTCTTTATGCTTCATCCTGCCTGGAACCAACGTTTCTTTCTCAATGGGAGTATGCATTCCTTGCATGTTCAATGCTGCCCGTACCAAATTGAGGGTCAGTTTGAATCTCTTGAGTTCGTGGCCTGGCAATAGTGAGGGTAGCACAAAAGTGCTATCCCCTCCCTTGGCCCTACTAGGAGTGATGGTACTGATGAAATAGGAGCAGCGAAGGAAATCTGGCTTAGGCAAATGTGCTCTGAAGTAGCTATCCAATCCCGCTTTGGTCCAAACCGATCGCATTACTTCTGCATTCTGATAGTTTTCAAATTCGCGAGTGAAGAAATGGTAACATCCCCATTTGCCATTGAATTCAATTTCTGCTTCCCAGAAGTAGGTGCCATCACCCAATGGCCCTGCGACATCACTAAACCAATGAGCGTGTTTCCCCACTTGAGAAGTGTGTCCCTGAGGAGGGTCCTGAATAGGGAGAACATGCACCGCTTGAAGTTCTTGAGGCCTTTCGGTGAGTGGTGGTTCCAGGAGGAGGGTTTCGATGTCCACAATCTGTGCGCTAGACCCTGCCTGGGAACTAGTGCCTCCTGCTTCTGCCATTGTTATTGCTTGCTATTTCTGTGAGAATATAGATCATGCGTTAATATTGTAATGGACAAGATAGAACACTTTTTGTCCCTGTTCCAACATTATCATGAGGTGAGTAATGGGTTAGTTGGTCATTGAGTGCTCGATGATTGTGTGTGTAGTTAATGAATGGATAGTTCTACGAGCTAGATGGAAAGATGCAGTGTATGAGTGATGTAGTTAGCAAGTGGAGATGAATTTACAAATGGGGGTCGGGGGGTTTATTACAAGTCTTAGGTTGCCAAGCACAATGGATGGCTTTTGGTTTTGGTTTTGTGGAGACTCTGGAGGGTTGTATGAGTAATTCTGCTTGGGGATGATGCGTTTTTGGGACCCATTTACAAGTGAGTCTGTGCGTGCTTCTGGGCGACTGTGTGTTCGTGCGTATTAAACAAGAGTGGGTAACGGCTCCTTGAGTGAGTGAACCTTGTCGTGTATGATGTGATTCGTGCGGGACTAGTTGAGCCCGCAAGCAAGCCTTAGGCACCCAAATTTGTCTTGATTGTGGGCCAGCCTTCATCAACTTCTTGGGCACCCAGATAGATTTCACTTTCTCAAAAGAAGTTTTGGACGTCTTCTTATTAGTATCATGTCGTTGATTACTAGTAGAAAGTTTAGATGATTGTTGTCGCTTGACTGTAATAGGCCACTTGCCTTTTCGCACCCACAGTTGTTTCAATGGGTGAGTCATTCTGCTTCGCACGTTCTTTTGGCCTCCCGCATAGGTAGTCTTCAGTAATTGATCTGCCATTGGTTGCTGCCTCCCTCTGGCCTTTGGAAAAGAAGGAAGTTTTGTCAAGGCCTTGACTTCTTTATTGAGATCTCCATTCCTCTGCATCACGTAGCTTTGGACAAGAACAGCATGGTCAACTTCATGTGTACCCCTGGAAGGACCAGGAGTCTGTGCCTTTTCTAGTTCCTTGAGTGCTCCATTATCTAACTCAACTGTAATTCGACTCTGATTCACCCATACCTGAAGAAGTCCACTTCTTAGGTTTAAGTTGACTGCATGGTCATAGATCCAGTCTTGACCCAAGACCAGAGGCTCAATGAGATCCTCATCTTGACACACTAGTACCTTAACTGTCATTGGAACATCTTGAATGGAGAGGGGAAGTTCTACCTCGCCCATGCAAGGGGTTTCCACACCTCCCAATCCTATGAGATAAGCTTCTATAGGATTGACTTTTAGTTTCAATTCTCGACAGTAAGAAAGTCTCACCGCACTAGTGGCTGCACCTGAGTCAATTAATGCTCACACAGTTTTTGCACTAACTCCTTGTCCTATCTCTAAAGTCACAAAAGGACGTCCATCTATTATCCTTTGGGAACTTATTCCTGAGACCTCACACATTGCCACATGATATCCTGGATCCTCATAGACACCTGTCCTAGGTTGATCCCTACCTTGCCGTCTCAACTTCATCTTTCTGATGCGTTCTAAAGCTTCTGCTTGAGCTTCTTCTCGAACTCGTTTTTCTTCTTCTTTGCGTTTCTTAGCAGTGTTGAGTCGACTTAGCATTTCTTCTGTGAGAGGTTCCTGATACAACTTGACTCTGCACCCGCTGATGTAGCTTGGAAGAATATCACCTCTAAGGTGGCTAGTTGTATTGCTCCACTCGTTGAGATCCTATTTATGATCATAGGTCCATAGCCCCGTTTCTCTAATTTTCTTGCATGTTGCTTCAAAGTGTAGACTAAAACTAGGTCTCCGGCCTTTAATCCTTTATCCTTAACATGGGCATCAAAGTACGCCTTCTGTCATTTCTTAGCTGCATATATTCCTACTGCAGCCCTTAGTCTGGTTTCACCTAATCGTTTAAGGTCAAAAATTCTCGAAGAGAGTTCATGGCCCGTCCACTCATGCTCCTGTGCTACTCTCAATGTGGGAATCAAGAAGTCCAAAGGTAGCACCGCATTTTGGCCAAATACCATCTGAAAGGGTGTGGCTTGGAGTACCGTTTTATAGGCCACTCGGTATGCCCAAACAGCATGGTGTAGCTGTTTGTCCCAATCAGAGCGTTTATTATTCACCAATTTGGTAAGCACATTACATAGAATCTTGTTTGTGCTTTTGGCCTGGCCATTAGCTTGTGGGTGATAGGGGGCAGACTTCTTATGTACTACCAAGAATTCTTGGAGCAGATTTTCAATAACTTCGTTCAAGAAGTGAGTGCCTCTATCACTTACCAGCTCTATAGGTAGCCCGTTTCTAGTGAACACATTCTCAAATAGGAACTTAGCAGTTGCTTGAGCATCGTTCTTTGTTGTAGCTTTTACCTCTACCCACTTTGTTAGATAGTCTGTGGCAGCAATGATGTATTCAACATGTGAACCCTTGGCTGGGGGATTAATAGGACCTACAAAGTCTATTCCCCACTTAGAGAATGCACGTCCACCCATCATAGGTTTTAGTGGCATCTCATCTTTGCGTATAGGATACTGAGTTCTCTGATAAGCATCACACTGTTTCACATAGGTATGTGCATCCATGTGAAGGGTCGGCCACCAGAAGCCCGCAAATGGTATTGCCTTGATCACCCGATCTGGTCCAAAGTGTCCTCCTGCTACACCTTGGTGAGCAGTTTCCAAGATCTTGAGATATTCACTCTCATGGGCACATAGTCTCAGGTAACCATCTTTACCACGCTTGTATAGATTATCACCAATGAGTGAGTAATCTAGGGCTTCTTGTTCTAGACTTCTTTGTCTCGTCAGGGTCATATCTTGGGGGAATGTTTTCGTCCTCAAGAAGGCTACTAATGGTTCACTCCAATCTGGCACTATGGACACTTGATAAAGAGTGGCATGTTCCACAGGTGGTTTAGTGCAACAGATTGGGCATTCTTTACACATCTTATGTACATCAGTTTCCATAGTAGGCCAATGCACTCCGAGTCTCCTTAGTGTCTGTAGGGTTGGTTGTTTTGAGTAGTGTTGCTCTAATGCACCTACATGTGCCAATTGCAACCATTTAGCGTACTCATCCTCTTCCACACAACAAGCTAGGATCCCTTGATCTGTTTGTTTGTACATGCTTCCTGCCATGATATGGTACTTCTGGGCTCTTACTACCTCTCTACCTTGAGTGTTTATGACTGGGTGGTTAGGCCCGTATGTCAATACTAGCACTAATGGCTTAGCCCACTGAGGTACAACTTCCAAATTAAACAGGTAAGCATCAGGAAGGTCATCCGACACTCCTTGTGGGGCTTCTCCCGATGTGAGCCTAGAGAGATGGTCTGCTCTTAAGTGGGTCTTCCCTTTCCTTACCACAACCTCGAAGTCGTGTTCCATTAGTAAGAGAAACCATCTTACTAATCTACCTGTATTGCATGGCTTGTTTACCAAGTACAACAGTGCTTGATGATCAGTAAAAAATTTAAATTTATTTGCAAGCAAATAGTGTCTAAACTTTTTAACTACATATACCATGCCTAATCCTTCTCGTTCAGTGGTTGTATAGTTTCGTTCAGCCGCATTCAACTGTCTACTTGCATAGGCAATTGGAAGATCCATATTGCCTTAGCCCGTAGGTTGTGCCAGTACACATCCAATAGCATAATTGGATGTATCCACATGAACATGGAAGGGCTTATTCCAATCCGGTGTGGTCAAGATTGGTGTTAAACACAATCTTCTTTTAAGCTCACTAAAGGAGTTTTCACATTCATCAGTCCACTTGAAGTTAGTCAAAAGTCCATACAGAGGCTTTGCTATGATGGCATACATGTGTATAAACCGTCGGTAATAACCACAATGCCCCATGAAAGCTTGTACTTCCTTGACATTCTTTGGCCTAGGTAACTCTGCTATGGCTCTTACTTTCTCTTCATCAGTGGATATGCCATTCCTTGACACTATGTGTCCTAAAATCTTTCCTTGCCTAACCATGAAAACACATTTTTCTGGGTTCAAGCAGACTTGATATTCTCTACATTTGTCAAAGATTTGTCTGAGTTCAGGAATATGGGTTTGTCTAATGTTGGAATGAGCACAAAGATCATCAACATAGACTTCTAAGTTCTTCCTCAGGAACTCTTTAAATACATGGCACATTAGTCTTTGGAAGGTTGCAGGAGCATTGGTCAGCCCAAATGGCATTACCCGAAAGGCAAATGTACCCCACTCTGTGGCAAAAGCTGTCTTATGTTGATCTTATGGAGCTATGGCTACTTGATTGTAGCCCGAAAATCCATCAAGGAAGTTGTACACTTCCTTGCCTGCTACTCTTTCTAATAGATGTTCTGTGATAGGGAGCGGATAGTTATCTCCAATTGTGGCTGCATTGACCTTCTTCAAGTTAATGCATACACACAGCTTGCCATTCTTCTTAGGCACCACTACAATGGGGGATACCCATTCAGTGTGCTCAATTTCATAGATGAATCGAGCTTCTACCAGTCTATCTATCTCCTCTTTGATCTTAGCAACATAGTTATCATTATATGTGTATGGCTTTTGCTTGGAGGGTTTGGCATCTGAGGTCATGGGGATAGTTTGTGAGCATATGTCTGGATCAACACCCTTCAAATCCTTGTAACTCCAAGCAAATACATCTCTGTATTCTCTTAGCAAGGCTATTACTGATTGGTTATGCGTTTGATCTCAGCATTATAGTCAGCCAGCAGTACAAAATAGGGCTTATATTGTAACTCTGAACTGGTGATCAACCGCCTAGGAGCCAAGTGCGAGAAATATACAGACTTGAGTATAGACTCCTCAATGGTTTTAATGGCCAGCATCTGAGTTGCTACGCGCTCTTCGTGAGTGTGGCCCATCTCCTCTACCTGCTTCATCCATGCCGATGGGGGCTCCTCATATGTGTCTTGGCCTTCCTCCGTAATTCTGCCTCCTGGAAGGGGTTGAGGATCATAATTGTCTTCAAATGTCTCCTCCACTGGAAGGACTACTGTCTCTTCTTCTATGGTTTGATCAGGTGGAGAGGGAGGTCGTTCATACTGTAACAACTTGATTTTTAGTTCTGCAACCTGTTGTCGTAGCTCAAGTACCTCACTGTTGGTTGAAGATTCAGGTTCTGGCGAAGTAGCGGCCTCGACCGTCTCTTTAGGTGTGGGTGGGTGTGTTGTCGGTACTTTGGATCCTTGTAGTTCCTTTATCTGGTCTGCCAACTGATCATGGGCCTCCAGGAGGGTCGCATAACCTTCTAAAACCTGTTGAATATGCTCTGAGGGGACTGCCTGGAATTTTGCAGGGTCTATAGGTGCTCCCGGGGTGTTTTCCATGGCCGCTTCTAGGTTCTTCTGGTTTTGTTGTTGTAGCCTTCTGCTCTCTTCTTGAGCCGCTGCTAGATGGCGACGTAGTAGAGCCATGTTGCGTTGAAGTCTCGCATTGCGGCCCATTTGTTCTCTGAGTTGTTCCTCCATAGCTTTGCCCGTCTCTTCATACTTAGTTTCGAGTTCTGTCTTCGATTGTTGGAGGTCAGCCACCTGGTGTTGTAGTGCTGTATTACCTAGTTCCAAGGCATCGACTCGTGCCTGGAGTTGAGCCGAGAGATTGCACAGCTCTGTGTTATTTTCTTCTAATAGCTTATACTCTTGCTTAAGTTGAGTGGCCGCTTCAACCATGGTGTCTAGTGCACTACTAAATGATGTGGATGCATGGGTAGAGGTGGAACATGCAAAGGGTCGGGAAATGGGGAAGGGAAAAGTGGATGATGTGCCTATGAGTGAAGTGAGATGTGATGATGGTGGAACAGACGTGGCGGTGGGTGCTCCTGTGGATGGTGAAATATCCATGGGATCGGATGTGATAGTGTGTGAAGAGTGAATTGTGAATACGGGAATGGTAGGTGGTGTGTTAGTGGTGGCAGTGAATGTGGGGGAGTGGGGTTGGGAAAGGGACTTTTTCTTATACTTCTCAACCTGATGGAGTATATTTACAAGGTTTGTCCAGAATGACGGTTGTGTGACTTGGGTTGAGCCTGAGGTAGTTACAAGGGAAGTGGTGGATAGGGTTGGGAGAGGGGAAATGTGTGGGTGAATGGAAAAGGATGGGATGAGATCTGGCTAGTGGCAAGTGGTTGTCCAAGGACAGGGAGATAGGAGGGGTGACCTATTATGGTTTGATCAGTGGCAGGATGACCGGTGTGGGGTTCAAAAATTTGGGCAGAAGTGATGGCTGTGGGTAAAGGGAAGGCTTTAGAAAAGGAGGTGTGTACATTGGTTTCACCATGGGTGGATATCGGTTGTTCAGAAAGACTCGTGGAAAAGGGTTCTGAAGGCTGGCTGGGAGGTGATGGCGGAGGTGGTGAATGTGTATTTACATCTGGTTCGTCACTAGGACTAGGGCTAACCATCTGAACATCTTCTGTCATTAAAGTAGGCAATACGGTAGATACCTCCATTTGAATCATCTTTCCCCGCCGTGGCCTTGTATCTATCTTTCTTTGATCATAAGTAGGGTTCGCCTGATAGACCAATGTTCTGATGGCTTCCCCGATGCCACAGGTGTTTGCCAAAAGGTTCAACGATTCTACAAAATGTGGGTCGATGTTCTCCGATTGCAACATGTGGTTTACTAGAGCTCGATTCGCTTCTTCTGACATCTTGTGTCTCCTCTGCACCTGCTTGATTGTCCGGTATAGTCTTTTGAGTTGTGCGGTATAGGCAGGGGCTTCCTCTTCACTGTCTTCTGGTTCATTTCTTTGTGCACCTTCTTGAACTTGTGTGTTTGGGTCATGAGGATGTTGTGCCACCTCTTCCCCATGTACTCTGCTTGTCTCGCCCCGTGGCTGTTCTCTTTGGACTGATGCTCCTGGATCAACATTGTCAGGGGAACCTTCACTGTCTGATAGGTGGACTGTCTGCAAGAATCTTTCAAAATCAAAGTTTGGATCCTCTGTGAAGGTGGCCATAGATGCAAACTCTGCATCGGTAGGTAGTGGAGGGGCGGATGGAGCGGGTTGTACCACATCCCCAGCTTGAACTCCTTGAAGATGGATCGTGAAAGGTGCGACCTGAGCTTCTGGTCTGGGGGAAGCTTCGGTCATGGCTTCATGAGGGATCATTACCTGGGAGAGCGATCCACGCATTCGTTTTGCAGGCTGGCTCCCTGACTTCCGCCCTTTGAACAACTCCAGTTGTGCATATTTTAGGGCTCTGGCAACCGGCACATCATATGCAAGACATCGAGATAATTCTTGTAAGCGCACAACAGCCATGTAAAGTAGGCTTCCTCACTCCCCGCTTGCCTGCCTCATACACTTGGTCCAAGATCCATACAGGCATCTTAATGGGCAAGCTTCCAGTCTCTGCTAGATATAACCCATACCATATTTTCTTGTGAGGTTGGGTGAAACGGTCCTGAGCTGGGAATGCGAAGTGTTGGAGGCACATCCGCAATGGTATGGCGATGTTGGGGGTGAGGGCGCACATTTCTTTTAGCTTCTTGATTCTGTTGCTTTTCATCGACTCAGGTATCAATGGGTCGCGGTAAGAAGGTACATGCGTGCCATACATCTGAAGTGCTTCCCTGATTAAAGTAACATTCAATTTGAACTTCCTCATTTCCTCTAGATTTGACAAGGAGGGCACCCAGAATGTGCCTGAATGATCTTTATCACCTGTCGGCTTCAGTGTGGCAACTAGGTAGTAGCACCTGAGGAAATCGGGTTTAGGCAGAGCTGCACTAAAATAAGTTTGTAATCCTGCTTTTTGCCAGATATCTTGAAGTGGAGCTGCATTCTGTAAGGTTTCGAATTCTCTTGAAAAGAACTGGAAGGTCCACCACACTCCTCCACACTCCATCTTGGACTCCCATATATGATCTGCGTCTCCCAAGTCTCCTGGCATTTCATTGAACCAATGAGAGTGCCCTTTTACTCTTTCGGTTAGGCCATTTGGTGGATCTGGAATAGGAATTCTCCGCACATTCACGAACTCTTCAGGCCGAGCTATTGGTGGGGCCTCCACCGGCATGGCATCCCAATTGATTTGAGCACCAGAGCCTGCCTGAGAGCTTGTGCCTGCTACTGCTGCCATGGGAATCGGGTGCTTATCTGCTAGAAGAAGAAAGGCACATTAGTGTTGCATAGGAAACACGATGTAATGGTGTTCCCTTCACAATACTAACATGACAATCCCGAAGGTTAGTGGTCAGAGATGAAGTGCTTGTGATAGGTGTGAGTGGTGATTAGAGGTCAGTATCATCCTAGATGCCTACTTTGGTTATGCAGTGGACTCGGAATGCACCTATGTCAGAGTGGATGGATTTACAAAAATTGGGTCAGGGGGTTTGATACATGGTTTAGGTCTCCAAACTTTGATAGGGGATTCGTAGCTCTTAGAGCTAAAGACAGGCAACGGTTTATGAACTAGGTTGTGATGGATTTGGGACCTTTTGGATACCCATTTCCAAGCATTCCTCGATGTGACTGAGTGTGGGTCAGAGTGGTTTTTAGGTAGAGTTCCTGCGTTGTTAGTCGAGAGGACTTGAGAGTGTTGAATTATGCCAGTAACTAGAGTTGGAGCTATTTGGGCTCGTAAACAGGCCTTGGGCACCCATATGTGTCTAGCATTGGGGCTAGCCTTCCTTGACCGCTTAGGGACCCAAATAGATGTGGTGTGCCTAGGAGGTTTCCTAGGGTACTCCTTCACTTGTGTCCGTGATGGTGTGGCTTGTTTGTTGTCTCCTCGGGAGTCTGCTATTAGAGTGGTGGGTTTTCCATCCTTGCGTATCCAGATCTGCTTCGCGCCACGAGGTGCTCCGTGTTGCACGGGTTGGTGCTCCTGCCTCTTGATCAGCGGCCTCCTTCGTGTCGAGTGATGTTCGGTCTGCCCGTTTAGAATCTTCTTTGGATCAGTTAGGAACTCCTTATTGGCTCCTGTACCTTCAGGAAGATTGACAATCCTCTGCACCATAGAAGTTTGGACAAGAACAACATTGTTATCTTCATGTGGATTCCTGGAGGGACCAGGAGTTGGTGCCTGTTCTATTGGTTTGAGTGCTTGATTTTCTAATTCAATCGTGAGACGGCTTTGGCCTACCCAAGCCTGAAGAAGTCCACTTCTTAGGTTGAGGTTGACTGCGTGATCATAGATCCAGTCTTGGCCTAAGACAAGAGGTTTGGTCAGATCCTCGTCTTCACACACTAGCACTTTTGCTGGCATGAGGACCTCTTGTATGTAGAGGGGAAGATCCACCTCTCCCATGCAAGGGGTTTCAACACCTCCTAATCCTATCAGATATGCTTCTAGGGGTTTTACCTCCAATTGCAGCTGCTGGCAATAAGAAAGCCGAACTGCACTTGTGGCTGCTCCTAAATCAATTAAAGCTCTCACGCTTGTTGTGCTGTCTCTTCGTCCTATTTCTAGGGTCACAAAAGGTCGTCGATCCACTATCTTATGGGTACGTTCACCTGAAGCCTCACACATGGCCATGTGATAGCCTGGAGACTCTTGAGTGTCAATCATAGGTTGATCCCTCCCTTGTCTCCTCAACTTCATTCGTCTGATGCGCTCTAAGGCCTCTGCCTGTGCTTCTTCTCGAATTCGTTTTTCCTCCTCTTTACGTTGCTTAGCAGTATTGAGTCGACTTAGCATTTCCTCCGTGAGGGGTTCCTGATACAGCTTGACTCTGCATCCGCTAATATAGTTTGGGAGAACATCACCCTCTAAAGTGGCTAGTTGTACTGCTCCACTCGTGGAGATCCTATTGATGATCATAGGTCCGTAGCCTCTCTTTTCTAGCTTCCTTGCGTGTTGTTTCAATGTGTAGACTAAAACTAGATCTCCTGCTTTCAAGCCCTTATCCTTCACATGGGCATCAAAGTATGCCTTCTGTCTCTTCTTAGCTGCATATATCCCTGCAGCTGCTCTCAGTCTTGTTTCTCCTAATCGCTCAAGGTCAAAAAGTCTAGAGGAGAGTTCATGACCCGTCCATTCGTGCTCTTGTGCTACTTTCAATGTAGGTATTAAGAAGTCCAATGGTAGCACTGCGTTTTGGCCAAATACCATCTGAAAGGGGGTGGCTTGGAGTACCGTTTTGTAGGCGACTCGGTATGCCCAAACAGCATGGTGTAGCTGTTTGTCCCAATCAGAGCGTTTATTGTTCACTAATTTTGTCAATACATTGCATAGGATCTTATTGGTGCTTTCGGCTTGCCCATTGGCTTGAGGGTGATAGGGGGCAGACTTCTTATGCACTACCAAGAATTCTTGGAGCAGATTTTCAATAACTTCATTCAAGAAGTGAGTGCCTCTATCACTAACTAGCTCTATGGGTAGCCCGTATCTTGTGAATACATTCTCAAACAAGAATTTAGCAGTTGTCTGAGCGTCGTTCTTCGTTGTGGCTTTTACCTCTACCCACTTGGTTAGATAGTCCGTGGCAACGATGATATACTCAGCATGTGAGCCCTTAGCTGGGGGATTAATAGGACCTACAAAGTCTATTCCCCACTTAGAGAATGCACGTCCGCCCATCATAGGCTTCAGTGGCATCTCATCTTTGCGTATAGGAGGATGGGTTCGCTGACAAATCTCACATCTCTTCACATAGGTATGTGCATCCATGTGAAGGGTGGGCCACCAAAATCCTGCAAATAGAATTGCTTTGATCACCCTATCTGGACCAAAGTGTCCTCTTGCTACACCCTGGTGAGCAGTTTCCAAGATCTTTAGATATTCACTCTCATGAACACATAGCCTCAGGTAATCATCTTTACTCCGCTTGTATAGATTATCACCAATGAGTGAGTAATCTAGGGCTTCTTGTTCTAGACTTCTTTTCCTAGTCAGGGTCATGTTTGGAGGGAATGTTTTCGTCCTCAAGAAGGATACTAGTGGTTCACTCCAATCTGGCACTATGGACACTTGATAAAGTGTGGCATGTTCCACAGGTGGTTTAGTGCAACAGATTGGGCATTCTTTGCACAAATTTTGGACATCAGCTTCCATCGTCGGTCAATGCACTCCGAGTCTCCTTAGTGTCTGTAAGGTTCGTTGCTTTGAGTAGTGTTGCTCTAATGCACCTACATGTGCTAATTGCAACCATTTGGCGTACTCATCCTCTTCCACACAACAAGCCAAGATCCCTTGGTCTGTGTGCTTGTACATACTTCCTGCCAAGATATGATACCTTTGGGCTTTTACAACTTCTCGATCCTGTGTGGTTATTACTGGATGGTTAGGCCCGTATGTCAATACTGGCACTAATGGCTTAGCCCACTGCGGCACCACTTCCAAATTAAACAAGTAAGCATCAGGTAAGTCATCTGATACTCCTTGTGGGGCTTCTCCAGATGTGAGCCTAGACAGATGGTCTGCTCTCAAGTGAGTCTTCCCTTTCCTTACCACCACCTCAAAGTCATACTCCATTAGTAAGAGAAACCATCTTACTAATCTGCCTGTATTACATGGCTTGTTTACCAAGTACAGTAGAGTTGGTGATCAGTAAAAAATTTGAACTTATTTGCAAGCAAATAATGTCTAAACTTTTTAACCGCGTACACCATGCCTAAGCCTTCTCTCTCAGTAGTGGTGTAATTTCGTTCAGCTGCATTCAATTGTCTACTGGCATAGGCAATTGGGAGATCCATATTACCTTCACCAGTAGGTTGTGCGAGTACACATCCAATAGCGTAATTGGATGCATCCACATGAACATGGAATGACCTGTTCCAATCTGGTGTGGTCAAGATTGGTGCTGAACATAATCTTTGTTTAAGCTCCTGGAAGGAATTCTCACATTCATCAGTCCACTCAAAGTTAGTCAGAAGTCCGTACATGGGCTTTGCAATGACAGCATACATGTGAATGAACCGGCGGTAGTAACCACAATGCCCCATGAAAGCTTGTACTTCCTTGACATTCCTTGGCCTAGGTAGCTCTGCTATGGCTCTCACTTTCTCTTCATCAGTGGATATGCCATTCTTTGACACTATGTGTCCTAGAATCTTGCCTTGCCTGACCATAAAGACGCACTTTTCTGGGTTCAGGCAGACTTGATATTCTCTACATTTGTCAAAGATTTGTCTGAGTTCGGGAATATGGGTTTGCCTTATGTTGGAATGAGCACAAAGATCATCAACATAGACTTCTAAGTTCTTCCTCAGGAACTCCTTAAATACATGGCACATCAGCCTTTGGAAGGTTGCGGGAGCATTGGTCAGCCCGAATGGCATTACCCTAAAAGCGAATATACCCCACTCCGTGGCAAAAGCCGTTTTATGCTGATCTTCTGGTGCAATGGCTACTTGATTGTAGCCCGAAAACCCATCTAGGAAGCTGTACACTTCCTTGCCTGCTACCCTTTCTAATAGATGCTCAGTGATAGGAATCAGATAGCTATCTCTAATAGTGGCTGCATTAACCTTCTTCAAGTTAATGCATACTCGTAATTTGCCGTTCTTCTTGGGCACCAATACAATGGGGGATACCCATTCAGTGTGCTCAATTTCATAGATAAATCCGGCTTCCACCAAGCGGTCTATCTCTTCTTTGATCTTAGCAGCATAGTTATCATTATATGTGTATGGCTTTTGCTTAGAGGGTTTAGCATCTGAGGTCATGGGAATTGTGTGTGAGCATATGTCTGGGTCAACACCCTTCAAATCCTTGTAGCTCCAAGCAAATACATCTCTGTATTCTCTTAGCAAGGCTATCAACTCGTGCTCTTCGTCTTCCGTCAGGTCATGTCCTATGTAAGTACATCTCTCCTCTCCCTCTTCTAGGGCTACCACTATTTTTTTGGTGGTTTCTTTGTTATCATAGGCCGCTCCTGATTGTGCCTCCCGTTTAGGCATTCTTATCATGACCCTCCTATCGTCTATCTCATATTTTTTAAAGTTTTCAGGGACCTCAAACAAGGATTCTTCTGCCTCCAGAGTGACTTCCTTCTTCTTTCTTTTCTTTCCTCCGCTTTTAGAAGCTACTTGTGTGGCTAACCTCACCTCATTTGTAAGCTCTCCGTGCCTCTGGGGTTGAAATTCTACTTCATAGAAGTATTCTTCATCTTATGCAAAAGGTGGGTCTATGATGATTGACTCTAGATCGGAGTCACTCGCATCCTCAAATGCATCAAGGATAGGTTCGCATTCTTCTAAAACTGCATCTCCCATGATTGGCTCTAATGAAAAGACTGAAATGTCATAGCCATCCTCATCACAATGAGGTGTCCACTGCTCTTCATTGATGGCTACATCCATTGTTGCTAGGATTTCTGCCCAGCCATGGGGTTCAAATTCCTCATCAGGAAAGACTACAGGTGCATAGGCTGGGTCTTGAATTGATCTATGGTTTTCTTTTGCACCTACCTCTCTAGCTTTCTCTCTCTTCTCTTCTTCTACTGCTACCTTACACATCCATAAGTGGGTGTCTTCATGCATCCACGAGGATCCGGATTCTATGGAATGCACAGACTCAGTCTCATCTTTGGCTCTATGGATGGGATTCCATTGAATAGGCGGTACGTCTCTATGAGTGTAATCCTTAAGATTGACTTTGGTTGTAACACCTAGATGTTGCAAATACAAGGAATTGGTTCCCCAATCCTAGACTACTTGCAATTGCCGCATAAATGGACTTCCCAAAATCATCTCGTAGGCTTGGTTTTTGCTAAAGTCGCATATAGCAAAAGTATGCTCAAACTCAACCCCACATGTAGTGAGAGTTATCCCTTCTAGCAATCCTAAGGGCCTTTCAATATGACCATCAGCCATCTGCAATTTCATTCTCGTTGGTCGGAGTGCTGGCTTGCCCCATCACTTCCATAGGGAAGTTGTAGCAATTGCAACTGCTGCACCTGAGTCCGAAACTGCCTTGGTGGTGTACTCCTGGTAGGTAATGGGAAGATAGATGTTCCCTTCTTCACCTTCACACATATCTCCTATCTTATCCAAGGGTATCTCTGGCACTGTCCTATGTGATCCTACCTGGGAATGAGGTTTCACTATCGCTAGTACTTGTTTGGCGACATGTTTCCATAATTCAGGTCTAACCTTGAGTAGCTCTTCTAACTTGAGATTGCACTGCACTTTAGTGTTTTTCACTACCTCTGTGTTCCTAGGTAAGACTGAGTCCTCATTTTTTACCATGACTGTAGGTGCTCTCATACAAGCGGACTTTGCTTCCCATGGGCCTGTGAAATGGGGTAGTTCTCGAAGTCTAATATTTCTTGAGATTGGGCACTCTCCTGCTCTTCATAAATGGAAGGAAGGTCTTGTGGGAATTGATCGTGTGTGTCATCCACCAACTCAATGGGAGGAGGAACTTCACTCTCTTTAGCCCATTTCTCTTCTTGAATCTCTCGCAAGAATTCTGGTGTGTATTGATTCATAGAAGAAGAGGTGTCTAGCTCCGTAGAGTTAGGCACGTAGGCCTCAGGCACATAGGCTTTCTGGGTAGGAAGACCTGCTCTTTCACTAGCCTTGTCATGGTGTTGAGGGGCGAGTCCCTTTTGTGATTGTGCCATTAGATTCTCTATTCTTTCTAGGGAGGGGGGTTGTCTGGTTCAGTGGAATTGGGCACATAAGCTTTCGGTGGGGGATGGGTCATGTTTTTGCTTGCTTTATCTCTTTCTTGATTTTTTTCTTCCTTGGCAGATCTTGCAATTATGCCCTCTAACTTCTCGAGAAGTCCATCCAAGTGTAATTGTGTCTTGGCTGAGCCCGAGTAATTGAAAAGGCGACTGGCTTCAAACATAGTCTGAGCCAATGCGACCATTTTCGCGCAAAGCTTGGTTCTTTCTATCTCTAGGTTAGCTCTAGGGTAGCACTTGTCATGATCCGTTACATTTGGCCCTTCTTGGATTCTGGCCTGATATGCTTTAAGCATCATGTCTATGTCTTCAGGAGTGGGATCAGCTAATACTGATCCTACTCGGGCTGGTGGGTGGGTTACGTGGGGTGTATTAGAGGGTGGAGGGATGGAGGGTGATGGGGATGGTAGCGGTGGGAATGTGTGAGAGTGCGGTTGAGATGTGATATCTATGATTTTTGCTTTGGTTTCTCTCAAGCTTTCTTCAAGTTCGCTCATCTTTTTTGCCCATTGCCTTTTCATTCTTTCACGACTATCCTTCCAGGCTCTAGTCCTCTTTTTGGTTATGCTCTCTGTTTCACTCACCTCGGGGCTCTTTTCCTGACCAACACCTTGGTTTTGTTGTAGTGCCTGGGCTCTTGTGATCACTTGCACAGGTGTAGTGGAAGTCACACTCCCTGTGGAGTCTACAACTAACCCAACAACATTGATAGGAGTGATTTTAGGCATGTTATTAGGGTTCTTTGGGCAATCTCGTAGGAGATGCTCTTTCCCGCAGTCTTGACAGAAACCCTGAATGGTTACTGGTTGAGGTTGTGTAGGGGCAGGCAGTGGACAATCACGTATAAGGTGATCTCCCTGACATCTGAAGCATGGTCCTCTAGGAAATGGGGGTCGTTCTTGCCTAGGTTGAGGTCTAGAGTTGGGGTTTGTGTACATGACATTAGCATACTCAGGTTCCCCACTACTTGCACTTGGGTCCTCATAATACTATGACTCGTTATGCTCGGGTGACTGCATGTAGTAAGCCTGTGGGCTATCAATATGTGTGGAGTCAAAACTATGGTCACTTGGATCACTGTCTGATAGCAATGGGGTGATTGGGACTATGGCTCTATTCGGATTTTCCTCAGCAGATGCATATTTCACTGGGATCACATTGGTTGGAGCAAGGGGTTGCTGCACTAGGACTGGTTGAGGTCTCTGCTGCCCTTGATAAGGTGGCTGATAAGTTTGTTGTGGTCTGTTGTATTGTTGTGGTGGGTACTGATTCTGGTATCTACCCTGTTGTGGATATGGTTGAGGGTAATTTTGCCTAACAGTTTGTTTGTTATATGGGCAGTCTTGTGCAGTGTGGTTGGTGTACCTGCGCTCTATGGTGCAGTACTGGCTACTAGGATTCGCCTGGGGTTGGGCCATAATGGAACATACATTTGCCATATGGTCACCGCCACAAGTATAACACCGCTTAACTGGGGCAAATCTCGGAATTTGTTTGGTAGAGACACCTAGTTTTTGAGCTACCTTCTCTACAAGTTCCTCAATGGATGTGGATTGACCAGATGTGAGGCTACTAGAGCTATCAGAATACTTATAGATTTTTGATAGTTCTAATTCCTCACCTAGATTGTCCTCAATGTCTATGCACATGCGCACGCACTCTTCTATCGTTCTAGGGTCCTTCAGATACACATATGACCTGAGCTTGGTGCTCAACAATCCATCTAAGAACAAGGCCACTTGTTTGGCTGGTGTGGGTAACTCCGGCATCGGGCATCTCTCCAGGTACTGCCTAAATCTTCTTCCAGCTAGTCTGACCGTCTCTTGAGGTGTTTGTTTGAAGCTATGAATTAGTGAGGAAGTGTTGTGCCTGATTCCACTCTTAGAAAACTCAATGATAAATGCCTCTAAGAGCTCGTCTATGTTTCTGAAATGCCTCTCGTTCAGTGGTTGAAACCACGTAAGGGCAGTGTTCCTAAGGGTTAGACCAAAAGCATTATATTGTGTGAATAGGTCCTCTACCTGTTCAGCTTTCAATACTTGCCGAAATTCTGCCACATGGTCATAAGGGTCTCCAGTGCCATCGAAGTAATTCTTCATGGACTTCACCAGTTGAGTTGGTCGCAGGGTCCTAGTGTGTTCTCTAGGCCTTGGCAAAGGGAAATCGTCATCATTCCTTTGATTCCATGGGGTTCTATGTCCCTCACGTCCCACTCTATTCCTTTCCGTTCCCGTTCTTTCTCTTCCCAGGGAGTTGGCAAAACTTACCTCAGGTTTGTCTCTACTTCTATCTCTTTGAGCTCCATGAGCTTGGGAGGTCCCAGCTCCTTGGTGACCAAAGGACATATTAGACCTTGGTTGGGGAAAAACAAATTCACCCTTCCATGTGTAGGCATGTCGGCCATGCTCAGTGACCATGAAGATTCTCTCTGATGCATTGTCTAGGTAGGTTACTTGGCCTGGGCTATCAGGGTCTTTAAACTCATAGATTGTGAGGGCACTCACTTCCTGAGGTTGAGCAGATTTATATCTCCAAAAAGCCTCATCGGTTTCTCGGTTTAAAAGAAGATCTATGCTTTTATTATCCTGTGGAATCCACTCTAGAGTCATGATTCTGGTCAAGACAGATTTACCACGGGGGGTTCTTGGCTCTCTCTAAGTTCCCTTGCTCTATATCACCCATGTCGGTCTCAGTAATCACATTTACAAACTCATCAGTTCTATCAAGAAGAGTGGTGACTACATATATAGTCCCCTCTTTATCTAGGTATGCTCCATTCTCAAACTTGACTACCGGGTGGTCTAATCCATGGGGTTGATCGGGGTTCTTAATCTGGACCACTGATCTTCTCAGGCCATCTTCATAGATGCGAGTACCTAGACGATTAGTCCTGATGTATTCCAGTTGAGTCTTGTATGGTCCTTCTGGCTTTTCTAGATAAGCCAACCCTGACTACCTACTGGTCTCTCCATGTGATAGGACATCTCAGAATCACTTGTTTCTGATCTGGGAGTGTATGGGTAATCACTCAACTGTTGGGCCCAAGACCTGGCAGTGTGATTGACACTAGCTTCAGAAGATCTGAGGCTTTGTCTGTCTCGGCCTAAGTGTCTGCCTGATCTAAGGTTCATATGCCTGATTTATCTACCCCCTTGGACCTAAGCACACTCTCATTGCAGGTTAATTTGCACTAATCACTTTGTTTGATAAGTGATTGACTCCAGTTTACCTTTTGTCCCTTAGAGTTTTCGCACTTAAGACCTACTTAATTCTTGCACTTGGTTGATTAATACTCTTGGACTTGATTCGTGCCTAACGTTGCCCTAATTAATTACCACACCTAAGTCGTACTTAGCCTAGGCTAGGAATTGACAAAGGAGGGTTGAGAGATCTTCCAACCTCAATTAGCTGGTTGAGCAGACTGCTACACAAGCCCAGGAAGCCTTCTCCCAAGCTTGGTACTCACCCTTGCTAGCTTGCTTTGGATTGCCTTGAGTACACACAATGTTCCTGCAAAAGCTCACCAGCCAGTATAGCTCTATTACCACAAGTATTTGAAAGACACACATCAATATTTTCAGTCCCCCCTGGAGTAACTCACTGTACCCCCTCAATCTTAGGACCACCTAGTCTCACCTAAAGGCCAACTTGAAAATACATGTTCTAAAACTGGTTTCTAGGTCTTTTGCCCACTCCTAAGGCTCTTATATCCTCCCAATGTGTCCAAGATTAAGTCCAAAGATACCTTAATTCAGTCAATTAAATTACTCTAAGTTTTCATGCGTTAAGCCCATGTATCGCGATAGGTCGGGTCGAAGTGTCGCAATAGCTCCCAAGTGTCGCGATAGCTCGTGAGTGTCGCGATAGCTCGTGAGGTGTCGCGATAGCTCCCAGGTGTCGCGATAGCTCGTGAGTGTCGCGATAGGTCGTGAGGTGTCGCAATAGGCCGTGAGGTGTTGCGATACTCCCAAGTGTCGCGATAGGTCGTGAGGTGTCGCGATACTCCCAAGTGTCGCGATAGGTCGTGAGGTGTCGCGATAGCTCGTGAGGTGTCGCGATAGGTCGTGAGGTGTCGCGATAGCTCGTGAGGTGTCGCGATAGGTCGTGAGGTGTCGCGATAGGTTGTGAGGTGTCGCGATAGGTCGTGAGGTGTCGCGATAGGTCGTGAGGTGTCGCGATACGTCGTGAGGTGTCGCGATACATCGTGAGGTGTCGCGATACATCGTGAGGTGTTGCGATACGTCGTGAGGTGTCACGATAGGTCGTGAGGTGTCGCGATAGGTTGTGAGGTGTCGCGATAGGTCGTGAGTGTCGCGATACCTCGAGGTGTCGCGATAGCTCGGGATATGGTGAATTTTTCTGTTCTGTCTAGTGATCCTGGGAGCTCTAGGCCTCCCCAGTGTCGTGGGGCACTCAGAATCGTGATTGGGTGAAGTTTTCGGAGTGTCGCGATAGCTCGAGCTGGACGCCTCAGGGACTGTGCAGACAGATTCCGTACCTGCTTAGCTTGCTGGAGATGATGATGGAGCTGCAACCTGTAAGAAACATGCAAAAACACACAAAATAAGAACACACACGCTCGCTCTCTCTCAAACTCGCACACAACAAATGAGGGGAATGACAAGGAAGAGGAAATATGTAGTGGAGAAGGAGGTGGAGGTGGAGATGGAGAAGGAGGTGAAGATGGAGATGGAGATGGAGAAAAATCAGAAATTTACCGACTACTTACCATTCCAACGTGTCCTCTCTACGTCTTACCATCACACGCTCGTCCTCAAAGCTCGAATCCCCAGCAACGGCGCCAAAATTTGGTGTAGCTCAGTGATGAGTAGCACCTCCTTTAATGTCAATCCGGGAAGACATGAGGATGGTATGAAGACCTCGAGCAAGTGAAGGCACAAATGTGTGAGTGAGAAGCACACTAACGAGCACACACATACACACACACGCGCACACACGGCAAGAACAAAGAGAGTAAGACAATGGAATCACTTCTATTGCAACAAAGTTCTCATACAAGCTCAAAACTACAAGAAGCTCTCCCAAAAATGAGCTCTCTAGCTCTATTTATAGTTTTTGACTAGCTTTGGCCCTGTCCAGACCTAGTGTCCGGCCTAGTTAAAAATTAGGTTCCAGGGCTTATTTGAGGGCTCAAACGAGATCTAAAAAATATGAAAATTGGCAGGCAACCACTTCTAAGGCTCCTCAAGCTCGAGGACTCCTCAGCTTGTACAAAATGGAGCTACAAAAAGGTGAAAATGGTATTTACAAGGGTTTTTAGTGATGAGAATCACTTTAAAATGATGTAAGGGTTTTGAAAAAAATGAAGGGTTGCCTTAGTGCTAGATCTGCATGTGTGTCCGTACTTGCTTCTTCCCGTATACTGTCAACACGTGTTCCCAAGCTCGCACTTACTCTTGCTTCGAGTACCCTTCGATGCTCTCAAAGAACCTGAAAAAATCCACAATTAGCTCAAGAATTGAATTTAGTTGACAGATAGATCATTTTCATGCATGTAATTCACAGACCCAATTGCCTTTTGTCTTTATGGAAAACAATCCCAAGGGACCCTCAATCGGATTTTGTATGAGGAAGTTATGTCCATTCAGGGTTTTGGGGCCGAATCAGGATTTTAAACAGGTTAGCAGGCAAACAAGACTTCTCGAAATACTTTGTGTAATGGCCTCACAATGCAATGATGAACCCTAGTATTTGTCCCACAATTTGTCAAGAATAGAACACTATTTTTTTGCCCTAAAAAATTGGCCAAATTTGCCCTTCAATCGCGTTCGCAAGCTCTGTCAGTCGCGATTGATAGGTCAATCGCGACTGACGTGTCGATCGCGATTGACAGGTCCGTCGTGGCTGTCAGTCGCGATTGATGGGTCCATCGTGGCTGTCAGTCGCGATTGATGGGTCAATCGTGATTGACACATGGCCCGGATTTTCAGTCAGTCATGGTCAAAGGGTCGTTGACTCTGTCAGTCGCGATTGATGGGTCGATCGCGATTGATAGGTCCTTCGCGAGGGTCTGTCCGTCATGGTCAAGCAATCGTTGACTGTGTCGGTCGCGATTGACAGGTCCGTCGGGGCTATCAGTCGCGATTGACTAGTCGATCGCAATTGATGGCTCGATCGCGATTGACACGTGTCACGCGTAGGTTCTGTCAGTCGTGGTCAATCGGTCGTTGACTCTGTCGGTCGTGATTGACATGTCGGTCGCGATTGACAGAGCCGTCGGCAGGTGTCCATCGTGGTTTGTCGATCGCGATTGACAGAGCGATCGCGATTGACAGAAATATGAGGAATTTTAAAATTTCAAGCACACATTTGGGAATCTCTAGGCATGTAGATCATGATCATGTACTTTGTTTAGCAAAAAGACCATTTTTCTGTCGGTCGCGATTGACAGAGGTCAACGCCTCGGGACCTGCACAGTCAAATTTTTTACTTGCTAGAGCTGGTGCAGCTGCTGGGGATGCTGATTCCTGCAGAAAATCTCAAAAAACACAGAAAATCACAAGCACACAAACGCTCTCTCGCTCTCTCTCACAAGTGAAATGAGGGAAATGGTATGGGTGGGGTGATATGACCAAAAACTGAAATTTTTCGCGATGATGGAGATGGATGTGGGAGATGGTGAGGATGATGATGGTAATGAGGAAAACAAAAGAAAATAGATAAAAGTGAAGAAAATACCTATGACCCCAACACGTAAACTCTACGTCTTACCATCACACGCTCGTCCTCAAAGCTCGATCCCCGGCAACGGCGCCAAAATTTGGTGTAGCTCAGTGATGAGTAGCACCTCTTTTAATGTCAATCCGGGAAGATGTGAGGATGGTATGAAGACCTCGAGCAAGTGAAGGCACAAGTGCGTAAGTGAGAAGCACACACATACACACACACGTGCACACACGGTAAGACAAAGAGTGGGAAGCAATGGAGTTCTTTTGATTACTTTCAAAAAGCTCTTAAAAGTTCAAATCAATTACAAGCTAACCTAAAAAATGAGCTCTCTAGCTCTATTTATAGTTTTTGACTAGGTTTTGGCCTTGTCCAGACCTAGTGTCCTGCCTAGTTAAAAATTAGGTTCTCTACCCTATTTGGAGGTTCAAACGGAGTCTAAAAAATGTGAAAATTGATAGGTAGGTACTTCTAAAGCTCCTCCAGCTCATGGACTCCTTGGCTTGCACAAAATGGAGCTACAAAAATATGAAATGGTATTTACAATGGTTTTTAGTGATGAAAATCACTATTTTTGTAGGGATTTCTTCTAACATTTTGACATACATTTCCTGGAGCTCCCTACTTGCTCCTTCTTCTTGTGTGCCCAACTCTTTGATGCCTGAAAAATTTAAATGGCCTACTTGCCAGATCTTCTTTGACTACTGTGTCTACTTGTGTTGTCTCTTCGTTCCGACTCCCTTCGTAGGCTTCCTTGTCTTGTGACTCCTTCGGTTCCTTGACTACTGCCAACAGAGGGTATCCGTAAGGTCTATACTAGGGTTGATTCATTGGCCTTGGTTTCCTATTAAATGGGCAATTTTTGGTAGTATGGTTGGTATATTTTTGCTCGATGTGAAAATACAAGTTGGGTCCTTAGGGTGGCTGCCTATTGTATGGGTAAGGTTGGTGTATGCCTAAAAATCCTCTTGTACAAGTATGGGATGGATGATCTCCACCACACTGGCTGCATCTCCTTAGCATTGGAATTCTTATTGGTGGGTTCTGATAAATCCTCTGTCCATGCACTCCTAATTTCTTAGCTACCAATTCTGCTAATTCTTCCACATTACTAGAACTAGTTGTCACTTTACTCCTAGTTTCCTATGATTTAGTGGAGCTTTGTGTATTTTGAGGTCATCAGCTATGTCATCTTCTAAGTTGATGCATTCCTAGAGGCACTCACTCAATGTCTGTAGCTCTTTTACAAAAACTAAGGTTCTCAATGTTTCATTAGTCAATCCATCAAAGAATAGCAATATCATCTTTTGTTGGGAGGGTCTTTCTCTTACAAGGCATCTGTCAACATATTGGTTAAATCTTCAGGCAACTATTTTTATAGTTTCATTTGGGTTTTTTTTGAAACTATGAATTAACACTGATGAGTTGTGTTTAATCCCTTGCTTGGTAAATTACCTAATAAAATCTTGGAAAAACTATTCAATATTTCCAAAATGATTTGGATCCAATGGTTGGAGCCAGTCAAGGTTGTTTCCATGAGGGTTAGTCCCAAGGACTCATGTTGCACAAATAAGTCATCCACTTGTTCTACTTGTAACACTTTCTTGAATTCTGCTATATCATCATAAGGCTCTCCCATGCCATCATGGTGATTTCTCATGCATTTAGCAACTTGAATTGGTCTTAGCCTTCTTACAGATTTTGGGGGTCTGAGCATTATAGGAATTGGTGGTCTAATTGGATGCATTCCTGGTTGCACACCTGGTTGTGGCCTTGGTCTAATGGGTGGTTGATTCATGTTTCCTATACTTGACTTGGTTTGGTTGTGCGAATGTATTCCTCGCATTGTGAATTGCACATGTGTTCAAGTGGGGATGCTTCATTGACTTGTTTGTCTTGACATTGTATTCGCCATTCCTTCATGGGATCCAAAAGGGTTGTGGAGGTAGTTGCCTTCTCTCGAGGATGGAATACAAGCAATACCATGTACTTCAATTGAGACCTATCAACTTCATCTACTAGCCAATACCTTCTTTGGTTTTGTTCTAGTTAAGTGACTCTAGACTCATCTTCCGGATCCTTCAACTCATAGATGGTCACTAGGCTTACTTCTTGTCCTCCTCTGGGTGAACCGGTTTGTAAAAGTAGGTCTGACCTGTGGATCATGTATACATCCAACAAGTAATCATGTTGAGGTATCAAATCCCCTCTGAAGACTTGAGTTACCATAGACTTGCCCCTTGGGGTAGTCACCATGTCTTCATGATTAGATCTTCCAGAAGTTCCTTGTCCTTCTAGTTCCCCTCTCTCATTGACCTGGTGTTGGCAGTAGCCTCGGTACACCAGGACGTACAAGACATGAAAGTCAAAGAAGGGAGTCAGAGCGAAGGGACAACACTAGCAAACAGGGCAGTCAAAGAAGATCTGGCAAGTAGGCCAATATTTTTTCAAGACATTAATGCAAATCAAAGGGATGGACATGCAGAGAGGAAGAGCAAGTAGGGAGCTCGAAGATATGTATGGCAGATCACTAGAAGAAATCCCTACAACAACAGTGATTTTTATCACTAACAATCATTGTAAATATCATTTCACCTTTTTGTAGCTCCATTTTGTGCAAGCCAAGGAGTCCTTGAGCTTGAGGAGCCTTAGAAGTAGTTGCGTACCAATTTTCGTATTTTTTAGATCTCGTTTGAGCCCCCAAATAAGCCCTGGAACCTAATTTTTAACTAGGCCGGACACTAGGTCTGGACAGGACCAAAAGCTAGTCAAAAACTATAAAAAGGGCTAGAGAGCTCATTTTTGAGGTTAGATTGTAATTGAAACGAACTTGCAAGAGCTTGTGAAAGTAATCTAAAGAACTCCATTGATTCTCACTCTTTGTCTTGCTGTGTGTGCGCGTGTGTGTGTATGTGTGTGCATGCTAGTGTGCTTCTCACTCACGCACTTGTGCCGCCACTTGCTCGAGGTCTTCATACCATCCTCACGTCTTCCCGGATTGACATTAAAGGAGGTGCTACTCATCATCGAGCTACACCAAATTTTGGCGCCGTTGCCGGGGATCGAGCTTTGAGGACGAGCGTGTGATGGTAAGACGTAGAGTTGACGCGTTGGAGTTGTAGGTATTTTCTTCACGCTCATCGATTTTCTTTTACTTTCTTCACTATCATCATCACCATCATCATCATCACCATCATCATCATCACCATCTCCCACGTCCATCTCCATCATCGCGAAAATTTCAGTTTTTGACTATATCCCCATCTCCACCTCATTTCCCTCATTTCACTTGTGAGAGAGAGCGAGAGAGCGAATTTGCATGTGCTATTTTTTGCATGTTTTGTGAGCATTCTGCAGGTACAGGCCGCATCATCATCCCCAGCACCCTGCGCAGGTACGGAAATCTGAGTAACTGTCTGTGTGTCGCCGAGCTCTGTCAATCGCGACCGACAGAAAAATTGCTCTAATTGCTAAACAAAGTGCATATCCATGACCTACAGGCCTAGAGCTTCCCAAAAATGTGTTTAGTTTTTTGAAATTCCACAGATTTCTGTCAATCGCGATCGCTTTGTCAATCGCGACCGACAAACCACGACGGACAGACCTGTCAATCGCGATCGACACGTCAATCGCGATCGACAGCCCACGACGGCTCTGTCAATCGCGACCGACAGGGTCAACGACCGATTGACCACGACCGACTGACCATACGCGTGACACGTGTCAATCGCGATCGAGTCATCAATCGCGACCGACTCATCAATCACGACCGACACAGTCAACGACTGTTTGACCACGACGGACAGACCACGACGGCTCTGTCAATCGCGACCGACACAGTCAACGACTGTTTGACCACGATCGACAGACCCTCGCGACCGACCTGTCAATCGCGATCGACTCATCAATCGCGACCGACAGAGTCAACGACGCTTTGACCACGACTGACTGACTTTTCGGCCACGTGTCAATCGCGACTGACCAGTCAATCGCGACTGACACGTCGATCGCGACTGACCTGTCAATCGCGACCGACAGACTTTGCGAACGCGATAGAAGGGCAAATTAGGTCAAATTTTCAAGGCAAAATCATTGGTCTAAATTTTGATTGAGTGTGGGACAAACACTAGGGTGTAGTATTGCATCGCGAGGCCGTGCCACAAGCTACTCGAGTATTCCTGTTTGACTGTTAGCTTGTATTGAATTCTGATTTAACTCCCTAAACCCTGAACAGTCCTAACTTTTTCATACGAAATCCAATTTTTGAGCTCTTGGGCTTGTTGGAAAGCTCGTGGCATATACTACACGCCCTCAACTGTTTTTTATAAAGATAATGCGTTGATTTTCAGAGAGGGTATTTTGAAGTTGACCATACCCAGGGGGATCAAAGTCAGGGGTCTTTAGAATTATTTTCCTAAAAGTCACAATGCAAATGTGTGTTTGTGTCACATGAATGAAAGTGGTTGGTTTTGTCCTTTGAATCTAAGCATTGAGCTAACCGTGGATCTTTTATAGGTCCATTGAGAGCAACTGAGAGCGTACAAAGCAAGGTTTCTTTGCAAGCTTGAGAACCGGGTTCTTGAGCACCATAAAGCAAGGGATCAACAAGTAAGGTTGGATTATTCTCAACTCCCTCTGTCATTTCCTAGCTCAAGCTAAGAACGAGTAGAGATAGGAGTAAGCCAGGGCGACGATAGGCAGTTATCAAGTTGAAGACTACCTAAAAACTCAAGCTCAAGTTAAAAACATAATCTCTGTACTGTCGATAACCTAAAGGAAAAGAACCTAACGTGGAACAATCAACCTAAAGTACGAAGAACATTCAAGTGTTCCTGGCGACGTGATATCAGACAAGACCATAAACACAATAATTAACTAAAAAGAATCAAGTGACTGATACCAATTGATCGGCAACGAGGTTGTACTCTGGGCAAAAAGTGGGTTAATCAGTTAGGCATATGAACCTTAGATCAGGACGACATTTAGCAAGGGAAAGACAAAGCCTTAGGTCTTCAGAGGCTAGTGTCAATCACACTGCAAGGTCTTGGGCCCAGCAGTTGAGCCACCACTCTCACTACCCCAGCTCTGATACCAGTGAATCAGGGATGTCTCAAGGCATGGACAGACCTACGGGAAGTTCAGGAGTGCCTTACCTATACAGGGTAGAAGGCCCTTACAAAACGCAGCTGGAGTACCTTAGGACCAACCGATTAGGTGCTAGCATCTATGAGGACGGCTTAGGAAGATCTGTGGTCCAGATTAAAAACCTTGATCAATCCATTGGACTAGAGCACCCAGCTGTCAAGTTCGAAAACGGTGCATACCTGGACAAAGAAGGAACTATATATGTTGTCACTAGTCACCCTGAGAGGACAGATAACTTTGGGAATGTAATCTCAGATGCGGACTTAGGTGACCTGGAACAAGGGAACATGGGTGCGGAACCTAGAACCCCTCGAGGTAAATCAGTTCTCACTAGGATTATCACGCCTGAATGGGTCCCCCAAGACAACAAGAGCATAGAGTTGCTCCTCAATCGAGAAACTGATGAAGCCTTTTGGAGGTATAAGTCTAATCAGCCAACAGACATAGGAAATATCATGATCTATGAGCTTAAGGATCCGGATAGCCCAGGCAGAGTGACCTATTTAGATCATGCTTCAGAACGGATCTTCGTGGTGACAGAAAATGACAGGCATGCCTATACTTGGAAGGGTGAATTTATTTTCCCCCAACCAAGATCAAATGTATCCTATGGTCACCCGGGGGCTGGAACTTCCCAAGCTCATGGTACGCAAAGAGACAGAAGTAGAGATAGACCGGAAGTAAGTTTTGCCAACCCAGTGGGCAGAGAAAGAACGAGAACAGAGACGAATAGGGTAGAACCTGAGATGCATAGAGCCCACAGGAACCAAAGAAATGTAGATGGATTCCCTCTGCCGAGACATAGAGAGCACACAAGAACTTTGAGACCCACCCAGCTAGTTAAGTCCATGAAGAATTACTTTGACGGCACAGGAGACCCCTATGATCATGTGGCGGAGTTCAAGCAAGTCTTGAGAGCTGAACAAGTGGAAGATCTGTTCACGCAGTACAATGCCTTCGGTCTAACCCTCAGGAACACGGCACTTACATGGTTTCAGCCATTAGATGAGCGTCAGTTCAGGAGCATAGACCAACTCCTAGAGGCTTTCATTGTAGAGTTCTCTAAGAGTGGCATAAGACACAATACTTCCTCATTGATTCACAGCTTCAAGCAAACCCCTCAAGAGACTGTGAGACTTGCAGGAAGAAGATTTAGACAATATCTTGAAAGGTGCCCAATTTCGGAGCTACCCACATCTGCTAAACAGGTAGCCTTATTCCTCGATGGATTGCTGAGTACGAAATTGAGATCCTATGTGTATCTGAAGGACCCTAGGACTATAGAAGAGTGTGTACGCATGTGCATTGACATTGAAGATAACCTAGGGGAAGAGCTAGAGCTTTCCAAAATCTATAAAGACTCAGATAGCGCATCTAGCCACTCTTCCACGCAATCTACATCAATTGAGGAACTCGCTGAGAAGGTAGCTCAGAAATTAGGTGTAACTAGCAAACAGATCCCAAGGTTTGCCCCTGTGAAAAGGTGCTATACATGCGGTGGTGACCATATGGCGAATGTCTGCCCTATTATGGCTCAACCCCAAGTAAACCCTAGTAGCCAGTACTGCACCATAGAACGGAGATACACCAATCACACCGCACAAGATTGCCCATACAACAAGCAGGCAGTTAGGCAACCCTACCTGCAGCCCTACCAACAAGGCAGATACCAAAACCAAAATCCACCACCACAATATGCTAGACCCCAACAAACCTACCAACCACAATATCAGGCCCAACAGAGACCCCAACCGGTGCTGGCTCAACAGCCTCCAAACCCCGCTAACGTGATTCCAGTAAAGTATACTGTTGCAGAAGAAAACCTGAATAGGGCCATTGTACCAGTAACCCCATTGATCTCAGAAAGTGACCCAAGTGACCATAGCTTTGATTCTACGCATGTCGATAGTCCCCAGGCTTACTACATGCAGTCTCCAGAACATGGTGAGTCTTACTATAGTGAAGAACCAAGTGAACCTAGTTGGGAGTCAGATTACACGAACGTCATGTATGCAAACCCCAACCCTAGGCCTCAACCTAGGCAGGTACGACCACCCTTTCCTAGAGGACCATGCTACCGGTGTCAGGGGGATCACTTCATTCGTGATTGTCCCTTACCTTCACCTACACAACCCCAGTCAGTGACTATCCAAGGTTTCTGCCAAGATTGTGGAAAAGAACATCTCTTACGAGATTGCCCTAAGAACCCCAATAATATGCCAAAAATCACTCCTATCAATGTGATTGGTTTGGTTGTAGATCCCTCAGGAAGCGTCACTTCCACTGCACCAGTGCAGGTAGTCACTAGAGCTCAGGCATTGCAGCAAAACCAAGAGACAAACCAGGATAAGAACTCAGTGGCTAGTGAAACCGAGAGCATAACAAAGAAAAGGACTAGAGCATGGAAAGATAGTCGGGAAAGAATGAAAAGACAATGGGCTAAAAAGATGAGTGAGCTTGAGGAAAGCATAAGAGAAACCAAAGCGAGGATAACTGAACTCACAGCTCAAACTCCCTCTCACATCACCCCGCCTCCACCACTCCCATCTCCATCCGACTCACCACCTTCCCCACCGCCTCATCAAATCCCACCACCCCCTAGAGTAGGATCAGTCCTAGCAGATCCCACTCCTGAAGACCTAAACATGATGCTTAAAGCATATCAGGCCAGAATCCAAGAAGGGCCAAACGTCACGGATCATGACAAGTGCTATCCTAGAGCTGACCTAGAGATAGAAAGAACCAAACTGTGCGCGAAAATGGTCGCATTGGCTCAGACTATGTTTGAAGCCAGTCGCCTTTTCAATTACTCGGGCTCAGCCAAGACGCAATTACACTTGGATGGATTCCTAGAAAAGTTAGAGAGGATAATTGCAAGATCTGACAAGGAAGAAAAAAATCAGGAGAAAGGAAAAGCAAGCAAAAACCTGAGCCATTCCCCATCGGAAGTTTATGCAGCCAATTCCACTAAACCAGACAACTTCCCCTCCTTAGAAAGAATAGAAAGGCTAATTGCACAATCAGAAAAGGAACCTGTCCCTCAAAGAAAGGAAAGGGCGAGAGAACAGATAAGCAAGCCTCCTCAAGAAGCTTATCTCCCCCCCCAAAAGTCACAGGAGCCTCCCTCGAAAGCTTACGTACCTCCACAGGTAACCCACATTCCTTCCCAGAGAGTGTATGAGCCTGCTCGGAAGAGTAATAGAATAAGCAATCCTCCCCAAGAAGCTTGTGCTCCAGCCATTTATGAGAGCAAGGAGAGAGCCAACGGAAGAATAAGCCCTCCTTCCCAGGTTGCTTATGTGCCCAATTCTACGGAGCCGGACACTTCTTCTTCTATGAATCGGTTTGCACCGGACTTCCTACGAGAGATTCAAGAAGACAAATGGGAAAACGAAAGCGAGGTCGCCCCTCCTTTTGAACTTGTGGACGATGCACACGACCAATTCCCACAAGACATCCCATCTATTTACGGGGAACATGAGAGTACTCAATCTCTCGAGAGATTGGACTTTGAGTCTAACTCCATACAAGAGCTACCCCACTTCACAGGCCCATGGGAAGCAAAGTCCACATGTATGAGAGCACCCACAGTCATGGTAAGGAACGACGACTCAGTCATACCTAGGAACACAGAGGTAGTGAAGAACACTAACGTGCAGTGTAACCTCAAGTTAGAAGAGCTACTCAAGGTTAGACCTGAATTATGGAAACATGTAGCCAAACAAGTACCAGAAATAGCAAAACCTCGTTCCCGGGCAGGATCCCACAGGACAGTACCGGAAATTCCCTTGGATAAGATAGGAGATATGTGTGAAGGTGAAGAAGGGAACACCTATCTTCCCATCACCTACCAGGAGTACACCACCAAGGCGATTTTGGACTCAGGTGCAGGAGTTGCAATTGCCACTACCTCCTTATGGAAGCGTTGGGGCAAGCCAGCACTCAGGCCAACGAGAATGAAACTGCAAATGGCCGATGGTCACATAGAGAGACCTCTAGGACTGCTGGAAGGAATAACTCTCACCACTTGTGGTGTCGAGTTTGAACATACCTTTGCCATATGTGATTTCAGCAAAAATCATGCCTATGAGATGATTTTGGGAAGACCATTCATGCGACAGTTGCAAGTGGTACAGGATTGGGGAACCAATTCTTTGTACCTGCAGCACTTAGGTGTTACAACCAAAGTCAATCTCAAGGATTATTCTCATAGAGATGTCCCTCCTATCCAATGGAATCCCATCCATAGAGCCAAAGATGATACTGAATCTGTGCATTCCATAGGATCAGGATCCTCCTGGATGCACGAAGACACTCACTTATGGATGTGCAAAGTAGCAGTGGAGGAAGAGAAGAGAGAAAAGGCCAGAGAAATAGGTGCAAATGAAACCCATAGACCCATTCAAGACCCAGCCTATGCACTTGTAGTTTTTCCAGACGAGGAATTTGAACCCCATGGCTGGGCAGAAATTTTAGCAACAATGGACGTAGCCATCAATGAAGAACAATGGACACCTCACTGTGATGAGGATGGCTATGATATTTCAGTCTTCTCCATAGAGCCAATCATGGGAGAGGCAGTTTTAGAAGAATGCGAACCTAGCCCTGATGCATTTGAGGATACAAGTGACTCCGATCTAGAGTCAATCATTATGGACCCTCCATTTGCATCAGATGAAGAATACTTCCATGAAGTAGAATTTCAACCTCAGAAGCATGGAGAGGTTACAAATGATGTAAGATTAGCAACACATATGACCTCGAAGGAAGAAGGAAAGAAACGAAGAAAGAAAGAAGTTTTACCAGAGGAGGAAGAATCTTTGTTTGAGGTCCCAGAAAATTTTAAGAAGTACGAGATAGATGACAGGAGAGTCATGATAAGAATGCCTAAACGAGAGGCACAATCAGGAGAGGCCTATGATAACAAAGAAACCACCAAGAAAATAGTAGTGGCCATAGAAGAAGGAGAGGAGCGATGCACGTATATAGGCCATGACCTGACAGAAGAAGAAGAGTACGAATTGATTACCTTGCTAAGAGAATACAGAGATGTATTCGCTTGGAGTTACAAGGATTTGAAAGGTGTTGACCCTGACATATGCTCACACACCATCCCCATGACCTCAGATGCCAAACCCTCTAAGCAAAAACCTTATACATATAACGATAACTATGCTGCTAAGATCAAGGAAGAGATAGATAGACTGGTCGAAGCCGGATTTATCTATGAAATTGAGCACACTGAATGGGTATCCCCCATCGTAGTGGTGCCCAAGAAGAATGGCAAGCTGCGTGTGTGCATTAACTTGAAGAAGGTTAATGCAGCCACAATCCGAGATAACTATCCACTTCCCATCACAGAACATCTCTTAGAAAGAGTGGCAGGCAAGGAAGTGTACAGTTTCCTTGATGGATTCTCGGGCTACAATCAAGTAGCCATAGCTCCAGAGGATCAGCATAAGACAGCCTTTGCCACAGAATGGGGCATTTTTGCTTTTAGAGTAATGCCATTTGGGCTTACCAATGCACCAGCCACCTTCCAGAGGCTGATGTGCCATGTGTTTAAGGAGTTCCTGAGGAAGAGTTTAGAAGTCTACGTTGACGATCTCTGTGCTCATTCCAATGTTAGGCAAACCCATATTCCTGAACTCAAACAAATCTTTGACAAATGTAGAGAATATCAAGTCTGCCTGAACCCCGAAAAGTGTGTTTTTATGGTCAGGCAAGGCAAGATCCTAGGACATATAGTGTCAAAGAATGGCATATCTACTGACGAAGAAAAAGTGAGAGCCATAGCGGAGCTACCTAGGCCAAAGAATGTCAAAGAAGTACAAGCTTTCATGGGGCATTGCGGTTATTATCGACGATTTATACACATGTATGCTGTCATTGCAAAGCCCATGTACGGACTTCTGACAAACTTTGAGTGGACGGATGAATGCGAAAATTCCTTCCAAGAGCTTAAACGAAGATTATGTTCAGCACCAATCTTGACCACACCAGATTGGAATAAGCCATTCCATGTTCATGTGGATGCATCCAATTATGCTATTGGATGTGTGCTTGCACAACCTACTGGTGAAGGTAATAGGGATCTTCCAATTGCCTATGCCAGTAGACAATTGAATGCGGCTGAACGGAATTACACCACTACAGAGCGCGAAGGATTAGGCATGGTATATGCAGTTAAGAAATTTAGACACTATTTGCTTGCAAATAAGTTTAAATTTTTTACTGATCATCAGGCATTGTTATATCTTGTAAACAAGCCATGCAATACAGGAAGATTAGTGAGATGGTTTCTCTTGCTAATGGAATACGATTTTGAGGTTGTGGTAAGGAAAGGTAGGACTCATTTGAGAGCCGATCATCTCTCTAGGCTCACAACGGGAGAGGCCCCACAAGGAGTGTCAGATGACCTTCCTGATGCTTACTTGTTTAATTTGGAAGTGGTGCCGCAGTGGGCCAAGCCAATAGTACCAGTATTGACCTACGGGCCTAACCATCCAGTGGTAAACACACGGAATAGAGAGGTTGTAAAAGCCCAAAAGTACCACATCATGGCAGGAAGCATGTACAAGCACACAGATCAAGGGATCTTGGCGTGTTGCGTAGAAGAGGATGAGTACGCTAAATGGTTGCAATTAGCACATGTAGGTGCGTTAGAGCAACACCATTCCAAACAACGAACGTTGCAGACTCTAAAGAGATTCGGAGTGCATTGGCCAACTATGGAAGTGGATGTCCAAAAGTTGTGCAAGGAATGCCCAATCTGTTGCACTAAACCACCTGTGGAACATGCTACTCTCTATCAAGTATCCATTGTGCCAGATTGGAGTGAACCTCTAGTATCATTCTTGCGGACAAACACATTCCCCCCAGACATGACTCTAGCTAGGAAAAGGAGTTTAGAACAAGAAGCCCTGGATTATTCACTCATAGGTGATAATCTATATAATCGCGGTAAAGATGGTTACCTGAGACTGTGTGTCCATGAAAGTGAGTATCTTAAGATCTTAGAAACTGCTCACCAAGGTGTAGCAGGAGGACACTTTGGACCAGATCGGGTAATCAAGGCAATACTATTTGCGGGCTTTTGGTGGCCTACACTTCACATGGATGCACATACCTATGTGAAACGGTGTGATGTCTGTCAGAGGACTCAGTATCCTATACGCAAAGATGAGATGCCACTGAAACCTATGATGGGTGGACGTGCATTCTCTAAGTGGGGAATAGACTTCGTAGGTCCTATTAATCCCCCAGCTAAGGGTTCTCATGCGGAATACATCATTGTGGCAACAGATTATCTCACCAAGTGGGTAGAGGTAAAAGCTACAACCAAGAACGATGCTCAAACAACTGCCAAATTCTTGTTTGAGAATGTATTCACGAGATATGGGCTACCTATAGAGCTTGTAAGCGATAGAGGCACTCATTTCTTGAACGAAGTGATTGAAAATCTGCTCCAAGAACTCTTGGTAATACACAAGAAGTCTGCCCCTTATCACCCTCAAGCTAATGGACAAGCTGAGAGCACTAATAAGATTTTATGCAATGTACTTACGAAACTAGTGAACACTAAACGCTCTGATTGGGACAAACAGCTACACCATGCTGTTTGGGCATACCGAGTTGCCTATAAAACGGTACTCCAAGCCACCCCCTTCCAGATGGTTTTCGGCCAAAACGCTGTGCTACCCTTGGACTTCCTGATCCCCACATTGAGAGTAGCACAAGAGCACGAATGGACAGGTCATGAGCTCTCCTCTAGGATCTTTGACCTTGAACGATTAGGAGAAACAAGACTGAGAGCCGCTGCAGGGATATATGCAGCCAAGAAGAGACAGAAGGCATACTTTGATGCCCACGTGAAGGATAAAGGCTTGAAAACGGGAGATCTAGTCTTAGTCTATACACTGAAACAACACGCAAGGAAGCTAGAAAAGAGAGGCTACGGACCTATGATCATCAATAGGATCTCCACAAGTGGAGCAGTACAATTGGCCACATTAGAGGGTGATGTTCTCTCTAACTATATTAGCGGATGCAGAGTCAAGTTGTACCAGGAACCCCTCACGGAGGAAATGCTCAGCCGACTCAACACTGCTAAGAAACGCAAAGAGGAAGAAAAGAGAATTAGAGAAGAAGCTCAAGCAGAGGCTTTAGAACGCATCAGAAGGATGAAATTACGAAGGCAAGGTAGAGATCAGCCTGGAGCGAATGACTATGCAGACCAAGGATTTCCCATAGCCATGTGTGAAGTTGCAGGAACAAGCTCGAATAGAATAATTGATAGACGTCCTTTCATAACCATAGACATAGGACAAGGAAAGAGTACAAGGACCGTAAGAGCCTTGATTGACTCGGGTGCTGCCACTAGCGCTGTTAAGTTGTCTTACTGTCAAGAGTTACAGTTAACTGTCCATCTTGTGGAAGCATACCTCATAGGATTGGGAGGCGTGGAAACCCCTTGCATGGGCGAGGTGGAACTTCCCCTCTACATTCACGAGGAGGCAATGACCGTTAAAGTACTAGTGTGTCAAGATGAGGATCTCACTGAACCTCTCGTCTTGGGTCAGGATTGGATCTATGACCAAGCAGTCAATCTAAACCTAAGAAGTGGACTTCTCCAGGTTTGGGTCAATCATAGTCGAGTTACAGTAGAATTAGACAATGGAGCACTCAAGGAACTAGGAAAGGCACAGACTCCTGGTCCTTCCAGGGGTACACATGAAGATGACCATGCTGTTCTTGTCCAAAAATATGTGTTGCAGAGGAATGATATTTGCAAAAAAGGAGTCAGGAATGCAACGGAACTCCCTTCTTTTCCAAAGGCTAGAAGGAGGCAGCAACCCAAGGTGGATCAAAGGCAGAAGAAGCAGGGTACTACCTATGTCCGAGATCAAAGGTACCTGCGCAGCAGAATGGCCCAGAAAATAAACCAGGTATGGGTGCGGAAAGGCGAACAACCGGTTGCACCACCGTCAACTACAGGGGCAAAGCCTCTTATTAGTGACCAACAACGCAACGCTAATAAGAAGTCTTTCAGAAATTCTTGTGCTAAAGTAAAATCTATTTGGGTGCCCAAGAAGTCGATGAAGGCAAGCCCACAATCAAGACAAATGTGGGTGCCTAAGGCTTGCTTGATGGCACAAGTAGCTACGCTGAGGCCACAACTTAAACAGCATAACGCAGCGACGCATACTGCCAGATTTCACTCGTTCTCGACACTCATGTACACACCAAAACCCAAGAGCGTACATGTAATCAATTGTAAATGGGTCCCAAAAAGGCCTCATTTTCAAACCACGGCACCGAGAAGGCTCTGTAGAGACTCTACGAAACCGAAGGCAAAGCCCACTCACTGCATTTGGCAGCCTAGGGCCTGTAATAAACCCCCCGACCCCAATTTGTAAATCTATACCCACTTACTAACTGCAGTAGTCTCCGAGGACAACACAAGCACTAAATACACACACTGTCTTCATGCACTTACTAACCACTAACTCATCATCCACCTCATGTTAATGTTGTAACGGGGACAACAACGGATTTATTCTGTCCATTACGATGTTAACACTTGGTTCTATATTCTCACAGAACCAACCAGCGAACAGGGTCATGGCAGAAGCAGGTACTTGTTCTCAAGCCGGATCTGGTGCCCAGATTGTGGACATAGAAACACTTCTCCTTGAGCCACGTCTCACCGCAAGACCGCAAGAGCTTCAAGCAGTGCATGTGCTCCCCATTCAGGATCCTCCTCAAGGGCACACTTCTCAAGTAGGTAAGCATGCGCATTGGTTCAGTGATGTTGCTGGACCACTGGGCGATGGGACCTATTTCTGGGAAGCAGAATTGGAGTTCAATGGCAAATGGGGTCGATACCACTTTTTCGCACGCGAGTTTGAAAGCTATCAAAATGCCGAAGTCATGAGATCAGTTTGGGTCAAAGCAGGTGTGGAAAGTTATTTCAGGACTCACTTACCAAAGCCGGATTTTTTACGGTGTTCTTATCTGATCAGTACCATCACGCCAAGCAGAGCCAAGGGCGGCGACAGCACCTTTGTGTTGCCATCACTGCTGCCGGGTAATGAGCTTAAAAGATTCAAGTTGACCCTCAATCTGGTAAGAGAAGCATTGGGTATGTATGGCATGCACATCCCAACAGAAAAGGAAACCATGGTTCCAGGTCGAATGAAGCACAAAGATCTTAATAAGCTGAAGGACATGGTTGCGATGACACCTACCATTGCGCTTCACCTGCGAACCATCATGCAACATTTTGCTTTTCCCGCCCAAGAACGCTTCACAATGCCCCCGAAAAAAATATGGTTCAGTTTATATCTAGCAGAAACCGAAAGCCTGCCCATCAATGTGCCACACTGGATCATAGACCAGATCCACCTAGCGCATCAAAGGTGGAACAAAAAACAGAAGAATGTGCTCCACGGGTGTTGTGCTTTGACCAGAATAATCTATAGATGCTTGGCTTATGACGTGCGTGTTCAGCGGGCACTCGTATGGTCCCGAGTCCAAGAATTCCAGAGAAGACTATCAGCAGCAGGTCCCCCATCAAAGAAGATGAGGGGGGGAGTCCAACTACCCTGTGCTCAACCAAGGGGAGCTACCGCTACACCAGAAATCACTCCTCCCCAGACACGACGAGTTAGGCCATTCACAATCCGGTTACCAAGACCAAGCACAGAGGGGCCTAATCTGGTGTTTCCACCCATTCCATCCGATTTGGAATTTCCGCAGGGATTTACTCTTGAGGACCTCACGGATGAAGAAATTGCCAGATTAATCTATGACTCTAACCTCGAAGCCGAAGCAGCGCGAGCTCAGGAACCGCGACCCCAAACAACATCGGCCCCCACCCAACCACAAGTTGTAGAAGTCGATGTAGATGAACAAGAGGCAGGAGGAGACGAAGAAGAAGCCGACGAAGAACAACATCAAGAATATGACGAACTCTCCGAGTTAGCAAGTGCCCCAGCATATTCGGCACAAATCAAGAGACTATATCGAACCATGCGACTGGTTCAAGAACAGCATCAGATGTCTCTCGAACAGGGCAAAAGACTCATGAACGACTTGCTAGCTGAGGAAGGTGTGGACGAGTTGTTCATTGAGTCCATGAACCTTCATGCCGACGCTGTAGGACTGGACGAGGCCATTCATGAGGCAATGGCCTACATCCATAGGTTTGAAAAAAGAGTTCCTGCTCGTCCCAGGAGGTCCGGGAAGCAAATTCACATCAATACATCAGCACCAGGCGAGTCAGCGCAAGCAGAAGAATATCACGAAGCACCGTTGTCACCACCATCCCCACCTCACACTACACAATTCACTCCACCACAGGACACTAGCACTACCACATCCACTACCACTACCATTGTCATGGGCATCCCACTCTCCCCGGGAATCCAATTCGGGGGAGTCACCATGCCCACCTTCACCACCCTGTTCACCGATGTCACATCCACTCCACCCACGATTCCCATCTACACCGTCACTCAAACAGTTGACACGATGGAAACATCACCAGCCACAGCACCACTCCCTCCCCCCATGCCACCTTCATCACCCATACCCCCTCCACCCACATCTCCACTTACATCCACATCATTCACATCTCTCATTCCCGCCCCCATTCCCCCTGCATCTTCACCCCTCCCAGCATTATTTAATGTAAATAACATATTTTTAGCATTAAACCAATGTGTATACCAGCTCCAGAATGAGTACAAAGCTCTGGACAACCGGTATCAGCAACTAGAAACGCACCATCAGAACTTACAAAGACAGTTTCACATTCTACAAACAGAAAATGCAGAACTGAATCAACGCTACACGACGCTTGAGCAGGCTCACCAAACATTATTGGCGGCACCCCAACCATCGACAGAATCAGGTGTTAAACAACTAGAAGCTTTGCTTGAGGTATACCAAGCCGATAACCTCAAAGTCCGGCGTAACCTGGCACTTCTCAGAAAACACATGGCGGCCGCCCTTGAAGAAAACAAGAGACTGCAGCAGCAAAATGAAGCAAATTTAGAAGCAGCAATGGAAGGCTCTCCACACGAAATTGATCCAGAGCAGTTTAAAGCTGTGCCCTCAGAGACAATGAAGACCATCTTGGACAGCTATGCAGATCTATTAGAAGCTCATGATGACTTGGAAAGGGAACGTGATGCGCTGCGCAATCAACTCCAAGAGCAACAGACAGCACCCAAAGTCACAGAAACGACCACGACTTCAGAGGAAGTCAAGACATTGAAAGAGCAGGTGGCCGAATTACAGGCACGATTACTCACACATGAAAGGCAACCCTCTCCAGTTGTCGAACCAGAACCCGAGGATTTGGTACCCATCGAGGTAGATGAGACGTATGAGGAACCTTACGTTCCTATGCCAATGCCAGGTGGTGAGCAAACCGCAGAAGGAATGGATACGTTAGAAATTGAAGTACCTGAGTGGCTCCAAACACTAGAGAAAACGGCATCAACTCATGAAGATCGAGTGGCAGTTCAAATCCAATCTATGGCAAAGATAGAGGACACTATTATTAAATCAGAATACTTCCGCAGCATGTCCCACCATAGATGGATAGGAACCAATGATGATCAATACGTTCCATATTGTATACTCCTCGCGGACTACAATGCAGAAATCCAACACAGATGTGGCAAACCTCCAACGTTTGCTACACAATTTGGGCCAGATGACATCCTAGAGAGCGCTAAAAAAGGATCCATTCATCAACCCACTTGGAGGATCCGACTCCTCGAAACCTATCCGGAGATGGTTCGCACCTGGACGAATATGCCTCTTTTTATTAAATATAACCCTTGTTATGTTCCTGTACTCCGCAGACGCACATGGCCAGAGTTTACCATTGCAGTCAAGAATATCAAGGGATGCGCCAAATGGTTAAACTACGTCTATCTAGCACCCCCTCAAGGGCCTCCCACCGTCAATTACATGATTTCCACTATACGGCACTGGAGCATCCGATTAAAGAATACCCCTGATGTAATGGCCCAGATGTGCATGAAAATTTTTGAGTTAATGCTTATTACATTCAGGACATTCAAGAATATCAAGGACCCACACTTCTCAGGCGTCGGATTCCTTACAGGAAACCAAGATTTAGTTTATGACATGAGCACCACTCCTTCCATAGAGGTGATATACGCTTGGCACGCCAAAATAAAATACCTCCCGGCCTGCTTCAAACAAACATTCGAAGAGATGTTCATAACAGGGTTCTGGGAATACCACTCAGAAATATTTGTACCCAGACCCTCACACCTCCTCCATTTATTTGCTGTGGAGCGAACCATTCACTCAGAGCAGTTACGGGTGCCACATCCAGATGTCCCAGGGCCAGTCAATTGGGATGCATTGCTGACAGATCTAGCAAGGGGACTCAGGCTAGAAGAACACCACCTCGCCGCGGATGTTGTCCAATATTACGTCCAAAAAGCAGCTAGACAAGGGTCTGTCAGGGGCGACAGACGCGAGAGTGGGGGGGGTGTTGGCAGTAGCCTCGGTACACCAGGACGTACAAGACATGAAAGTCAAAGAAGGGAGTCAGAGCGAAGGGACAGCACTAGCAAACAGGGCAGTCAAAGAAGATCTGGCAAGTAGGCCAATATTTTTTCAAGACATTAATGCAAATCAAAGGGATGGACATGCAGAGAGGAAGAGCAAGTAGGGAGCTCGAAGATATGTATGGCAGATCACTAGAAGAAATCCCTACAACAACAGTGATTTTTATCACTAACAATCATTGTAAATATCATTTCACCTTTTTGTAGCTCCATTTTGTGCAAGCCAAGGAGTCCTTGAGCTTGAGGAGCCTTAGAAGTAGTTGCGTACCAATTTTCGTATTTTTTAGATCTCGTTTGAGCCCCCAAATAAGCCCTGGAACCTAATTTTTAACTAGGCCGGACACTAGGTCTGGACAGGACCAAAAGCTAGTCAAAAACTATAAAAAGGGCTAGAGAGCTCATTTTTGAGGTTAGATTGTAATTGAAACGAACTTGCAAGAGCTTGTGAAAGTAATCTAAAGAACTCCATTGATTCTCACTCTTTGTCTTGCTGTGTGTGCGCGTGTGTGTGTATGTGTGTGCATGCTAGTGTGCTTCTCACTCACGCACTTGTGCCGCCACTTGCTCGAGGTCTTCATACCATCCTCACGTCTTCCCGGATTGACATTAAAGGAGGTGCTACTCATCATCGAGCTACACCTGGTCAGGGCTTCTAGTCACTACATAGATCTGACCTAACTTGTCCATGTAAACTCCTCCTTTGTACTTGACTGCGGGTCTTGGAGCTATTGTTGAATCTATAGAGCTTACCATTCTTGCTACCGACCTATTTATGCCATCAAGATAAATAGGGACTCCTTGTCGATTAGTGGATACATACTGCAAAGAGGTCCGGTATTCCCCCTCTATGGTGGACATAAAGTTCCCTCTCAGAACTGAACCATGCATGTCCTCCAAGGCCATGGGTAGTTCCTCCTCTGAGTCACTTGATTGAGTGATGGCTTACTTGGGTTGCACTTCCTAACGATGAAATGACACTTCTCCGGCTACTTAGCACCCATCCTAATCTTAAGTTCATTCACCCTCTAGGTCTATATATTCTCTCCTCTTTCCCTTAATAATATCTTCACTCACTCAAAATTTACTTTTAGTCTCTTTGGGTTGTTCTGGTCAATACCACTCTAGGTGATACCTCACTAGTGATACGATACTACATTAGACACGATACAATACCAAGAACTCACCACGACATTATACCACTTATTGGGATGATATTATACTACTGAACAAGACAATACGATACTTGTTTTGCACTCAATATGATACGTCTATCAGTCACGATACGATACCAACCTCACAATACAATACCAAGTTAGGTCACGATACGATACTAGTAGTTAGGATGATATGATACCACTATGTGAATGATACGATACCCCTCAATCGATGATAATATACCTTTACCCAAACGATATGATACCTGGGTCCGATATCATACCAAATTTGGCGATACAATACCAAGAGAAACGCAATACGATATCGACTACACTCACCATATAATACCAAGAGTGGGATAATACAATACTTGCTCGACCACAATATGATACCACATAAGGATCGCGGTCATGATCCAAGCACTTGATGATACACGATACCTTGATGGTATCGCGATACCTCAAGGTGGAATCACGATACCAAAACTCAACTGATCGCAATACTACAGCCAAACGTGATTAAAACTTAAAAGTTTTTAGTGCAAGGTGTGTGTTTTCTCTATCCCCTTCACTCCACCCACTGTGCTACTCAAAAACTCACTCAAAACCTCTTGTCTCCCCCTATGATACCGCGTGTGAGTTTGATCATGTTTGTGAGTGTTCTTTATATTTTATGAGGTTCTAGGGTTAAAGAACTCACCTTTAGAAATATTTTGCCTAAGCTTTGTGCTCACAATGTTTGTTATGCCCTTGCTTGCCATGATACGACTCTCGTGGTATCAGTTGCTGCTCTCCACGATACTTGTTCAAATAAGTGACTAAGTATCTGAAATAAACTAAACTATAAAATATTTTTTTGGGATTTTCTCATGCTGTCCTACTTCTCCTATCCTTACTCCTCTCTCTTCCCTAACCCTAACTCTTTCCTCACTTCCTCACTCCTAAACCTAAACCTAAAAACTCATTATGCACACTCCTACAGTGTGAAGTAACAAGTGCTAAAATACTTAATGACTTACCACTGATTGAATTCACCTCAACAAGTACAATTCATTCACTCCTTAGCTATAACCATCACGAAGGCACCTTGGTTGGGCTATTCCCCAACAATGGTGCCAAAAACGTGTGTACATAAGTCATGAAGTCTTAGGGACTTGTGTCGATGAGACTGTACCTCAATTGCCCCACAAATGCATATAATGGTGGATTAATACATATTTAATTATCAATCCACAAAATTTTCTCAAAGCAACACCGTAAATGGAACAAGTGTGCTACCATCTTGCCAAATAACGAAAAGTCATCGAGATAAACTTGCATAAACGAGGTAAGGTACGGGGAGAATATTTCTTGCATGCATCTTTGAAAAGTACTAGGGGCATTACGTAATCCAAACCACATAACAGTGCACGCAAACACATCCCAGTTGGTAATGAAGGCGGTCTTCGGTATATCCTGTTCAGCCATTCTAACTTGATTATACCCACTGTATCCATCTAGGAATGAATACATTTCATGTCCGGCTACTCTATCAAACATGGTGTCAAGAAAAGGTAACCGGAAGGGATCAGGCACCGTAGCTGCATTCAGTTTCCGGTAGTCTACACATATTCGCAATTGCTTATTCTTTTTAGGGACAATAACAATTGGTGAGATCCATTCAGCATGCTCTACTGGTACAATGAATCCAACCTTGAGTAATCTATCAAGATCTGCCTTTACCTGTGATGCATAATTTGGGTTCATCCGGTAGCTTGGTTGTTTGATTGGCTTCGCTTCTGGCTTCAACATGACCCTGTGTTGGTAGATGCGCGGGTCCAGACCCTTCATATCTTTGTAATCCCATGCAAATACATCAGAGAATTCTCGGAGTAACTGAATTAAGTCCGCTTGAAATACCTCCGGTAAGTTTTCCTTTATCTTGACAGGACACGGATGGTCTTCATTTCCTAAATTATAAGTGACCAATTGATCCTCTGGAACATAAAATTGTCGGGGTTTCTCTGTATTGTCCGCTGACTTAAAGAGTTGTTGCAGTTCGCCATCCTCTATAGCAGCAGTGTCTTCTTTCTTATCTTCTTCCGCTACAGGAATCACCGTACAAACTGCGATATTCCAATTATCTACAACAGATTGTAGATCAACAGTTCCTAATGAGATCAAATCGATATTGTTCTTTAAAAACTCTTCTTCTTCATCATCTGACAACCCATCTAACATATGAACTGGTTCTACAAAATACGATCTAGCATGCAATTTGCATGGCTGTATAGCATCTAATTTTATAGCATATTTACGATTCTTATCCTTGAACGTGAGTTCTTGTGCTGACCAATCTTGTATTACCTTAGCTTGCTTCAGGCAAGGACGGCCAAAAAGAAGATTATAGTCCAGAGTGGATTCCGGTAATTCTAAGATGACAAAGGTCATCTTAAATGTGGTGCCGTGTAAAGTTATTGGTACATTCCGGACAAGTCCTACTGGATGGACTCTAGACTGGTCAGCCATTTTGACGAAGAATTGAACTGGTTCTATTTCGGACCATCCTAACTTTTTACACAGTGCAGCAATAGCAATATTGACACCAGATCCTCCATCAATTAGTACCTATGTGATCTTATGATTTTTATACCATACCGTAATTAAAGGAACCGAATGATCGACCGTAGAATCAGGTTCTAGTTGCACTGTTACTGTCACTGGAATGCAGGAAGGCACAGGAATGAACTATTGTTGGAATTGTTGTCTGACTCTTGGTACTAGTGCCAGCAATTGCCCAAGATGAAGAGTAATGGATGCTTTAGATAAAATCTCCTAGGCTTTTTGTGATTGAGTTGTAATTTCTGCTGCTTCGGAAGATGACGCACTGGCTGAAGATGATGTATCTGCTGAAAATGATGTGCCTGCTACGGAGTTAGAGTCTTGTTTCTGTGTTCCTTCATCGGTTAATGGTATCTGGGTTACCGAAACAGGATTTGGAAATACTGGAGGTTCCACGGTGGTCCATTGACTAGCCTTATCATAGATCATTTGTTGTTCTTTGATGCCAGGTTCAAATATTTCTGCTACTGGTTGCAATTGCTTACCGGATCGGGTCTGAATTACTGCAGCATGTGTTTCTACTGGTGTGACTTGCACCATATTAGTCATCAAGTTTTGTCGTTCTTTCTTCCTCTGATCGTACTCAGCTGCATCCTTACAAAATCTTCTGATATGACGAAATTCTCCACAAAAATGGCAGCGCAGTGGTGGAAAATTGGGATTTTTTGGTGTTGGTCCGGTCTGCCAGCGATTGGCATTGTAGTTATTATTTCTCTGCCCTCTGAAATTTTGATAGCCTTGTTGCTGGTTGTTTCTCATTTGCGGAGGTACATAATGATTGGCAGGTTGTCTTGGTTCTTGTATAATAGTGTTAACCATTGCTGGTCCCTGTACCTTGGCGTTATATGCGCAGTTTTCGGTGGTGTGTCCGCTGGTGTTGCAGATAGCACAGAATAACTGATTAAGTGCACAAGTGGCACTAGTATGGCCTGAATTCTTGCATGTGGTGCAATACAACTGTCTGGTCAGATCTTCGGCGACATTTTTATTTGCTTTTAACCTCTCGAGATCTTCTGTAAATCCTCCAACCTTATTTTCGAGTTGCAGAGCCACTGCAATCACGACATCTAATGTCATAGCTCTGACACATCGTATGATCATAATCTGTTTGAGTTGTGGAGTCAAACCATTGATGAACCATTGAGTAATAACGTCATCCGGCAGGTTGGCATGTGCTGGGGGCAATTGCCGCAAATGCGTTCTGAATAGAGTGGCATACTCCTGCACTGTTTGATTTACCTTCTATCTATTGTTTTGTAGGTAGTCGAAAATTTTGGCTGGATTCTTCTTTAGCCTGAATCTTTGCAGAAATGCATCCCTCACTACTTCATAGCTGCCGAAATGGTTAATATCATATTTTGTAAGCCATCTGGCTGCTTCATTAACCAATGTAGACTGAAAGACAATAGCTTTATACGCCGGGTCAGGTGGATGGTTGAGCACTGCGTAACTTATCTCAAATGTGCGTACATGAGCATCTGGGTCATCTCCTGGGAATCCACCGAATTTAGTGTACGTTACTCCTGTTGGAGGCGGCCTGGGTGGACATAGCTGTTGTTATTGCTGTTGTTGCTGCTGCTGCTGTTGTTGTTGTTGTCCGTTCATCGTGCTGATGGTTGTATGGTGACTATCTCCTGTATCCGGAGGCTGGATATCTGCACTGTCGGAGTCTGTATCGTCACACTGTGCACTTTCTGATTCGATAATCTTGCTCAGTATGTTTCGAATCTCAGTTTCGAACAAGTTTCCTTCCTTCCTGATGTCAATTGTAGGAAGGCTTATTCCTAATAGCGGTGACTGGGCTGAAGATTCACCAAGAAATGGTAACTCGTCAACGGAAAACCATAAATTCTCAGGGACTTGTACCAAAATGACACCGGAAGGTGTCGATTTTTTACCAAAACGAAGTACTCCTTCTCCTTCACTGGTTTCTTTGGCTAAGGCGTTTCTATTCGTAAACAAATCTGAATCTTTACCCAATGTTGTTAGACTAACTTCAGGCTGCGCTCTGGTGGATTCTGGAGTTACTATATTTTCGACAGACTGTGCCGAAATAGTATCGAAATTTATCAGAGATGTAGTACGTTCCACCGGAATATGACCGGAATCACTGCTAACGTTCTTTACTTTCTTGTCGACTGGTTTGGACCTTCCCGCGCTTGTACCTCCTGGAGGTGTCCTTAGCAAGTTAGGTATCCAAGGTTGTCGGGTCTTTGGATACGTTTCACCGGATCGTGTAACCGGCATATACTAAGCATACTATTTTTCTTTACGATTGTCCAAAATCTGTGACCTTTTTTCACAAGCAATCAACGAACATCCTAAGTGCCACTTTCTCACAGATAAATGGCAAACTTGATAACACTTCGACAGGTAAACGGCAATCTTGATGCCACCTTCCCACAGACGGCACCAGTGTTAAACGCTTAAATGCGAGACTAACTATCAGAAACGCATTTAAGCACTTAAGTGGGTTCTTGGGAGTGGTAGGGGTCTGTTAGACAGAGGCACTGTACTTAGTTCCCAAAATAACCGCTTCAGATACAGTAACATACTGATGCTAAGAACTCTAGCAAGATTCAGTTATACTCAGACAATCGCTATTCACGTCTTAGCTCGGCCAACATGTACCGAATACACTAAGATGCTATAGTGCTAAACTTACTGAAGATATCAGAGACACGAGTGATGATTCATTCTTACTGAATAGTTACCACAATCCACTCAACATCCGTAGACGCAGAGAATTCAAGTGCTCAGAGACACCATACTAAAGTTCCAGTATGTAACTCAAGATTTCTTACTCTAACTTAAGCCTTATCGTATACTGGCGGAATTCAAGGCTGAAGACAACACTATTCCGCGCAGTGTAGAACACTATCAAAATTCCACAGACTTCACCCAACCACTTGGCAAAACATTCAAGAACTAGTTCAGACCCAATACGCGTTCCTAGCATACGATCGCGATAAGGATTCTCAGACGATTCACTTCAGACGACGGTTCGTTGAGCTACTGTAAGATGAATAAAACTCACAACCACAACAAGGATCAAGAGATAACAGACATAGTTAACAGATACAGACCAAGAGATAACGGATTACTCAGAAAACTCAGACAGTTTGACAAACAATGCTACAGTAACGTTCAGAAAAATCACCTAGACGGACAGTCTGGTGATTTCACGACTCGTCGTCCTGAGCATCTCTTTACATTGCTTTATATAAGAAATTACAACTATTGTGTAACCATTTTTCGCGCGTGCGAACACAAGATTTAGTTTTACATTTCCCAATCCGGCGGCCGACTAACAGTACATAGAGAACATCGGATAACTTTTTCTCAACACCTGGAGAAGTGATAAAAGAGATGGTTCCAGTTCCTTCGGCTGGACGCTTGGAGTCATTTCCCACCACTACATTGATGGATTCCCACAGAGGCACTAGGGAACTATACCAATCCTTTTTACTGGTCATATGGATTCCCACAGAGGCACTAGGGAACTAAAATCCATGGTTCATCAACACGAGCTTGAGCAGATGAACATACCTCTTCAATAGCTACCCAAAGTTCTAGCTCTGTGTTGTTTGCAGACTGTTTGTTCTTCCATGATGATTTTAGAGTCCCATTCCTTTCATCAACTTGCTTCTTTCTGCAATCCTTGATGGCATGGCCTTTCTTTTCACAATAGAAGAAACTTCGTGTGAACTTTTTCTTCTTTGGCTTCTTCTTTGATCCCTCAGAAGAGCCTTTACCTTTTGCGTTTGCTGAGAATGTAGCATCAGTTGTACTTTGCCGATTCTTCAGCCGCATCTCTTCTTCTAAAAGCATCGCACAAAACTCTTCAAATGTAAGAGGAGTTGGCCTTACCTGAGTGTTAAGGGTTGTTACTAATCCATCATACTTTGCTGGAAGAACACGTACAGATCTTCGAGCCAACTCTTCTGGTGTTATAACAACACCAACTGCAGCCAATTGATCTTGAAGATGCTTTATCCGTTTGATAAAATCTTCAGCCTTTTCAGAATCAGAATGCTTTTCATTTGCCAACTGATTTTCTAAACTCTGTATCCTAGTGTGGTTCTTGGTCTCATATTGTCGAACCAATATGCCCCAAGCGTCATGTGCTTTAGTAGTATGTTGAACTAAAGTAAGCATAGAATCACTTACACTAGTGACAATCGCACATAATGCATCCGCATTCCGCCTCTTCCAAGCTCGTAGAAGATCTGGATCTTGCTGAATCATCAATCTTGAATTTGCTGGATCTTCAATTGGTATAGGCTCTGGATCCAATCCCATTGGTCCCATGATAGTGTCAAGTAATCCATAGGAGTCCAAAATTGCAGAAATTTTGAACTTCCAGAGTGTATAGTTGGTTCCATCCAGCTTCCCTTCAGTGAATGCAGGTGGACGAATTTGAATAGGTGCAGCATTAACATTAGTTGAAGCACCAAGACTAGTGTTCGATGATGAAGCCATCATGTAATCACTCGAATAATCTACTCATATTCTAGTCTGCTAATAGGCTAAAATAGTGATACTTCTCAAGCTATTCGAACCTTACAGCTCTGATACCATGTAAGACAATAGTTACGCAATATAACACAGGAGCAGTAGCAGAGAAGATAACAGATATAGGAGGATCTCAATAATTTTCTACTAACAACAAGTACAAAGATGATGGCGTTATCCACCCGTGCGCTCTCAAGGTAGAGCTTAAATGGTGATCTAGACAACTCTAGATAGGGAGATACAAGGTAGAGGTATGCTGGCTCAACGTGATGTCTCAGGTAGTGCAGAACTCATGTATATATAGGATCATGGGTGGCCTTTCGTGGACGGCTATACATGGGCGATAGAGCGGGGGCGGCCACCGCCCGCGTAATTGTCATACACTACTTAGACCGGTTGAACCGACGTAACAAATATAAATGATTTCTGACTCCGACAGGGAATATTCTATGGAATATTCCCTTTACCGTCGTGCCAGGGGCGCTGTCCCCGGACCCCCACCAGGGGGCCCGCTGGCCCCCTGGGACCCCCCACCAGGGGGCCCGCTAGCCCCCTTGGACCCCCCACCCGGGGCTGCTCCCTACTGCCCTGGACCCCCCAATTGGGGACCCTGGTAACTCCCTTTCCTTACAATACCTTACATGGTCCAATATGACCTTCATCCAACATGCAAGTTGGGATTCCCATCAATTGGGTTATGCACGCTTGGCTTCTCCTCATAACGAGGGCCTTACAAAATGTGCATACAATCATGAGGGGTACACATTGATCATATACTAATAGACTAACCCTACATCAAGATGTGACAACGTATGTTCAGAGGTGCAATGTGTGCCAACAAACAAAGTATCCCATTAGAAGAGATGAAATGCCACTGCGACCTATGCTGAGTGCTAGAGCTTTCACTAAGTGGGGTATAGATTAGCCCACCTACAAAAGGCTCTCATGCTGAATACATGAGAGCCTTTTGTAGGTGGGCTAATCTATACCCCACTTAGTGGCTAAACAAAGTATCCCATCAGAAGAGATGAAATGCCACTGCGACCTATGATGAGTGCTAGAGCTTTCACTAAGTGGGGTATAGATTAGCCCACCTACAAAAGGCTCTCATGTTGAATAGTGGCTACTGACTATTTGAACAAATTGGTAGAAGCAAAGGCCACAAAGGAAAACGATGCAAAAACCACTACCAAATTTTTATTAGAAAACATATTTACATGATTTGGATTGCCAATAGAAATTGTGAGTGATCGAGATACACAGCTCATTAATGAAGTAATAGAAACATTGATGAATGAGTTCTTATTAATTCATAAGAAGTCGGCCCCATATCACCACAAGCCAATGCACAGGTAGAGAGTTCCAATAAGGTGTTATGTATAGTCCTGACGAAAATTATAAATAATGGACGATCAGATTGGGACAAACAATTACACCATGCTTTATGGAATTTTCGAGTTGCCTACAAGACTGCTATTGGTACTACACCATTCAATCTATTATATGGCCAAAAAGCAATTTTGCCAATTTATTTCTTGATTCCTACTCTTCGAGTAGCTGAGAAGTATGAGTAGATTGGTCGCGAATTGTCCCAACAATTGGATCAAATTGAACAATTACATGAGACAAGATTGCAAGTAGTCACAAGCATGTATGCAGCCAAAAGGAGGAAAAAAGCATATTATGATCCCCATATCAAAGACAAATGACTCAACAAGGATGATTTAGTTTTGGTGTATACCTTAAAACAACATGCAAAAAATTTGCAAAAGAGAGGACATGGACCGCTAGTGATCAATCACATTTCGACTAGTGGAGCAATCAACCTAGCCACCCTAGATCAAGAGATTTTACCCAATTATATAAGTGGATGTCGTGTGAAGAAATACTTAGAACCCTTGATCGAAGAGATGCTAGCTAGGCTTCTAGCATCAAAAAACCGAAAGGAAGAGGATGACGGAATAAGAGAAGAAGCAAGATTTGAAGCATTAGAACAAATACGAAAGTGAAAAGAATGGATGCTTGAGAGAGATGAGAGATATTGACAAGGAGCGGAACCAATCCCCATGGCCAACTATAGAGCATCAAAGACCAAAACCCTAGGATGCCAAATCAACCAACCCTACTTAAACATAGGAGTGGGAACTAAGGAATATCATCTGCTGGATGCATTGATTGATACTAGGGCATAATTAAGTTGCATATGCTCTTCATTAGCACAACAATTAAAAGTGATGGGGATAGGGGAACACCATTGAATGTTAAGGAGAAGTTACCCTATCTTTACATTTAGGCAACAATTCGATGCAACAGAAGCTTCTAGTTTTCAATGATTATGACTTGTTAGAGGAATTAGTGCTAGATCAAGACTGCATATATGAATTCGAGGTGACAATCCAGTTAGCTTTAGGCTATATATCAGCCAATATTGGGTAGAGAGAATTCTTTAGCCTCTTAGAAGAGAAACCTCTAAAGACTTTGAGCCAAAGCTTTGATAATTGTGAATGTATGCATGCTTGTGAACCTATATCAACATCTAGCCCTATCTAGCTAACTTTTGTTTCTGAGCTAAACCTTGAAACCCTGTATCTCAAGTGTAAGCACCACCTCCTTTACTTGTCAATCCGTGGAGACGTGAGGACCGGTATGAAGACCACGAGCAAGTGAAGGCACAAGTGCGTGAGTGAAAGCACACAAACATGCACACACACGCACACAAGGTAAGATCAAAGAGAGGAACAATGGAAAGCTTCGATTGCAAAAGAATTCTCTTACAAAAGCTCTATTCTCTAACAAGCTAACCTCAAAAATGAGCTCTCTAGCTCTTTTTATAGTTTTTTGACTAGTTTTGGCCCTGTCCATACCTAGTGTCTTGCCTAGTTCAAAATTAGGTTCCAGGGCTTATTTGAGGGCTCAAAGGGAGTCCAAAAATTATGAAAATTGGTAGGATGATAGTTCTAGCACTCCTCAAGCTTGAGGACTCCTCGTCTTGAACAAAATGGAGTTACAAAAATAGAAAATGGCATTTACAATGGTTTTTAGTGATGAAAATCACTATTTTTGTAGGGGATTCTTCTGGTTTGACATACACTTCCTGGAGCTCCCTACTCGCTCCTTCTTCTTGTGTGTCCACCTCTTTGATGTGCTCCTGTGCTTTGTCCTTGACCTTCAGCTTCAACACTCCCCCCTCTCGAGTATGTCGTCCTTGACAGACCCTTATTGTAGTGGTTGTTCCAAGTAGTGCTTTGAGAGGGAGTGTTCCTTTTGTATGAACAAAAGTCTTCTGACTTCCAGATGTGGCAGGGTTGGTTGTCTGGTTCTTCATGTGTCACTGCAAGTCTTTGCACGTTGTAGTCCCTTGGTATGTGCTTTTTCCTTGGATTCCAGCATGACTGTGTCATTGTGAGTCTCCGTTGATGTCTTCTAGATCTTCCAAAGTTGATGTTCATAGTAGTCATGCCAAGTACTCGTAACCCATATTGAGTGGCAGTGTACCAAAGCTACCCTTTGCAGATATCTCCTTGGATGCTCTCCTACATACAGTAGTTAAGCATCGCTCAAGTTGTGGAGCTTCAAGCTCTTCCCTCCTACCATGGTAAGAGGGAACCATAGTTGTGGATGCCATGTTCACGCGAAGTTCTTGACATCTACCAGATAAGGCAACAATTATATCATTTGCTAGCCGAGACACACTTCTATCCAAACTGATAAATGCCCAGTAATCAACAGTTCCACCTTCAACTAAGCATGAATCATTCATGTTTCATGAGCCAAACTTGGGAACAAGTGCCTCCTTTTCTTCTTTTTCTTTTTTCTTTTTTTATTGGGGAACAATGTCACCAAACAAGAAGATTGATGTTAGTATCCAAAAATGGTTTACATGTGTCAATGTGCTCTCGTGCATGGGATTCTCAATTGTGTCTATGCACGACCATGTAATGTGGCCCTATATTAATGCATACTTTGGAAATGCATGACTTGTATGGTGCAAATGACAAGGTTGTGCAAGGAGCACATGGTTGTCGCTCGTCGAGGCTTTCGATGTTATTTGCAGATGTTGATGCCACATGTCATGCAGGTATCCATTGGATCTCGAGATGACAAATGATCCTTCTTTCTTATGGGGATCCATTTGAGAACGATCTGCAACTGTGTAGTGAGCATCTTTGGCCTATTCATCCTTGGCTGGTTTCTTGACTGTTGTGTCCCTTGTGGTTGGTGCTTTGGTTTTGTAGGGGCCGCTGATGCTTTTGGCTTTCAAACCCCTACCTTTGTGGCTGGTCACCTGACTCGAGAGGTTAATTGGTTTACTTTTATTCTTGGTGTTTAGTTCTGACCTTTGCCTCGCCTTGGCTTCATTGTTGAGACTTTTCGCGTATGGGAGAGCATAGGTTGTTGCGGATGTAAGAATTTCTTAGGTACCCACAAGTGTACTCGCCCCTGTTGAGCTGCAACTAGTTTCTTAGGCACCCAAATTTGTCGGATACCTTGTGGTTAAGCTTGTTCGAGCTTCTTCCTACGTCTTTTGGCCTGGTGGGCTTGCGTGGATGGGGTTTGTGGGGGCAAGGCTGGTGGTTGCTCTCCTTTGCGTACCCAGATCTGCCTCATGCGGAACTGCTTTCTTGTTGAATGGTGTCTTTCTATTTGCTATAGTAGTTGACTTGAATTGTTGTGCTTGCTTTTGAGGTTGAACTACTATGGATGCTTTAGTCTTCAAAAAAGAAGAAGGGTTTGCTTGCCTTTGCGACTCTCCTTCCATGATTGAGTCCTTCTGGATCATAGAGATTTTGACACATGTAACATCTTCTTCCAGATGATTAGTCTTAGAAGAACTAAGAGAATGTGGGACATCTAGATTTGTGAGCATGCAGTTCTCTAATTCTAATGTAATGCATTGTTCCTGTACCCAAACTTGAAGAATTTGACTTCTTAGGTTTAAGTTAACTGCATGGTCATAGATCCAATCTTGAGCCAAGACAAGTGGTTCTGTAAGGTTCTCATCTTGACACACTAGCACTTTGACTTTCATTGGAACATCTTGAAGGTAGATGGGAAGTTCCACCTCACCCAAACAAGGGGTTTCCACACCTCCCAATCCTATGAGATAAGCTTCTATGGGATTGATGTTCAACTACAAGTCTCGACAGTAGGACAGTCTAACTGCACTACTTGCTGCACCTGAGTCAATCAATGCTTTCACAGTCCTGGCACCCTTTCCTTGTCCTATCTCTATGGTCACAAAGGAACGTCGGTCAATGACTTGAGAAGTAGTTATGCCCGATTTTTGCCACATATCCATGTGATATTTTGGGGCTTTTGAGTTGACATCTAGGCCTAGTCACCTTAACTTATTTCACCTAATACGCTCTCTGGCCTCTGCCTGTGCTTCTTCCCTCACCCTTAACTCCTCTTCTTTCCGCTTCTTAGCAGTGTTGAGTCTCGTAAGCATATCCTCTGTAAGAGGTTCTTGGTATAACTTGACTCTACATCCACTAATATAGTTTGGCAAGGTATCTCCTTCTAGAGTGGCCAATTGAACTGCACCACTAGTGGAAATTCTATTAATGATCATGGGTCTGTATCCTCTTTTTTCCAACTTACGGGCATGTTGCTTTAGTGTGTAAACCAACACTAGATCTCCCTCTTTCAGTCCCTTATCCTTGATGTGTGCATCAAAGTATGCCTTTTGTCTTTTCTTTGCAGCATAGATGCCTGCCGCTGTGCGTAGCCTTGTCTCACCTAAGCATTCTAGATCAAAGATCCTAGAGGACAATTCATGTCCATTCCACTCATGCTCTTATGCTACTTTTAAGGTTGGGATGAGGAAGTCCAATGGTAGAACAACATTCTGTCCGAAGACCATCTGAAATGGGGTGGCATTGAGTATCGTTTTGTAGGCAACTCAATAAGCCCAAATAGCATGATGAAAACGTTCATCCCAATCAGAGCATTTATTATTTACCAATTTTGTCAATACGTTACAGAGCATCTTATTGGTGCTCTCGGCTTATCTGTTAGCTTGTGGGTGATAAGGGGCAGACTTCTTATGTATCACCAAGAATTCTTGGAGAAGATTTTCAATGACCTCATTCAGGAAGTGTGTGCCTCTATCGCTCAATAACTCTATTGGTAGCCCATATCTCATGAACACATTCTCGAATAAGAACTTAGCCGTAGTCTGAGCATCATTCTTTGTTGTGGCTTTCACTTGTACCCACTTTGTAAGGTAATCTGTGGTTACAATAATATACTCTACATGAGAGTTTCTAGCTGGGGGTTAATAGGACCTATGAAGTCTATGCCCCACTTCGAAAACGCACACCCTCCCATCATTGGCCTCAAAGGCATCTCGTCTTTTCTAATTGGATATTGTGCACGTTGGCATGTGTCACATTTCTTCACATAGGTATGAGCATCCATATGAAGAGTGGGCCACCAAAGTCCTGAAAATAGAATGGTCTTAATTACTCGATCAGGACCGAAGTGTCCACCTGCAACACCGGTGTGTGCAGTTTCTAAGACTTTCAAATAGTCTGATTCGTGAATGCATAATCTTAGATAACCATCCTTGCCTCTTTGATATAAGTTGTCTCCAACCAAAGCATAGTCCTGAGCCTCTTGCTCCATGCTTTGTCTTCTTGCTAGACTAGCCTCTTTGGTTAAGGTTCCCGATCTCATAAACTCTACCAATGGAGCACTCCAATCAGGAATTAATGACACTTGATAAAGGGTGACATGCTCCACTGGTGGTCTCTCTTTGCACATTGGAGAATTCTTAATCCGCTCATGTATTTCTTTGTCCATGCTAGGCCAATATACTCCTAAACATTTCAGATTTTGTAATGTGCATTGTTTAGAATAATGATTTCCTAGAAATCCTTCATGAGCTTGTTGCAACCAACTACTATGTTCATCGCCCTCAACACAACAAGCTAATACACCCTCAGTATCTTGTTTGTACATGCTTCCTGCCAATATGTGATATTTTTGTGATTTTACAATTTCTTCTTGTGAGGTTTTCACATTCTTATTTGCGGGTCCGAAGGTGAGGACCGGTACCAACTTATTTTCCCATTTAGGAACAACTTCCAAATTGAACAGATAAGCATCAGGTAGTTCATTAGACACTCCTTGCGGTGACTCTCCTGAAGTAATGCGAGAAAGGTGATCTGCCCGGAGGTGGGTTCTACCTTTTCTAACAACAACTTCAAAGTCATATTCTATAAGTAAGAGGAACCATCTTACTAAGCGTCCTGTATTGCAAGGTTTATTGACCAAATATAACAAAGCTTGATGATTAGTGAAAAACTTGAACTTGTTGGCCAATAAATAGTGTCTAAACTTCTTCACAGCATATACCATACCTAAGCCCTCTCGCTCTGTTGTGGTATAGTTTCGTTCAGCTATAGTGAGTTGTCTGCTAGCGTATGCTATGGGTAAATCTAAATTTCCTTCACCCGTGGGTTGTGCTAGCACATTCGAACTCTTTCAATGAGCCAAAAAGACGTTTGTGCACAACACCAATATTGACCACTCAAAATTAGTCAACAAACCATAGAGAGATTTAGCTATGATCGCATACATGTGGATAAACCTGCGGTAATATCCACAATGGCCCATAAAGGGCTTGTACCTCTTTAACGTTCCTTGGCCTTGGCAACTCTGCTATGGCTCTTACCTTGTCCTCATTAGTTGATATTCCATTCTTCGAAACAATATGGCCTAAGATTTTACCTTGACGCACCATGAACACACACTTTTCTGGGTTCAGACACACTCGATATTGTCTACACTTGTTGAAGATTTGTCTGAGCTCAGGGATGTGGTATCTTCTTTCTTGGGAATGAGCACATAAATCGTCCACATATACTTCTAAGCTCTTTCGCAAGAACTCTTTGAAGACATGACACATGAGCCTTTGTAATGTTGCAGGTGCATTGGTGAGCCCAAATGGCATCACACGAAATGCAAAGATTCCCCACTATGTGGCAAAAGCTATTTTGTGTTGATCATCTAGGGCAATGGATACTTGATTGTAACCTGAAAATCCATCAAGGAAGCTATAAACTTCCTTGCCTGCAACACGCTCCAATATGTGTTCCGTGACTGGAACTAGATAACTATCTCTGATCGTAGCAACATTAACTTTTTTAAGGTTAATACACACTCGCAACTTCGTGTTCTTCTTGGGCACCACTACAATGGGGGACACCCATTCAATATGCTCAATCTCATAGATGAATCCAGCTTCAATCAGCCTATCAATTTCTTCTTTTATTTTGGCTGCATAGGTATCATTATATGTGTAGGGCTTCTGTTTGGTGGGCTTGGCATCAGCACTCATGGGGATAGTATGAGAGAAAATTCTTGGATCTACCCCTTTCAAGTCTCTATAGTGCCACACAAACACATCCATATATTCCCTTAATAGAGCAATGAGCTCCATTTCTTCTCTTGCACTTAGGTCATCTCCTATATATGTGCATCTTTCTTCGTTCTCTCCAATGGTCACTACAATTTTCTTGGTCTTTTCTTTATTATCATATGATTCTCCTATGATGGCCTCTCTTTTAGGAATTGGTACCAAAATTTTGCGGTCGTCAAGTTCATATTTCTTGAAGTTTTCTGGTACTTCAAACAATGATTCCTCCTCTTCTTGTTTCACGGCTTTTGATTTCTTTTTCTTTTGACTGCTCTCACTTCCATCCTTTGAATTTACCGTTTTAATACTTGTGAGAGGTTCTTCTTCTTTTTGGGTGAACACTCCTATATCTTCTAGATAGTGCTGCTCTGAGTTAAAGCAACTATCCATCACAATGGACTCTATATCATCGTCATTCTCTTCTTCTTCTATGACATCACTAGGGTCACATTCTTCTAGCAAGGGCTGACACATGAACACTGAGATATCATAACCCTCCTCATCACAATGAGGTGTCCACTGTTCCTCGTTGGCAGCAATGTCCATGGTGGCTAAGATTTCTGGCCAGGCATGAGGCTCAAATTCCTCATCTAGAAAGATCATCGATGTGTAGGCTAGGTCTTTAACTGGTCTATCTCTTTGCGAAGTTCCTTCTTCTCTTGCCTTTAAACGTTTTTCCTCTTCCTCTACGACCTTGCACATCCACAAATGAGTATCTTCATGCAACCAGGATGGGTCAGGAGAACTTCCAGAATTCACAGAGATGGAATCTTCTTTTGCTTTGTGGATAGGATTCCACTGTAGGGGTGGTACATCTCTAAAGGAGTAATCCTTCAAATTGACCTTGCTGGTGACCCCTAAGTGTTGTAAGTACAAGGAGTTGGTTCCCCAATCCTGTACTATTTGCAATTGTCGTAGGAAGGGCCTTCCTAGGATCATCTCATAAACATCATTTTTCTCAAAGTCACATATAGCAAATGTGTGCTCAAACTCTACACCACAAGTGGTCAGAGTTATTCCTTCGAGCAGTCCTAGAGGTCTTTCAAAATGACCATCGGCCATTTGAAGCTTCATTCTAGTTGGTCTTAATGTGGGTTTGCCCCATTGCTTTCACAAGGAGGTGGTCACAATAGCAACACCAGCACCTGAATCTATGATTGCTTTGGTTGTGTAACCTTGGTAGGTGATTGGAAGATAAGTATTACCTTCTTCACCCTCACACATGTCCCCTATTTTTTCTAGAGGTATCTCGAGAACTTTCTGTTTAGAGCCTGCTTTTTGCATATTGGAATCAAGTTCTAGAACTTGATCCTTCACATGATTCCATAGCTCAGGTTTTGCTTTGAGCAGCTCTTCTATAGTGAGATGACATTGAACCTTAGTGTTCTTCACGACATCAGTGTTCCTTGGGACCACTGAGTCGTCATGTCTGACCAGTATTGTGGGAGCTCTGATCTGAAGAGATTCAGATTCCCATGGGCCTGGAAATTGAGGCAGTTCTTCTAAGATATTAGATTCAAAATCTAATCTTTCGTCTTCTTGTTGTTCTACTTCATCTCCGTAAATAGATGGAATGTCTTGGGGAAATTGATCATGAAGATCATCAATCTCACGAATAGGAGGGGAATTACCCTTCTCCTTGGCCCATTTCTCTTCTTGTATTTCCCGCAAGAACTCTTGAGAGTGCTCCTGCATTGAAGGAATAATTCCAGCATCCGTGGAATTAGGAACATAAGCTCCCATTGGTGGTGAGATTCTTCTTTCAATAACTAGTTGAGCCTGTGGAGGTAAAGAAACTTGTGGTTTGTTTACCAATTGCTCTAATCTTTCTAGTAAGCCCTGGAAATGCAAATCCGGTTTGACAGAGTTTGTCTGATTGAGCTTTTGACTAGTCTCGAGTATAGCTTGAGCTTGTTCTACCATTTTCATGCACATTTTCATCCGTTCAATCTCTAAATCCGCTCTAGGGTAACTCTTGTCTAGGTTTGCAGCTGTTGGCCCTTCTTCAAGTCGAGCGTGGTAGGCCTTGAACATCATGTCCAAGCCTTCTGGGGTTGGATCTGCAAGAACACACCCTGGTTGTGGTCTATTTACAATGGGTGGTCGGGTGGGATGAGGTGGAGTAGATGGAGTTTCAGCATGTGAGGGGCTTTGAGATGCAATGTCATCTATTTTTTTTTTCGCTTCTTTTAGGCTTTCTTCCAATTCTGATAACTTTTTATTCCACTTGCAATTGGCCTTCTCTCTAGTATCCTTCCATGTTCTTGTTTTCTTCTTACTAGGTTCTCTCGATTCACTCGACTTCGATTGCTCTGCTGGTTTATCCTGTTTTAAGGCTTGTGCTCTAATGAAAGCTTGTATAGGAGCCACATTACTGCTACTTGAACTTGAATCCGCCACTAAGCCTACCACATTAATGGGTGTAATCTTGGGTGCACTAGAGGGGTTTCTTGGACAATCTCTGGGGAGATGGTCTTTGCCACAATCAGGACGAAAAGCTTGGTAGCATGTCCTTGACTCGAAGATGGTGAGTGGGGAAAATCACAAAGGAAATGGTCGCCCTCACATCTGAAACATGGTCCTCTAGGGGCTTGTGGTCTTACTTGTCTCAACTGGGGCCTAGGGTTAGCATTTGCATACATGAAATTGGAGTATTCTGGCTCCCAATTTTGCTCCATAGGTGGTGCCTCATATTCATATGAGTAAATCTCACTATGCTCAGGTGACTCTGTGTACTAAGCATGTGGACTACCTTCATGGGAGTAGTCTGAACTGTTGGTGCAGGACAATCACCAATTGATGTATTGACATGAAAATGAAGTCAAGGAATTGAGAAGAGAACAAGTTGTTGTCACTCTAGCACAATGGTGAGTACCAACGTGAGGAGATACACCTCATAAATGTCAATCCGTGGAGACGTGAGGACAGGTATGAAGACCGCGAGCAAGTGATGGCACAAGTGCGTGAGTGAAAGCACACAAGCATGCACACACATACACACACACGCGCACAAGGTAAGAGCAAAGAGTGGAACAATGGAAGATCTTCGATTATACAAGAGCTCTCTTACAAAACTGAAATCTACAAGAAGCTAACCTCAAAAATGAGCTCTCCAACCCTTTTTATAGTTTTTGAGTGGTTTTGGCCCTGTCCAGACCTAGTGTCCGGCCTAGTTAAAAAATAGGTTCCAGGGCTTATTTGGGGGCTCAAACGGAGTCTAAAAATCATGAAAATTGGTAGGATGGTAGATCTAATACTCCTCAAGCTCGAGGACTCCTCGGCTTGAACAAAATGGAGTTACAAAAATGGAAAATGGTATTTACAATGGTTTTTAGTGATAAAAATCACTATTTTTGTAGGGATTTCTTCTGAGAATTTGACATGTGCTTCTTGGAGCTCCCTACTTGCTCCTTCTTCTTGTGTGTCCCCTTCCTTGATGCGCTTCCATGCTTTGTCCTTGACCTTGAGCTTCAACACTCCCCCCCCTCTTGAGTCTGTCGTCCCTGACAGACCTTTGTTGTAGTGGTCGTTCCATGTAGTACGTTGAGAGGTAGCGTCCTTTGCGTCCAACAGGGGCGATCCCTCTTCCCAATGTATCCTGGTCGTTTGTCTGGTTCTTCGCTTTGCCACTGTTATCTCTTGCAGTTTGTAGTCCCTTTGTACGTACTTCTGCCTTGTATTCCATCCGGGTGGTGTATTTGTGAGTTTTCCAAAACTGCTAGCTGCTCAAAGGATGTGGTCAATGTTGATTGTGAGCAACTCTCGGTGGTGGATGGCTTCCTTGCTCTTGTTGTTGTCATCTTGATGTCGTCTTTTCATAGTTTTCATGCCAAGTACTTGTAACCCATAATGAATGATGGTTAAGTGCATTAGTGCATGGGTTGAACCAATTATGTGCCTTGTGCATGGCCTTGTAATGTGGCCCTACGTATGCGTACTTGGAAAATGCATGGCAAGAAGTATGGTGCAAGAGATTGGGTCTTGGGCTAAGTGCTCAAGGGTATGCTGACGAAGAGGTTTCCTAATCTATCATGGTTATAGTGTTGTTGAAACATACACGTCTTACCATGGTGAAGGGTCCGTTGATCTTCATCTCTTCGTGTTGTGGTTCCTTCATGGTGTTTGACCATCGGCTTGTCCTTTTTGTTGAGGGATGTTCTTGCTGGAAGTTCGCTGATGAGCATTTTCAAGTACATAGTTTTTTTTTTTTTTTTTTTGCACCCAATGGCATGAAACCAGAAGAAGGAGGTTAGTATCAATCAAATATTTTACATGTGAAAATTTGTGTCTCATGTGCCTGGGATTTTTCAATTGTGTCTATGCACGGCCATGTAAGGTGGCCCTATATTGATGCATACTTTGGAAGTGCATGACCTCAATGGTTCAAAAGACAAGGTTATGCCAAAGGCACATGGTTGCTGCACGTCGAGGCTTTTGATGTTACTCGCATAGTTGATGCATCCTTTGTTTGGAGGTGTCGATTGGATCTCGAAATGATGTAATCCTCCTAATGGGAACCCATTTCCGAATAGTATTTGGCCCTGTAGAGATCACCTCAGGCCAGTTCTTCTTTGGATGCTGTCCAAACTTTGGTATCCAGTGTGGTTGGCCCCTTGGTTCTGTGGATGTTGCTTGTGCTTTTGGCTTCCAAACCCATGTCCTGGGTGAGTGCCTGCTTATTTTTGTAGAAGGGTTGAGTTTGTCTTCTTCTGGTCTTTGGAATCTGTTCTTATCCTTTGCTTTCCTTGGCTTCTTTGTTGAGGCCTTTTGCATGGTGGGGAGCATAGGCCTTTGTACGTGTAAGAGCTTCTTGGGTACCCACATCTGTAATCGCCCTCGTTGAGTAGTAGCTAATTTTTTAGGCACCCAAATTTGTACCTGATTGTGGTCGGCCTTCATTGATAGCTTCGGTACCCAAATTTGTTGGAGTCTTCGTGCTTGAGCCTGTCGTGGGTGTTTGGTCCTTCTGTTGCCATGGTCGATCTGGTTGGGTGGGAGTTTTTGAGGCAACATCGATGGTTGTACTCCTTTCTTTACCCAGATCTGCGTCATGCCCAACACTTCTTTCCTCTTGAGGGCTCTTTGTCTATTTGATAGACTGGCTGTCTTGCACTGTTTTGCTTGCTTCTGAGGTTGAGCTCCTGTGGATGCTTTGCTCTTTAAAAAACAAGAAGAAGGTTCATCTTGCCTTTGCGACTGTCCTTCCGTGATTGCGTCCGTCTGGATCATAGAGCTTTTGACATCTACAACATCTTGTTCGAGAAGATTAGCCTTAGAGGAACAAAGAGAGTGTGTGGTGTCCGTTTCAGTGGGCATGCGATTCTCCAATTCTAATGTAATGCATTGATCATATACCCAAACTTGAAGAAGTTGACTTCTTAGGTTCAAGTTGATAGCATGGTCGTAAATCCAATCTTGACCCAAGACAAGTGGTTCTGTGAGGTCCTCATCATGACACACTAGCATTTTGACTTTTATTGGAACATCTTGAAGGTAGATGGGAAGTTCCACCTCGCCCAAACAAGGGGTTTCCACGCCTCCTAAACCTATGAGATAGGCTTCTATGGGCTCGATGTTCAATTGCAGGTCTTGGCAGTATGAAAGTCTAACTGCACTAGTTGCTGCTCTTGAGTCAATCAATGCTCTCACAGTTCTTACACTCTTTCCTTCTCCCACCTCTATAGTCACAAAGGGTCGTCGATCAATTATTTGAGAAGTAGTTATGCCCGATTTTTGGCACATGTCCATGTGATATTTTGGAGCTTTTGTGTTGACATCTAGGCCTAGCCGCCGTAGCTTATTTCTTCTGATGCGTTCTCTCACCTCTGCTTGTGCTTCTTCTCTAACCCTTAACTCCTCTTCTTTTCGCTTCTTAGCAGTGTTGAGTCTCATGAGCATTTCCTCTGTAAGAGGTTCTTGATATAACTGGACTCGGCATCCACTAATATAGTTTGGTAGGACATCACCTTCTAAAGTGGCCAATTGAACTGCACCGCTAGTGGAGAGTCTATTAATGATCATGGGTCCATATCCTCGTTTCTCCAATTTGCGGGCATGTTGCTTTAGCGTGTAAACCAGCACTAGATCTCCTTCCTTCAATCCTTTATCCTTTACATGGGCATCAAAGTATGCCTTTTGCCTTTTCTTTGCAGCATAAATGCCTGCTGCTGCCCGTAGCCTCGTCTCACCTAAGCGTTCTAGATCAAAGATCCTGGAAGACAACTCATGTCCATTCCACTCATGCTCTTGTGCTACTTTCAAAGCAGGGATTAGGAAGTCCAATGGTAGCACGGCATTTTGTCCAAAGACCATCTGAAATGGGGTAGCATTGAGTACCGTTTTGTAGGCAACTCGGTATGCCCAAACAGCATGATGAAGTTGTTTGTCCCAATCAGAGCGTTTATTATTTACAAGTTTCGTCAATACGTTACATAGGATCTTATTCGTGCTCTCGGCTTGTCCGTTAGCTTGTGGGTGATAGGGGGCAGACTTCTTATGTATCACCATGAATTCTTGCAGGAGATTTTCAATGACCTCATTCAAGAAGTGCGTACCTCTATCACTAACCAACTCTATTGGTAACCCATATCTAGTGAACACATTTTCGAATAAGAACTTAGTCGTCGTTTGAGCATCATTCTTTGTCGTGGCTTTTACTTCCACCCATTTGGTAAGGTAATCAGTGGCTACAATAATGTATTCCGCATGGGAGTTTTTAGCTGGGGGGTTAATAGGACCAACAAAGTCTATACCCCACTTCGAGAATGCGCGCCCTCCCATCATTGGCCTTAAAGGCATCTCGTCTTTTCTTATCGGATATTGGGCACGTTGGCATGTGTCACATTTCTTCACATAAGTATGTGCATCCATATGAAGAGTGGGCCACCAAAGTCCTGAGAATAGAATGGTCTTAATTACTCTGTCAGGCCCAAAATGTCCACCTGCAACACTACTATGTGCAGTTTCTAAGACTTTCAAATAGTCTGATTCATGAACGCACAGTCTTAGGTAACCATCCTTGCCTCTTCGATATAGGTTGTTTCCTATCAAGGCATAGTCTTGAGCCTCTTGTTCCATGCTCCGTTTTCTTGCAAGACTAGCCTGATTGGGTAACGTTCTCGATCTCATGAACTCAACCAATGGAGCACTCCAATCTGGGATTAATGACACATGATAAAGAGTGGCATGCTCCACTGGGGGTCTCTTCTGGCACACTGGACAATTCTGGATCCACTCCTGTATTTCTTTGTCCATGCTAGGCCAATACACTCCTAAACGTTTTAGATTCTGCAATGTTCGTTGTTTAGAGTAGTGATCTCCTAGCAATCCCTCATGGGCTTGTTGCAACCAACTAGTATGTTCATCGTCCTCGACACAACAAGCTAGTACACCCTCTGGATCTTGTTTGTATATGCTTCCGGCCAATATTTGATACTTTTGTGATCTTACAATTTCTTCTTTGCTTGTCTTCACATTTTTATTTGCAGACCTGAAGGTTAGGACTGGTACCAACTTATTTGCCCATTTAGGAACAACTTCTAAATTGAACAGATAAGCATCGGGCAATTCATCAGACACTCCTTGCGGTGGCTCTCCTGAAGTGATGCGAGAAAGATGGTCTGCCCTAAGATGGGTTCTACCTTTCCTGACAACGACTTCAAAGTCGTATTCCATGAGTAAGAGGAACCATCTTACTAAGCGGCCTGTATTGCAAGGTTTATTGACCAAATATAGTAAAGCTTGATGATCCGTGAAAAACTTGAACTTATTGGCCAATAAATAGTGTCTAAACTTTTTCACGGCATATACCATACCTAAGCCTTCTCTCTCCGTTGTGGTATAATTGCGTTCAGCTACATTTAATTGCCTACTAGCATATGCTATCGGCAAATCTAGGTTTCCTTCACCTGTGGGTTATGCTAACACACATCCTATTGCATGATTGGAGGCATCTACATGGACATGAAAGGGTTTGCTCCAATCCGGAGTAGTCAATATTGGTGCTGTGCACAAACGTCTTTTCAGCTCGTTGAAGGAATTCTCGCATTCCTCGTTCCACTCAAAATTTGTTAGCAACCCGTAAAGAGGTTTAGCTATGATGGCATACATGTGGATAAACCTACGGTAATATCCAAAATGGCCCATAAAGGCTTGTACCTCTTTAACATTCCTTGGTCTTGGCAGCTCTGCTATCGCTCTTACTTTGTCCTCATCTGTTGAAATTCCATTCTTAGAAACAATGTGACCTAAGATCTTACCTTGTCGTACCATGAACACACACTTCTCTGGGTTCAGACACACTCGATAATCTCTACACTTGTTGAAGATTTGTCTGAGCTCAGGGATGTGGTAACTTCTCTGTTGGGAATGCGCACATAAATCATCCACATATACTTCTAAGCTCTTCCGCAAGAACTCTTTGAAGACATGACACATGAGCCTTTGGAATGTTGCAGGTGCGTTGGTGAGCCCAAATGGCATCACACGAAATGCAAAAATTCCCCATTCTGTGGCAAAGGCCGTTTTGTGTTGATCTTCGGGGGCAATGGCTACTTGGTTGTAACCTGAAAATCCATCAAGGAAGCTATAAACTTCCTTGCCTGCAACACGCTCCAATAGATGTTCGGTGATTGGAAGTGGATAACTATCTCTGATCGTAGCGGCGTTAACTTTTTTAAGGTTAATGCACACTCGCAATTTCCCATTCTTCTTGGGCACCACTACAATAGGGGACACCCATTCAGTGTGCTCAATCTCATAGATGAATCCAGCTTCAATCAGCCTGGCAATTTCCTCCTTTATTTTGGCTGCATAATTGTCATTATATGTGTAGGGCTTTTGTTTGGTGGGCTTGGCATCAGCGGTCATCGGAATCGTATGAGAGCAAATCTTTGGATCTACTCCTTTCAAGTCTCTATAGTGCCATGCGAACACATCCCTATATTCCCTTAATAGAGCTACAAGTTCTGCTTCTTCTTTTGCACTTAGGTCGTCTCCTATGTACGTGCATCGCTCTTCGTTCCCTTCAATGGTCACTACAATTTTTTTGGTCTTTTCTTTATTGTCATATGCTTCTCCTATAATGGCCTCTCTCTTAGGCATTCGTACCAAAATTTTTCGGTCTTCCACTTCATATTTCTTGAAATTTTCTGGTACTTCAAACAACGATTCTTCCTCTTCTTGTTTTACTGCTTTTCTTTTCTTTTTCTTTGAATTTATCGTTTTAATACTCGTGAGGGGTTCTTCTTCTTTTTGGGTTAACACTCCTATGTCTTCTAAATAGTGTTCCTCTGAGTCAAAGTAAGTATCCATCACAATGGATTCTAGATCATCGTCATTCTCTTCTTCTTCTATGAACTCACTAGGATCACACTCTTCCAACAGGGGCTGACACATGAACACTGAAATATCATAACCCTCCTCATCACAATGAGGTGTCCATTGTTCTTCATTGACTGCAATGTCCATGGTAGCTAAGATTTCTGCCCAACCCTGAGGCTCAAATTCCTCATCTGGAAATATCATCGGTGTATAGGCTGGGTCTTTTATTGGTCTATCTCCTGGGGGAGTTCCTTCTTCTCTCGCTTTTAGGCGCTTTTCCTCTTCCTCTGCGACCTTGCACATCCACAAGTGAGTATCTTCATGCAGCCAGGATGGATCAGGTGAACTTCCAGAATGCACGGAGATAGAATCTTCTTTCACTTTGTGGATAGGATTCCACTGTAGGGGTGGTACATCTCTGAAGGTGTAATCCTTCAAATTGACCTTGGTGGTTACCCCTAAGTGCTCTAAGTACAAGGAGTTGGTTCCCCAATCCTGTACTATTTGCAATTGTCGTAGGAAGGGTCTTCCTAGGATCATCTCGTAGACATTATTTTTTTCAAAGTCACATATAGCAAATGTATGTTCAAACTCTACACCACAAGTGGTTAGAGTTATCCCCTCAAGCAATCCTAGAGGTCTTTCAAAATGACCATCTGCCATTTGAAGCTTCATTCTTGTGGGTCTTAATGTGGGTTTTCCCCATTGCTTCCACAAGGAAGTGGTCGCAATAGCAACACCAGCACCCGAATCTACAATTGCTTTGGTTGTGTAACCCTGATAGGTGATCGGAAGATAAGTGTTACCTTCTTCACCTTCGCTCACATCTCCTATCTTGTCGAGAGGTATCTCTGGAACTTTTTGCTTAGAGCCTACTTTTGGCATATTGGAATCAAGTTCTGGAACCTGATCCTTCACATGATTCCATAACTCCGGTTTTGCTTTGAGCAGCTCTTCCACAGTGAGATGACATTGAACCTTAGTGTTCTTCACAACATCAGTGTTTCTTGGAATCACTGAGTCTTCATTTCTTACCAATATTGTGGGAGCTCTGATCTAGATAGATTCAGATTCCCATGGGCCTATGAAATGAGGCAACTCTTGTAAAGAATTAGATTCAAAATCTAACCTTTCATCTTCTTGTTGCTCTGCTTGGTCTCCATAGATAGACGGAATGTCTTGGGGAAATTGATCATGAAGATCATCAATCTCAAGAATAGGAGGGGAATTACTCTTCTCCTTGGCCCATTTCTCTTCCTGTATTTCCCGCAAGAACTCTTGAGAGTACTGTTGAATTGAAGGAGGTATTCCAGCATCCGTGGAATTAGGAACATAAGCTCCCATTGGTGGTGAGCTTCCTCTTTCAATAAGAGGTTGAGCTTGTGGAGGTAAAGAAACTTGTGGTTTGTTTACCAACTGCTCTAATCTTTCTATTAAGCCTTGGAAATGCAAATCCGGTTTGACAGAGTTTGTTTGATTGAACTTTTGACTAGTCTCAAGTATAGCTTGAGCTTGTTCTACCATTTTCATGCACATTTTCATCTGTTCAATCTCTAAATCTGCTCTAGGGTAACTCTTGTCTAGGTTTGCAGTTGTTGGCCCTTCTTGAAGACGAGCCTGGTAGGCCTTGAACATCATGTCCAAGCCTTCTGGGGTTGGATCTGCAAGAACAGACCTTGGTTGTGGGTTATTTACAATGGGTGGTGGGGTGGGATGAAGCGAAGTGGATGGAGCTTCGGCATGCGAGGGGCTTTGAGATGCAATGTCTTCTATTTTTGTTTTGGCATCTTTTAGACTTTCTTCTATTTCAGATATCTTTTTGTTCCACTTGCGATTAGCCTTCTCTCTGGTATCCTTCCATGTTCTTGGTTTCCTCTTACTAGGTTCTCCAGCCTCGCTTGACTCCGACTGCTCAGATGGTTTTGCTTATTGTGCAGCCTGTGCCCTAGTAACTGCCTGTACAGGGGCCACATTACTGCTACTTGAACTTGAATCTGCCACTAAGCCTACCACGTTGATGGGTGTGACCTTGGGTGCACTAGAGGGATTCCTGGGACACTCTCTAGGAAGATGTTCCTTGCCGCACTCAGGACAAAAGCCTTGTATTGTGATGTTTTGCCCTAGTCCCAGCGCTGGTTGGTGAGGACATTCACGAATGAAATGATCGCCCTGACATCTAAAGCATGGTCCTCTAGGGGCTTGTGGTCTTACTTGTCTCAATTGGGGCCTAGGATTTGGATTCATATACATGACATTGGAGTATTCTGGCTCCCAATTTTGTTCCATAGGTGGTGTCTCATATTGGCACTGAGAAATCTCACTTTGCTCAGGTGACTCTATATAGTAAGCATGTGGACTATCTTCATGGACGTAGTCTGAACCATGAGCGTGAAAATCATTTTCTGGTATCAATGGGGTTAGTGGCACCAATGCTCTATTAGATTCTCCTCCGCCATCGTATATTTAACTGGGATCACATTGGCAGGAGCTGGCGGTTGGTTTCCTAGGACAGGTTGTGGCCTATATGGTGCTTGATATTGCTGCTGGTATTGCGGTTGATATTGTTGTGGCCTATAATATGGCTGTTGGTACTGATTCTGATACCTACCCTGTTGGTAAGGTTGCTGATAATTTTGTTTAACAGCCTGCCTGTTATAGGGACAATCTTGGGCCGTATGATTTGTGTATTTTCTCTCAATGGTGCAATACAGAGCATTAGGGTTTCCTTGGGGTTGAGTCGTCAATGGACAAACATTAGCCATGTGATCTCCTCCACACGTATAACATCGCTTCACTGAGGTGACCCTTGGCATTTGTCTATTTTGGACTCCTAGCTTTTTGGCCACTTGCTCAGCTATCTCATCTATCTCAGTGGAGGTTCTAGAGGTATGACTTGTAGAACTATCAGAGTCCTTATAGAGTTTGGATAGTCCTAACTCCTCACCCAAGTTGTCTTCTATGTCAATGCATATCCGTATACACTCTTCTATGGATCTAGGCTCTTTCAAGTATACATATGACCTTAATTTTGTGCTCAATAGGCCATCTAAAAACAGTGCCACCTGTTTGGCTGATGTGGGTAGTTCTGGTACGGGGCATCTTTCCAAGTACTGTCTAAACCTTCTTCCTGCAAGTCGCACTGTTTCTGGGGGTGTCTGCTTGAAGCTGTGGATCAAGGATGATGTGTTATGCCTGATACCACTCTTGGAAAATTCTACAATGAATTCTTCTAGAAGCTGACCTATCTCTCTATAGTTGCGACTGTTTAGAGGTTGAAACCAAGCTAAGGCAGTACCCTTAAGAGTCAAACCAAATGCCTCGAACTGGGTGAATAAGTCTTCAACCTGTTCAGCTCTTAGCACTTGTTTGAACTCCGCCACATGATCATAAGGATCTCCAAATCCATCAAAGTAGTTCTTCATTGTCTTAACCACTTGAGAGGGTCTAAGGGTTCTTGAGTGTTCTCGTGGTCTAGGCAATGGGAAATCATGATCATCTCTTTGATGTCTATGAACTCTATGTCTCTCCCTTTCAAGTCTTTCCGTTCCATATCCTTATCTGTCTCTGCCTATAGTGTATGCAAAGCTTACCTCCGGTCTCTCTCTAGTTCTTTCTCTCTGGGTTTCATGAGCCTTGGATGATCCGGCTCCTTGGAGGCCCTGGGAAACATTAGATCTTGGTGGAGGGAAAATTGATTTGCCTTGCCAAGTGTAAGCATGTCTGTCATGATCTGATACCAAGAATAATTTTTGAGATGTGTGATCTAGATAGACAACTTTCCCTGGTATCTCTGGATCCTTGAATTCATAGATGGTGACTACTGGGCTGGGTTGATCTGGCCTAAATCTCCAAAAGGCTTCCTCCGTTTCTCTATTCACGAATAGTTCTATGCTTTTATTATCTTGAGGAATCCATTCTGGAGTGAGCACTCTGGTTAAGACTGACTTACCTCTAGGGGTCTTGGGTTCTCTTCCTAGGTCTCCTTGCTCTAGGTCTCCTATCTCATTCTCAGGGATGATATTTCCAAACTCATCTGTCCTATCTGGTAAGTTGGTAACCACATACATGGTTCCTTCCTTATCAATGTAAGCACCCTCCTCGAACTTGACTACTGGGCGTTCAAGTCCAAAGGGTTGGTCAGGATTTTTGAGTTGAACCACTGATCGTCTTAGACCATCCTCATAGATGCGAGCACCTAATTGGTTGGTCCTGATATACTCCAATTGGGTCTTATAGGGACCTTCTGGTGTCTGTAAACAGGCAGTGCCTGAGTTACGTGTGGGTCTTTCCATGCTAAAAGACATTTCCGAGTCACTGGTTTCTGAACTTCGTGTGTAAGGATAACCACTAAGCTGTTGAGCCCAAAGACTTGGATGTATGGTTGACACTAGCCTCAGATGACCTAATGCTTTGTCTATCCTTGCCTAAGTGTCTGCCAGATCTCAGGTTCATAAGCCTTGGCTTCTAGTCCCAAAGTTCTCTTATATTGCTCAAAATCCTTTGGAACACCTTGGTTTCCCAATTTCCCTGAGGGTCAACTTCAAAATACCCTATCTAATAATCCTGGTATTAATTTAACCATAACCAGTCGATGTTTTGGTTGTACTCCCCACGAGCTTTCCAACAAAACCAAAATCACAGCAAACGGATTTCGTATGAGAAAGTTATGCCAGTTCAGGGTTTTGGGGGTTAAAATAGGGAAACAGGATCTCTCTGGGAACTCAGAACAGGCGATACGATACCAGATTTTCCACGATACAATACCTTTGTCTTACACGATACCCCTTCAGACGATACCACCTAGACGATACGATACCACTAGGATAACTGCGATCGCGATACCAACCTCACGATACGATACTGCTCTCTTAGGCGATACGATACTGAAAGTGGTCACGATACGATATCAGAAATTTGACGCGATACGATACTAGTATAGTCCACGATACGATACCTCAAGGTGCACGATACGATACCACTGGGGCGACCGTGATCGCGATACCAGCACTTAACGATACGATACCAAAATGGTATCGCGATACCTCAAGTGGGGCATGCACGATACGATACCTCAACAAGTGTCGCGATACTACCTTGGGGAGTAGGCGATACGATACTAAAACTTCGACGATACGATACCAGAGGACCAGGGCGATACGACATCAGAATGGTATCGCGATACCCGTGGGAAAGTGGGCGATACGATACTGCTAGGTAAGGTAAGATCGCGATACCAACTTCAGGACACGATACCAGAATGGTATCGCGTTACCAAAATAAGTACCCGATGATACGATACTAGTTTGCAAGCGATACGATACCACTCAGTCAACGATACGATATTGAAATTAGAGGCGATACGATACCACCGGGGCGACCACGATCGCGATACCAACACTTGACGATACGATACCAGAATGGTATCGCGATACCTCAAGTGGGGCATGCACGATACGATACCTCAACAAGTGTCGCGATACACGGGAGTTCTGGTATCGCGATACCACAACTCAACCGGACACGATACTTGGAGATTTTGACACCCAAATTCAAAAATTTTTGCTGATATGTGTACCTTATTTCCTCCTTGTCACTTCTATCAGAGTGTAGATGCAAAATCTAGCTCCAAAGTCACACAACCACTGTCACGATACCAGACGCAGGTCGCTTCAGCCCGCGTGATACTGAGTCAAATTTTTGGAGTTTTGAGAGGTTTTCCAAGAATGTTTCTTCAGCGTTTCTGCTCTGAACAGCCTCCGCACTTGTTCCTCATAGCCGCAAGTGAAAAACGAGGTGAACATGTAGGCGAAAATGAAAAAAAATCAGAGAATGTGAAGAGAGAAGAAGATGGTGATGATGGTGAAGATGAAGAAGGAGAAAAACTCAGAAACTGAACTGAAAAATGGCGATTTTTACCTTCCAACGTCGCTACTCTACGTCTTACCGTCACACGCTCGTCCTCCAAGCTCTCTCCCCGGCAACGGCGCCAAATTTGGTGTCACTCTAGCACAATGGTGAGTACCAACGTGAGGAGATACACCTCATAAATGTCAATCCGTGGAGACGTGAGGACAGGTATGAAGACCGCGAGCAAGTGATGGCACAAGTGTGTGAGTGAAAGCACACAAGCATGCACACACATACACACACACGCGCACAAGGTAAGAGCAAAGAGTGGAACAATGGAAGATCTTCGATTATACAAGAGCTCTCTTACAAAACTGAAATCTACAACAAGCTAACCTCAAAAATGAGCTCTCCAGCCCTTTTTATAGTTTTTGAGTGGTTTTGGCCCTGTCCAGACCTAGTGTCCGGCCTAGTTAAAAAATAGGTTCCAGGGCTTATTTGGGGGCTCAAACGGAGTCTAAAAATCATGAAAATTGGTAGGATGGTAGATCTAATACTCCTCAAGCTGGAGGACTCCTCGGCTTGAACAAAATGGAGTTACAAAAATGGAAAATGGTATTCACAATGGTTTTTAGTGATAAAAATCACTATTTTTGTAGGGATTTCTTCTGAGAATTTGACATGTGCTTCTTGGAGCTCCCTACTTGCTCCTTCTTCTTGTGTGTCCCCTTCCTTGATGCGCTTCCATGCTTTGTCCTTTACCTTGAGCTTCAACAGTTGTGAAGCATGAAAGAAGGACACATTCAGAATTTGGAAGATGTGTACACATATGTACATTATGTCAGAGATAGTTCACTTATATCTTTGAGTAGTCATAAGCTTGTAAATTTTTGTCTATATATATACTTGGAAAATGTCGCGACAAGCATGAGAGAGCATGAGAATAGAGTAATCAAGAGTTGTAAGAGTCATTAGACATCTTGGAAGTGAATCAAGACTCTCTCATCACTTAGATGTAATTTCTGTCAAAAATGAAGAGAAGTTGCACCCGATGTTTCTGTGCATTCTCCTTCTGTGCTTGATCATTTCAAGAATCCTTTTGTAGATGTCTAAGTCCGTAGTTAATGAGTCTATGGTTAAAGTTTGAGAGCCTAATTGTAAACAGGCTGTGAGAATTATGAGTAGGAACATTCATATGTAAAAGAGTGTTCACAGTTTTCTGAAACAGGCGCATTTTTTATGGTCAATGATTTGATCATTTCTCGCTGCACAGATTAAAGTTTTGCATGACTGAGGACTCAAAATCTAATTTGATAGGTAAACCATCTATGGCTAAAAGCATTTGTTTAAACAGGTTCTAGTTTTAGAGAACCATGTCTTAGAAGTTGCAGGTGTCAAAGTCGACTATACAAAGAGACAGTTTCAGACATACGTAGATTGTTTGAATCATTTCTCATAATCTACTCAAGCTTTTGAAGTATTTTAACTTGGTGGAGGTGCGTAATCATTAGGAAAAACATTCTACAAATTTTTATCAAAAACTTTACACGAATGATAAGTTAATGAGTGATTAAGGTGCAGCAGACTTTTCTGAGAAATGACTTTCTTCACAGTTAGCTAATTTCTTGATAATTTGGTGCTCGTCTTCCAAAATTAGTTGGAGTCTAAAGTTATTCTTGATATAGAGGTGGTCTAACATCAAGGATAAATTGTTCTTTTGGAGAGTAACACTCTCCATCAGTGGTATCAGAGCAGGAAGTATCAAAATTGAGGAAAGGAAGACTCCGACTGCTGCAGACATACAAAATTCAACATTTGAAGGTTCAAAAGGTGAAAACTTGAGGGCAAAGCTTGAGAAGGAGGTCATACGACACCAAGGAAGACAAAAGGAGTGTCATTCAAAGTAAAGGTAACCTTATACTTTATAAAGATTGAAGAATTCAATATACAGGTGAAGAAAAGATGGGAGATTCTCTTCAGATAGAGAAATTGGATAGAGAGAACTATCCAGCATGGTCAATGAGGATGGAAGCTCATCTAATGAGCAAAGACTTGATAGGTTACATTACAGGTGAAGAAGAAAAGCCTCAATTCAGAGATCCTAGTGTTCCAAATAGGGAGGAATTATCAGATTTGAAGAATTGGATGAAGAGAGATGCTCAAGCTAGGAGTATTATCTATATGGATGTCAATGATTACTTGCTACCTCACATTAGAGGTCTTGAAAGTGCAAGTGATATATGGAATTCTTTGGAGGAGCATTTCCAAAATACCACAAAGTCTAGGAAGGCATCCTTGTGGGCAGAATTTACTACATTCAAGAAGAAGGCCTCTCAATCCATCTCAGATTATGTAACCAGAATGAAGGACATTGCAAACTTGTGGTTTGTTTACCAATTGCTCTAATCTTTCTAGTAAGGCCTGGAAATGCAAATCCGGTTTGACAGAGTTTGTCTGATTGAGCTTTTGACTAGTCTCGAGTATAGCTTGAGCTTGTTCTACCATTTTCATGCACATTTTCATCCGTTCAATCTCTAAATCCGCTCTAGGGTAACTCTTGTCTAGGTTTGCAGCTATTGGCCCTTCTTCAAGTCGAGCCTGGTAGGCCTTGAACATCATGTCCAAGCCTTTTGGGGTTGGATCTGCAAGAACACACCCTGGTTGCGGTCTATTTACAATGGGTGGTGGGGTGGGATGAGGTGGAGTAGATGGAGTTTCAGCATGTGAGGGGCTTTGAGATGTTATGTCATCTATTTTTTTTTTCGCTTCTTTCAGGCTTTCTTCCAATTCTGATAACTTTTTATTCCACTTGCAATTGGCCTTCTCTCTAGTATCCTTCCATGTTCTTGTTTTCTTCTTACTAGGTTCTCTCGATTCACTCGACTTCGATTGCTCTGCTGGTTTATCCTGTTTTAAGCCTTGTGCTCTAATGAAAGCTTGTATAGGAGCCACATTACTGCTACTTGAACTTGAATCTGCCACTAAGCCTACCACATTAATGGGTGTAATCTTGGGTGCACTAGGGGGGTTTCTTGGACAATCTCTGGGGAGATGGTCTTTTCCACAATCAGGACAAAAAGCTTGTATTGTGATAGCATGTCCTTGACTCGGAGATGGTGGGTGGGGAAAATCACAAAGGAAATGGTCGCCTTGACATCTGAAACATGGTCCTCTAGGGGCTTGTGGTCTTACTTGTCTCAATTGGGGCCTAGGGTTAGCATTTGCGTACATGACATTGGAGTATTCTGGCTCCCAATTTCGCTCCATAGGTGGTGCCTCATATTCATACGAGTAAATCTCACTATGCTCAGGTGACTCTGTGTACTAAGCATGTGGACTACCTTCATGGGAGTAGTCTGAACTGTTGGTGCAGGACAATCACCAATTGATGTTTTGACATGGAAATGAAGTCAAGGATTTGAGAAGAGAACAAGTTGTGAAGCATGAAAGAAGGACACATTCAGAATTTGGAAGATGCGTACACATATGTACATTATGTCAGAGATAGTTCACTTATATCTTTGAGTAGTCATAAGCTTGTAAATTTTTGTCTATATATATACTTGGAAAATGTCGGGACAAGCATGAGAGAGCACGAGAATAAGAGTAATCAGGAGTTTTAAGAGTCATTAGAAATCTTGGAAGTGAATCAAGACTCTCTCATCACTTAGATGTAATTTCTGTCACAAATGAAGAGAAGTTGCACCCGATGTTTCTGTGCATTCTCCTTCTATGCTTGATCATTTCAAGAATCCTTTTGTAGATGTCTAAGTCCATAGTTAATGAGTCTATGGTTAAAGTTTGAGAGCCTAATTGTAAACAGGCTGTGAGAATTATGAGTAGGAACATTCATATGTAAAAGAGTGTTCACAGTTTTATGAAACAAGCGCATTTTTGATGGTCAATGATTTGATCATTTCTGACTGCACAGATTGAAGTTTTGCATGAGTGAGGACTCAAAATCTAAGTTGAGAGGTAAGCCATCTATGGCTAAAAGCATTTGTTTAAACGGGTTCTAATTTTAGAGAACCATGTCTTAGAAGTTGCAGGTGTCAAAGTCGACAATACAAAGAGACAATTTCAGACATACGTAGATTGTTTGAATCATTTCTCATAATCTACTCAAGCTTTTGAAGTATTTTAACTTGGAGGAGGTGCACAATCACTAGAAAAAACATTCTACAAAGTTTTATAAAAAACTTTACACGAATGATTAGTCAATGAGTGATTAAGGTGCAGCAGACTTTTCTGAGAAATGACTTTCTTCACAGTTAGCTAATTTCTTGATAATTTGGTGCTCGTCTTCCAAAATTAGTTGGAGTTTAAAGTTATTCTTGATATAGAGGTGGTCTAACATCAAGGATAACTTGTTCTTTTGGAGAGTAACACTCTCCATCAGTGGTATCAGAGCAGGAAGTATCAAAATTGAGGAAAGGAAGACTCCGATTGCTGCAGACATACAAAATTCAACATTTGAAGGTTGAAAAGGTGAAAACTTGAGGGAAAAGCTTGAGAAGGAGGTCATACGACACCAAGGAAGACAAAAGGAGTGTCATTCAAAGTAAAGGTAACCTTATACTTTATAAAGATTGAAGAATTCAATATATAGGTGAAGAAAAGATGGGAGATTCTCTTCAGATAGAGAAATTGGATAGAGAGAACTATCCAGCATGGTCAATGAGGATGGAAGCTCATCTAATGAGCAAAGACTTGATAGGTTACATTACAGGTGAAGAAGAAAAGCCTCAATTCAGAGATCCTAGTGTTCCAACTAGGGAGGAATTATCAGATTTGAAGAATTGGATGAAGAGAGATGCTCAAGCTAGGAGTATTATCTATATGGCAGTCAATGATTACTTGCTACCTCACATTAGAGGTCTGGAAAGTGCAAGTGATATATGGAATGCTTTGGAGGAGCATTTCCAAAATACCACAAAGTCTAGGAAGGCATCCTTGTGGGCAGAATTTACTACATTCAAGAAGAAGGCCTCTCAATCCATCTCAGATTATGTAACCAGAATGAAGGACATTGCAGATGCATTAGGAGCTGTTGATGAAGACATTGAGGAGGATAAATTGGTAAGGCAAATCCTCACAGGTTTGAGAGGTGATTACAAATGGAAGCCATTGATTCTATCTACTGAATTATCACTTGATAATTCTACTCCTGACTTAAATCAGTTGCTAGGACATATGTTAACCTTTGAGCAGGATGTCAAAGGTGAAGGTGACAAGAGTACAGGTCATGCAATGTACTCAAAGGATAAGAAGAAAAATAGCAAAGGAAAACAACAAGCAAATGAAGATGAAGGCACAACTAGTCAAGCCAACTTCCTAAGAGGAAGAGGAGGTGGCAAAGGTAGAGGAAGAGGCAGGAATAATAAAGATGGAGTCAAAGCTTGCTCGATTTGTGGTAAGAAAAATCACTTAGCTAATGATTGTTGGCATAATACTCAGAGTAATAGTGGATATAATCAGAACTTTAATTCAAGAGGAAGAGGTGGCAGAAATCAAAGAGGTAACTTCAGAGGAAGAGGTAGTAGGGGTTACTTTGGAAGAAATGCAGGTAGAGGATTCTAAAGTCAACAATACAATAATACCTACTACAATTATGCTTCAGATCAGAAGGAGGATTAAACATTGATAATGAATGCAACTTGTGAAAGGCAAAGTGAAGACCAAAGATTCTTCTACATTGACTCAGGGTGTAGCAATCACCTGAGTGGTAACATAGCATTGATGACTGATTTGGAAAATAAGGTATCTAATCATGTTGTTCAAACAGGTGACAATACAAAGCATAATGTGAAGTCAATTGGATCAGTGAAGGCCAAGTATGGAAGTACTCTCTTGAGTAAGGTCTTGTATGTTCCTACAATTCCTAAGAATCTGATAAGTGTAGGACAAATTGTTGAAAGAGGTTATGAAGTTAGATTCACTAATGAAGGAGTGTTTGTGGAAGACCCTAGCAATGGGTATAAACAAATTGTTTCAGGGAAGAAAGAAGGAAGGTTGATCACATTGAAGATTCAAGGTAATGTTGGTCATGCCTTGTTCACTTATGGAGGACATAAGATCTCTGAGTTAGATCTTTGGCACAAGAGGCTTGGACACTTCAATGAAAGAGGTATCAAAGATATGATTAACAATGGTTCAGTGCTTGGATTGCCTAATGTTGCAGGTCAACATATGACATACAGATGTGAGGCATGTCAATTAGGTAAGGCTCATAAGCAATCTTACTCCAAGCATGGTTTCATGTATTCAGATAATCTTGAGTTGGTACACACAGATGTGTGGGGACCATCAAAGGATTTCAGTATCAATGGTTCAAGGTACTATGTGATTTATGTTGATGATGCTACCAGATGGATCACTATCTATGTGATCAAAGATAAGTCAGAAGTATTCAATACATTCAAACATTATCATGTGTATGCAGAAAGAATTACAGGTCATAAGTTGAAGAGACTAAGGTCAGATGGAGGGGGAGAGTATTTCTCTTATGAGTTCAGTGATTACTTGTGGAATGCAGGTATAAAAAGGGAAATCACTTGCAGGTACTCTCCTCAACAAAATGGTGTAGCAGAGAAAAGAAATAGAACTCTTGTTGAATTTGCAAGGTCAATGATGAAGGAGAAAAATTGCCCAAATTATTTGTGGGCTGAGGCTGTAAATACAGCTACTTATTGGTCAATAGGCTACCATGTAAAGCTTTGCAGGGTATGACACCATATGAGGCATGGTGGGGTAAGAGACCTACCTTGGATCATTGCAAAGTATTTGGATGTTTGGCATATGCATATGTGCCATCACAATTAAGACACAAGTTAGAACCTAAAGCTGAAAAGTATGTATTCATTGGTTATGATGACAAGCAGATGGGTTATAGATTGTGGAGTCCATCCACAAAGCAATTCATTGTGTCTAAGGATGTTACATTTGATGAGCAAGGTACTTGGTATGCAGGTACAATCAATATTAATATAGGTGATGAAGAAGTTGTGAGTCAAAAGAAAGGTAAATCAAAGGTTCAGATATTTGATGAAGAGGAGAATAATGAAGTGCAGGTTGAAGTTGAAGAAATGCCAAGATTTGATCCTGAGTGTGAAGAACCAGAAACCTCAAGGAGTGGAGAACTTAGAAGGTCATCAAGACACAAGTGGCAACCTACAAGGTATAGCTATGATACTTCTTTTTTGGCTACCAAAGATTATGCTTACATGATAAAGGCAGATGAAGACCCTTCCACATATGAAGAGGCAAAAGGTAAGGAAAATTGGGAGAAAGCTATGCAGGAAGAATATGATGCATTAATGGAGAATCAGACATGGGATTTGGTTCCTAAACCAAATAGTCAGAAGATCATTGGATGCAAATGGGTCTACAAGACTAAGAGGTTTGCAGATGGAAGTGTGTCTAGGTATAAAGCTAGACTTGTTGTGAAAGGGTTCGTCAAACATATGGTATTGATTATGATGAGACCTATAGTCCTCTGGCAAAGATGACAACCATCAGGACACTCATAGCTATTGTTGCATGTAAAGGTTGGAAATTATGTCAATTAGATGTGAAGAATGCTTTTTTAAATGGTTACATTTCAGATGATGTTTTCATGGAGCAACCTCAAGGATTCAGAGATAGAAGGTATCCAGATCATGTATGTAAGCTCAAGAGAGCTTTGTATGGGTTGAAGCAGGCCCCAAGGGCATGGAATTATAGACTTGTGAAGTTCTTGAAAGAACTTTGATTTCAAGTATCTAAAGCAGATAGTAGCTTGCTTGTTAAAGCAAGTGATGATGGGTTCATTTACATGTGCATATATGTTGATGATATAATTCTTACAGGTACAGATGAGAAAGGCATTCAAAGCCTAAAGAAGCAAATCGAGAAAGAGTTTAAAATGAGTGATTTGGGAGACTTGTCATATTTCTTGGGCATGGAGATTTCATACACTCAACATGGAGTGTATGTGTCTCAAGAAAGGTATTTGAGAAACTTGTTAATCAAGTTTAAAATGAATGATTGCAGGGTAGCACCTACTCCAATGGAGATGAATCGCAAATTGAGTAGATATGGTGGAGAAGAATTCAAGGATATGAAGCTATATCAGAGTTTGGTTGGTAATCTTATCTATGCTACATTAACTAGGCCTGATTTATCATATGCAGTTGGAGTTTTGTCTCAATTCATGCATTGTCCTAGGAAAGAACATTGGATTGCAGGTCAAAGAGTGTTGAGGTACATTAAGGGTACATTGAAATAGGGTTTGTATTATGGTTTTACATCAGACACAAACATCAAAATATATAGTGATGCAGATTGGGCAGGTAATCCTGATGATAGGAGATCAACATATGGATACTTGTGTTATGTGGGAGATAAGTTAATCTCTTGGTGTTCAAAGAAGCAACACATAGTTGCTTTATCATCTACAGAAGCTGAGTACAAAGGTATGGTTGAAGCTGCAAAGGAAGTGATATGGCTTAAGACTCTCATGAAGAGTTTTGACACCATACAGAGTACACCTATCATTTATGGAGATAACATGAGTTCATTGTATTTAGCTACTAATCCTGTGTTTCATGCAAGGACTAAACACATTGAGATTCAGTATCACTTTCTGAGAGAGAAGGTGATGGATAAAGAGATTGAAGTCATACATACTTCAACAAAAGATCAGATAGCTGATATGCTTACCAAAAGCTTGGATGGACCAAAGCTACAGAAATTCAAAGACATGGCAAGCATAAAGAAGATAGAGAAAACCTCAATTGATGATTGAAGGGGAGCTGTTGGTGCAGGACAATCACCAATTGATGTTTTGACATGGAAATGAAGTCAAGGATTTGAGAAGAGAACAAGTTGTGAAGCATGAAAGAAGGACACATTCAGAATTTGGAAGATGTGTACACATATGTACATTATGTCAGAGATAGTTCACTTATATCTTTGAGTAGTCATAAGCTTGTAAATTTTTGTCTATATATATACTTGGAAAATGTCGGGACAAGCATGAGAGAGCATGAGAATAGAGTAATCCGGAGTTGTAAGAGTCATTAGACATCTTGGAAGTGAATCAAGACTCTCTCATCACTGATTTAAAGTCCATAGTTAATCAGTCTATGGTTAAAGTTTGAGAGCCTAATTATAAACAGGCTATGAGAATTATGAGTAGGAACATTCATATGTAAAAGAGTGTTCACAGTTTTCTGAAACAGGCGCATTTTTGATGGTCAATGATTTGATCATTTCTCACTGCACAGATTAAAGTTTTGCATGAGGGAGGACTCAAAATCTAAGTTGAGAGGTAAGCCATCTATGGCTAAAAGCATTTGCTTAAATGGGTTCTAGTTTTAGAGAACCATTTCTTAGAAGTTGCAGGTGTCAAAGTCGACTATACAAAGAGACAGTTTCAGACATATGTAGATGTCTAAGTCCATAGTGAATCAGTCTATGGTTAAAGTTTGAGAGCCTAATTATAAACAGGCTATGAGAATTATGAGTAGGAACATTCATATGTAAAAGAGTGTTCACAGTTTTCTGAAACAGGCGCATTTTTTATGGTCAATGATTTGATCATTTCTCACTGCACAGATTAAAGTTTTGCATGAGTGAGGACTCAAAATCTAAGTTGAGAGGTAGTCCATCTATGGCTAAAAGCATTTGTTTAAATGGGTTCTAGTTTTAGAGAACCATTTCTTAGAAGTTGCAGGTGTCAAAGTCGACTATACAAAGAGATAGTTTCAGACATACGTAGGTTGTTTGAATCATTTCTCAAAATCTACTCAAGCTTTTGAAGTATTTTAACTTGGAGGAGGTGCACAATCACTAGGCAAAACATTCTACAAAGTTTTATAAAAAACTTTACACGAATGATTAGTCAATTAGTGATTAAGGTGCAGCAGACTTTTCTGAGAAATGACTTTCTTCACAGTTAGCTAATTTCTTGATAATTTGGTGCTTGTCTTCCAAAATTAGTTGGAGTTTAAAGTTATTCTTGATATAGAGGTGGTCTAACATCAAGGATAACTTGTTCTTTTGGAGATTAACCCTCTCCATCATGAACTATGAGCATGAGAGTCATTCTTTGAGATCAGTGGGGTTAGTGGCACGAATGCTCTATTAAGGTTTTCTTCTACCACTGCATACTTAACTGGAATTACATTGGCAGGCGCTAGTGGTTGGTTTCCTAGGACTGGTTATGGCCTATATGGTGTCTGATACTGTGGTTGTGGTCGATAATATGGCTGTTGGTATTGGTTCTGATACCTACCTTGTTGGTAAGGTTGCTGATAATTCTGTCTAACAGCCTGTCTATTGTAGGGACAATCTTGAGTCGTATGGTTCGTGTATTTTCTCTCAATAGTGCAATATGGAGCATTCCATTCTCTCATGTTATGGTTCTGCAATGGGCATACATTAGCCATGTGGTCGCCTCCACAAGTATAACATGTTGAGATATCAAGCTCAACATGTGATGATCCAGGATGACACGTACCAGTTTTTCGTTTCTCTGACATGTATAGTGGTCATACCGATATATGTCAGGGATACTTCATTGAGCTTTATTAGATTTATCTACCGAGAGTGATGGCACATTTGTTTCTTGCCAGCTCACTCATTCGCGGATATTAGATTTTTCCTTATGTACTGATCTTTATATATTGCACTTGTTGTATTCTTGTTTTTTAGGTCATTCTTGTACATTCCTTTTATGTAATAGAAGAAGAAGAAGAAGATCATTCTTCCTTGCCTCAATCTGTGTGTGTGCTTCTCCTTGAGTGTGAGAGTGTGTGTGTGAGCTCTCTTCCTTATCTCCTTCCTCGTGACATGGTATCAGAGCCAGCGTGGCTGTAGAGAGCTCGTGGAGAAGGTGACGGTGAAGACTACGCGGCAAGGCGTGGAGAAAACGCGATTTCACAAACGGCCTCCGTTTGCTACGAAAATCGCCGTGAAGGTAGAAGACCTCCATTTTGAGCCCGCAAGGTGGGGCCCACAAAAAAACCAGGTCAGTTTCAGAAACTGTAACTTGCGTTGTGTTTGGCGACACTGATATATTTCAGATCCGGAATTTCAAGCGATTCCGTGTACTGTTGATACACGAAAACTGTGTTTTTCTGAGATCAAACTGTCACGTCATAGTGCGACAGTGTTCAAGCAGAAGTGTTGCTTGTAGTGTTTTGCAGTGTTGTGAATTGTTGCAGAAATGGCAAACGTAGATGGAATGAGTCAGCTTATGAGCGATAAGTTGGACAAGAACAACTTCCATGCTTGGAGATTCAGAATGATGAATTTCGTGATGGGAAAAGGCTACTGGAAGTACATCGAAGGAGAGAATGAAAATGCTCTGTAGTTACCAGAAAGGAATCTTACTGCAGATCAGTTAAGAGCATATGAGGAATGGAATCAAGGAGCACTGTTGAGGTTGTAGCAAGGAATGCCCAAAACCCACACCACCTTGCATGGAAGCAAGTAGGAAAGCTCAAGAGTGACTCTCCTCTCATCCACCCCTACCTCCCACATGTTCAAGCCATTGGCAACAGCCCCATGCTTTGCCTCATGCTTGAAAACAAGGAGAATAGAGGGTCAAGGATCCTTGTCCATAAGGAAAATACAAGCAAATGCAATTATCCTACTCATACAAAGGAGAGACATGCATGGCACACACACACCACTCTCACACACTCACAAGACACAATACATGTAAATATAAATAGTCTTCTTGGAGTAAATGAGAGCATCTTCCATTGAGAAGAAATTTTACATGAGATCACGTCGACCAAAAGCTCCTCTCTTTACAAAAATGAGCTCAGATTTATAGGCGAAGCTCTATTCCCCATGTGCCTCTTTGAAAAGTCAAAAAGGTAATTCTCTCTCTAACTACCAATCTTCTAGGATATTCTAAAGATCAAAATTGTAACAACCCAATCTCCAAGAAGGGCATGCGTGGGTTTTCTACGTGGGGAATCTTTCTAGAAGGGTCATAAAGGTGAGAGACACTATCCTATAGTATGAAGAAATATTAAAAAGTGCTTTAGGAGAGTGTTCATATGAGACACTCAAACATATACAAAAAGGATTATTCTCATGATCTAGGGAGGGTTTTCATGCACAAATGAGGATGTGTGCATACCCTACAACCCAACAAGCATGAAAGGTAATGTATTGGCTATCTGTTAACATACAGGATAGCATGATTGGACACATACAGGATGCCAAGGCTCCAAAAGAGGCTTGGAACAGCTTGGTCACTTTGTATGAGACTAATACAAAGGCACATAATTTGCAACTCAAGAAGGAGCTGCATACATTGGAAAAGAAGAGCATGTCGGTAAGTGACTACACTCTTAAAATCAAAGGCATATGTGAGTCACTTGCATCTATTGGCGTGAATGTAGATGATGATGATAAGGTGGAAGTGTGCCTTCGTGGTTTAGGAGCTGCATATAAGCAGTTCATAACTTCCATACAGACCAGGGAAAATATTCCGAATTTTGCTGATCTAGTATCTATGCTGATTATTGAAGAAAAGAATCTTGGTGAGGACTCAAACTCCCAAGGAAAGCCCAGTTCTGAGCAAGTATTCTACTCTGGCAGAGGAAGAGGCAGAGGTAGAGGTTTTGGAAGTGGAAGAGGAAACAGTAACCAAGACCAAGGTCAACAACAGAATCATGCAGGAGGAAGAGGACAGTTTTGAGGCAAGGGGAGCCAAAGAGGTCGCAGAAATTTCCAAAGAAATGATTCAGGTAATGATAGTAAAGGATGCTGGAATTATGGTAAACCTGGACACTTTGAACGTGATTGCAGGTTAAAGAATCAAAATAACAGAAGGCAGCAAAACAACTATGCATCCACAAGTGCAGATGATTCTGAGAAGCTGTTCATGGTTCAACATCACATGATGAATACGATGTCTGCTGGTGTTTCAAAATCGAATGATAATGTCTGGTATGTTGATTCAGGTGCTTCAAATCACATGACTAGTCATGCAGAATGGTTTAGTAGTTTGTAGAAAATGTCAGTTCCTGGATATGTTGAAACAGGTGATGATACATCGCATCCTATTGAGCATACAGGAAACATAGCATTGTCTATGGAGGATGGGAAGGTAAAACATCTTGCTGATGTGTTGCATGTTCCAAATATAACAAAGAATCTGGTTTCTATTGGACAAATGGTTGACCAGGGATTACAAGTGAGGTTCAATGCTGATGGATTATATGTAGAAGAGTACAAGCAGGATGGACGGTTGGTTGCCAAAGGAAACAAAGTGGGTAGGATGTTCACCTTAAATGTGAAGATTCCTGAAATGAATGCAGCCATGTTTGCAAAAGGTGCAGGAGTTATTGCAGATATAGAGATATGGCACAAACGGATTGGACATGCAAACCTGCAAAGGCTGAAAATGATGCAGTCAAAGGAGATTTTCCATGGACTACCAAATTTCAAAGTTGCAGAAATGCAAAAGGTATGTGCAGCATGTCAATTTGGTAAACAGTCAAGAGCATCATTTCCACATGACAAGCATGTTAGTGAGAATGTACTAGAAGTAGTACATACAGATGTTTGGGGTCCAGCAAAGACCACATCTATGGGCGATTGCAGGTTTTATGTTACCTTCATTGATGATCATACACGCAAAGTATGGGTATATTTCATGAAAGAGAAGAGCGAGGTGTTCACTCACTTCCAGAATTTTAAAGCTATGGTGGAAAAGCAGACAGGGAAGTACATTCAAACATTAAGATCTGATGGAGGAGGTGAATACATGCCAAATGAGTTCAGCAGTTTTTTAAAAAAATCATGGAATTCAGCGTCAGTTTTCATGCAGGTACACACCACAACAGAATGGTGTTGCTGAACGCAAAAATAGACATATTGCAGAAATAGCAAGAGCCTTGATGGCTGAGAAGAATATGCCTCATTGTTATTGGGTAGAAGCTGTGCATACTGCTATATACATCATGAACAGAACTCCGATTGCTGCTGTACATCAAGTTACACCTGAAGAGAAGTTTACAGGTAAAAAGCCAAACTTATCACATCTAAAACTTTTTGGGTGTATTGCATATGTACATGTTCCAGATGAGTTGAGGATGAAGCTTGATCCGAAAGCAGAAAAATGTGTCTTCATTGGATATTCCCTTGAGCAAAAGGGGTACAAATGTTATAACCCACTCACACGACAGGTGAAGGTGAGCAGATATGTGGTATTTGATGAAATGTCAAGCTTCTATGCAGATGCCAAAGAAGGACTAAACCTTGAACCAAATGACACCGAAAATGCTGAAATATTTAGTGCAGAATCTGAAGTTTTGAGTGGACCGGATGCATCACCAAGCAATAGTTCCAACTCAAATCCATGGAGTGGAAGATTGCGTGGAAATTTCAGTCCAACAAATTCATCAAATACATCCAAGAAAGGTAAAGAAAAGCTTTTTGCTGGTAGTAAAACAGGTGCAGGTTTTGAAGATGTTGATGGAGATTCAAGTGGTTCAGAAAAGAGTGTTGATGAGGAACTTGGATTGCCCTCTGTGAAGACTCTAGGAGTAAGAAGGGCACATGCAGATGATACAAGAAGAAGTGACCCAGGACTAAGAAGATCTGGGAGGATGCGTAATTTAGTGCAACGATTGACATATGACAATTACATGGCTCGCCATTGTGCCTACATGACAAAGGTAATACAAGATGCTGAACCTTCTTGTTTTGAAGATGCAATTGGTATTGCAGATTGGGAAAAAGCTATGGATGAGGAGATGACTGCACTTTATGGAAATGATACATGGAAGCTGGTTCCATTGCCACAAGGAAAGAAATCCATAGGCTGCAAATGGGTTTACAAGGTAAAGCATAATGCTGATGGTAGCATAAGCAGGTATAAAGCACGATTGGTAGCTAAAGGTTATGCACAGACATATGGCATTGATTATGAGGAAACGTTTAGCCCTGTAGCTAAAATGTCTACTGTCAGAACACTTGTTGCATTAGCTACAGCAAAAGGATGGACTTTGCATCAGATGGATGTGAAGAATGCTTTCCTACATGGTGAGTTACAGGAAGAAGTATATATGGACCAGCCACAAGGATATGAAGATTCAAATCATCCAGAATATGTTTGCAGGTTGCAAAAGGCTTTGTATGGGCTGAAGCAAGCCCCTCGTGCATGGCATGCAAGGATTGCTGATTACTATATGCAAGGAAGGCTGATGATGGCATCACTATTGTGGCTATTTATGTTGATGACCTGATTGTAGGTGGTGATAATGAAGAAAGCATCAAAGAGGTAAAGAAACTTCTTATGCAAGAATTCAACATGAAAGATCTTGGTGTGCTACGCTATTTCTTGGGCATTGAGTTTACACATACAGAAACAGGTATATGGATGTCGCAAAGGCAATATGCCTTGAATATGCTGCAAAAGTATGGTATGGCTGATTGTAAGCCAATTTCTATGCCATTAGATCAGAATTTGAAATTGGATACTACATCAGGTGAAGCATTGGAAAATGCTACTATGTACAGGAAAATTGTGGGAAGTCTTATGTATCTCACAATTACAAGGCCTGATCTAAGTTATACTGTTGGACTTGAAAGTCAATTTATGCACGTTCCCAAGAAGCCACATTTGGATGCTCTGAGGCGCACTCTACGTTATGTGAGTGCTACTTTGGATTATGCATTGTTTTATGAAGCTGGTGTGGAGTTGCAGGTTCATGGATACACCGATGCAGATTGGGCTCGTAGTACTCCAGATAGAAGATCTACTAGTGGCTTTCTTTTCTCACTTGGAGGTGCAGCTATTACATGGAGCAGCAAGAAGCAACCCACTGTTGCTTTGTCGAGTACAGAGGCTGAGTATAGAGGTGCTACAACGGCAGCATGTGAGGCATCATGGCTGGAGATGTGACTTGCAGATTTAGGTGTGGAAGTGCAAAAGCCTATCACTATCTATTGTGATAATCTTAGCAGCATACAGTTAGCACGGAACCCTATTTTCCATGTTATAACAAAGCATATCGAGGTACATTATCACTTCATCAGAGAGAAGGTATTAGCAGGTGATATTGACCTTGTTTATGTGAGAACAGATGAGCAGATTGCTGATATTTTCACCAAAGCACTTGGAGCCGAGAAGTTAAAGAAGTTTCGAGAGATGCTTGGATTACAGGATATGGCGTTGAGCTTGAGGGGGAGTGTTGAGATATCAAGCTCAACATGTGATGATCCAGGATGACACATACCCGTTTTTTGTTTCTCTAACATGTATAGTGGTCATACCGATATATGTCAGGGATACTTCATTGAGCTTTATTAGATTTATCTACCGAGAGTGATGGCACATTTTTTTCTTGCCAGCTCACTCGTTGGCGGATATTAAGTTTTTCCTTATGTACTGATCTTTATATATTGCACTTGTTGTATTCTTGTTATTAGGTCATTCTTGTACATTCCTTTTATGTAATAGAAGAAGAAGAAGAAGAATATCATTCTTCCTTGCCTCAATCTGTGTGTGTGCTTCTCCTTGAGAGTGAGAGTGTGTAAGTGAGCTCTCTTCCTTATCTCCTTCCTCGTGACATAACATCGATTCAATGAGGTGACTCTCTGTGTTTGTCTATTTTGGACTCCCAGCTTCTTGGCAACTTGCTCAGCTATCTCATCTATTTACGTGGAGATTTTTGAAGTATGACTAGTAGAACTATCAGAATCCTTATAGAGTTTGGACAATCCTAACTCCTCACCCAAGTTATCTTCTATGTCAATGCACGTCCGCAAACACTCTTCTATGGATCTAGGCTCTTTCAAGTACACATATGATCTTAACTTTGTACTCAGTAAGCCATCTAATAACAAAGCCACTTGTTTGGCTGGTGTGGGTAACTTTGGAGCATGGCATCTTTCTAGGTACTGTCTGAACCTTCTACTTGCTAGTCGCACTATTTCTTGGGGTGTCTGCTTGAAGTTGTGGATCAAAGATGATGTGTTATGCCTGATACCACTCTTGGAAAATTCTACGATGAATTCGTCTAGCAGTTGATCTATATCGCGATAGTTGCGACTACTCAATGGTTGAAACCAAGCTAAGGTAGTGCCCTTAAGAGTCAAACCAAATGCCTCGTATTGGGTGGACAAATCCTCAACCTGTTCGGCTCTTAACACTTGTTTGAACTCAGCCACATGATCATAAGGATCTCCTATCCCATTGTCGGCGCGGAAGCGACGGTCGGTGGATCAGGGCGACCGCCAAAAATACGGCGGCGCACGCGGGGTGCTTGGAGCAAACTCAGGTTTAAAGAAGGGGAAACACAAAAAACATAAGTAGATCAAACCCCAAGACTTGAATAAATCTTAGATCCTTCAAGGACACACACTTGGTCAGTTGATGGTTCCTCTTTCAAATCATTTCATAAATGTTAGCACCTCTAGTAAAACATCTATTAAGGTAAAAAAAAAACTGTGATGCAATCATATTAACATTATCTTGCAGACTTCAATTGATAATCTATTGTGCCTTCATTATAACAATAGCTCAATGTGTTTTGTTAACAATACTACTTAAGAATACATGCACCAAAAACTGTTCACATCACGTTGTAGGTTTTTATTTATAGCAGAAATTGCATCTGATATAAAGAGATTTATACTCAACTGATTAGAGAATTAACACGAACCACCTGGTCAATTCAGCGTTACTATATTGCTACCCACACAATTGTCTTTCGGTGATTGTCTATGCGAAGAACTAAAAACTTCTTTCAGGTATAAGTAATATGGTCATGCAAAACTATATTTCAAAGAAATAATCAATTCATTAATATCCATAGAGCACTCTTTTCGTAAAAAAAAACAATTATGGCGCAGAATGTAATCAGATAAAATGCCTTTTGTTTTTCTGGGAGCGCTCAGGTAATTTTTTTTTTTTTTTTTAGTATTTCATTACTTACATCGAAGAACTGGATTGATAACTAGAGACAACATCTGTGAACGGAACACGCATGGAAAACATGCTTAAGATCAATGTTATTATTCCAGTCATACGAAGACTTGGTTCACGCCACCACACAACATTAGAGTTGGTTCAAGAACAGTAATAAAGGTCGGCAAAGTACATGCACCAGAATGACTTTAATAATAATATCGCTGCTAAAAGCTGGCTTAATGGATCATAACGATTCGTTTACCCTGACGACGAATAACTTCGAAATACGGAAAATAATGAAGCTATTATAAAACATTTCAGAATGCCTTCTTAAAGGAAAAAAAAAGAACAGAGTATGAATCGCATATTCAAATATGAATTTGAAATATAATTCGTGCAGACTTATAGCGATTATTCGACTAATCCCTTAGTATTCGAATATAATTCGCGCAGACTTATAGCTAGTAATCGAAGAATCCCTTATTACCAAAGTATAGGAATCACATCCTTCTTCCACTCAAATTCCACTTTCTGTGATCAAGTACAGAGCACAACAGCTGAGTTTACTGGCATAATTGCTAATTGCAAAACATTAGTATTCGTGACAGGGGATAGTGTTAGAAGCGAATCAAAAGCTTTGCACAACCAAGTTTAATGTGTATGTCAAAAGTCTAAATTCAATGTCGTAACACGTATGTTACGTAAAGTGGAAAAAATGCACATTGATGATGTTGGGAACAATGGTGAGGCCAAGTGCATTCACAGAAATCCTTACAAACCAACCTTGGTATACATGCAAAATAAACTGCAGAGAACCGTAGTATCTGCATAATGCTCGCAGTTCATCGTCTTAGATTATTAACCTTGCCTAGGTGTCTACCAAATCTCAGGTTCATAAGCTTTGGTTAAGAGTGCAAAATTTCCCCTTGGTATGGTTCAAAATCCTTTGGAGTCCCCTTGGTTCCCTAGTCCCACTTGAGGGTCAACTTCAAATTAGTCTATCTGAAAATCAATGCATTATTCTTAAAAAAATAGTTGAGGATGTGTAGGATTCGAAACGAGCTTTCCAACAAGCTATAAAGCTCAAAAAATGGACTTTGGATGAAAAATTTATGTCAAATGAGGCTCCTGTGGGTCAAAACAGGGAAACGGGCACTTATGGAAAAATCACGATTTTGTGTGAAAATCACAATTTTGTGAAATCATGAGAATCACGATGCTCTGAATCTCAAGAGAATCACGATGCAGTGAATCTCAAGAGACTCGCAATGTAGTGAATCTCAAGAGAATCACGATGCTGTGAATCTCAAGAGAATCGCGATGCTGTGAATCTCAAGAGAATCGCGATGCTGTGAATCTCAAGAGAATCGTGATGCTGTGAATCTCAAGAGAATCGCGATGCTGTGAATCTCAAGAGAATCACGATGCTGTGAATCTCAAGAGAACCACGATGCTGTGAATCTCAAGAGAATCACGATGCTGTGAATCTCAAGAGAATCGCGATGCTGTGAATCTCAAGAGAATGCAGTGAATCTCAAGAGAATCGCGATGCAGTGAATCTCCAGAGAATCGCGATGATGTGAATCTCAAGAGAATCGCGATGCTATGAATCTCAAGAGAATCACGATGCTGTGAATCTCAAGAGAATCACGATGCTGTGAATCTCAAGAGAATCACGATTTTGAGCCCACTGAAAATCGTGTTTTTGACATGAAAATGGCGACTTTGTATGAAAATCGTGTTTTTTGAAAATCGCGATTGCCAACAGAGAATCGTGTTTGATCACAATCGTGTTTTTTTGGCTAAAAATCGTGATTTGTGAGAATCGCAATTTTGAGCACATCCACAGAATCGTGTTTTTGAAAAACTTAGAGAATCGCAATTGTGAGCACAACCAGAGAATCGCGATTCTGAGAATGACCACAGAATCGTGTTTCTTTCAGAAAGCTTTCAGGCGGGAAATAGAAAATCGCAATTTTCAAACAAAAATGAATTTTTCACAGAATCGCGATTTTCATCACATAATCGTCTTTTTTTGGCAGGAAATTCAAATTTCTGAGCACCGAGCAATGGCGAGCTCCATATGTGTAGAAAATCATGAAAAAACACAGCGCTTGCTCTCCCTTGCACCTCCTAACTCCTTCTCACATAATAATGCATGAAAAATGATATGAAAATGGTGGAAATGCACTAAAAAACAAGAAATTTCTATGAAGAAGATGGAAGAAGATGGAGATGGAGATGGAGATGGTGATGATGATGAAGATGAAGAAGAAAAATCAGAAAATGAACAAAAATGATAGTTTTTTTACCTTCCAATGTCGCAAATCTACGATCTTACAATCACAACACTCGTCCTCGAAGCTCTGTCCCCGGCAACGGCCCAAACTTTGGTGTAGCTCAAGCGTAAGCACCACCTCCTTTACTTGTCAATCCGCGGAGACGTGAGGACCGGTATGAAGACCACGAGCAAGTGAAGGCACAAGTGCGTGAGTGAAAGCACACAAACATGCACACACATACACACACACGCACACAAGGTAAGATCAAAGAGAGGAACAATGGAAAGCTTTGATTGCAAAAGAATTCTCTTACAGAAGCTCTATTCTCTAACAAGCTGACCTCAAAAATGAGCTCTCTAGCTCTTTTTATAGTTTTTTGACTAGTTTTGGCCCTATCGAGACCTAGTGTCCAACCTAGTTCAAAATTAGGTCCTAGGGCTTATTTGAGGGCTCAAATGGAGTCTAAAAATTATGAAAATTGGTAGGATGATAGTTCTAACACTCCTCAAGCTCAAGGACTCATCGGCTTGAACAAAATGGAGTTACAAAAATAGAAAATGGCATTTACAATAGTTTTTAGTGATAAAAATCACTATTTTTGTAGGGGATTCGTATGAAAATTTGACATACACTTCCTGGAGCTCCCTACTTTCTCCTTCTTCTTGTGTGTCCACCTCTTTGATGTGCTCTTGTGCTTTGTCCTTGACCTTCAGCTTCAACAAACCCCCAATCATCTCACACTTGATACACAACTAAATATTTCTTCTCAATCTAGCCAACCTGAGAGACAAAGTGAGGTTTCTACTACTCGTAAGCTACGGAGAGTCCCACAACCCAAAACAAAATTGCCACATAGTTATCCACCAATGAGAAAAGGAATGAAGCAAATATGGATTCACAAGGATCAGATGGATGACTACAAGCATTAGATGATAGAAAATTAGAGGGCATCTAATCGATGGCTACAGAGATCAAACCAACCAATCAAAGATCGCATTAAACAAATAATACAGGTGTGGATACCAAAGAAGTTGAAAGCAGCTCAACCTTCAAGAAATCAAATATGGATACCCAAGATTGCAATCAAGGTCACCAAGGAGCAGCCACAAATAATATATGGAGGTAAAAATCAATCGAGGAAACCTATCAAGAGCCAAAGAAACCATGAGAAGACAAGACTACCCTACAAATGAATGGCAGCTCCACCAACGATGTGATACATATGGAGAGTGAAAGAGAAGAGAAACCAAGCAACTCTAGGAGGCACAATTAACTTCAAGAACAATGCTCAAAGCACCATGACCAGGAAGATGTGGATCCCAAAATCAGAACTAAAGATGCCATTAACACAAGCGAGAATTCCTCTCACACTCATGTTGAGTCGAATACATCTCGAGTATGGCCATGCATTTTGCACACAAGTTTCTCTCTATCAATAGTGGTGCACATTTCCCTTCACTGGAATAGGAAATCCCTTTTACTATATACTAATAATAGTGAGCAAAAATAAGCATTGCTTTGGCTATGGTACTGACTTTTCTGTTTTCCTTTCAACAAAAAAAAAGATATATAAAAAGGCCAAGTACTACTTTCCCTTTACAATCTATGAGCGGGGATGTGACATAGAGAGTGGAAGACTTCACTACAATAATAATAATAATAATAAAAGAAATTGATCATAAGTTTAATAGTAATTGAATGGCAATCATTCAAGTGCAGATGGCTTCCTCTGATTTTGAAGCTAATTAGGAAGAGGAAGTACTTGAGTTTCCCCTAGAATCTACAGCTAAGGCATGCAGACATTGGTTTCGTGATGATCAACCAGCGAGCTAACATTTCTTCCTCATTACTATCAAAATCATGGATAGATGTCATCACTTTCCAATAATGACTCAAGACTTTAGAGTGTTCCTGCATGAAATGCCAAGGATAGTAGAAGTATGGACACAAGCTGGAATAGAAGCTTACTTAAAGATTCCCATTTACAAAACTATCTTCTAGAGGTGTACTCAAGTGATGAATACTCTACATCTAGCACTCGACAAGCCATCCGTTCTTGAAGCTACAGTGTTAAACAAAAATGGAGAATCACAAACTATTAGATTCACTCATGAGCTGATGAAGGTAGCATTTGGATGGATAAAGGATGGCAAAACAGATCTAAAGGATGAATGACATGAGGCCAAGAAAAGGACATTCCTATATATGAATAGAATGGACATAGAAGAGGAAGTGATACTGGTACACCGACATTTTTGTTTGCCCAACATGCATCGATACACAACCCCACAGAAAGTGGTAGTGCAACTATTGTCTCATGCAGTCAAGTAGGTCAGCAATCAAATTAAGTTGACCCCATATGTCCAAGAGCGGCTATTTGAAGCTAAAAAGTAGTGGGGAAACATGAAATTTTCAAATGGTAGCTTTTCTTTGACCTTATTGATATATCAAGCCTTGAAAATGAAAGAGTGTTCATGACTAATGCCTTCCACCACTGAAATGTCCAAATATGTGAAGTCAGCAACAATAACGAAGAAAAAGAAAAGTTATAGGCCTACTATGAGAGGTGCAAAATGTGCTCGAGAATAGGAGGTAGCCGACACACCACAATAAAAAAGAGTGCATGTACTTCCAAAGGTATCCTCCGCAAAACCTTCATCTATTACTGAACGTGATCTCTCTGCCGCACTAGAAGCAATGCATGCTTACACTAAAGGTCAGGAGAACATTATCGCACAAGGTCACCAGTATCATCAATCAAGTAAACTACACAAGTCTCAACAAGTAGACAAGAGCATATCAAAGTTGGATCCGTATAAAGAATTGGGTTCAAACAATTCGAGCTCAGATGACAAGCCATCCCAGGATCAAGATACACTAAATACTGACATACACATGGATGAGCATGCTGATGAGGAATGGGATGAGTTGAACCAAGTTCAAAATCAACTTGAGGTCAAAAATACATAGGTGGAACAAGATCAAATGGTGCAAGAGGAACACATTGAGAATGTGCACACAATTTAGTTGAACGTCCAAACAAAAATCTTGCTCAAAGAGTTTTCACCTTCCACGTCCAAAACAATTGTAAATCCAAAACAAGAACAAGGCAGTGAGAAAGTGAAGGTAGGGCAAGGACCTACAATACCCATCTGAGTGGTTGCCAAACCATCACCCTTGGATGCGGTAGCTAATTCTCAAGAAGTGCTATCCAAGGACTCAGAGCCACGGGAAGAAACAACCACAACTGAAGGGGTTGAGCCAAGAGTGCAACTCCATATCAGGCAACCAAATCAAGATACACTCCATGTTGCTCAAGGTAAAGACATGCGAACAGGTGAAGAACCCAAAGACTTGGCTTAATGTAGATGTTAATCAATTGAAACTAATAGTCAAAAGTATGATTGACATGGCCATGAGTGCTCAAACCATCTTAATGGAAGAGGACAAAGAAAAAGCAGAACTATTTGAGGCCAAAAGTAGATTTCAGTCATGAGCAAAGAGCTCTCAGCCAAAAACATAAGCATTCAACAATAACTGGCACAGAAGGCAGCTGAACTGGAAGTAAACAATGAAGAGTTAACTCATGTAAAGGAGGAAAACTTGATGATGAAAGAGAAACTAGAAGTGGTCACAATATGTGTATCTGAACTTCAAAATGAAGTAAAAACATTGAAAAACCAACATATATGAATTGGAAAAGGTATGCATGGCAAATCAAAGCAAGTTGTTAGAAAGCCAAATAAATGGATGAAGCAGACAATTTGCATACCACGAACAAAGACTTAATGAATTCCATTCTGCTAAATCAACCTCTTGACAAAGCCGTCACAAAATGTGAAGGAATACAAGAAATGAAAGCAAACTTTTTTGAAATGGAAGATTAGCTTAAAGGAGAGCAAAGGGAACATGCTGAGTTAGAAGCAAACTATACATCAGACACCAAAGTATTGGAGCTTAAGTGGAAAGAAGTGGTGCAAAAGTACATAGCAATGCATTCAAGATGTTGATCAAGTAAGGATCATTTGTGAAGATAAAGCAATAGTGGAAGCCGAGCTCAAGGCAAGTTAGTTACAACATAAAGAGAAAGATCATATCATTGCAAAGCTCAAAGCACAACTAGACCAAGCAAAGAACTTGAGGACATTAATAGTGCAATAATCCACCCTAGGTACTGACCAGATTGAGGTACACCCTCTTGTTGGGAAAGATGGATGGACACTTCAAGTGATGAGTAGGTACAACCAAATCTTGCTTAGTACCATCCCTATATAACTTTAGAGTTGATATGTGGGCCCTCTTATCTTTCCAAAGACACCATAAAAGTGCCTATGTGCTTTGGAATTGATGTATGAAAAGATTGAATTAAAATAGACTACTTCTAAATAGAAGACTCAATGAAAACCTTTTATTTTGGATCATACACCTACTGCTTATAATGCTCAATCCTACCACTACAATAGGAATTGGAAAAATTCCTATTAGAGCTATTTAATTAGCTTAGTTAGCTAATGACTCCAAGTGAAATCACTTGAAATGATGCACTATACATAGAGCAATCAATTTAGCAAATATATCATTACCCCCGATTTTTTAGGACCTCTGCAGAGTTTGACTAGTGAGTGCTTCGACACAGTTTTCTTCCAAGTGGCTAAATGGATTTTCTTGAAACTTTTTCAGCATGTAGATAACTTAGAGATGATTCCAATAAGCTATAGATCATTGAATTTGGTTGAGAAATGACTGGCATCTTCATGAATATCCTGCAATCCAATCATTGATTTAAACCTGCAAAGTTATCTACCATCTAAAGCTTTAGTCAACAAATCTGCACATTGCATATTGGTTGATACATATGACAATTGAATATCCTTTCTCAATAGCTTCTCTCTCACATAATGGTAGTGGACCTCTATATGCTTGGTCCTAGCATGATAAATAGGATTAGCTACAAGGTGTAATGAAGTTGTATTATCTCCAAAGATCATTGGAGATGTAGTGTGCAAACCTAAATCTGTATACAATAATTTGATCCATATCATTAGGGCAAAAAATGGCCCAAAAAGGGCCGTGTAAGGATTTCAATTAGTTGTGATTGATCTGGAATCAACTTTAAGAAATTTTGTGTAAGTTCATTTAAAACGTATCTTATGCAAATTTTGAAGAGAGAGAAACTCGTGTGATAATCATGAAAAGTTTGTGTGATATCTTACGCCTCGAAGTTTGTGCTCATTGGGCGCTGATCAAAATTCGTATTTCCTCTTGTTCATGGACCTATATAATGTGTGTTGATGACGTTTTGCATTTTTTTACGCTACTTTTCATAGCAGGTCTGTTTCTCTCTTTCACGTCATTTTAGACACTTGCCAGTCTTTTTTCATAGCAGACCATGGAGAACCTTAACCCAAATACTCTCGCTGAGCTTTCAAACAATCCAAATCATTGTGATAAGTTCCATATCAACATTGCAGTTAATCCTGAGTATGCGACGACAAGAAAAGTATTCTGAAGGGCTCTTCATCCTCCTGAAGTGGATGGATTGCAAAAGGAAGGCAAGAAACATATCGACATATGGACAGATGGATATGTTTATCCAATTGATCCACAAACTGGAAGGTATCCCCCTTTTCATAATCTTCATGATCTGATTAGATTTGTAGGAGATGGTGAGGATGGTTTACGAGGCTATTGTTCAAGGCTGTCAGATATTTCAAGGAATTATGTACAATACATAAACTATCTACAAAACACACTACATCAGAAGGATTTACATAAGAGGGAGCTAGAAAGAAAATTATCCACTTTATCTTCTCAGTTTGAGTCTTTTAAAAAAATGAAAGAAGCTCCTATAGGTTTGAGAATGCGGTCAAAACGAGTAAAACCTTTTTTAGATTTGACTAACATCTGGCCAGAAAAAGAAAAGAATGAAAATTGTAAGAGATCATGTGAAAAATGTGCTAGGTTTCAATATGTTGAGTAGTTTTGAGCACGTACATTTTTGTAATGAAATTATGAGTCAAAATGATGTTTTAAGACTATTGAAACGGAATGAAAATACATGCTTGGAACGCTTTGTTTTCCAAAAACTCATGACAGAAATGAATCTGTTACTAGAACCATCTCAAATTCAGAATTGATAGCGTCGGAGTGAGTAGCAAAGGTTATAGAGAAATTTCAAAAGTTTGGTGTGAATTTTCAAAATTTAACAAAGTTAAAAGTTTTGGATTGCATAGACCCCATCATGTAGGAAAGTTTCGACTCTGCTTGAATAAAAAGATCACATCAGTATTTGGTGAATATAAACATTGTTGGAAAAATTTTGTGAGATCACGACTAATGTAAAAAGCAAAACAGAAATAGCAAAAAAGAGAATGGAGGTGTGGGTCAAACTAGATAATTTTTTTAAGATCATGAGGCAGCAAGTAACATCAAAAAGTTATGTGAGAGATTTTAGAAAGGCGACCACAGAGCTTATAGAAACCATCATAGAGGCATGGGGTGCCAAAGACATAACATACTACTTGATGAGTTCCAAAGATAATTTATTCAATTTATTTTTTTAATTGGAATAAAGATCTGATGAAATTCTTCTGCTCTTCTAGCATATTCTTCTTGTGCATGGTGCATTCTTTGCAGAAAAAGAACCACTTGCCATATGGAACACGCAAGGCATGGAAAAATCTCATTATCAAGCAAGGACAAGCTTCTTTAGGTGCATAAGGAAAGGAGGAGGAGTAACAAAGAGCAATGCCTTCAGAGAGCTTTTTGATTGGTTCTTTAGAAGACAATTACAAAGGACCTCATGCCAAATATAATCAGAAGAATATGACTATCACCAGACAAAATCATCATGCATCAATATCACAAAATGAAAAAGACTACATTTCAAATAGAGCTTTAATATTTGCAATGTCTTTTATTTCTTTGAGGAATAAAGATGTCATGTATGTACCTTTCATGATGTATTAAGCTTTGAAAAGAAATATGTCTATAACCATCAGATGACTTTGACCAGAGAATAGATCATGGATCAATAACAATTAATATTAGGACATGGATCAATTACACCAATAAAATTTGCAATGGCTTATATCACATTGGGCAATGTCTGTATATGTACATTTGATGAGTAATAGAATTTGAAAAAATGAAGTCATTCCTTGAGTGTCTTTAAAGAGGTTGGCTTTGGCAAATTACCTCTATATCTGAGGAACTCTTTTCTCCTGTATCCAGCAATGCTTTTTACATCTCACACCCCTGCAACCATTGCATAGCTTGAATAACAAAGAAAGTACTGTTGGGAGTGATGATTGGATGCACTCAGAAGATTAGTTGGTGCTGCCAAACCTGCTTCACACCTGCCCTCCTTTGACTCCAGATATGCTTGGTAGCCTTCTTGAGCTTTCAAATGACACCAAAATATGCTATATGTACTTTGGAAAAGGTTTGAGTAATGACTTGATCAAAACAAACTACTTTGTAAATCACAAGACTTGAAAACTTTCTATTTTGGTCTTGATACCTGCTCAGTGTTATGTTCAGTGTGACCAGTGTAGTTACAATTAGCAAAATTCCTTCTAGAGATATTCTATTAGCTTAGTAAGCTCTCATTTGCAAGTGGAATGAAAGGAAATGATAAACTACACTCAGAGAAATCACTTTAGCAAAATAAGGTGTACCCCCGACTTTTTAGGAGACTTACAGTCACAGACCAGTGAGCACCCCGACTGATTTTTCTCTATGATGGTTGATCCAATGATCTTGAAACTTTATACGTGTATAGTAGACTTTGAGCTCAATCTAATGCACTTTGAATCATCCAATTTGGTTCAGTAGATCTTGAGATATGCCTCTTGGAAGTTGACAGAGTTTAAGGTAGTCACTCAGAGAAACCAGAGATTATGAATGTAAGTATATTGATTAAATCTAATGATTGTACATTCCCATTGGCATGAAATGTGATGCTCAATGGTACTCAGAGGTGTAGGCTATGGTGTAGCTCACACACACTCAAAGATTGGCTCAGAAATGCCTCGGGAAGAGTGACACTCACCCGCGACTTTTCTCCATGGTTTTTATAAGTGTTGATTGGTCATTTGAATTTGAAATTCAAATTGAAGCTCCCTAGAATCTCTCCACTAAACTTAGGGAGATATTCCCTCAATCACATCATCTACTTTTCCACGACTCAAACTAGTAGGTGAGTTTACAAGAGTGACTAAAGTCATATAGACTTTTACATAGGATAAAAGGTAATAACCAATAAGCATTGGTTCCTATGATCATTGTTCCATGTAGATATATCCTTCAAAGGTTCAAGCTTCATGTGTGGTCTTCAAGATTGATAACCAAGCCAAGTCTTCCAAGGCTCCAATGTTCCAAGCCAATGTGTGAAGGCTTGATATGCACCAACAGCTCCCCCTCAAGCCAAACACTTTGGCTCAAGTCTTCATCTCTAGTCTTCAATTACTTCCTGCAATCCAATCATGGATTTAAATCTGCATAGCTTGCTTCCATCCAGAGCTTTAGTAAGCAAATTTGCACATTGCATATTAGTAGACACATAAGTCAACTTAATGTCTTTGCTAAGTAATTTCTCCCTCACATAGTGGTAATGAACCTCTATGTGTTTTGTCCTAGCATGATAAATTGGATTAGCTGCAAGGTGAAGAGAACTTGTGTTATCCCCAAAGATGATTGGTGGCCTTGTGTATAGACCCAATTCTGAATATAAAAGCTTCAACCAGATAGCTTCTTGAGTGGCATTTGCTAGCCCTCTATACTCTGCCTCAGTAGATGAAAGAGCTATTGTGGGTTGTTTCTTGGATGACCAAGAAATTGGTTTATCACCTGCAAAACATATGTAACCAGATGTGCTTCTCCTGTCATCCTTGCAACCTGCCCAATCTGCATCTGAGTATACCTTAATATCAATGTCTGATGAATAGGGAAAGTACAAACCATGATTTTGTGTTCCCTTTAGGTACTTTACTATCTTCTTTGCTGCCTCCAAATGAGGTACTCTTGGTTTGTGCATAAATTGGCTAAGTACACTAACACCATATGATATATCAATCCTGGTTAAGGTGGCATAATTAAGACTACCTACTAAACTTTGGTAACCTGTAATATCTTGGAGTTCTTCTCCTTCATGAGCACTGAGTTTGTGGTTGACCTCCATAGGAGTGCTTTAGACTTTAGCTTCCTGCAAATTAAACTTCTTGACCATGTCCTGAATGTACTTCTTCTGAGAATTTGTATAGACCAATTCAAGTCCTAGAAAGTACTTCAATAATCCAAGATCATTGATCTTGAATTCCTTCATCATTTGTCCTTTGATGTGTCTAATTCCCTGAACATCATTTCCTGTAATAATGATGTCATCAACATAGACACACAAGTATATTACCTCTGAATTGTTCTTTTTGATAAACAATGAAGTATCTGCTTTACTCATTATGAATCCTTGGTCTAGGAGGTAGGTTATCAACCTGTAATTCCATGCTCTAGGTGCCTGCTTCAATCCATACAAAGCCTTCTTCAATTTACAAACATGATTTACCTTCTTGGGATCTTCATAGCTAGGTGGTTGTGACATGTAGACTTCTTCAGATATCCATCCATTCAAGAATGCATTTTTCACATCCAATTGGTACATGTTCCAATTCTTGGATGCAGCTACACTCACCATAACTCTGATAGTTGGCATCTTGGCCATAGGAGAAAATGTCTCCTCATAATCAATGCCTTGGGTTTGTGCAAAACCCTTGGCTACCAACCTAGCTTTATACCTGTTTATTGTACCATCTGAATTCCTTTTGAGTTTGTAGATCCATCTAGATCCTATCACCTTCATGGAGTCCTTCTTGGGTACCAAGTCCCAAGTATCACTCTCCTTGAGAGCCTCCATTTCTTCATCCATTGCTTCCTTCCATTCTGGTTTAGTGATTGCTTCTTCAAATGTACCTGGTTCTTCATTCAAGAGATCCTTTGCAAGATATACAGAGTGCTTTGTTACAAGTGAAGTATCATACCCATACCTAATAGGTTTTTTCTTTTCTCTCTGAGATCTCCTCATAGCTTGAGTTGAGGATTCTGGATTGTCTTCTAGTTGCTTCATCTTCATCTTCCCTTTGGATTTCCATGCCTTGAACTCTTCAATGTTGATGGTGTCTTCATCATCTGAGCTTGTGTCCTCTTTCTGAATTGGTTCTTGCCTGATAAGCTTGGGAAAGTCTTCTTCTATGTCATAAGGTAGACTAACCTTCCTGCATTCATTTTCATATCATGAATCATTCTCATCAAAGATGACATCTCTGCTTACCTTGAAGCCCTTGTTTGAGGGGTTGTAGAATCTGTATCCCTTCTGATTCAAATCATAACCAATGAAGATACATTTTTCAGCTTTAGGGTCTAGCTTTCCCCTTACCTGTGAGGGAATATGCACATATGCAACACAACCAAAGATTTTGCAATGATCCAAAGATGGTCTCTTACCATGCCAAGCCTCATAGGGTGTCATTCCATCAAGTGTCTTTGATGGCAACCTGTTAATTAAATATGTGGCAGTAGATACACTCTCTGCCCAAAGATAATTTGGCAATTTCTTTTCATTTAGCATAGACCTAGCTGTCTCTACAATGAGTCTATTCCTTCTCTCAGCTACCCCATTTTGTTCAGGTGAGTACCTTGTAGTAATCTCCCTCTTGATGCCTCTTTCCTGCAAGAACTCTTCAAAGTCATTGGAGAAGTATTCTCCACCACCATCTGATCTTAGCTTCTTCAAATGTCTACCTGTTTGATTTTCAACTAATGCAAGATACCTTTTGAAACAATTAAATACTTCATCTTTATGTTTCATGAAGTATAAGACAGTCCACCTGCTATAGTCATCAATGAAGGACACATAGTACCTTGATCCAGATATGGATGGCTCCTTGCTAGGTCCCCAAACATCTGTATGCACCAATTCCAGATAATCTTCATGCATAAAACCTTTCTTGGTATAGGGCAATCTGTGTGACTTACCAAATTGACAAGCCCCACACTTGTATATCATGTGTTGCTTGGATACATTAGGTATCCCAAGCACACATTGATCCCTACTCATTTGCTTTATGGTCCTCTCTCCAATGTGACCTAATCTCTTGTGCCAAATCTCCAATTCTGATAGGGTTTGATCTTTATAGTTGTACAAGGCAATACTCTTAGTGTCTTCAAGTTCAAAGGTAAACAATCTACCTGTTTTTTCTCCCTTGGCTATCCTTCTGAATCCATGTCTTGGATCCTCCACATATGCACCATGTTGAGTAAACCTGACCTGTAGACCTTTTTCCACAATCTGACCTACACTCATCAGATTCTTGGTGATTGTTGGAACATACAACACTCTGCTCAATAAATTCTGATTACCATCACTAGTTTTGACATTGCCTACTTTAACAACTGAATGTTTAGTGTCATCACTTGTCTGTACTTGATGCTTGCCTTTGGGTTCTTCCAAATCAGAAAGCAATGCAACATTTCCAGCTACATGATTAGAGCAACCTGAATCAATATAGAATAAATGGTCATCATTGATACCTGACTTAGATGTCTTGTTCATGATCAATAAGGAATCATCTTGCTCCTCTGCATAATTGTTGTAGTCTTTCCTATTCCTGTATCCACCTTGATAGTTGCCATTGTGATTGTAGTTGTTGTTATAATTATTGTTGTAGCCATGGTAGCCTTGAGATTGGTTGAATCTGCCTCTGCCTTGAGAGTATCCTCCTCTTTGGTGACCTCTTCCTCTTTGGTTCTTGTAGTTTTTGTAGCATTCATCTGTGGTATGGTTAGACAAGCCACATATATTGCATGGAGATTGGTTGTAGGGTCTCCCCCTACCTGACTTACCTCCTCTGCCTCTTCCTCTTGAAGATCTACCTCTCCCTGCATAGTTTGCTTGGGAGGTGGAGCCTTCTTCATCAACCTTCTTGCTTTTACCTTTGTCTTTTATCTTCTTATCAGTATAAAGGGCAGAGGGATTGTTACCTTTTGATTGTTCTCCATTCTTTGTGATCTTTGCTTCATGAGTAAAGAGTTGTCCAATCAGAGTTGTTAGATCAGGTGCTTGGATGTCCATGTATAAGTCAATTGCTGTGGTAAAGCTCTCCCACTTGTCATCTGCCTTTAGTCCATTGATCACTTTTCTGACTATTTGCTCTTCCTCAATCTCCTCTCCAACACTTGCAAGTTGATCTGCAATGTCTTTGACTTTGGTGACAAAATCTGAGACAGATTGTTTTGATTGCTTCCTACGAGTTGTAAACTTAATCCATAGCTGATTCTTTCTGGCCCTTGTGCTTGATGAAAAATAAGTTGACAAGGTTTCCCAAGTCTCTTGGGAAGTTTTGCAATTCCTTATGTGTGGTAGAAGGAAATCAGAAATAGAGTTTAGAAGATATGACCTTGCCAAAGCATCTTTTGCACACCATTGATTTAGTCTCTCATGCTCTTCCTTGGTGGGTAGGCCTCTAGCTTTGAATGAGGGCAATTCCTCATCTCCTGATATGAATCCATACAAGCTCCTTCCTTGTAGATAGGTCTTCATCCTCAGAGACCAAGCTTGATAGTTGTTCCTGTCTAATTTGTCAATGAAGGAAGGGAAACCATCACCCATGATTACCTTATATGCTCTGATACCACTGTTGGGAGTGATGATTGGATGCACTCAAAAGATTAGTTGGCGCTGCCAAACCTGCTTCACACCTGCCCTCCTTTGACTCCAGATATGCTTGGTAGCCTTCTTGAGCTTTCAAATGACACCAAAATATGCTATATGTACTTTGGAAAAGGTTTGAGTAATGACTTGATCAAAACAGACTACTTTGTAAATCACAAGACTTGAAAACTTTCTATTTTGGTCTTGATACCTGCTCAGTGTTATGTTCAGTGTGACCAGTGTAGTTACAATTAGCAAAATTCCTTCTAGAGATATTCTATTAGCTTAGTAAGCTCTCATTTGCAAGTGGAATGAAAGGAAATGATAAACTACACTCAGAGAAATCACTTTAGCAAAATAAGGTGTACCCCCGACTTTTTAGGAGACTTATAGTCACAGACCAGTGAGCACCCCGACTGAGTTTTCTCTGTGATGATTGATCCAATGATCTTGAAACTTTATAGGTGTATAGTAGACTTTGAGCTGAATCCAATGCACTTTGAATCATCCAATTTGGTTCAGTAGATCTTGAGATATGCCTCTTGGAAGTTGACAGAGTTTAAGGTAGTCACTCAGAGAAACTAGAGATTATGAATGTAAGTATATTGATTAAATCTAATGATTGTACATTCCCATTGGCATGAAATGTGATGCTCAATGGTACTCAGAGGTGTAGGCTATGGTGTAGCTCACACACACTCAAAGATTGGCTCAGAAATGCCTCGGGAAGAGTGACACTCACCCGCGACTTTTCTCCATGGTTTTTATAAGTGTTGATTGGTCATTTGAATTTGAAATTCAAATTGAAGCTCCCTAGAATCTCTCCACTAAACTTAGGAAGATATTCCCTCAATCACATCATCTACTTTTCCACGACTCAAACTAGTAGGTGAGTTTACAAGAGTGACTAAAGTCATATAGACTTTTACATAGGATAAAAGGTAATAACCAATAAGCATTGGTTCCTATGATCATTGTTCCATGTAGATATATCCTTCAAAGGTTCAAGCTTCATGTGTGGTCTTCAAGATTGATAACCAAGCCAAGTCTTCCAAGGCTCCAATGTTCCAAGCCAATGTGTGAAGGCTTGATATGCACCAAGAAGTACCCTGCCTTGAAGCATTGAGTCCTCGGGCATATCCAAAAATTCTGAATGCAGCTGCTCTTTCAAGCAGAAAAACTATGAAAGTGTTAAAGGGTATTGGAGTAAAACCCATGTATTTTGATAAAGTCTTCAAGGAGAACAATGAAAAATCTGGCTCCTCATTATAGTGCTTGTGAATAACACAAAAAGATTCTAGGTTCAATTTTGGAAGACAGTGGATAATTGAATGAATATCCACCTTTGCTTTTCCTTTCTCTTCTATGGTTTTTCTTGTTCCCTTGCCCCTGCCAAGGTAGTTGTCTTCATCCAATATAGTTAATTGTGGTAAAAATGAAAAACAAGGTCAGATGAAGTGCAAGCACACTTAAGGAGTCATGAAAAGTGACTTGAAACAAACAGGCAAAAAGCAAGAGACCCGACTGATGCAAGTGATTAGGATCTTCAAAGAAATTCAGATGGTCGTTATCACTTGCATCGATCGTTATCAATATCTCTTTGTAAATTACCTAGAAACGTGTTATTTTTGTTGAAAAAGGTGAATTCTTACATAGTCAGATGTCTATTATCAATGCTGCATGTAACTCCTAGACGAGACCGATACAAGTGATAAGGCCCATCGGGAAATAACTGATGGGCCTCATCGCTTGCATCTATCAAAACATTAACTATACGCAGAAAACGGTGTTTTTCACATGATAAAAATTTACCTGTCATTGCACCATGCAAGTCCAAACACGACCAATGCAAGCGATAAGGCCCAATGGAAAATATCTGATGTGCCTTATCGCTTGCATCGGTCGTGATCGATTTCTCACACTTTAAATGGAGATCTTGGACAAAACCGATACAAGCTAAAGATGTTGCATTGGTCGCATCTTATTTCCTAAGCCTTAAATTCATGAGAATATATTTAACTACATACCTTGACCTCATCTTCTTCCTCAAGTCCAAACACGACCGATGCAAGTGATAAGGCCCAATGGAAAATATCTGATGGGCCTTATTGTTTGCATCGGTCGTGATCGATTTCTCACTCTATAAATGGAGATCTTGGACAAAACCGATACAAGCTAAAGATGTTGCATCAGTTGCATCTCATTTCCTAACCCTAAAATTCATGAGAATATATTAAACAGCATACCCTGACCTCATCTTCCTCCTCAATGAGCTCTTTTGAGTCAATACATATTGTTCCTTTGTCCTCAGCAACATCCAAGAATGAATAGCTACACCCAAACGAGTATATTCCAAGTTGCTTCTGATGCTCATCAAACTCTTCATCAGCAAGTGTTGGCTTCTCTGAGATAGCTTTCTCAAAGCATTTTGAAAGAGCTTGTGATTAATCTTTGAATTCTTCATTTGACAATCCAAATCAAGACGCAAAAATTCTTCTTTTCTTTCAGCTTTCTCATTGATGAATCTCATTGCAACTTCTTCTGACTCAGCTATAATTGCAAGGTAGTAGTCCTCCCTAAGATTGAAAAGTTCCTGAATTTAAAATAGAGGGATAAAATCCTTTTCAGAGATAAAGTAAAATGGTAGATTTGGGAGAAGTAGGGACTTCTTAGACACGAACTTCTTCAGTTGGCTCCCTTATTGTTGTCTCTGCTTTAAAAGTAGCCACATCAAAACCTTTGACCTGCTCTTCTTCTACTTGGAGATTGGTCTCCTCAACAATCTCCATGACACCTTTCATAGTTTTTGAGATTCGCTCAAGTGTCAGCTTTAAGAAAGGCTCGTCTTCAACATGAACACTTTCCTCCTTTTCAACTGAGATGTGATCAAGCCATATCAAGAAAGCAATGTTTAAAGGGAGCAAGCAGAAGTCCTTTTCATGCTCTAGGCATAAATCTAGCTTCCCTGGCAAAGGAGATATCCTTTTGCATTTTCTTGTGATTTTTGCCCTATCTATTGGATCCTTCCCAAAGATGTGAGGATGGACATAGGTTTTCTGAGAAATACAAAGAATCTTTCCATTGATCAACCCCAAGAAGTTCTCCCACTCATCCTTAAGAAAACTTTTTGATTTCTCTAGGATTGAATATTGTCATTGCATCAGAAAAGTAATCCACAATTAAACCCTCTTAAACCATGAAATCAAGTATTTTCTCTGATGGAGAGACACTAAGGATCTCATTCATTCCCTCCATCTTAGTTGCAACCTCTGATAGTGGAAAGAGTCCTTGATCAAAGTTTTTGAAAGTAAGTTGCCTTTCCTTTCCACTTCCATGCCTAAAGACTCTCACTTTGTGTAGGTTATGGCTAGGACCAAAAAGACAGCAAGGAAGTTGTACCCTGAGGGTCAGGACCAAAATGCCGAGGAACAAAATGCCCAGGAACAAAATGCCCAGGAGCAAAATGTCCAGGAGCAAAATCCCCAGAAGATTCAAGTCATGTATCAGAGAAGCCTTCAAAGCAAAGGGTCAAGTACCATGTAAAGTCCTTGAGGGAAATTAGAAGAGCTCAAAAGTCTGTGGCACTGTTGATCCCTAGACTCTATTTATGAGAGTTGTCAAGCAGATCACAGTCAACCTTTGTTCTTTGATGAAGACCTCATCCTTTACCAATGTGAGTTGGAAAACTCAAGCACTGTTATGCCTGCAAGAAGCCGTAGAGGACTTTGCTATTGACTTTATGAATGATGCCTATTTATGTGCTGCTCATTCTCACACGATAACACTTATGGTGAAGGATTATGTTATTGTATCAAGAATAAGATATAAATTTGATAAACTGGTTATACAGGGAATTGGAGAATTTTGGATTGCCCCTATCGCTTGCATCAGTCATATTATCCATTTAAACATAGCATCCGCTTTAAGCAACCTTGCATGAGATGAGCTGTTGCAAGTTGTTTTTATAGTCATGAGTCAAACCTTTATGCAAATTCACTTTTTGAAGTCTCTCCTGGTAGTTTGCTTACACGACCAATCTAAGCGATAAGGGCAATCCGACAAGTTCAAATTGCGCTAATCGCTTGAATCGGTCGTCTTCTCTAATCTTGTCTCCTCTGTTTTATGACTTAAGTCATGCTCTTCATATTTTGTCTGCATAATGGAAAAATAACTATATGGTATTGAAAAATTGAATAGATTTGTCTGCATACATGAGTCCTTATGAAGAACTCTGAATGTTCTTGTTAAACATTCAACAGGTTGCCATTCCAAAATATTGGAAGGAAAGATATCTGCAGTACGAAAACATATGTTTTGTTATACAAAAACAACTCGAATGATAGAAGAGTATTGTAAAACTTCACTTACAATACGAAGGGAATTGCAGATGATTTTCTAGAACAAGATCCTTAGCGGTGTACACATGTTGTACTCGTGCAAACCAACCGCATCTCTTCAATTTGAAACTGAGAATACGTCCCTTCCAGTGGTTTCTTATGTTGTCTCTTTTGCCACGCTTGACTTTATGGGAACCTCTGCAGCTAGGAAGCATAGTTATCCATTCATTTATTTTCATAGAAAGAGGTTTCCACAAAGAATCCTCTCTTCTGTTGTAAACCTCACATGAGGTTACACGATTGGAAGGACGACAAGAAGAAGAAGCCATTTGAACTTAGAAGAAGAAGAATGTTCAAAGCGAGAAACCGATGTTCACAAATTTTGGCAGTATTTATAGAGAAAAAGGCTTTGTACACGTGGAAACTTTTGATTTGATGTAAACCCTGTCACTAAATGATCATGAAATTTTGTGAACCCAAAAGTATTTCGTATCTTCAAAAATCAATTCCTTCTTGGAAATTTGAGAATATCCTTTGTGTAGTGTGCAAAAATATCTTTTCTTGCATCAAACCAAAAAATTGTACACTGAATACGAGACTCTTCATCACTTTAGCAGCACTTTCAGAGAATATTGTATTAAAAAAAGAATTTCTTCATACGGTTAAAAGAGACAACAATTTTATATCCTTGTACACGTGGAAAGACTCTAATTGTCAATTTCCTTAATCTCTCATTAGCAAACATCCTCTTTTCAGCCATTTTTTGCCCTAATGTAGCCTCTTGAGTAGCACTTACCAATCCTCTATATTTTGCCTCTATAGAAGATAAAGCAACAGTAGGTTGCTTCTTTGATGACCATGATATTGGCTTATCACCTGCAAATGATAAGTATCCTGAGGTACTCCTCCTATCATCTTTGCATCCTGCCCAATCTGCATCTGAATAAATCTTGATGTCCAAGTCTGATGTATAAGGAAAATACAATCCATGATGTTGAGTACCCTTACGATACTTCAAGATCCTTTTGGCAGCCTCCAAGTGAGGTGCCCTAGGCTTATGCATAAGCTGACTTAGAACACTTACTCCATAAGCAATGTCAATCCTTGTCAAGGTAGCATAGTTCAATGTTGGTCGCCTTGGTCGTCGCCTTAATCCTCTCAATGATACTCTCTATTTTGTGTGGTTCTCAGCACTTCATTACCTACTCAGAGACGTCTGAAGCTCGATGCGCGCACGGAGACCGAGTCGATGAATTGCCGCCCAGCCGCGTACCCCCTCTCAATTCCATACTCTTTAATTGGAGTAACTGGTGGCATCTCACATGAGTGCCACATGGCAATCATGTGTGTGCCCTTCTAGTGGAGCCCCAAGAGATGGTTCACACCATCTCTTCTGTAGGGGTCCCTTTGTAACATTTCCTTCCCCTTAAACTCCATTTTGTCCTCAAAATGGTATTGGAAGGTCTAGGAATCAAGAGGGTGGTACTCCCACTATATCCCCATGCATAGAAATACATGGTCCTCTCTCTGTGTTGTTTCCCCATATCCTTCCCCTTAAAAAGAATCTTGGGAAGGTAAAATAAAACTAGGAAACCGTCTCTGAAGGGTGCTAACCCGCCTGTTGGAAGATGCATTTTTTGAAACCTTTTTTGAAGGAAAAATATTGTAAAATGATAGAAATTTGTAGAAATATTTATGCAATTGTTGTAAAAATAAGGAAGAGTCTTCCTTATGTAGGATAGAATCTTATGTATTTTTTCTAGAATTTTTGGAAACTCTTAGATAGCATATTTTTAGAATAATAGAGGAAAGGACCAAAATTCAAGTGTGAAAGAGGACACTTGAAAATGTATATAAGTCAATTTTCTCTATTTTGGAGAGGTTGGTTAGTCATTTGTACATGCTATCAATAGAGAAGAGAGAGTTTCTGCTGAAATCGTGTTTTCTCCTATTGTGTGTGTTTCCTTTGATGTGAGAGCTTGTTTCTTGCTTTATCATGGAGATTTGTGAGTTTCATTTGTGTAATGCTGAGTAAGATGTATGAAGAGAGATGATTACTGATGTATTGAGTGAAGAAGGATTGAAGAATGTTGCAGAAATGTGAAAATCGTCCACTGGTACAGAATCGCGATTGTCTCGTCTCTGTGATACAGGTGATATTTTCCAATTCTGATTTCATATTTGTATTCTGATGAGAAAATAACATGAATTAGACACAAAGATCATAGAAAATGATGAAGATTTGCTTTAGATAAGGTAAACCCTAGATATTTCCTCTTCATTTTCATTTTCTCAGAATTCCAGCCATCAATCTCTTATTTCTATGAATCTATCATCTAGAAGGGGCTGTGGTCTTATGGATATTCCCAGGATTGACAAAATAAAGATGATTTGTTGATTCTTTTGTACTTCATGATTGGAGAGGATAACTCCAAAGTCAATAACAAACATTTTTTGGCGCCGTTGCTGGGGAAAATTCCAAGAACTTCATTGAAGTTGGACCTTTGCTGGATCTTCTGTTGATGATGGTAACCAACACAAGAAAAAGGTAAAACTCATCAATCAAGAAATGTGCACATGAATAGGTAGATGTCATTGTTTGTCTTTGGGGAAAAAAGAAAGCAATTGATATCTTGTAGAATTGGAAGTGCTGAAATCTTTGTAAATTGATAGTTGCTCATCATATTGTTGAAGTAAAAGTGCAGGTGTATGGAAGATTTGAGCCAAGAAAGCTGAAGATGAGGTAACTTGAGTCTATTCTTGCATTTCTAGATTTCTTTTTGCCCAAGTACTAGGCACCATGAGTGATCTTGGGAAGATAACATGGTGATACTAAGGAAAGGACAGTTAAAGTAGCTAGATGTAAGTATAAAGGATTCAGTTGTTGACCAAATCTAAGCATCAATCTTGAGTGTCCTGCATTTTGAAAAGAAAGATGTGATTGAGTTTATCTTTGCAAAAATTGTTTGCCTTCCATAACACATTTTCATTTGAGAGATTTTCTTTTGCAATTTAGTGATAGCTAAGGACATAGAAACTCATAACCAATCAAGAAACATGGGATCAGTGGATCACCAAAACCAGAAACCCTAAGTAAAGTGTTCACCTTTATTTTTAGGGCAAAAATACCAAACAAATTCATAAAATTCATCAAAAACAATCAAACAAATTTCTTTTCTTGTTAGGAAGTTGAAGTGAGGTGTTGTGGACAAGAGTGATTGTGAAAAAAAAAAAAAAAATTGTCAAAAAACCAGAAAATTAGAAAACACGATTCTCTGCACAGAATCGCGATTTTCTGAAAAAAGTGTTGGTTTTGGAGCAACATCTCAAGTGATTGTTGAATTGAAGTTGTTAAAGGGTATTGAAGGGAATTAAGAAGAAGAGACTACTCAAATTGGCATAAAATCAAAAGTATGCAAAAACACGATTCTCTACACAAAATCGCGATTTCCTGTAAAGGGAAACTTTTGGAAATTTCTAGCATATTTGGGTACTTGGAGATAAGAAAGTGTAGTGGAGATCATTAAGATTGAGTAAGAAAAGTTGAACAAGTGAAAGAGTGTGAAAAATTGGAAATCACACAAAATCGCGATTTTCTTAATACTATAAAAACCTGGAATTGAAGGAAAATTTCATTTTGAGTGAGAGTGAGAGAGAGAGAGAGTGGAAAAACTCGCGATTTTCTGCAAACCAAACATTTGAGAGCTTCTTGGATCTAGCAAGCAAGGTAAAGGGTGTCACTATCAATTTTTTCCACTCTATTAAAAGTTTCAAAAGTTGAAAGTGAAAAAAACTAGGAATATTAGGAAATCACAGAATCGCGATTCTGAGTTTTTGAGTTTTCAAGGAGTAAATGTAAAATTTTTGAAGGTTTCTTTCATTGCATGTTAGAGAAATGACTTGGCGATTCTATAGGTGAAATCTAAAAGAAAAAAAATCACTATCAGAAAAATTCTAAATAAATTGATCAAAATCGCGATTCTGTAATCAAATTCAAAATCGCGATTTTCTGATCTAAGACCAACATTGCGATTCCCAGAACACGATTTTCATAAGAAATCGTGTTATTAACAATCTGTGAGCAATCACGATTGTCTGGGAACAAAATCGTGAAAAACACGATTTTCACACAAAATCGTGAAAAACACGATTTTCACCCAAAATCGTGAAAAACACGATTTTTACCCAAAATCGTGAAAAACACGATTTTCACCCAAAATCGTGAAAAACACGATTTTGATCACAAAATCGTGAAAAACACGATTTTCACACAAAATCGTGAGAAACACGATTTTCACTCAAAATCGTGAAAAACACAATTTTTATCACGAAATCGTGAGAAACACGATTTTCACTCAAAATCATGAAAAACACGATTTTTACCCAAAATCGTGAAAAACACGATTTTCACCCAAAATCATGAAAAACACGATTTTGATCACAAAATCGTGAAAAACACGATTTTCACACAAAATCGTGAGAAACACGATTTTCACTCAAAATCGTGAAAAACACGATTTTTATCACAAAATCGTGAGAAACACGATTTTCACCCAAAATCGTGGAAAACACGATTTTCACTCAAAATCAAGAAAAACACGATTTTTATCACAAAATCGTGGGAAACACGATTTTCACCCAAAATCGTGGAAAACACGATTTTCACTCAAAATCGTGAAAAACATGATTTTTATCACAAAATCGTGAGAAACACGATTTTTATCACAAAATCGTGAGAAACACGATTTTCACTCAAAATCGTGAAAAACACGATTTTTATCACAAAATCGTGAGAAACACGATTTTCACTCAAAATCGTGAAAAACACGATTTTGACTACAAAATCGTGAAAAAACACAGAAATAATCACAAAATTTTGGGAAACATGATTCTGATCATAAAATCGTGAAAAACACGATTTTGATGACAAAATCGTGAAAAACATAGAGATAATCAGAAAACACGATTCTGATCATAAAATCGTGGAAAATCAATACTTTAGGCAGAAAATTGTGGGAAAACACGATTCTGATCACAAAATCGTGAAAAATACAAAAATAGTCAGAAAATCGTGAAAAAAAAACACAAATATAGTCAAAAAATTGTGGAAAAAATAATATCTTAGTTAGGAAATTGTGACAAACACTCTGTTGAGTTTGAGATTGAGAAAATTAATTGAATGATACTTAGATCTGGAAACAAACTTTCTAAACAAGACCTAACAAGGAAGGAGACAGAAACAGTAAAAGGTAAAGGGCAAGAAAGAAGTTTAGGGCAAGAAAACAACATGGAAAACATAAATGAAACAAATGAGCCTATGGAAACTGGGGATTTTAGAAACATCCTCAAGTATATGTATACAAATAGGTTTGGAACCTATGTATATCAGGATGGAATGCATAAATTTCTCATTAGATTGAGAAATTTAGAAGTTCCCCTAAATATAACCCCTGTAGCTCAATTCAAAGATGGGAGATATGAAGATAGGCAAGGATGTGTGTACATATTCTCTCAAGACCCAAAAAATTCAAATGATCTAGGGCAATGTACTGACAAAGGACCTTGGGAACATAACATGGAGCAGACAAATTTACCTAGGCCAAATGAAAACTATACCGGTAATGAACAACAACATGGGAGGAGGACACAGATTTCCCCAAATCCCTTTGACAAGGAACCAGAAGGATATAATGACTTCCCATTCAGAAGAAGATCCCATTGGTAGCCTCAGGGTAGAATGTTTAGACCATACCAAGTTGGCAAATGTATGAAGAACCAATATGAGGGTTATTCAGATCCTCATGCTCATGCTGCAGAATTTAGGCAATTGATTAGAGCTGAAGAGGTAGAAGATTACAAAGTACAATTTGAGGCATTTGGTCTAACCCTAACAGGACCAGCCTTATCCTGGTTCATTCCTTTGAGAAAGGAAATGTACCAGGATATTGAATCTTTCTTAGAAGCCTTCATTGGGGAATTCTCTAAGACCGGGATAAAACATAGTACAGCCACATTGATACATAGTTTCAAGCAACAAAAGGATGAAAATGTTAGAGAAGCAGCCAGAAGATTTAAACAATACATTGATAGATGCCCAAGAGAGGAAGTACCTTCCATGGCAAAACAAGTATCCTTATTCATTGAGGGTTTGAGAAGTGCCCAACTAAGAACCCTAGTGTATTATAGGAGATGTCCTGATTTAGCAGCCTGTGTAAAGGAAGCAATAGATTTGGAGGACAACAGAGGTCAAGATCTGTTAGCATTCGATCAACCTAGATCATATGAAGACAAAATTCCTCCAGCAGAAGAGTTGGCTCAGGCTATTGCTAAAGCCCTAGAGGTAAGCACTAAAACTAATCTGATAAACTCTAGGATAGACACAAATAAAAAATGTTACATTTGTGGAGAAAATCATCTGGCACAACAATGCCCATATCAGAAGCCACCACACTTACAAGATAGGAAGACACTTAAGTACTGTACACTAGAGAGAAAATGGACAAACCATACCAGGGAGGAATGCTTCTATAACAAACAACCCATCAAGGAAAGAGATTATATGGCTCAAAGGGAATCAGGCTATACTGAACAACCAAGACCTGTGCTTGGACAACAACCTCCTATACCAACTAATGTGGTACCAATCAAGTATACACCAATAGAGGAGGGGAATTCAAGACTAAGATCACCATATAAGGAAGAATATCAATGGAGTGAGGGATATCAAGAAGATTGGGAAGAATATGAAATAAGAGAACCTGAGTTAAAAGCCCTAGACTTGGGAAATGGGAAAATTGAAATGGACACAGCAACATTCATGTATATTACCAACAATTACATGTCCAACCAAAAACCTCAATTCAAAGGGGGACCAAAGATAACTTGTTATAGGTGTGGGGGAGAGCATTTCATTAGAGACTGTCCGCAACCTCCTACATTGAGAATAGAGGGAGCCTACTGTAAGGATTGTGGCAGAGAACATTTGATAAAAGATTGCCCAAAGAATCCCCAAAAACAACAGAACACACCTAATAACATACCTTTAAAAACAGTTAACATTATGGAACAGGAAGAATTGAGTGAAAATGACCAAGTTGGAATAAATATTATAACAAGGGCTCAAGCCAAGCAACAAGGAACAATTAAGGAACAAAATGAAGGTTCAGCCTCAAAGGTGAAGAGAAATAGACAAAAAGGGAAATGGGAAAAGAAGAGAAGGATGGGCAAAAATTTGGAAGAAGACAATCAGGATCAGTCAAAAAGTACTTCTCCTCAAAAGACACAAAATCAGTCTAAAATAGGAAGTTCTCAGAGTCTAGACACCCTAATCAAAGCATATACGGGAAGGATTCAAGAAGGACCAAGTCCTGCAGATCATGCAGTGGCCTATCCCATGCCAGAGTTAGAGCATGAAAGGATGCAAAAGTGCAAACAAATCATTCAGGAAGTACAACTAAGAATGGGGGAAGGAGGTAGCTCGCAGAGAACAGTTGAACAACTTGAGAAAACGAAAACCAGGGAAAATGCTAACAAAAAAGAAAATCCACAAATAACATTCTAGATGATTATAGATGAACAATGTAGCATTACATGTCACACAACATGGGAAGAACTGTTGAAACAAAATCCTCACTTACAAAACAAAATGAACAAAGGGAAAACAATAAGTGGAAACCTTCATTCACCATTACAAGAATTAGAGGAATTATGGTATATTCCTATTGATAAAATAGGAGGGTATTGTGAAGGGGAAGAAGGAAATTCAACCCTAAAAATACAATATGGAAAAAACTTTGCTAAAGCCATTTTGGATAGTGGATCAGGAGTGGGCATAATGACTAAACAAACTTGGGAGAAATGGGGAAGCAATGAATTACTACCCACTAAGATGAGATTGCAACTTGCAGATGGGCATATAGAAAAACCCCTAGGTATTTGGGAAAAAGTAATTGTGGACATATGTGGAACAGAAATATAACATACTTTTGCTATAGTAGAATTTCCACAATCCAATTCATATGAAATCATCCTAGGAAGGCCTTTCATGAGACAAATGCAAATTGTGCAGGATTGGGGTAATGATTGTTTATATCTCCAAAGCAAAGGAAGAATAACAAGAGTGAACTTAAGAAATGGGCACTACTGTGATATATCTCCTCAAGAATGGTACAAAATACATCAAAATCAAGAAGAAAGTGAGGAATCAGAGTTGGAGGATCAGGAAGAGAGTGAATCAGCAATATGGAAGTGTAACATAATAAGAAACCTCACCAATAGAAAAAGGAGACTGAAAAGAGAAGATTGTGTGGAAGGAAGAAAAGTGCAAGATGAAAGTTATGTGCCACAACAATTTAAGGATGAAGAGTTTGAGCCCTACGGCTGGAACCAAATTTTGGCTACCATGGACATAGCCAGTGAGGAGTATGTAGGAGTGGAATTTCAAAATGAAGAAGGGTTTGATATTTTTCACATTAGTATAAACATGATAAGTGTATCAAAAAGAGAGGAGGATCAAGATTCAGAAATGGTATTAAAAAAAGGAAAAACAAAATATTTGGAGATAGTAAAAGCTGAAGATGCAATCAAAGATAAAATCTCAGGCAAATACAAGGAACATAAACACATAGAAATGGAAAAGGAACAAGAAATTGAGAAGAAAGAGAAGGAAATAAACAAGGATCAATACTTTGATGTACCAGCAAATTTTAAAACCTATGAAGTGGAAGACAGACTACTTCTAAAAATGAAACCAAAGAGAGAAAAAAAGAAAGGAGAAGCTTATGATAATGAAGAACAAACTAAAAAGATCATGATTACTCAGGAAGAAGGAGAGGAAAGACATATTGTAATAGCTGATGATATGACCATAGAGGAAGAAGAAGCACTAAAGAACCTAGCAAAGAATTATAGGGATGTATTTGCTTACAGTTATAAAGATTTGAAAGGAATTGATCCAAAAATCTGCGAGCACAAAATTCCTATGACTCCAGATGCAAAACCTAGTAAACAGAGACATTATACATTCAATGATAAATACTCTGCCAAGATAAAGGAAGAAATTGACAAGTTGTTGGCTGCTAACTTCATTTATGAAATTGAGTATACTGAATGGATATCACCTATAGTTGTGGTACCAAAAAAGAATGGAAAACTTAGGGTATGCATTAACTTGAAAAAAGTGAATGCAGCAACTATAAGGGATAATTATCCATTACCAATAACAGATCATCTTCTTGAGAGAGTTGCAGGAAAGGAAGTTTCTAGCTTTCTAGATGGTTTCTCAGGATACAATCAAGTACCTATAGCCTTGGAGGACCAACATAAGACTGCCTTTTCTACAGAATGGGGGATTTATGCTTTTAGGGTTATGCCCTTTGGATTGACCAATGCCCCAGCAACTTTTCAAAGATTGATGTGTCATATCTTCAAAGAATTCCTGAGAAATGTGATGGAAATCTATGTAGATGATTTGTGCACTTTCTCTTTAAAAAGACAGGATCATTTACAAGATTTAGAAAGAATATTCAGGAAATGCAGGACATACAGAGTATGCACAAATCCTGAAAAGTGTGTATTCTTTGTAAGACAAGGAAGAATGTTGGGTCACATAGTTTCAAAAAATGGAATTTCTACTGATGAGAAGAAGATAAAAGCTATAATAGAGCTTCCAAGACCTACAAATGTGAAGGAAATCCAAACTTTTATGGGACATTGTGGGTACTATAGGAAATTTGTTCACAAATTTGCAGATATAGCTAAACCCTTATATGCCCTCATCACAAAGTTTGAGTGGAATAAAGAATGTGACCAAGCCTTTGAAACATTGAAAACTTGTTTGGTGACAGCCCCAATTCTAAAAACACCTCAGTGGGATAAAATATTTCATGTGCATGTAGATGCTTCAAATTATGCTTTGGGATGTGTGTTGGCACAACCTATAAAAGGAAGTAAATTAGATTTCCCAGTATCATATGCTAGTAGACAATTGAACATTGCAGAAAATAACTATACAACCACTGAGAGAGAAGGGTTGGGAATGATATTTGTTGTTAAAAAATACAGACATTACCTATTGGCCAACAAGTTTAAATTCTTTGTGGATCACCAAGCTCTACTTTATTTAGTAAATAAACCATGTCATACAGGAAGAATAGTTAGATGGTTTCTTTTACTAATGGAATTTGAATTTGAGGTGGTGGTTAGACAAGGCAAAACACACTTAAGAGCAGATCATTTGTCTAGAATTCAGTCCAAAGAACCTAGTTCACCCTTAGACGATGACCTGCCAGATACATACCTTTTCAAAGTAGAAAGTGTTCCTGAATGGTCCATATCATTAGTTCCTTTGTTAACCATGGGACCTTGTAAGTCATTAGCAAATAACACATATTTGGTGTTACAAAGCAGGAATTTTATGTTGCTAGCTGGGCATTTGTATCACCTCAATCAGTCAGGTATACTGGAATACTGTACCCCAGAAGAGGAGCAACATGAATATGTAAGAAGAGCTCATTGCTGGAACCCATGTACTCATGCTTCCAAAATAGTCACTTTAAGCAATCTTAGTAGGATGGGAGTACACTGGCCAAATAAAATTCAAGATGTGGAAAGATATGTTGCTAAATGTCAAGAATGTCAAGATTTGCAGAATTCAGATTTAATAACTCTATATTGGTTAAAAAAAAACCCTGAATGGAGTGAGAACATTGTTGAAGAATTAAAGAAAAAGGAGAAAGGGAAGCAACTTATAGCTGGTACAGATTCAAGAAATTTACAAGAAATCTCTAAAGAATATCAACTCATAGGAGAACAATTATACAAAAAAGGAATGGATGGTTATTTAAGAATATGTGTTCCTGAAGAGAAGTATTTGGAGATGTTGGAAATGGCACACTGTGGAGTGGGGGACACTTTTCTAGTGATAGAACAGCCAAACTCATTTTGTATTCTGGCTTTTGGTGGCCAACTCTATTTCTTGATGCAAGAACTTATGTAAAAAGATGTGACATCTGTCAAAGAGTGAGTCAACCAAATAAAAGAGATAACATGCCATTAATCCCATTAATTTCAGCCAGAGCTTTTAGCAAATGGGGATTGGACTTTATTGGACCTATACATCCTCCAGCTAGACAATCTCATGCAGAATACATATTAGTGGCTACTGATTATTTGACAAAATGGGCTGAGGCCAAAGCCACTAAAAGAAATGATGCTCATACAACTGCTAAATTTTTGTATGAAAATATTGTTACTAGATTTGGACTTCCAATTGAATTAGTAAGTGATAGGGGAACTCATTTTTTGAACCAGATCATAGAAAACATGACCAAATATTTCATCATTCGTCATAGTAAGTCAGCCCCATATCACCCACAAGCTAATGGGTTAGCAGAAAGTACTAATAAAGTACTTTGCACTGTATTGTCCAAATTAGTCAACACAAACAGAAATGATTGGGATTCTCAACTTAATCATGTTCTCTGGGCTTATAGAGTGGCATACAAAACTGCTTTAGGGACTACTCCATTCAATTTGGTATATGGACAAAATGCAGTTTTACCCATGGAATTTCTTATTCCAACATTAAAAGTGGGTAGTCAATACAATTGGACAGGACATGAACTATCTGAGAGGGTCATAGATTTAGAAAAACTGGGAGCTTCTCGACTTCAAGCAGTAATGAGTATATATACAGACAAGAGAAGACAAAAAGCCTACCATGATGTGCATATAAAAGAAAAAGATCTCCAAGAAGGAGACTTGGTTCTGGCATACACAGTCAAGGAGCATCAGAAAAAATTTCAGAAGAAAGGTCATGGGCCATACATCATACATAAGATAAGCAAGAGTGGAGCCATTCAATTAGCTAACATTGATGGAGAAATCATGCCAAATTTTATAAGTGGATGTAGAGTTAAGAGGTATGAGTGTCCATTAACTACTGATGAATGGAGAAGACTGCAAAAGGCTCAAAATAGGAAAAAAGAAGAAGAAAACATCAGAAAGGAGGCTCAACAAGAAGCAAAGGAGAGAATAAGAAAAATAAAAGAACTTAAGGAGGTGTGTTTATGTGAAAGCACTCTAAAACAAAGAGAACATTTGCCTGTGATAGAAATGGATCATCAAAATGAAAACATAAGGGTTTTGGTAGATTCAGGAGCTCAAGTGAACTTGATCAGTTCAGCCTTGGTAAATAAATTTAGCATAAAGAGGAATAAAAGCAGAATATTGATCAAAACATTAGAAGGAAAAATGATTCAAAGTATGTCTTCACTTTTTATTAAAGTTAGATTTAATAATGAATATATGAAGATAGATTGTGAAGAGTGGCCAGATCATTTGATGACTGAAAAATTGATTTTGGGACAACCCTGGCTCAAACAAGGTAAAGTTATTTTGAACTTTGAAAAAATGAAGCTTAATTTGACCATAAATGACAAAAAATTTTTAATGTTTTTTCTGAGTAATGAAAAACAGGAAGTTCATCTAGATGTTCATGACCCAGATATGGAAGGATTTACTTTCTCAATGAAGGACAGGGACATATTGCCACTACAAAATGATCAAGCTTCTTACAATCGAAACCAGCAAGAGAATTCAGGAGTAAAGAAGAATGGTGAGGCAAAACGAGGAAGACACTTATTGCCTAATTTGAAACATCAACAAATCAGAACAAGAGGGACATGGAAAGAAGGCATACACCGATATTACTCATTAAAATAGGAAGTTAGAGCAAAATGGGTATGGAGACCAAAAAATGCTACAAAATGTTGGTCTGGGAAGCATGGATGTTTGGATGACATAAGGACAATTGCAGTTAAACATTATTGGGTAAAAAAATCAGAATTATGTCAATGGCAGAAAGATCATCCACATTTGACCTATCTTCAGAATTTTGGAACAAAATATTAAAAAAAAAAAGAGAGAAGGATGACAAAAGTATTTTCTTTTAAACCTTTTCCCCTTAAAAGAGAATTAGGAGGGGAAGAAAAGGAAGAAAAGGAGGAAAAGGACGACAGAGCAAAAAAAAAAAAAAAGGGTTAAGAAAAACTGGACACAATGTGTATTTTATTTTGTTTTTAAATTTATAAAGCACAAAGCAAGATATAGGGAGGAGGAAAGTAAATTATTATGGAAAATTTGTATTATTTTGTTTCAATTTTCTATGATCATCTTTTGATTTCTATTTTTTTGAAGTTTTTTTTTTCCATTAATCATTGTTTCCATCATTTCTTTCTTCAAGAATTATTCTCTTTTTGGGAAAAGGAATGACAAGCAAGGAAGTGACAATTAAAGGAAGCACATTAGACATCTTGCTACACCTGTAATGATCACTTTAATTGAGTCTTTTGAAGAAGCAAAATTTATTTGGAAGACTTTCTTTCTTTATTTTCATGGCAAGAATATTCCAAAAGAAAACATTAATTTTTCTGGATTTTTGTGACTTATATGGGTGGAGTGTTTTCTCTTCTTTTGTATGTTACAAATGCAGGATGGTGAATACGAAAGAATTACAAATCCATGACTTCAGAGCAGATTTGGTAACTTTGTCTAGAGGACACTAGTTCCTGGATAGTGATGCAGCTGAGGAACAGGTGGACGTAGAATCAGATGAAGACCCAGAAATCACAGAAGCTAAAAAAGTAGTAAAAGAACTTAAAGAAATCTTGGGAATAATAGGACAACATATTTTACAGTGGGAATTGGGGGATATAAGTACACTATGCTGTGCCAGGAATTTTACAGGTTTCAGAGAACTCCTGTCAACATAAAGAGATGGAAAGCTGTGGGATTGCACAAACTCTTGGAAGAACCTATCTTCTTTATTGACTTTGAAAGAGTAGCACAAGTGATGGGTAGTTTGGAAGAAGTTGGGAAAGGTAATGATGCTTACTTCAGATGCAAAGTAAAGAACAAAGACAATCAGGAGGTATGGGTTACTATCAAAGTAGAACATATCAGAGCTGCTTTACAGTTTTTTCCAATGGGAACCAAACTAGACCCAAGCTTTGTCAAAAAGAATAAGGGAACCTACACAGGATTTACAAAGTTCACTGATTTTAAAGGAAGGGAGAAAGAAGAATATGCTGTAAGGATGTTCTTACAATTCTTCTGTTTTCCAAAACTACCAAGATACACAATGCCACATAAGTTAGTGACTTTATTGATGTTTAACAACGAAGATAGAACCAAACCGTTTGGAGTAATGGATGTCTCTCCATACATCCATGAACAGCTGAAAGAAGCAGCAAAACATTGGGAACAGAAGAAGTTTATAAATGGAGGTCAATTCTTAACCAGAATCATCTATCATGTTTTGGGAATGGAAGAACAATTGAAACTGGCTCCAGAAGCATAGTACTTCAGGAATCTAATGGCAGGAGTAAAAAGCCCTCCCAAAAGGATGCATTCTAAAGAAACACTGGGACACACTAGTATGAGGGGAGCTGGGATGAAGAGGAAAATAATCTCTGAAGAAGTGATTCCAGTCAAAAAGAGAAAGTTGGATCCCAGGAGAGTGGAATTGGAACAGACTGAAGTAACAAAAGAGGAACATGTAGCAGCTCAAAAGGAGGTACAATCTTCTAGTGAACCTCATCCTCCACAGACAAGTAAAGAACAGCTCTACACTTATCTTACCCAAGGAAACAACAAAAGAGCTATGTATGAGGCACAGTATCAAAAAATGTTGGAAGATTACTCATGCAAAGCTACAGATTGGATCCAAGAAGAAGTGGAGCATTATGAAACATTACATGATGAAATGATGGCAGCTGATACAGAAGAGGTGTTTGTTAAGAAGGAAGTGGAGTTGCTGGCCTACTTCAAGGAATTACAAGGACCTCCAGAGACCAGAATCACTATTGTTGTGAAAAAGAAGGTGCCAAGGAAACCAGTTCAAAAGAAGAAATTGGTTAAGAAGGGGAAAGGAAAAGTAATAACTGAAGCTGCAACAATGAAAGGCACAGAAGAAGTGATCAGGGAAGCAACACAGAAGCCTATCATAGTGGAAGAAGTATCAAAGCCTACAGAACCTGAAATAAGGGGGTCTTCACGATTTTCATCCGATTCAGATAGTGATATTGAAAGCTTCTTGTTAAAAAGTCTAAATCTTTCAATACCAAATACTCCTAATGTGGTTACACAGGCCATAGAGAAGCTGAAGACACCTGAGGACTCAAGTAAGAAGTCTCAAGAAAAGCAGACACAGGAGGAAATAGTTCAACAGATGAGCTCAGAAGAAGGAAGAAGGCTGTTAAAAGGAAAGGCAGTAATGACAGAAGAGGAAGGCCGAATAAGAGAAGAAGTCAGTTATGGGTGGGTGCATACAGGAATAAAACCCATATGGACAAAACCATCACAGACTTACTTCAAATTGAATGAAAAGCTAGAGGAGTTGACAAAGGAGGTACAGAAGAGTAGTTCAATTAAAGAACAGAAGGATGTGAATAAGGATCAAGAAATAAAGAAGATAGAAATGGGAAAGAGTGCTCCAAAGGTCACAGGGAAAGTTATGGAAGAAGAGATCATTCAAAGTATAAAGGATGTATTACATGATATAAAAAGTAGTGAGGAATTTACATCCAAGGATGATCAAGAACAAGAGGAAGAAGCAGACATCATGGACATTGATGAACAGGAACGAGAATACACAAATGAGAAAAGTAATGACCAGGTTGCTTGTATGAAAGAAATTGAATCAGTTTTAGTTCAGGAAAAACAGGGACAGGAAGAGCAACTCAGGAAGGTTCAAATAGCTCTTGTTGGAAAGGACTCAAACAGAAGTCAGGAAACCCTAATACAAGAGAAGGAGATACAAACTAAGGGAGACCAGCTCTTTACAAAGAAGCAACAAGTATTGGAAGAAAAGAAGTCATTAGAAGAGAAGAGGGCTTCAGATTTTTCAGAGCAGAAGAGTGCAAATGACAAAGCATTAGATTCTGAAGAAGATGATACCAATCAGGAGACAAAGAATGATGGTCACAGTTATGAAGAACAAGACATTCAGGATATAGATGATGAAGCAGCAGCAGAAAAAGATGATGTGGGTAAAGAAGACAAGCAAATTGAAGTTAGACAGACAGGACTAGAAGTAGGGTTGGAAAGAATACCCAAAAATATAAGATCAGCTTGTCAAATAATCATGAGCAACATTGAACAGTTCAGACCATCTAGCAGAAATATGATCATATCAGGAATGGTGGCTGAATCGGAATTTGAAAAAGGAAGTTTAATTATCAAAGAGCACAAGAAGGAAAAAGAGCAGATGTCAGAGCAATTAAGGGTGATGAAGGAAAAGAATGAAGAATATATCAATAGAATCATTGCTTTGGAAGAAGCTGAGGTTCAGAAGCAGAACAGAATCCAATATTTGGAAGAAAAGAGTGTAAAGTTATCAGAGTAGAATGCCAAAATGGAAATGGAATTAAAAACCATAGGAGGAAGATACAGAACTTTACAAACATCATATCAAATTCTGACCAGAGCACATGAAGAGATTAATAAATTGTTGTTAGAAGAAGGTCAACTAAAAGATGGAGGTAAACCTGCTCAATTGACAGAGGAAGAAAAGGAAGAGCTGCATAAAGAAATTCAAAGACTTCAAATAGAATTAAAAGAGGCCAAAGAAATGGAGAAACAGGCAAACACTCATGCTGCCACATCAATGAGAGGGTATCATCAATTACATATGGAGGTAGAAAAGGAAAGAAGTGAATGGCAGACAAAGATGGAGAAAGAAAGAGATGAGTGGAGGAAGGAAAAGGAGTTATGGGCAACTCAGAACAAAAGTTCAATGATGACTATAGAAGAATTACAGAAACTATTGGAGAAACCAAAAGTTCAAGAAGAAATTCAAGATCAAGTACAGGCAGAAGATACAGATAAAAGGGAATATGAAATAGGGAATTTTGATAGAGAACAAGAGAACAAGGAACCAGCAGCCGAAGAATCAGAGGAAAACTATTCTGAAGATTTTGTCCAGAAATTATTGACCAATAGAGAGTCAAGAATGGAATTTATCAGAAAAATGCATGATAAGTATGAAGATCAAATAGTTACCTTTGCTCTGAATAAAGGCATTAATCCAGATCAGCATCATTGGGCTGCAGATGGATTAGGAATACCCTTCTGTATGATTTTGGAGAGTATAAAGAAATATCAATTGGCCAGAGTAGGGTTATCTTCAAACAAATACCTTGAGTATGAAGAAGATATTAATGTCACGAAGGAGTTATTTGAAAGAGCAAATCCCAAATGGAGAAATAAGTGGCTGGATGCCAATAAGGAATGTAGGAAAATCTAGAAAGAGGCACCTCTGCATTTAAAGATAAATCCAGCTTATTGCCCAGTTGCCAGAAGAAGAGAATGGACTGTTTTTTGGGAGAGAAGAAAAGAAGGTCAGATCCCAGCTAAATGGTTAAACTTCCCTAAGATAGCAGGTCCAAAGGCAAGAACTTGGCCTACAAAGAGTTATATGGTGAACACTACCGAGTTAGTCAAAGCTATGTATAAAGATGTTAATGACCCTGCTTGCATATTACTTATCAAAATAATGAGGGTACTTCTAGCTTGTATAGAAACATATACAGATACAGATGTTAGATTTTTGAATTACATTGGTTTCAATTCTCCTACGGATGCCTTATTATTTGATCTAAGTGAGACACCTGATAGGATCTGTCTGATGGCCTACTACAGCAGAATTATATTTTTGGGTAGCCATTATTTACAGATTTTTGAGGATGCCTTCGATTATGGATTTTTTGAGAGGGAGTCAGAGATTTTTGGAAACCTATCAGTCGTTACCAAGTCCAGACTTACAGCATATGAAGCTGCTTACACAGAGTACTTGAAAAAGGATGTCATAAATAAACCTGAAGCTGCAGTACAGTGGAGAAAGGCTTTATTCGAGATGGTCAACAATCTAAATGTAACAGAAAGAAAAAGTCATGATTTTCTGTCACAAGTATATCAAAGAAAGAAGAAATGAAGAGAAGTGATCAGTGCAGAGGAGCAGGAAAATCTTTCGTCAGGAGCCGAAAGGCTTAGGAGGGGAAGGATGTTGGAAGATGCATTTTTGGAAACCTTTTTTGAAGGAAAAATATTGTAAAATGATAGAAATTTGTAGAAATATTTATGCAATTGTTGTAAAAATAAGGAAGAGTCTTCCTTATGTAGGATAGAATCTTATGTATTTTTTCTAGAATTTTTGGAAACTCTTAGATAGCATATTTTTAGAATAATAGAGGAAAGGACCAAAATTCAAGTGTGAAAGAGGACACTTGAAAATGTATATAAGTCAATTTTCTCTATTTTGGAGAGGTTTGTTAGTCATTTGTACATGCTATCAATAGAGAAGAGAGAGTTTCTGCTGAAATCGTGTTTTCTCCTATTGTGTGTGTTTCCTTTGATGTGAGAGCTTGTTTCTTGCTTTATCATGGAGATTTGTGAGTTTCATTTGTGTAATGCTGAGTAAGATATATGAAGAGAGATGATTACTGATGTATTGAGTGAAGAAGGATTGAAGAATGTTGCAGAAATGTGAAAATCGTCCACTGGTACAGAATCGCGATTGTCTCGTCTCTGTGATACAGGTGATATTTTCCAATTCTGATTTCATATTTGTATTTTGATGAGAAAATAACATGAATTAGACACAAAGATCATAGAAAACGATGAAGATTTGCTCTAGATAAGGTAAACCCTAGATATTTCCTCTTCATTTTCATTTTCTCATAATTCCAGCCATCAATCTCTTATTTCTATGAATCTATCATCTAGAAGGGGCTGTGGTCTTATGGATATTCCCAGGATTGACAAAATAAAGATGATTTGTTGATTCTTTTGTACTTCATGATTGGAGAGGATAACTCCAAAGTCAATAACAAACACCGCCCCATGTGGCACTATCTTCTGAACTATCTTTCCACTTTACTAGACACTCTTTATACAAGTGACTCCTCGTCCGTTTCTCTCGAGTGCGTAGTATGCTCTCAAGCTCATGTGGAGTAGATTGAACAGAAATAGGCTCTACTACCTCACTATCTGGTATGAGGTTGTCAGATTCACCCAGCCTTTTCTTAAGCCAGCTAACATGAAAAACTGGATGGATTTGACTATTATCTGGGAGTTGGAGATGTTACGCCATCTTTCCTATTCTCTTAAGTATTTGGAAAGGTCCACAATACCTAGGAGATAGTTTTGGACAAGGTCCCGTCTTCATGGTTTCAGATCTAGATGGAACTCTAAGATAGACCTACTCTCCTACCTCAAAGTTGATCTCTCTCCTTTGAGGGTCAGCATAGGCTCTAGCTCTATCTTGAGCTCTCCTAATGTTGTCCTTAGCAAGTCAAAGCATATCGTTCATCTCTTCCAAGAAGTCCTTTGCAGCTTGAACTTTTTCATTCTGCAAGCCTACTGCATAAGGAGCTCTTGGCTGAAACCCATACATAAGCATAAATGGACTATGCCCAGTGGAAGAGTGCTTGGCACTATTATATGCAAACTCTACTATAGGTAAGTACTCTTCCCAATTAGTTTGCCTTTCATTTACATATGCTCGAAACATATCCTCTAGGATTTGGTTAACCCTTTCTGTTTGCCCATCTGACTATGGATGCTTGGCCATACTCATGCTAAGTTTTGTATCCAACCTTTTGAAGACCGCTCTCCAAAAGTGGCTAGTAAACTTCCTATCCCGATCAGAAACTATGTCTAGAGGAACACCATATAACCGGTATAGGTTCTCTACAAAGAGTCTAGCCAACTCTGGTGTCTTCACTATAGTACGTGTCGGAATAAACCTAGCCATTTTGGTTAACCTATCCACAATTACCCAGACTGAGTCGTGCCCTCTCTGTGTCTTAGGTAATCCGACTATAAAGTCCATGGAGATACTCTCCCACTTCCCATTAGGAATATCCAATGGGTGGAGTAGTCCTCCAATCCTCAACCTCTCAGCTTTGTTGACCTGGCATTTATTGCACTTAAGCACATACTCTAGGACGTCCTTATGAAGTCTAGGCCAATAAAACTGCCTCTTAACAAGATCATAAGTCTTGTTAACTCCTGGGTGTCCCACACTAGGTGTGTCATGACACTCATACAAGATATGCCGTCTCATCTCAGTATCTCTAGGGACACACACCTTACCTTTGTATAACATATATCCATCATGGACACTGTAATTCTTCCACTTGAATCCTTCTTGAGTACCCGTCGATACTCCATCCTCATTGGAAACCTGTATTCACGATCCCCATTCTCTATGGCTTCCCAAATCTCGGAATATGGAGGATCAAGCCTACAATTTCCTCTAAGGGACTCACGTAACTCACTAGTGATTTGAGTAAAACTCAGTCCATTGAGCATAGGCATGCGGCTAAGTGAATTAGCCACTACATTAAACTTTCCCTTTCTATACCTAAGCTCATAATCAAACTCTTGAAGGGTCTCTACCCATCGGGCCTTACGACCTTTAAGCTCTGTTTGATTAGAGAGCCACTTAATGCTCTCTTGATCAAACACTATCGTGACTTTGGCACCATATAAATAATGACGCCACTTCTTCAAAGCATGGACTATTGCATACAACTCCTTCTCATAGACGGAGTAATTCTTTTGAGCCGGTTCTAGTTTCTTGCTTTCAAAAGCTACTGATCGACCATCCTGTACTAAAACCGCTCCTATGGCAAAATCACTCGCGTCAGTCTCAACCACAAATGGTTTGTTGGGATCTGCTATGTGTAAAAGTGGAGCTGTAGCAATTGCTACTTTCAACTTTTCCATACTTTGCTTCTGTTCGTCTCCCCAATGAAAGGCTTTCTCTTTCCCTTTAAGTTGTTCTGTCATCGGGACAACAATCTTGGCATAGTTCTTAATGAATCTTCGATAGAAACCTGGTAAACCTAGGAAGATCTGCAGCTCCTCCAGGTTCCGTGGATGTGGCCATTCCATAATAGCTCTTAATTTTTCAGGATCCATCTGGATTCCATCCCGGGAGACTATATGCCCAAGGTATCTAACCTCTGTCTTGAAAAATTCACACTTTGATTCCTTAGCAAAGAGTGAATTTTCCCTTAGCACTTGAAATACTTTTCTCAAGTGTTCGAAGTGCTCTTCTTTTGATGCACTATAGATCAGAATGTCATCCAAAAAATCTACTACAAAGTTTCCTAGATAAGGCCGTAAAACACTATTCATGAGTTTCATGAAAGTGGCAGGAGCATTGGTGAGACCAAAGGGGCATCACCAAAAACTCATAGTGCCCATATCTAGTCCTAAATGCAGTCTTACGAACATCCTCTGCCCTAATCCTGATTTGATGATATCCTGATCTAAGGTCAAGCTTGGTAAAATACCTAGCTTGATGTAACTGATCAAATAGGTCTTCCAATCTAGGCATTGGAAACCTATTAATCTATACATAGTCTCCTAGAGCCATCTTTCTTTTTAACTAGGAGCATTGGCGATGCCCATAGTGAGTTACTAGGTTTGATGAAGCCCTTATCTAAATAATCCTGCAACTGCCTCTCAACCTCCTCATGCTGAGAAACACTAAGCCTATAAGGTGGTCTGCAAATAGGGTTAGTGTTAGTAACAACCTCTATGGCATGGTCAATGTCCCCTCTCTCAGGTGGTAGCCCTCTAGGTAAGTCAGTGGGAAAAACATCTCTGATATCAAACATAAGATCCTTAAAACTTTTAACCACACACTCTTGCAAAAAAGAATAGTAGAAATTCATGTTCATATTTACATTCAAAGCATGAAAATATACATCAGATGAGTTGTCTGTACAATGCTCCATATCATGACTATACAATAAAAACATGTCCTGTACATGCTGAGAATAACAGAGACTATACAACTCTAGTGATGTGATGAGAGGTGCACTAGGTACATCTCTCTCTCCCTGAATACAAACTTTACTTCCATTCTTTTCAAACTCGAGTGTGTTGTTTTGATAACTGCGTTTAAGTGTATCTCCCAACCCCCATAGCCACTCTCTTCCTAAGACTAGATCTGTCCTCTCCATGTTCATAATTTGGAAGTCCATATAATCCGTATAGTCCTCCATCTTGACTTCCAAATTGGATACCATAGTATCCCATATTCTTTTATCTTTCCCTTGCATCATAGATACGATGTATTTATGTGCACTAGGCTCCTGGGGAATCTTTAATTTCTTGACCAAAGCATAGTTTATGAACATATGAGTGGCAGAATCATCTATCATGACCCGCACCTTGGTCCTGTATACACTACCATGTAGCTTAACTAAGTCATGTGGTCCAAACTACGGTGACCACAATGACTGAGTCAAACAACAGGTGTGCTCTAAATCCTCGTGCATCACCTCCACTCCCTTGCAGCTAGAGCTACCATGAATAGGAAGGGTCTGCACTAGGTGGACCACCTTTTTGCCCTTTTCAGGGGCCGTACTAGAATCTGGTCCCTTTTTCTTTTCTTCCCCCTTCTTGAGTGGACAGTTCCACTGTGAATGGCTAGGAGATAGGCACCTAAAACACAGGTTCTCTCTTTTGGCCTTCTCAAACTGGTCTGTGGATAGTCTAGGCCCTTGTGATCTTTGTTTTTTAATAAAAACTTTGTTTTTCCCAAAAGGCAACTTCTTCTTAAATTTAGTCGTACTAAGAGGCTTGAGGGGTTGATCCGTCTCCATAGGAGTGTATTGCGGACGGTTATGGTCCTCATAGATCTGTGCATATTTGATCGCCTCCTCAAACGTCTTAGGCGCATTCCTTCTGACTTCCCTCTTTATGGCTTTATCCAAGCCCCTAACGAACCCTCTAGTCTTCTGAAAATCATCTAGGCCCTTAAGCTTCAGAATGATCTCCCTATAGTGGGATAGATAAATGGAAAGAGGCCTGCCTCTTTGAGTAATCCTATCCCACTCATCCCAATTCCTTTCTTCCTCGTTCTCAGGAAGAAACTCTTTTAGAAAAAGAGTCTCAAACTGAGTCCAATCAATAGGGATAGAGTTCGCCTCCTTAAGACTCATCCACCACTTATAAGCACGTGGCCCGAGGGAGAGACTCGCCTCTAGCACACGATACTCAGGTGGGGTGCACTTCAATTGATGCAAATCATGCCACTTTTGTAAAAAAGTGTAGATTGCATCCTTGTTCCTGTCTTGGTCATCCCCCGTAAAGGTAGGTGGCTTCAAGTATTTCAGGAGGGGAGCTTCCCTAGAGCTCTCTCCTTTGTGCTTACTAGGAAGAGAAGTCTCTTTCCTAGTAATCTCTAGACGAATAGTGGGAGTCTCTCTTTCCTTCCTAGCTAGGAAAGAGGTGACACTAGTCTCAAGTGAGATCATTTGAGACTTAAGCTGTTGTATAAGAGATGTGATTGTGTTGACCTAAGCACCAACTTAGGGACTTGCGGAGACAGAGACTATACCTCAATCCCCTCACAAGTGCATATAGTGGGGATACACGCTTTTAAATATCAATCCAAAGAGTATACAAACCTAGCCGAGTGTATGAGGACATGCAATCATGTAATGATCAATACAAGTGAACTACTCACAGAATGTAAATGAGGCAAAGACTTATCCAAACAAGCTTCAACTGTTGGCCATGGCGAAACGCTACTTGGTGCAGCAGCCGTCAGTATTTTGGACTTTTCTCCCAGCTTCGAACTCCAAATATAGCGAATAGCATATGCGTTTCGAAGCTCTCGAGAAGATGCATCCAATGGCAGTAGTTTCACTCAATTCTGACGCTCCTACTTCAAGTTATGGGCAAAATACTGAGTCGTGGGAAATACCTTCCTACACTTCAGCACTTCCTACACTTCGCACACACCTTACCTACAGCAAAGAATCACTTTCATGGATAGACAACACTCACAAGCACTCTTTCCAAGCAATACACATGCATACAAGCTCACGAAGAAGACGATAAGGAGGGAAGAAGACACAAATTCGAATTTCTGTGCTCTCTATTCTCACAATGGCAAAAAGTTCTTTACAAAGAGTCACATTTGACTTATATACTAGTGCCCTAAAAATGGTCCTTTCACATAAGAGACCGGCACTTTATTCACTAAAACACTAATTTTCTACTATTTTACATGGGTAGGCTTCTAATCTTCTGTGGGGATGCATCTAGAGGACTCCTCTAGTGCCTTTACAACAGAAAATATATTACAAGAATGATTATGATACAAAAAGATGATGTCCAAATCGGAAAAATTTTGGGGCCCGTCTTTTTCTCTGCTTTGTGCGCTCTTTAGCTCTGCAACACTCTCCCCCTCTTCGTCTCTGTCGTCCTTTGACAGACTTTGCTTCCCGCACGCGTCCAGTGATCAGTGTTGCCTGATTCTTGATCTTGCATTACGTTTTAGAGGCGCTCTGCTTTTCTCCGCACGCTCCCCTTGGTCAGTGTTGTCTGTAGTTAAACAGACATGTAGATTTGATGGCCTTCTTGATTCAAGCTCTACTACTCGAGAGCCTGTTGCACTTGTCTTGCCTGTTGACTTGGGTTGCCACGCACGCCACCAGTGACTAGGAATGTGCTGTTCTTAGTCACCCTCTTAAACTTTTCAGCCTCTACCCCTTTGTAACTTTTGGTCCTCTGATTTGTCCTGGTTGCACACATCGGACCCTGTTGTATTGCTTTGAGGCTGTTTACTTCTTTCCACCGTGCATGACCTGGCTGTTTTCTCTTTTTGCCTGATGCGTGCCCCTGCGGGGCTCTGTGCAGAGATGGGTAATGCGCCCCTGCGGGGCTTCCTACAGAGATATATCTTCAGATATTGCTTTTTAGTGAAGCTGCTTCTTTCGTTGTCTTCTTCTTTTCTTCTTCTTACTCGATTCTCCCTCAACACTGCCCCCCTCCTGGACTCTCTCGTCCCCGACAGGCTTTGATAAGCGAGGGGCATATGTTTGATAAACTCTTTGCTCTGTATCATTCAGCTGATTGGCTTCACGTATCATGAGTTGTTTCCATTGTTCTGCCTTCACACCGTCATTGGGTGGCTGTCTGTGATCTGCGAAGAAGTTGAGTTCATATGCCACTAATCTGGCATTTAGATTAGATGACATCTTCAAAAAGATCTCTGAATCTATCTCAAAAAATCCTGTAAAGAAAGCTTCTTCGAAGGTTTGCATATATACGCTTGGCAAGAACATAATTCTAGAATAATAAGCCATTATTGTTGGGCGGCTAGGCATAACTGACACGTCAAAAATGAGGATCTCCGTGCCCTGATTAATGCCTATGAAGTTCAAAAATGTGTATGCCGCATGCTTGAATACCTTCAAAATTGTGAGGATCATGCTAAGTATTTTGTTGGTCATTTTTACAGCTAAATCAGGTACTGTCGCGTAATTTTGTAGCCAAAATTCTATGGTTTTGACCATATAATCCTCCGTTGGCAAATAATTATGTGGCGGGCTTGGAAGCATAGGGTAATTGAGCCATTGCTTATTCATAGTACCGCTTCTTTGCAAGTCCAAAAATTCCTTGGTAAACCTTCTGCGTGGTAGTGGACAAAATGAAGGGTTTACCTGGAATGCATATGGCGCTGCTTGCCAATGCACTCGTAGTGTGGGATGTTTCTCCAAAAATTTTCTCCGCACTGGTTGCGCAGCTTCAAACTCTTCTTGAGTGTATGCGAATGTATCATGTTTGAAATTTAGCTGCTCATCTGGACTCTTCCCTGTAATCTTTATTATATAGCGTCTGGTCTTTTCTTTCAAGAGTCCATAGGGAATATTGAAGGGCTTCATGATTTTGTCCAGGTCTTTACCTTTGATCTTGGCCTCTTTCATGATTTTTACCACTTCATTTTCAAAATTTTCTGTTAATCGGGACACCACTAGTGCCCGTTCCTTCTGACTTATTTCTGCAGTATATGGCATAGGATGATCATCATGTATATCCGCCACCTGCTCACGTATTGGAGAATTATAGATCTGGTGAGATAGAGGACTTACCTCTACCTCGTCAGTAAGATTTTCCTTTTCTGGCACTACTGATGTCCCGATCGGTGCTTTGTCTTTCATCTGATTCTTCAGCTGTTCTATGCATTCATCTTTTTCTTTTATCTTTTGCATGGCGTCTCCGAGTGTTTCTTTAGTGGCCAATAGTTCTTTACCTATGTCAGCTACATGATCCATGTTTTCACTGTAGCTTTGGACCAGTTTGGCGTTCACCTTTTGTAATTGACGCTTCAGTTCACTGGTTTCATTGGCATATCTGCTCTTCCATTCTTCTATCTGGGCTTGTTCTTGCTTTAGCAGCTCTTCATATTTCGAGATCTGATCCCGTAATTCTTGGTCTTTGGTTTCTGTGGATTCCTGTTGTATGAGTGGTTGATCATATAATAAAGATTTCATCAATTCTTTATTTCTCTTGCGTAGGCTGTCGTTCTCTTCCATATACAACTTGAGTTGTTTCTCTAATAGCATGCTTCTCATTTTCATTTTCTCTTTCTCAGCCTCGCTCGCATCATGTAATTTTTGCAACTCCGTTAATTGTATATGCATCTGTTGGTTCTGAGCAATGGATGCTTCATGTTGTGTCTTGATTGCCAACACTTCAGTACTTTTGTTTGCTACTTCTTTTTGTGCTGCAATCAACTGTGCCGATAGCTGTTCACTCATGAGTTGAAACTGATTCTTTTCTCTTCTTGCTTGATCATAGTCGGCATCTATATCCATCATCTGTTGTTGAGTGTCCATGGCTGTTTGAATCATCTGCTTTACTACAGGTTTCAACTCAGTAACATCCACGTTAAGCCATGTTTTTGGTATTGTCGGCTCTTCCCCGGTATTGATGTCTTTTCCCTGTGCAATGTGTAATGTAGTGTCATGGGGCTGCCTAATCTGAAGCTGGATTCTTGGCTCAGCCCCCATGTTTGCTTTATCTTCTTGAGGTGTATCATCGGGCACCTCGATCACGGTCTGTTCTGGGGTTTGGAGCTCCTTCGTTTCCTTTCTCACTGGAGTTTGTTCTTCCTCTTTAATAGGTGGTTTTACATGTGCAACACAGGTTGTGTCTTCTTTGATGCTTATTTTTGTAGTGTCATTCAGTTGAATGACATGCTCCGGTTCCCTAGATTCTTCGACTCTCTTTTCCTTTTCTTCCTGATTTTGTGGTGTGACTTCCACTTGATCAATCTCATTCCATTCATCCTCTTGTGTTTCTGTCCGTATATCAGTATCCAAGGTATCTTTTTCAGGGCTGGATTCCGTGTTGGTACTAGAATCATCAATGCCCAGCTCTTTGTATCTTCCAGCTTGTTTTGGTGTTTGCACTGGACTTCGTTTTTGTTTCTCTTGACTAGCTTGTCTATAATGATGACCCTGAATATTTAAGTTCACCTGCCCTTGCATGTACTGGTGTGTCTCTTCGAGGGCAGCGGAAAGATCTCTCTTTGTAATCGGCATTTGAGCCGTCGTGATCTTCGGTAAGAGATGAGTTCTTTTTGATTGTGGTGTAGCTTGGGCTTCCTCTTCCCGTAATCGCTTCGTACCCCTCATGGGTTTCTGTGTGCTGGTTCCAGCTTCTTCAACCATAGCTACTGCTTTCTTCTTCTTAGGGACCGTCGCTGATTTTACGTATCTTGCTAGTCCTTCCGAGGTTGGCATCTCTCTCAAACAGTTCTTCATTTCTAAAGCTTCATAAATCAGTAATGTAAGAGCTGAACTGCCATTCAAAAACTTCTTTTGTCCCCACTTCTTCTGGGCTTCAAACAATCTTTCTTGGACATACCCTGTTAGATTGATTTTGTTTCCAATTTGCCTCATGGCATGTGATAAGAGTTGGACTACTAACTTCTGTGGAGCTGTATACCTGTGCATGCTGGGAAAGCAAAAGTGTTGATGTACCAAGCGCACCGCATCTTCTATGTCAATTCTGTTAATTTCCAGGAAGGATCTCTTCTTAGGGTCATGGCACTCCTCTTTGACACTCGTAATTCCTGTTTGATTCCATCCAAAGGCTTTATTGATTAATTCGTGTGTGAATTGGATGGTCTTCCATGTCCCTACTTTATCCAATACTCGTGCTTCTGGGACTGATATTTTTGTTGCGGCCGGTTGCATAGTATTCATTACCTGTGCACACCTCTGAAAGTCTGGCACATAGATTGGTAACTTGAGGAATGCCTCTATGCCCGCTTGTGTCCATACATCCTCAATATGAGGTAGTCCTTGTATGATCGTCTTGAAATCCTGGGACATGATAGGAAAATAATGATCTGTATCCATTATCTTGATAGTTGCCATAAAGATGAGCTCTGCCACTGGTTGATCATCTCTGAACCAGTGACCTCTTGCTTTTGTTACTGATTCTAATGGAAGAAGTTGCACCTCTTCTTGCTGCGTAGATTCTGAATCAGTAGACGCCATTTGCACTCAATATAGAGTCTGAATTAGTATCCAATTATTCTCATAAATCTTCCTCTGTATGTTGGTTATCAGTTCGATATTGCTCCGAGTGAATGGTGTCGTCCCTTTCCCGTGTGTGTGAGAAAGGTAATACCTGGATTTTTTCACATTTTTATGTATTTTTATATTTTCATCTGAAATGGAAAACAGAAAAGTTAGTTCATAGCCGAAGCAGTTAGTAAATTTTTTGGAGTATTTTCTTAATATATGTACAAGTGCTCTCCTATTTCCTCGTTAGGAAAATGTGCTAGACTATCTTGAAATAGAAGAAGGATGTGCCGAATGCTTGGCCTTGTAATGTGGCCCTATCATGCATACTTGGGGTCTCGAAAACTCCATATGTGTGCAATTGGAAGTAGTTGGCGTATGCATGCCGTCCAATTTGTCTTTCGGTGTCCAAATCTGCTTCATTGTGCTGGGCTTCGTTGTATGTTGCCCACTTCCACTGAATGTGGCTCTTTTCTTCTTGTTGTAGGTCGGCTTGATCTGCTTCGTGAATCTCGGAAAGGGTCGGGTTGCCCTTGTAGACTCCTTCTTTCTCTAGTGACTCTTTATTTGTGGTTGTTTTGCCTGTGCGTCACATTGGTTCTTCTTGTTTTGGGGATCATCCTTTCGGTTTATTTTCCTTGGAATGCAAGACTTAGGAACCCATATTTGCGATCGATCCTGTTGAGCGGCTACGACTTTCTTTGGAATCCATATTGTAGTAATTTGTCGATGACTTCGTTGTTCAGACTGAGTTGATTTCTCTTTTGATTGTTCGTTTTGATGTCGGTTGTGCTTCTATCGACGAAGATACTCCTCCACTTGGTCTTTCTTTATCCATGCTTGATTTGAGTAGGGGATAGGGTATATTTTAATGGGTACAGATTTTGAATCACTCTGAGGCTTAGTCTCTCTAATGCATGGTGTTTCGGTGAGGTTGGTTTCAGATAAGTTGACACTCTCAAGACTGGCTAGACTAGAACATGGTGTGCAAGCAGAATTCAATGTGTCCGCACATACAGTACTCGATGAAGGTGTTTCTATAGTGCTGGTAATCATACATTCAGGACTTTGTTCATTAGAGTGAACTGTTTGCTCACTCACAGATGTGAGTGGTCGTTCATCTAGCAGACTGAATACTTCACGATGTCCTATCCTGGCTGAGATGTATCCTAATGCCAATTGAATGGTCACTTCGTATTCATAAATCCAGTCTTGGCCTAACACTACCTCTTCAAGTAAATCTTGGTCATGGCACACCAATAGCTTTTGTTCCATAGTGTTGTTACCAAGATGCAACGGTAAGGTGATCTCACCTATGCATTGAGTGATTGTTCCTCCTATTCCTATCAACTGGGCCATCGATGGGCGTATTGTCTCTTTGAGTTTTTGGGTCAAAGAAAGCTTAATGCAGCTTACGGCTGCTCCTGTGTCTATGAGAGCATTCACCAAGTGATACTCCGTTTTTCCGGCTCCCAAATTTAAATATGGTTGTGTTCTTTGCAATCCTAGGTTTTGAGTGGCTCTAAAATTAGCCATCGGGATGAGTTCTTCTCCTTGACGATATCTTTCATCTCGCTCTCTCATCCACTCTTTTCGTTTCTTTATTCTTTCCAATGCTTCCTGTCTCGCTTCCTCTCGTATTCTTTCCTCTTCTATGCGTCTATTCTTGCCTTGGATTAATCGTGACATGGTTTCTTCAGTTAATGGTTCTAGGTATTTTTTCACTCTACACCCACTGATGTAGTTTGGTAACACGTCTGCATCTAAGGTTGCTAAGCTAATGGCTCCACTTGTAGATATACGATTAATAATTAAAGGACCATATCCTCTCTTCTGCAACTTCTTAACATGCTGTTTCAAAGTGTAAACCAAAACTAAATCTCCTTCCTTCAAATTTTTGTCCTTGATATGTGCATCAAAATAGGCTTTCTGTCGTCGTTTAGCAGCATAAATACCTGCTACTGCTTGTAACCTAGTTTCATGAAGCTTTTCTATTTGGTCCAATTGGGCTGATAATTCATGTCCTGTCCACTCGTAAGTAGTCGCTACTCTCAGAGTGGGAATCAAGAAATCAATTGGCAAAATATCATTTTGTCCGTACACTAAGTTAAAAGGAGTAGTGCCTATTGCGGTTTTATAGGCTACTCGAAATGCCCATAACGCATGATGTAACTGCTTATCCCAATCTGATCTACCGTAGTTAACGATTTTGGTGAGAACCGTACATAGGATTTTATTTGAACTTTCTGCTTGTCCATTTGCTTGTGGGTGATAAGGGGCAGATTTCTTGTGAATTACCAAGCATTCATTCAATAAGGCTTCTATCACTTCATTAACAAAGTGCGTACCTCTATCACTCACAATCTCTATAGGTAGTCCAAATCTAGTGAAGACGTTCTCGAAGAGAAACTTGGCTGTGGTTCTGGCGTCATTTTTCTTTGTTGCCTTTGCTTCAACCCATTTGGTCAGGTAATCTGTGGCTACAATTATGTATTCCGCATGTGACCCTTTTGCTGGTGGGCTAATAGGTCCTATAAAGTCTATTCCCCATTTTGTGAAAGCTCTAGCACTCATCATGGGTCTAAGTGGCATCTCATCTCTTCTAATAGGATATTTCGTTCGTTGACACGTATCACACCGTTGCACATATGTTATGGCGTCTTGGTGTAGAGTTGGCCACCACATTCCAGCAAAGAGGATCATTTTTACTGTTTTATCTGCAGAGAAGTGTCCTCCTGCAGCTCCTGTATGAGCCATCTCTAAGACGGAAAGATATTCATTTTCGTGAATGCACATTTGTAATTGGTTATCTTTCCCTCGTTTGAAGAGTTGTTTCCCTATGATGGCATAATCCTTACTTTGTTCTTCCAGAGCACGCTTCCGTGCTGAAGTAGCTCCGTCAGGGTACTCTTGAGTTTTCAAGAACTTTACTAGAGGCATACTCCATCTTGGTGCTATTGTAGAATAGCATAAGATAGAGTTCTCGTCTGGGATTTGTTCTTGACAGGTTTGACAGGTTGACACATAGTTATGTGCATCTCTTTGCATGGTTGGCCAATATATGCCAAATCTCTTGAGTGTTTGCCACGTTCCATTTGCGTTCAAATGAGTTTTCCATTGATTTATGTGTGCTTTCTGAAGCCACATTTCTTGTTCCTCTTCTTCCACGCATCTCATCAATAATCCACTTGAATCCTGGTGGTACAAACTTCCCGCAATGATGTGAAGGTTTTTAGTCCTCTAGAGGTCTTGCGTTTGGTTTGGTGTGATCCCATCAGCGATCAATTTTTCTGCCCACTGAGGACATACTTCCAGGTTAAAAAGATAAGTGTCTGGCAGATCATCTGGTACTCCTATGGGTGGTTCTCCATGGGTCATTCGAGATAAGTGGTCTGCTCTTATGTGGGTGTTTCCTTTCTTGACTATTACCTCAAAATCAAATTCCATTAGCAATAAAAACCATCGTACTAGTCGTCCTGTATTACAAGGCTTGTTGACTAGGTACAATAGGGCTTGATGATCAATGAAGAATTTGAATTTGTTTGCCAGTAGGTAATGTCTGAACTTTTTGACTGCGTATACCATCCCTAGGCCTTCTCTCTCTGTGGTAGTATAATTGCGTTCTGCTTGATTTAGCTGTCTACTAGCATAGGCTATCGGGTGGTCTAATTTTCCTGTGTCAGCTGGCTGAGCTAAGATGCAACCAATGGCAAACTTGGAAGCATCCACATGAATGTGAAACGGTTTATTCAAGTTAGGGACTCGAAGGATGGGTGCTGAACTCAATCGACTCTTTAACTCATTAAAAGCTTTTTCGCATTCTTCGGTCCATTTAAACAGAGTCAATAATGCATAAAGAGGTCTAGCAATTATGGCGTACATATGTATGAATCTTCGATAGTAGCCACAATGTCCCATAAATGCTTGAACTTCTTTAGCAGTCTTAGGTCTTGGTAAATCCAGAATTACTTTAATTTTGTCTTCATCTGTTGAAATCCCATTCTTAGAGACAATATGTCCTAAGATTTTTCCTTGTCGCACCATGAAGACACATTTTTCAGGATTGAGGCATACTCGATATTGTCGACATTTAGCAAAAATCTTTTCTAGTTCAGGGATGTGCTCTGATCGTATAGCTGAATATGTACAAAGATCGTCCACGTATACCTCCATACTTTTTCTTAAAAATTCTGAACACATGACACATCAATCTTTGGAAAGTAGCTGGGGCATTTGTTAAACCAAAAGGCATGACTCTAAAGGCGTATACTCCCCATTCAGTTGCGAATGCTGTCTTATGTTGGTCCTCAGGAGCAATGGCTACCTGATTATACCCTGAAAAGCCATCCAGAAAACTATAAACTTCCTTCCCTGCTACCCTTTCCAAGAGATGATCAGTGATTGGTAAGGGATAACTATCCCTTATGGTTGCGGCGTTTACTTTCTTCAAATTGATGCACACTCTTAACTTTCCATTCTTTTTTGGTACAACCACCAAGGGTGACACCCATTCCATGTGCTCAATTTCATAGATGAATCCAGCATCCAGTAACTTGTCTATTTCCTCTTTTATCTTGGCTGAATACACATCATTATAAGTGTATGGTCTTTGTTTAGAAGGTTTGGCTTCGGATGTCATGGGGATTCTATGCGCACATATAGATGGATCCACTCCTTTTAAGTCCTTATAAGTCCAAGCAAAGACATCCCGATATTCTCTTATGAGACGAATTAACTCTTGCTCTTCCTCTACTGAGACATCCTGTCCTATGAAGGTACATCGTTCCTCTCCTCCTTCCATAGTTACAACTATCTTTTTGGTTTGCTCCTTATTATCATATGCTATTCCAGGCTGTGCTTCTCTTTTCGGCATTTGAATAGCAATTTTCCTCTCCTCCACTTCATATTTTTTAAAATGAGCTGGTACCTCAAATTGGTCTTGGGGTTTGTTTTCTTCCTCTTCTGATTCTCTTTCAACTTCTAATTCCCCTTTCTATGTAAGTTCCTGGTGTTTCTCATTGGCAGTGATATTTATGTTGGTGATACTATTCCCTAGATCCATGGGTTCGGGTTCCATTTCAATGCTTTCGTAGTCCTCCTCCCAGTCTTTCTCGATCACTTCTCCTTCTTCAGCCTCCTGAAGGACTACCATATACAGACTAACATCATAACCCTCCTCATCGATACATTCGTTCATGGTCACTACTTCTTCGTTTACACAGACGTCGAGGGTAGCTAAGATTTCCATCCAACCGTGAGGTTCGAATTCTTCATCCGGAAATACTTGTGGCATGTAAGCTGGATCTTGTACAGATCTCGCTATTCCTCGTTTTTGCTGCCAACCTTTTCTTCTCTCCTCCTCCTTTTTTGCAGTTTGACATATCCACAGGTGAGTGTCTTCGTTCATCCAGGATTGATCACTAGAACCGGCACTATGAATCGATTGATCGTCTTCCTCTTTATGGATTTGATTCCATTGAAGAGGTGGCACATCTTGATAAGTGTATGTATGTAGGTTTATCCTAGTGGTGGTTCTTGCGTGTTGTAGGTAAACTGCATGTTTTCCCCAATCTTGTACGACCTTTAGCTGTCTCATGAAAGGCCTTCCCAAGATCATTTCATAATTGCTTGGCCTTTCGAAGTGACATATTGCTAAAGTGTGTTCGAATTCCACTCCACACGTAGTGAAGACTACTCATTCCAACAATCCTAAGGGTCTTTCTGTATGACCATCTGCCATTTGTATTTTCATGCGAGTTGGCCTTAATGCGGGTTTTCCCCATTTCTCCCAAATTTCTTTGGTAGCAATACCAACACCAGCTCCTGAATCTAGTATGGCTTTGGTAGTGTAACCTCTATAGGTGATTGGAAGGCAGGTATTTCCTTCATCTCCCTCACTAAAGTCTCCTACCTTATCCACTGGAATTCTCACCGTGTTTACTTCATCAGCCATCTCTTTCTTTTCCTCCTTGACTTCCCATTGATTGATTAATTTCTCTTTTAAATGTGGTTTTACCTTTAACAATTCTTCGAATGTTAGGGTACATGGGATTTTTACTTCTCTAAGGCGTTGTATGATCTCCGATGTTTGAACTGATGGGTTCGTCTCTCATTTCCTCATTGAGGGAATGCGATACAATTCTGAATTGTGCTCGTACTCCCCGGTGTAGTTGGGCAGTTCCTTTACATCTTCCTCTTCTTTGTCACTTGCCTCCATTGGAAAAATTTCTTCGGAATTTAGTTCAGGTATTGAACCCTCTATTTCATTCTCTGCTTCTAATTCTTCAAAGGGCGGTTCCATTCCTTCTACCTTCTTCCATTTGTCCTCTTGAACTCGTGCCCATAGATCCTTAGTCAAGTCTCCTTCTACTTCGGGAACTATGGATCCTTCCTTTCTCTCAACACCACGTTCGTCATTCTGTGGTCTATTTACTTCAGGCTTTTCATGAGTGTTTAGGCACTCTTGGAATTCTCCTTCAGAAATTCGGGTATTGGGTAAAGGCGATGTAGGTTTTTCTAAGGTTTGCTGTGCAACTTCTATCAATTTCTTGCAGATTTCTAGTCTTTCTTTTTCTAAGTCGCCTCTTGGATATTCTCTCTCGTGTTGCTCTATGGTAGGTCCTGCTCTTATTCTTGCCTTATATGCCTGAATCCACATGGCTAATTCTTCAGGCATAGGATCTGCTAAGACTGATCCTATCTCCTCTTTCTGATACTTTTCATTTTTGTTCCCTTCTTCCTTCTTCGGTTCTTCTTTTGGTTTTTGTTCGTTCCTCTCATTTTCCTTCCTCTGTAATAGCTTCTTTTCTTTTAATCTCTCTCTTCGGTGCTTCCATTTTTGGGACCTTCTACTGGCAATACTTTTCTCTGGTTCTTCTGAGTCTTCAACTCTTTGAGGGATGGGTATGTCCCTCTCCTTGTCACTTTGATTGTTCTCATCCGTTTTATCAGGGTTCTCTCTGGCTTTGGCTCTTGTTATGGCCTTCAAGGGTACGGTGTACTCTTTATCGCTCCCTGATGATTCAATCACTTCTATCACATTAATCTGCACGTTAGATGTGACTTTGTTGGGGTTCTTAGGACAATCTCTGAAAAGGTGTTCCCTAGCACAATCGCTACAGTAGCCTTCCCAAATTCGTTGTGGTGGTGGTGGGTTTGGTAATGTACATTCTCTGATATAGTGGTCACCTCCACATCTGTAACATGGTCCTCTGGGTACAGGCGGTCTATTCATTGGTCGAGGTGGCATGGTTGCTCTAGGAGCCGTGTACATTATTGGGACATATTCTTGCTCATAACTGTATGAACTATCTGGTATTTCCATGCCATAAGCATATGGTTCATACTGATGCCCATATTCCATCGTTGAACTTTCATAATTAGGGTATGTTCCGTGACTAGGATCATAAAATGAGTCATATGGTTCACTACTAGTCAAAGGTGTGGCTGGCACTATAGCCCTCTCTAGGTTCTCTTCCGGTTGGGCAATCTTGACTGGGACAACGTTTTGAGGGTGGGGCGGTTGTTGTCCTAGTACTGGCTGTGGTTGTGTGTATCCCTGATAAGCATATGGTCGTGATGCTAGTGCCTGCGGCTGATAAGAGGGATACCTAAACGCTTCACCTCCCTGATGATTCTGAGGGTATCCGTATGGTCTCACGTATTGCTGTGCGGGTCTCGCTTGTCTATTGTAGGGACAATTTTCCGTGCTATGATTTGTGTATTTTTGTTCCACACTGCAATATTGTAGAGGTCCTGGGACAGTGGGTCTATTATAACCATAAGTTGGTGGTGGAACTACTCCCCTAGTACACAAGTGAGAAGGATGATCACCTCCGCATTGCATACACCTTCTAAGCATGGGTACTCTCATTGGATTATTGGGGTAGTTCCTCTGTCCTTGAACATTCAACTTTTTCGCTAACAAGTCGGCTATTTCCTCTACGTTGTTTTTAGGTATGGATGCGTTACTGGTCGAATCTTCGCTTTTAGAACTTCCTTGAGGTATTTTCAGATCCTCTGCAAGGTTATCTTCTAAATCTATGCATTCCTTCATGCATTCTTGCAGGGTCTGAACCCTTTTTACATACACCAATGATCTTAAGGATCCATTTAGTAATCCTTCCAAAAATAAAGACACCATTTTGTTTTGTGTCGGTCTCTCTTCCACTGGGCATCTGTCTACATATTGCTTGAATCTTCTGGCTGCCAATCTCACTGACTCGGCAGGGACTTGCTTGAAGCTGTGGATTAATGATGAAGAATTGTTTTTAATTCCTGATTTGGTAAATTCTTCAATCATTTCTTGATATACTTGCTCCATGTTCTGAAAGGCATTAGGGTCCAATGGCTGAAACCATGCCAGCGCCGTGTCTGACAAGGTAAGGCCAAAGGACTCATATTGAATCAAAAAGTCTTCTACCTGTTCGGCTCTGATTACTTGTTTAAATTCTGCTATATGGTTGTAAGGTTCACTAGAGCCATCACAGTGATTTCTCATGCATTTAGCAACTTGAATTGGTCTGAATCTCCTTCCTGCTTCAGGTGGTCTAGGCATCACTGGAAAAATTGGTCTTCCTATTGGTATGCCTGGTCCTCTTACTACCGGTGGTCTGACAGGAGCATGAATTCCATGTCTTGGGTCCATAGTTGGTTGAGGTCGGTAGTTAGGGTTATTTGCAGGCATTGTGAACTGTACATGTGGTCTGACTGGGATCTGGGTTTGTTGTGTTTGTTGTGTTTGTCCCGACTGTTGATATGAATCATTATGGGACGTTCCAAGTGGGTTTCTTGAGGTAGTGGCTTGGTCTCTAGGAGGGAACACTGGGATGTTTTGATATTTCAATTCTGCTCTTTCTGCTTCTGTTATGGGCCAATATCTTCTCTGATTGTTATCCAGATAAGTGATAATGGTGGAAAAATCAGGATCTTGCAACTCATAAATGGTGACGGGGTTAGGAGCAGCTTCCCAAATTGAGGAATGTGCTCTAAGGAGATGATCCATCCCATTGATCAAATATACATCCATCAAGGTGTCATCTTGGGGAATTAAATCTCCTCTCCATATTCTCGCTACCGTAGATCTTCCTCTAGGCGTAGTTACTTGTTCCTCATTCCCTCCTCCATTTAAGTTTGCAGTATTATTTTCTTCACCAATTTCATTGATGTTCTCTGGGTGTTCTGTGACAACATACTGTATATCCCTTTTGTCCATGTAAAGTCCTCCTACGTACTTGACTGCTGGTCTAGGCACTATGTAGGCTTCAGATGCTTTCTTTAGCCTGGCCACAGATCTGTTTAGACCATCCAAATAAATGGGGATCTCATTGTGATTGGTGTTCACATACTCCAAGGAGGTTCTGTACTCTCCCTCAATGATTGACATCATGCCAATCATGGGTACTGTGTTTTGCATATCCTCTGAAGCCATGGGAATTTCTCCTTCTGACTCACTGGAGGTCTCCGAGTAATGTGAACGGTTACTTGGCTCGGCTACACTACCTACAGAAGAAATTACACTTCTTCGGCTTCCTAGGGTTCTTCCGGATCTCAGGTTCATCCACTTCTAAACTCTGATCAGACTTTGATACCCTTGGGCCTTTGGCACTCTTCTCTACAGGTCAAAAATTTCTAGAAGCCTTTGACTGGAAAATTGACTGAAAAAGAATTTTGCCAGAACACGATACTTGTCTCAAAAAAAATCCACGATACACGATCTCTGAGTTTAGACGATACCCGACACTTGGGTCAACACGATACACGATATTCGAAGGAAAACGATTCTTGGAATAAACGATACTCGATATGTGAGAAGTATCGCGATCTTTGATCTAAGCGATCTCTAGGTCAAACGATACTTGGCTGGAAACGATAGACGATACACGATATTTGGTAAGTATCGCGATCTCTGAGAAGCGATACACGATACTTGACCCAAACGATACTTCAGACAAACGATACTTGGCGATACACGATCTTCAAACAAAACGATACACGATCGGCAACAAGTATCGCGATCTTGAACAAGACGATACACGATACTTCAGCTCAGACGATACTTGATCTCTCGCAAACGATCGCTGGCAAAACGATACACGATACTTGCTAGGTATCACGATCTTTGACCAAACGATACTTCTCAAGTATCGGGACCGGTTCGAAACGATACACGATCAACGATACTCAATAGACGATCGCTGGCAAACGATCTCTGACCAAGTATCGCGATCGGTATGAAACGATACACGATCGATGGGAAATATCGCTATACTCAACCACAGGAGCAAAACGATACTTGCTAAGTATCGCGATACTCGACCGCGGGAGTAAGACGATACTTGACCCTTAGACAAATTTTGAAAAATGTTTTTTGAGTTTTGATTTTGACCCCTTGATCTCCTAGCTCCTCTCTCTTTTCCTCACTCTGTTTGGTATTCCCACATATGTTTCTTCGAGCGCCTGCAGCTAGTATATATGGAAGAGGAGCCTCATACTTCTTTCATCCAAGAGAGAGAGTGGAGAGAGGTTGTCCTCTGCGTGCGCTCTGCCTGGGAAGTTGAGCCCTTGTCCACACGATCGCGCGCTTGTCGCCGGTCTGAAAACGCGTATGCCTATTGGCTCCTATACCAATGTTGGTCGCCTTGGTCACCGCCTTAATCCTCTCAATGATACTCTCTATTTTGTGTGGTTCTCAGCACTTCATTACCTACTAAGAGACATCTGAAGGTCGATGCACGCATGGAGACAGAGTCGATGAATTGCCGCCCAGCCGCGTACCCCCTCTCAATTACATACTCTTTAATTGGAGTAACTGGTGGCATCTCACATGAGCATGGCACTCATGTGTGTGCCCTTCTAGTGGAGCCCCAAGAGATGGTTCACACCATCTCTTCTGTAGGGGTCCCTTCGTAACATTCAAGCTTCCCACTATGCTTTGGTAACCTGCAATGTTCTCAAGCACATCACCTTCATGAGCACTTAATTTTATGTTTACCTCCATTGGAGTACTTGCAGCTTTGGCATCCTGCAAATGAAACTTCTTCAACATATCCTGTATATAATTTCTCTGAGTAATGTAAATTCCAGAGTTAGTATAGAGTAACTCAAGTCCAAGAAAATTTTTTAGTGATCCAAGGTCACTAATTTTGAACTCCTTCATCATCTAATTCTTGATCTATTTGATGCCATTAGTATCATTACCTGTAAGTATGATATCATCAACATATACACATAGGTATATTACCTCTTAACTACTTCTCTTGATGAACGGAGAATTATCTGCTTTACTCATGACAAAACCTTGGTCCTAAAGGTATGTAGTCAACCTATGGTTCCATGCCCTAGGTGCCTACTTCAATCCATAAAGAGCTTTGTTCAATTTACATACATATGTTACTGTAGCTCAATGATGAGTAGCACCTCCTTTAATGTCAATCCGGGAAGACGTGAGGATGGTATGAAGACCTCGAGCAAGTGGCGGCACAAGTGTGTGAGTGAGAAGCACACAAGCATGCACACACATACACACACACACGCGCACACAAGGCAAGACAAAGAGTGAGAATCAATGGAGCTTTTAGATTACTTTCAAAATGCTCTTACAAGTTCGTTTCAATTACAATCTAACCCCCCAAAAATGAGCTCTCTAGCTCTTTTTATAGTTTTTGACTAGCTTTTGGCCCTGTCCAGACCTAGTGTCCGGCCTAGTTAAAAATTAGGTTCCAGGGCTTATTTGAGGGCTCAAACGAAGTCTAAAAATTATGAAAATTGGTACGATGGTACTTCTAATACTCCTCAAGCTCGAGGACTCCTCGGCTTGCACAAAATGGAGTCTATTCTACCAAAAACGGGATTTACAATGTTTGTGTAGTGATTAAAATCACTTGAGTTGTACATAATCTATGGGAAAAAATAATCTGGCCTTGTTGCCGTATTGTGCATGACTCCTTTGTTGCTTTGTATGCCAACACTCCCCCCTTCCTAGCGTCTGTCGCCCCTGACAGACCTTTGTTCCCTCGGGTGGTCGATGTAATATTGGATGACATTGGTGGCCAGTTCATGTTCTCCTATCCTTAAGCCTCTTGCTAGATCAGCTTCCAATGCATCCCAATTTATTGCACCAGGGGTTTCGGGTTGCGGGGTGGTGTAGTACTCTGAATACATTGCTTGTTCACAAGCAAACAGTTGAAGCAGATGTGTTGGCTTTGGTGCGAAAACCTCCGAGTGATACTCCCAGAAACCTGAACTGAACATCTCTTCGAAGGTCTGTTTGTAGCAGGCGGGGAGGTACTTGATACGTGCATGCCAAGCGTAAGCCACACGAATACTGGGGGTGGTGCTCATGTCATACACCAAGTCGTAATTTCCATTGCTGAACCCCGGGAGACGTACCTGTGGTGCGGCTGCATTTCTGAAGGTCTTCAGGACTACTTGCATCATATCTAAGATTTTAAGCATCATTTGCGCTGCTACATCTTGCATGGGCTTCAAGCGCGGCATCCAGTGGCGAATGGTCCCCATCATATATGCTACTGATGGTGGTCCTTGTGGTGGCGCGATGTACGGGTAGTTCAGCCATTCCTTGCATTGCGCGTTGTTCTGTACCTTGATATTAAATGCCTTCCACGACCTGCGGCGGGGGACTGGACCATAGCATGGGTTGTACAGGAGGTGCAACGGCGCGTTGTTCCATGTGCGTAGCATTTCTGGATAGGTCTCTAAAAGTTTCTGCCGCCATGTTGGTTGACGAATCTTGCCTTTTTGCACCTCTGGAGGAAGGTCTTCGGGTTGGAATTGGGTCGCAAAAGTAGGAATCTGACCCGTGACTCTTTGTATTTCTGCATTATAATCAGCCAAGATAATATAATACGGCCTGTATTGGAGTTCTGATGAGAGAATCAGGCGTCTCAATGACAGGTTCTTAAAGTAAGCTGATTGTAACACAGTCTCCTCTATGACCCTCATGGCCTGATTTTGCACTACGGTGCGCTCTTCGTGCGAACTCCCGATTTCCTCCACTTGTCGTAACCATGGCGGCCATGGTGCCTCGAACGTGTCCTGCGCTTCCTCTGTTTGTTGGCCTCCTGGGAATGGTTGCGGATCATATTCTTCATCAAACGTTTGTTCCACAGGAATTTGCACAACTTCTTCGTCCGCGGGAGCCTCCGGAGGGGAAGATGGTCTCTCATATTGTAGTAGGCGTGTTTGCAATTCAGTTACCTGTTTCTGGAGATCTTTTATGGCCTCTACGTCTGAGAGAAGCGAAGCCGCAGAGGGGGTGGTTGGGGGGGCAGCTGTTGGTCCTTGTTGGTGTTCCTGCTTCAGTTGTCCTAGCTCCTCCGATAGCTTATCATGTGCTTCGAGCAGCATAGCATAATCTTCCAATATAATCTTGATATTATCGGGGGTCACTGCTTGAAACTTGGATGGGCTGATGGGTGCCCCCGGTGTGCTCTCAATAGCTGCCTCCAGGTTCTCTTGATTTTGTATTTGCAGACGTCTATTCTCTTCCTGAGCAGCCGCAAGATGGCGTTTAAGTAGCGCCATATTTCGCTGAAGTTTTGAGTTGCGTTCCAGCTGTGTCCGTAGGTGACCTTCTACCACCTGTACCGCTTCCTGATCTACGTTCTGTAGCTGTACCTCCAATATATTATGGGCTTCTTGGAGGGTTTGGAACTGTGTGTGGAGGCGAGCGTTCTCCTCTTCTAGTGCCGCAAGGCGGTGCTGTAGTGTCGCTGAGTGCTCTTGCAGGCGTTCGTTTTGTTGCTGGAGCTGAATGTAATCTGTTCTTAAATTTGATATACAAGCCAACATGGTGTCCAGTGCATTTCCTATAGATGAGTGTGGGTTGTTTATCGTGGGAGATGCATGGGAAGGGAATTGGGGAAGGGAGACAGTGAATGATGTGTCTACGGAAGTTGTGTGTGTGGGTGAAATTGGTGGAGGGGGAACGGGAGGAGATGAAACCGTGGGTGGAGGTGCCGTGGGTGGTGAAATGTCCATACCTTCAGGAGTGGATGTGGGTGTGGGGTCTGCCATATACATTGGTATGGTAGGTGGTGTGTGTGTGGAAGTGGTGAATAGATGCGAAGTGGGGTGGGGAGCTGAAAAGGCAGGGAAAGGTTGAGAGCCTGGTTGAAAAGCTCTAGCAAAGATGTCCTAGAGGGATTGTAGAAATGGAGAAAGGGATATCGGGGGTTGGGGTCGTAAATTTGAGAAGGGTGGAAAGGATTGCGTGGTAGTAGGGAAGCCCATGAATGTGGATCTGGGGTCAGGATGACCCGTGGCTGAAGGCATTGGGGATGGTTGTCCTAGGGCAGGCTCGGGAAGGGTTTCGGTAGGTTGTGTAGTGATGGGGTTTGCTTCAAAGATCGGGTTTTCAGTGGTAGAGAATAGGGTGGCACTGGAGATGGGAGTACGGAAGGTGAAGGTGGGGTCGATGGGTTGAGCAGTCGATGTGGTTTCCACTGTTTCTCTTCTAGGAGGTGATGGTGGGGGAGTGGATGGTAGTGGTTCGGTGGACTCCTCATGGGTGGCGGGGTGCTGTTGACTAGCTGTTTGGGAGGTTGGTGTAGTAGTTGGCTCTTCTGCAACTGTAACGGGAATTTGGATATTTTTACCTGAGCGAGGTCGTGTCTGGAACCTTCGTGGGTCATATTGAACTGAAGGCCTCTGAATGGCAGTGCGCACAGCTTCTACAACTCCATATGTTTCTGCCATCAATAAGAGACCTTCCCTGTACTCTGAGTCAACTCCCGCTTCTTCCAACAACTGAGTCATAAGTACTCTGCTGCTCTGTTCAGTAAGTAACTATTGCGATCGCACTCTTTCCATAATCTGATACAGCCTTCGGAGTTCTGCTGTATATGCTGGAGCTTCAGTGGTCTCTTCGTCATACGTTTCTTCTTCTTCCGGGTGTCCGTGTTGTTGACTTTGCTGAGCGTCACTCCAATGGACATGTCTACCGTCTGTAGACTTTCTTCTTCTTCGTGAGGATGTGCCCTGCTCCTCTGCCTCTGAATAAAACTCCACATCAGAGAATTGTGTGCTTTGTAGGAATGCTTCGAAATCCTGGGGGTCCAGTCCTTCAGCCTCTCCAGTGGCAGCAAATTCGAATTCAGGTGTAATAGGAGGAGCCGATGGGGTAGGTTGTGTCGTAGTGTCAGATTCCGACCTGGGTATCCTAATGGTAAAGGGAGGTACAGTGCCCTCTCTTAATGGTGATGCCTCAGGAGTAGTCAGGACTTCCCTTGTCTGGACACAAGGGATCGCGCCCCTCATGCGCTTGGACTGATGTGTGGACATCTTGAGCCTTTTAAACATTTGTAATTGTGCCCAAGTTAAGGCACGCTCAATGGGGACATCATATGCCAAGCATCGGTAAATGATGCGTGTGATTGCACAGCATCCATTCACCACTAATTTCCTAGAAGCCCGTTTGTTTGCTTCATACAGCTGATCTATAATCCACACTGGTAGCTTAATAGGTAACGCACCTGCTTCCGCCAAGTAGAGAGCAAACCAGATCTTCTTGTGTGGTTGCGTGAATCGGTCTTGGCCGGGGAAGGCGAAATGTTGCATGCACATGCGGAGAGGGATGGACACATTTGGGGTGAGTGCTGCCATGTCTTTCAGCTTCACTAGTTTCCTGTCCTTCATGTTGGTGGGAACGAGAGCATCCTTTTCTGAGGGTACATGCGTGCCATGCATATTTAAAGCATCACTCACCAGCTCCACAGTAAGTTCAAACCTCTTCAACTCGTTGTTGCCCAGCAATGAGGGAAGAACAAATGATCCGGGTTGGTCCTTATCTTCATGAGCTTGTAATGTGGAGACCAAATAATAACATCGGAGGAGATCGGGTTTAGGTAGTGGGGCTTCAAAATATTCCGCCAATCCTGCTCGTTGCCATATGGTCTGGAGATCTTCGGTGTTCTGTAAAGTCTCGAACTCCTTGGAGAAAAATTGGAATCGCACCCATGATCTGTCATACTCGCATTTAGACTCCCAGATATACTTGGCCTCACCTAATGGACCGGGCATGCCATTGAACCAATGAGAATTGGCATGAACTCTTTCCGTGATGCCTGTAGGTGGATCTGGCACCGGGAGTTGCTGAAGGTGTTGCATCTCCACTGGTCGTTCCGTCGGGGGCACATCCACGGGTATACTATCCACATCAATTCCCGCAGTAAGTATCCCTACTTGTGAGCCCGAACCTGTCGCTTCTGCCATTTTACTGCTTGCCTTCTGATTCTGTGAGAATATAGAAGCATGTGTTAACATCGTAATGGACAGAATAAATCCGTTGCTGTCCCCGTTACAACATTAACATGAGGCAGATGATGAGTTAGTGGTTAGTAAGTGCACGAAGACAGTGAGTGTAGTTAACGTTTGTGTATTCCTAGGAGACTAATGCCGTTAGTAAGTGGGGTGAATTTACAAATCGGGGTCGGGGGGTTTATTACAGGTCTTAGACTGCCAAATGCAGTGGATGGGCTTTGCTTTCGGTATCGTAGAGACTCTAGAGAGCTGTGTCGGTGTCGCTGTTTGAGAATGGGGCCTTTTAGGGACCCACTTATAAGTGATTACATGCATGCTCATGGGTCTTGGTGTGTTCCTAAGTGTTGAGCACGAGGGAATTCTGGTTGTACTCGTAGATGGGTTATGCTGCATAGGTTGTGGCCTTGGCATAACTACTTGTGCCCTCAAGCAAGCCTTAGGCACCCAAATTTGTCTAGATTGTGGGCTTGCCTTCATCGACTTCTTGGGCACCCAAATAGATTTTACTTTAGCAGAAGAATTTCTGAAAGACTTCTTATTAGCGTCGTGTTGTTGGTTACTAATAAGAGGCTTTGCCCGCGTAGTTGACGGTGGTGCACCCGGTCGTTCGCCTTTCCGCACCCACACCTGGTTTATTTTCTGGGACATTCTGCTGCGCAGGTATTTTTGATCTCGGACATAGGTAGTACTCTGCTTCTTCTGCTTGTGATCCGCCTTTGGTTGCTGCCTCCTTCTGGCCTTTGGAAAAGAAGGGAGATCCGTTGCATCCCTGACTCCTTTTTTGCAAATGTCATTCCTCTGCAACACAGGGTTTTGAACAAGAACAGCATGGTCATCTTCATGTGTACCCCTGGAAGGACCAGGAGTCTGTGCCTTTCCTAGTTCCTTGAGTGCTCCATTGTCTAATTCTACTGTAACTCGACTATGATTGACCCATACCTGAAGAAGTCCACTTCTTAGGTTTAAGTTGACTGCTTGGTCATCGATCCAGTCTTGTCCCAAGACAAGAGGTTCCGTGAGATCCTCATCCTGACACACTAGTACTTTAACGGTCATTGCCTCATCGTGAATGTAGAGGGGAAGTTCCACCTCGCCCATGCAAGGGGTTTCCACGCCTCCCAATCCTATGAGATATGCTTCCACAGGATGGACAGTTAACTGTAACTCTTGACAGTAAGACAACTTAACAGCGCTAGTGGCAGCACCTGAGTCAATCAAGGCTCTTACGGTCCTTGCACCCTTTCCTTGTCCTATGTCTATGGTTATGAAAGGACGTCTATCAATTATTCTATTCGAGCTTGTTCCTGCAACTTCACACATGGCCATGGGATATCCTTGATCTGCATGGTCAACTATTCTGGTCTGATCTCGGCCTTGTCTTCGTAACTTCATCCTTCTGATGCGTTCTAAAGCCTCTGCTTGAGCTTCTTCTCGAACTCGCTTTTCTTCCTCTTTGCGTTTCTTAGCAGTGTTGAGTCGGCTGAGCATTGCCTCCGTGAGGGGTTCCTGATACAACTTGACTCTGCAACCGCTAATATAATTTGGGAGAACATCACCCTCTAATGTGGCCAACTGTACTGCTCCGCTCGTGGAGATCCTATTGATGATCATAGGTCCGTAGCCTCTCTTTTCTAGCTTCCTCGCGTGTTGTTTTAGTGTATAGACTAAGACTAGGTCTCCTACTTTCAAGCCTTTATCCTTCACGTGGGCATCAAAGTATGCCTTCTGTCTCTTCTTGGCTGCATATATCCCTGCAGCGGCTCTCAGTCTTGTTTCTCCTAATCGTTCAAGGTCAAAGATCCTAGAGGAGAGCTCATGACCTGTCCATTCGTGCTCTTGTGCTACTCTCAATGTAGGGATTAGGAAGTCCAAGGGTAGCACCGCATTTTGGCCAAATACCATCTGAAAGGGAGTGGCTTGGAGTACCGTTTTGTAGGCCACTCGGTATGCCCAAACAGCATGGTGTAGCTGTTTGTCCCAATCAGAGCGTTTAGTGTTCACTAATTTCGTCAGTACATTGCATAAAATCTTATTAGTGCTCTCAGCTTGTCCATTAGCTTGAGGGTGATAAGGGGCAGACTTCTTGTGTATTACCAAGAAGTCTTGGAGTAGATTTTCAATTACTTCATTCAAGAAATGAGTGCCTCTATCACTTACAAGCTCTATAGGTAGTCCATATCTCGTGAATACATTCTCAAACAAGAATTTGGCAGTTGTTTGAGCATCGTTCTTGGTTGTAGCCTTTACCTCTACCCACTTGGTGAGATAATCTGTTGCAACAATGATGTATTCCGCATGAGAACCTTTAGCTGGGGGGTTAATAGGACCTACGAAATCTATTCCCCACTTAGAGAATGCACGTCCACCCATCATAGGTTTCAGTGGCATCTCATCTTTGCGTATAGGATACTGAGTCCTCTGACAGACATCACACCGTTTCACATAGGTATGTGCATCCATGTGAAGGGTAGGCCACCAGAAGCCCGCAAACAATATTGCCTTGATCACCCGATCTGGTCCAAAGTGTCCTCCTGCTACACCTTGGTGAGCAGTTTCCAAGATCTTGAGATATTCACTTTCATGGACACATAACCTCAGGTAACCATCTTTACCGCGCTTATATAGATTATCACCAACGAGTGAATAATCCTGGGCTTCTTGTTCCAAAATCCTTTTTCTAGCTAGAGTCATGTCTGGAGGGAATGTGTTTGTCCTCAAGAATGATACTAGAGGTTCACTCCAATCTGGCGCAATGGATACTTGATAGAGAGTGGCATGTTCCACAGGTGGTTTAGTGCAACAGATTGGGCATTCCTTGCACAACTTTTGGACATCAGCTTCCATCGTTGGCCAATGTACTTCGAATCTCTTTAGAGTCTGTAAAGTTCGTTGCTTTGAATGGTGTTGCTCTAACGCACCTACATGTGCTAATTGCAACCATTTAGCGTACTCATCCTCTTCTACGCAACAAGCCAAGATCCCTTGATCTGTGTGCTTGTACATGCTTCCTACCATGATGTGGTACTTTTGGGCTTTTACAATCTCTCTATTCCGTGTGTTTACCACTGGATGGTTAGGCCCGTATGTCAATACTGGTACTAATGGCTTAGCCCACTGCGGTACAACTTCCAAATTAAACAAGTAAGCATCAGGAAGGTCATCTGACACTCCTTGTGGGGCTTCTCCCGATGTGAGCCTAGAGAGGTGATCTGCTCTCAAATGAGTCCTCCCTTTTCTTACCACAACCTCAAAGTCATATTCCATGAGCAAGAGAAACCATCTTACTAATCTTCCTGTATTGCATGGCTTGTTTACAAGATATAACAATGCCTGATGATCAGTAAAAAATTTAAACTTATTTGCAAGCAAATAGTGTCTAAATTTCTTAACTGCATATACCATGCCTAATCCTTCTCTCTCTGTAGTGGTGTAATTCCGTTCAGCCGCATTCAATTGTCTACTGGCATAGGCAATTGGAAGATCCATATTACCTTCACCAGTAGGTTGTGCAAGCACACATCTAATGGCATAACTGGATGCATCCACATGAACATGGAACGGCTTATTCCAATCTGGTGTGGTCAAGATTGGTGCTGAACACAATCTTCGTTTAAGCTCCTGGAAGGAATTCTCGCATTCATCCGTCCACTCAAAGTTAGTGAGAAGTCCGTACATGGGCTTTGCAATGACAGCATACATGTGGATGAAACGTCGGTAATACCCACAATGCCCCATGAAAGCTTGTACTTCCTTGACATTCTTTGGCCTAGGTAGCTCTGCTATGGCTCTCACTTTTTCTTCGTCAGTAGATATGCCATTCTTTGACACTATGTGTCCTAGAATCTTGCCTTGCCTGACCATAAAACGCACTTTTCTGGGTTCAGGCAGACTTGATATTCTCTACATTTGTCAAAGATCTGTCTGAGTTCAGGAATATGGGTTTGTCTAACATTGGAATGAGCACAAAGATCATCAACATAGACTTCTAAACTCTTCCTCAGGAACTCCTTAAACACATGGCACATCAGTCTCTGGAAGGTAGCTGGTGCATTGGTAAGCCCAAATGGCATTACTCTAAAAGCAAAAATGCCCCATTCCGTGGCAAAGGCTGTCTTATGCTGATCCTCTGGAGCTATGGCTACTTGATTGTAGCCCGAAAATCCATCGAGGAAGCTGTACACTTCCTTGCCTGCCACTCTTTCTAAGAGATGTTCTGTGATGGGAAGCGGATAGTTATCTCGAATCGTGGCGGCATTAACCTTTTTCAAGTTAATGCACACACGCAGTTTGCCATTCTTCTTGGGCACCACTACGATGGGGGATACCCATTCAGTGTGCTCAATTTCATAGATAAATCCAGCTTCAACCAGTCTATCTATCTCTTCCTTGATCTTAGCAGCGTAATTATCATTATATGTATAAGGCTTTTGCTTAGAGGGTTTGGCATCTGAGGTCATGGGAATAGTGTGTGAGCATATATCGGGGTCAACGCCTTTCAAATCCTTGTAACTCCAAGCGAATACATCTCTATATTCTCTTAGCAAGGCTATCAATTCGTGCTCTTCTTCTTCTGTTAGGTCATGGCCTATGTACGTGCATCTCTCCTCTCCTTCTTCTAGGGCCACTACTATTTTCTTGGTGGTTTCTTTGTTATCATAGGCCTCTCCTGATTGTGCCTCTCGTTTAGGCATTCTAATCATGACTCTCCTGTCATCTAACTCATACTTCTTAAAATTTTCTGGGACCTCAAACAAAGATTCTTCCTCTTCTGGTGACACTTCTCTCTTCTTTCGTTTCTTTCCTTCTTCCGTTGGGCTCACATGTGTTGCTAATCTTACATCATTTGTCAGCTCTCCATGCCTCTGGGGTTGAAATTCTACTTCATGGAAGTATTCTTCATCTGATGTAAATGGTGGGTCCATAATGATTGACTCTAGATCGGAGTCACTTGCGTCCTCAAATGCATCAGGGCTAGGTTCGCATTCTTCTAGAACTGCCTCTCCCATGATTGGCTCTATGGAGAAGACTGAAATGTCATAGCCATCCTCATCACAGTGAGGTGTCCATTGTTCTTCATTGATGGCTACGTCCATTGTTGCTAAAATTTCTGCCCAACCGTGAGGCTCAAATTCTTCGTCTGGAAAAACTACAGGTGCATAGGCTGGGTCTTGGATTGATCTATGGGTTTCTTTTGCACCTACCTCTCTGGCTTTCTCTCTCTTCTCTTCCTCTACTGCTACTTTGCACATCCATAAGTGGGTGTCTTCATGCATCCATGAGGATCCTGACCCTATGGAATGCACGGATTCTGTATCATCTTTGGCTCTATGGATGGGATTCCACTGGATAGGAGGGACATCTCTATGAGAGTAATCCTTGAGATTAACTTTGGTTGTAACACCCAAGTGCTGCAGGTACAAGGAATTGGTTCCCCAATCCTGTACCACTTGCAACTGTCGCATAAATGGTCTTCCCAAAATCATCTCATAGGCGTGATTTTTGCTGAAGTCACATATAGCAAAACTATGCTCAAACTCGACACCACAAGTGGTGAGAGTTATCCCTTCTAGCAATCCTAAGGGTTTCTCTATGTGACCATCGGCCATTTGCAATTTCATCCTCGTTGGCCTGAGTGCTGGCTTGCCCCAACGCTTCCATAGGGAAGTAGTGGCAATTGCAACTCCTGCACCTGAGTCCAAAATTGCCTTGGTGGTGTATTCCTGGTAGGTGATGGGAAGATAGGTGTTCCCTTCTTCACCTTCACACATATCTCCTATCTTATCCAAGGGAATTTCTGGCACTGTCCTATGGGATCCTGCCCGGGAACGAGGTTTTGCTATCTCTGGTACTTGTTTGGCTACATGTTTCCATAATTCAGGTCTAACCTTGAGTAGCTCTTCTAACTTGAGATTACACTGCACGTTAGTGTTCTTCACTACCTCTGTGTTCCTAGGTATGACTGAGTCTTCGTTCCGTACCATGACTGTGGGTGCTCTCATACATGTGGACTTTGCTTCCCATGGGCCTGTGAAGTGGGGTAGCTCCTGTATGGAATTAGACTCAAAGTCTAATCTCTCGTGAGACTGAACACTCTCATGCTCCCCGTAAATAGATGGGATGTCTTGTGGGAATTGGTCGTGTGCATCGTCCACAAGCTCAAAAGGAGGGGCAACCTCGCTTTCGTTATCCCATTTGTCTTCTTGAATCTCTCGTAGGAAGTCTGGTGCAAACCGATTCATAGAAGAAGAAGTGTCTGGCTCCGTGGAATTGGGCACATAAGCAACCTGGGAAGGAGGGCTGGTTCTATCGTTGGCTCTTTCCTTGCTCGCATAAATGGCTAGAGCACAAGCTTCTTGGGGAGGATTGCTTATTCTATTACTCTTCCGAGCAGACTCATACACTCCCTGAGAAGGAATGTAGGCAGACTGTGGAGGTACGTGAGCTTCCGAGGGGGGCTCATCTGCCTTTTGGGGGGGAAAATAAGCTTCTTGAGGAGGCACATGGGCTTCCTGAAGAGGCTGGCTTATCCGTTCTCTTGCCCTTTCCTTTCTTTGAGGGGTAGGTTCCTTTTCTGACTGTGCAATTAGCCTCTCTATTCTTTCTAAGGAGGGGAAACTGTCTGGTTTAGTGGAATTGGCCACATAAACTTCCGATTGGGAATGATTCATGTTTTTGCTTGCTTTTTCTTTTTCTTGATTTTTTCCTTCCTTGTCAGATCTTGCAATTATCCTCTCTAACTTCTCTAGGAATCCATCCAAGTGTAATTGCGTTTTGGCTGAGCCTGAGTAATTGAAAAGGCGACTGGCTTCAAACATAGTCTGAGCCAATGTGACCATTTTCGCGCACAGTTTGGTTCTTTCTATCTCTAGGTCAGCTCTAGGATAGCACTTGTCATGATCCGTGACGTTTGGCCCTTCTTGGATTCTGGCCTGATATGCTTTAAGCATCATGTCTATGTCTTCAGGAGTGGGATCAGCTAATACTGATCCTGTTTGGGGCGGTGGGTGGGTTACGTGGGGTGTCTTAGAGGGTGAAGGGATGGAGGGTGATGGGGATGGTAGCGGTGGGAATGTGTGAGAGTGCGGTTGAGATGTGATCTCTATGATTTTAGCCTTGGTTTCTCGTAGACTTTCCTCAAGTTCACTCATCTTCTTTGCCCATTGCCTTTTCATGCGTTCGCGGCTATCTCTCCAAGCTCTTGTTCTCTTTTTATTTTGGCTCTCAGTATCGCTAGTGTCTGGGCTCTTTTCCTTGCCTACCCCTTGGCTTTGCTTCACTGCTTGAGCTCTCGTGACTACCTGTACGGGTGCAGTGGAAGTCACACTTCCGCTGGAATCTACCACTAACTCAATAACGTTGATGGGCGTGATTTTTGGCATATTATTGGGGTTCTTTGGGCAATCTCGTAAGAGATGCTCTTTTCCACAATCTTGGCAGAAGCCTTGGATCGTCACTGACTGGGGTTGTGTAGGTGGAGGCAAGGGACAATCACGAATGAGGTGATCCCCCTCACATCGGTAGCATGGTCCTCTAGGAAAGGGTGGTCGTACCTGCCTAGGTTGAGGCCTAGGGTTGGGGTTTGCATACATGACGTTCGTGTAATCCGACTCCCAACTAGGTTCACTTGGTTCTTCACTATAGTATGACTCACCATGTTCTGGAGACTGCATGTAATAAGCCTGGGGACTATCAACATGTGTAGAATCAAAGCTATGGTCACTCGGATCACTTTCTGAGATCAATGGGGTTACTGGTACTATGGCCCTATTCAGATTTTCTTCTGCAACAGCATACTTCACCGGAATCACATTAGCTAGGTTTGGAGGCTGTTGAACTAGTACTGGTTGGGGTCTCTGTTGGGCCTGATATTGTGGTTGGTAGGTTTGTTGGGGTCTAGCATATTGTGGTGGTGGAGGGTACTGGTTCTGGTATCTGCCTTGTTGGTAGGGCTGAGGGTAGGGTTGCCTAACTGCCTGCTTGTTGTATGGGCAATCTTGCGCAGTGTGGTTTGTGTACTTCCGTTCTATGGTGCAGTACTGGCTACTAGGGTTAACTTGGGGTTGAGCCATAATGGGACAGACATTCGCCATATGGTCACCACCGCATGTATAGCACCTTTTCACAGGGGCAAACCTTGGGATTTGTTTGCTAGTTACACCTAATTTCTGAGCTACCTTCTCTGCGAGTTCCTCAATTGATGTGGATTGCGTGGAAGAGTGACTAGATGCACTATCTGTATCTTTGTAGATTTTGGAAAGCTCTAGTTCTTCCCCTAGGTTATCTTCAATGTCAATGCACATGCGTACACACTCTTCTATAGTCCTAGGGTCCTTCAGATACACATAGGATCTCAATTTTGTACTCAGCAATCCGTCAAGGAATAAGGCTACTTGTTTGGCAGATGTGGGTAGCTCCGAAACAGGGCACCTTTCAAGATATTGTCTAAATCTTCTTCCTCCAAGTCTCACAGTCTCTTGAGAGGTTTGCTTGAAGCTGTGAATCAGTGAGGAGGTGTTGTGTCTTATGCCACTCTTGGAGAACTCAATAATAAATGCTTCTAGGAGTTGGTCTATGCTCCTGAACTGGCGCTCATCCAATGGCTGAAACCATGTAAGTGCCGTATTCCTCAGGGTTAGACCGAAGGCATTGTACTGCGTGAATAGATCCTCAACTTGTTCAGCCCTCAAGACTTGCTTGAACTCCGCCACATGATCATAGGGATCTCCTGTGCCGTCAAAGTAATTCTTCATGGACTTTACTAGCTGGGTGGGTCTCAAGGTTCTTGTGTGCTCTCTAGGCCTTGGCAGAGGGAATCCATCTACATTTCTTTGATTCCTGTGGGCTCTAAGCATCTCAGGTTCTATCCTATTCGTCTCCGTTCTCGTTCTTTCTCCGCCCACTGGATTGGCAAAACTTACTTCTGGTCTATCTTTACTTCTGTCTCTTTGCATACCATGAGCCTGGGATGTTCCAGCTCCAGGGTGACCATAGGATACATTTGATCTTGGTTGGGGGAAAATGAATTCACCCTTCCAAGTGTAAGCATGCCTATCATTTTCTGTGACCACAAAGATCCTCTCCGAAGTGTGGTCTAAGTAGGTCACTCTACCTGGGCTATCTGGATCCTTAAACTCATAGATCATGATTGTTCCTATATCAGTTGGGTGATCCGGTTTATACCTCCAAAAGGCTTCGTCCGTTTCTCGATTGAGAAGCAAATCTATGCACTTGTTATCTTGGGGGACCCACTCAGGCGTGATAATCCTAGTGAGAACTGATTTACCTCGAGGGGTTCGAGGTTCCACTCCCATGTTTCCTTGTTCCAAGTCACCTAAGTCCGCTTCTGAAATTACATTTCCAAATTCATCTGTCCTATCTGGATGACTGGTGACTACGTATATGGTTCCTTCCTTGTCCAGGTATGCACCGTTTTCAAACTTGACAGCTGGGTGCTCTAGTCCTATGGATTGGTCAGGGTTTTTAATCTGGACCACAGATCTTCCTAGGCCGTCCTCATAGATGCTCGCACCTAATCGGTTGGTCCTAAGGTATTCCAACTGTGTTTTGTAAGGGCCTTCTACCCTGTACAAGTAAGGCACACCTGAACTTCCCGTAGGCCTGTCCATGCCTTGAGACATCTCTGACTCACTGGTTTCAGAGCTAGGGTAATGAGAGTGGCGACTCAACTGCTGGGCCCAAGACCTTGCAGTGTGATTGACACTAGCCTCTGAAGACCTAAGGCTTTGTCTCTCTCTTACTAGGTGTCGTCCTGATCTAAGGTTCATATGCCTAACGGATTAGCCCAATTTTTTAGAGTACAACCTCGTTGCCGATCAATTGGTACCAGTCACTTGATTCTTTTTAGTTATTCCTCGTGTGTAAAGTCTTATCTGTTATTATGTCATCAGGAATACTTAAATGTTCTTCGTACTTTCAGGTTGATCGTTCCACGTTAGGTTCTTTCCTTTATGTTGTCGACAGTACAGAGATTAAGTTTTTAGCTTGAACTTGAGTTTTTAGGTAGTCTTCAACTTGATAGTGGCCTATCGTCACCCTGACTTACTCCTACTTCTAATCGTTCTTAGCCTAAGCTAGGAATTGACGAAGAGGAGTTGAGAATATTCCGACCTTTTTTGCCGAACCTTGCTCTTTAGTGCTCGAGAAGTTGATTCTCAAGCGTGCGCCACACCCTTGCTTGGATACACTCAATTGCTTCTCAATAGGCCTGCATAAATCCCAAGATTAGCTCCAAGTAGATCTTTCCATTGACAGGCAATTTATTTCAGACACTTTTTTAATGACCCTTGTTCCCCCTTTTGTATTGCTAGAAATTTCCTCTAGAGCTCCCTTGGTGTTCCTACCCCTCTGTGTGTCAACTTCCAAATATCCTATCTGAAAATCAACGCGGTATTCTTATAAAAAACAGCTGAGGGCGTGTAGTATATGTCACGAGCTTTCCGACAAGCCCTAGAGCTCAGAAAATGGATTTCATATGAAAAAGTTATGACCGTTCAGGGTTTAGGGGGTTACTAGACAAACAGATCCTTTCAGGGTTTTAATGCAATTTCTAAGGCCTTTGTAAGTACATGAGTACTTGAGAGTGCAAATATAGCCAAAATTTTAGCTTTTAATTTTTTGCCGAAAATGTCTGTCTATCGCGATAGACGGTGTCTGTCGCGATAGACACAATCTATCGTGGGGGCTGTCTGTCGCGATAGACGGTGTCTGTCGCGATAGACAGTGTCTATCGTGGATTTCTGTCTGTCGCGATAGACGGTGTCTGTCGCGATAGACGGTATCTGTCGCGGATTTCTGTCTATCGCGATAGACGGTGTCTGTCGCGGATTTCTGTCTGTCGCGATAGACGCTATCTGTCGTGAAATTCTGTCTGTCGCGATAGACGCTATCTGTCGTGAAATTCTGTCTGTCGCGATAGACGCTATCTGTCGTGAAATTCTGTCTGTCGCGATAGACGGTGTCTGTCACGATAGACGCTATCTGTCGTAATTCTGTCTGTCGCGATAGACAGTGTCTGTCGCGATAGACTGAAAAAACACAAATTTTTGAAAAACTTCTAGTGATCTAGAGTGCCCTCAAGGTGTAGGTTACAGTGCTAATCATGCATTCACAAAATGTTAAGATTTTCTGTCTGTCGCGATAGACAGAGGTTGTCGTCCCGGGACCTGTGCAGAGCCTGTCGTACCTGCGCACACTGCTGGGGATGATGGTACAGCAAAAAACCTACGAAATAGCTCAAGAAACATGCAAAAAACAGCGCATGCAAATTCGCTCTCTCGCTCTCTCTCACAAGTGAAATGAGGGAAATGAGGTGGAGATGGGGATATAGTCAAAAAACTGAAATTTTCGCGATGATGGAGATGGACGTGGGAGATGGTGATGATGATGATGAAGATGGTGAAGAAAGTAAAAGAAAACCGATGAGAGTGAAGAAAATACCTACGACTCCAACGCGTCAACTCTACGTCTTACCATCACACGCTCGTCCTCAAAGCTCGATCCCCGGCAACGGCGCCAAAATTTGGTGTAGCTCAATGATGAGTAGCACCTCCTTTAATGTCAATCCGAGAAGACGTGAGGATGGTATGAAGACCTCGAGCAAGTGGCGGCACAAGTGCGTGAGTGAGAAGCACACAAGCATGCACACACATACACACACACACGCGCACACAAGGCAAGACAAAGAGTGAGAATCAATGGAGCTTTTAGATTACTTTCAAAATGCTCTTACAAGTTCGTTTCAATTACAATCTAACCCCCCAAAAATGAGCTCTCTAGCTCTTTTTATAGTTTTTGACTAGCTTTTGGCCCTGTCCAGACCTAGTGTCCGGCCTAGTTAAAAATTAGGTTCCAGGGCTTATTTGAGGGCTCAAACGAAGTCTAAAAATTATGAAAATTGGTACGATGGTACTTCTAATACTCCTCAAGCTCGAGGACTCCTCGGCTTGCACAAAATGGAGTCTATTCTACCAAAAACAGGATTTACAATGTTTGTGTAGTGATTAAAATCACTTGAGTTGTACATAATCTATGGGAAAAAATAATCTGGCCTTGTTGCCGTATTGTGCATGACTCCTTTGTTGCTTTGTATGCCAACAGTTACCTTGTTTGGGTCCTCATAGCCAGGAGGTTGAGACATGTACACCTCCTCTGAAATTCAGCCATTTAGAAATGCATTTTTTACATCCAACTGATACATGTTCCAATTCTTTGATGCAGCCACACTTACCAATACCCTGATCGTTGGCATTTTGGCCACAGGTGAGAATGTTTCTTCATAATAAATTCCTTGGGTTTGTGCAAAACCCTTGGCCATAAGTCTAGCTTTGTACCTGCTTATTGACCCATCAGAATTTCTTTTGATCTTATAGATCCATCTAGAACCAATTACCTTCATAGATTCCTTCTTTGGTACTAGTTCCCAAGTATCACTCTCCTTGAGTGCTTCAATTTCCTCATGCATAGCTTCCTTCCATTCTGCCTTGGTCTTTGCCTCTTCATATGATGCTGGATCTTCAATTGACAAATCTTTTGCAAGATAAGCAGAGTGCTTAGTAACTAGAGAAGTGTCATACCCATATCTGATTGGCTTCTTGCTCTCCCTTTGTGATCTTCTGATTGCTTGGTTGGATGATTCAGGTATATCCTCTAATTTCTTCATCTTGACTTTGCCTTTGGACTTCCATGCCTTCAACTCTTCAAGATTTAGGATGTCCTCATCATCTAAATTGATGTCTCCATTTTGAGTAGGCTCCTCCCTAGTGAGGCTTGGAAACTCCTCTTCCAACACATAAGGTAGTTTTACTTTCCTGCATTCATATCAAACCAAGAGTCATTTTCATCAAAGACAACATCTCTATTGACCATGAATCCCTTGTTTGAAGGATTGTAATATCTGTATCGTTTCTGATTTAGATCATACCCTATGAAGATACATTTCTCTACCTTAGGTTCTAGCTTACCTCTTATCTGAGAAGGGATATGCACATATGCTACACATCCAATTATCCTGCAATGATCAAGTGAGGGTCTTCTACCATGCCATGCTTCATATGGGGTCATCCCATCAAGAGATTTGGATGGCAACCTGTTTACAAGATAAGTGGTAGTAGATACACTCTCTGCCCATAAGTAGTTAGGTATTTTTTTCTCATTTAACATTGAGCTAGCTGTTTCAACAATCAACCTATTTCTCCTTTTTCCTACCCCATTGTGCTCAGGGGTATACCTTGTGGTAATTTCTCTCTTAATTCCTCTTTCCTGCAAGAATATATCAAAATCAGTTGAGAAGTACTCACCTCCTCCATTTCACCTTAGTCTTTTTAGATTTCTCCCTGTTTTATTCTCAACAAGTGCAAGATACTTTTTAAAGCAACTGAATACTTCATCTTTGTGCTTCATAAAGTACAATACAGTCCAACTACTGTAGTCATCAATGAAAGATACATAATACCTTGATCCAGAGATTGAGGGATCCTTGCTTGCTCCCCATACATCTGTATGAACAATTTCTAGGTAGTCCTCATGGATGTAGCCTTTTCTTGATAAGGGTAACCTGTGAGACTTTCCAATCAGACAAGCACCACATTTATAAATCATGTGTCTCTTGGATACATTAGGTATCCCAAGCACACATTGATCTCTGCATATTTGTTTCAAAGTTCTTTCACCAACATGCCCTAACCTTTTATGCCAAATTTCAAGCTCTGATAATGTTTGATCTCTATAACTATAAAGTGCAATGTTCCTTGTATCCTCAAGTTCAAAAGTGAATAATCTACCTGATTTTTCTCCTTTGGCAATTCTCTTGAACCCATGCTTGGGATCCTCCACAAATGCTCCATATTGATTGAATCCAACCTACAAACCTTTTTCCACAATCTATCCAACACTCATCAAATTCTTGGTAATTATTGGTACATATAAAACCCTGCTCAAGAGATTCTTGTTTTCATCAGAGGTCTTAACATTCCCTACTTTAATTACTCAGTGCTTGGTGTCATCACCTGTTTGTACCTGATGCTTACCCTTTGGTTCCTCAAGGTCGGAGAGAAGATCTGAATTGCCTGCCACATTGTTTGAGCATCCTAAGTCAATGTAGAAGAGATGGTCATCATTTATACCTGGTTTTGATGTCATGTTCATGATCAAAAGAGAATCTTCTTGCTTCACTGTGTAATCCTTCCTTGATTTGTAACCTCCTTGTTAGTTGTTATTGTAATTGTTGTTGTAGTTGTTGTTGTATCCTTGATGGTGATTGAATCTCCCTCTTGATTGTGCATATCCACCTCTTTGATATCCTCTACCTCTCTAATTCTTGAAGTTCCTGAAACACTCATCTGTAGTATGATTTGATAAACCACAAATACTGCATGGTGAGGAGTTATAAGGTCTCCCCCTACCTTGCTTACCTCCTCTACCCCTTCCTCTTGATGATCTACCTCTCCCTACATAGTTGGCTTGGGAGGTAGTTCCTTCATCTTCTACCTCCTTGTTCTTGCCTTTCTCTTTAGACTTATTGTTATCAGTGTATAGGGAAGAAGAGCTATTACCTCTTGATGAATCTCCATTCTTGTTGAGCTTGGCTTCAAGGGTCAATAGTTGCCCCATGAGTGTGGTAAGGTTTGGAATCTACATGTCCATGTACAAGTCCATGGTAATTGTAAAGCTCTCCCATTTATCATCAGCTTTAATACCATTGATTACTTGTCTTACAATCTGCTCGTCTTCAATTTCTTCTCCTATGCTTGCCAATTGATCTCCTACATCCTTGAATTTGGTCACATACTCTGAGATAGCTTTCTTAGGTTGCTTTATTTGAGTGGAAAACTCAATCCACAATTAATTCTTCTTGGCCCTTGTGTTGGAAGAGAAATAAGAAGACAATGTTTCCCAAGTCTCTTGGGATGTCTTTGAGTTCCTAATATGTGGAAGAAGGAAATCAGAGATTAAGTTAAGTAAGTAGGACCTTGCTAATGCATCCTTGGCACACCATGTGTTCAATCTTTCATGCTCCTCTCTTGTAGGTTGTCCTTTGCTTCTGAATATGGGCATCTCCTCATCTCCTGAGATGTATCCATAGAGGCTCCTTCCTTGTAAGTATGTATTCATCCTTAAGGACCATGCTTGATAGTTGTTCCTGTCCAATTTATCAATGAAAAAAGGAAAACCATGTCCCATTTTACCTTGACTTTGCTCTGATACCACTATCGGAAAGATGGATGTACACTTCAAGTGATGAGTAGGTACAACCAAATCGTGCTTAGTACCAGCCCTATGTAACTTTAGAGTTGATATGTGGGCCATCTTAGCTTTCCAAAGACACCATAAAAGTGCCTATGTGCTTTGGAATTGATGTATGAAAAGATTGAATCAAAACAGACTACTTCTAAATAGAAGGCTCAATGAAAACCTTCTATTTTGGATCATACACCTGCTGCTTATAATGCTAAGTGCTACCAGTACAGTAGGAGTTGGAAAAATTCTTATTAGAGCTATTTAATTAGCTTATTAAGCTAATGATTCCAAAATGATGCACTATACACAGAGCAATCAATTTAGCAAATATATCATTACCCTCGATTTTTTAGGACCTCTACAGAGTTTGAATAGTGAGTGCTTTGACACACTTTTCTTCAAATTTGCTGAATGGATTTGCTTCAAACTTTGTCAGCATGTAGATAACTTGGAGGGATTCTAACAAGCTATATATCATTGAATTTGGTGAGAAATGATTGAGATATGAGAAGCACACGTTGACAGTAAGAAATGACTATAACAGAGATATCCTAGATGAACAATGTAGATGTATTGTATTAATGAACACTGGTGTACAAGATCATAGGCTTGGTAATCATAGCCTTATAATGGATATAAGTGTAGGGTACAATTTCTTCCTTACACACCTACAAAATGGCAATGGAGAGCTCGGATAATGAAGCTGATAACCGTGACTTATTCAAGTGACTTTATATAAGTGTTGTATTCAAATTTGAATTTGAGTTCAACTTTTGGCTCTCTCTAAAAGTGATCCTTCATTCTAGGAGATATTCCCTCAATGAAGTAGATGTTCTTCTAACTAACAAGCTCACGAGTTTTTGGTAGGTGATTACAAAGATTCTCTCAAGTCAAATAAATGACTTTTACAATTGTAAAAAGATAAAGTTCTTCCAATAATGGTTTCTATGGAACTTCATATGTGTATGAGCTTCAAACCAAATGTGTGGGCTTGGACTTTGCACCAACACCTCTTTCTCCCCCAACACTTCATTCACCCATAAGGAAGCATGTGATAGATGGATTTGATGACCATCCATTGCCATATACTACACACTTAAGTCAGAACGAACGGGCATTATTGATGTCCCATCTTATAGAGAATTTTGAAAATGAAGTGGTGAAATTCATGAAGGGGGCTAAGATCAAGAGTAAAGATTTAAATCAGATCATGAAGCCCTTCAACCTACCATATGGAATTATGAAAGAGCAGACCTGAAGATACATCAAGAAGACTATGGGGAAGGATCCGGATTAGCAACTCAATTTTATGGCAAACACTTTTAATTATACTCAACAAGAGTTCAAAGCTGCTGATTCTATTTGGCGAAGAAAATATTTGGAGAAAAAGTTAAGTTTGCACGTGCATTGTCAAGAGGCACCATATCTATTACAAGTCAATCCCACTTTTTGTCCTGCACCACATCGACGATACCGGCTAGAGTTTTGGGATTTGCAAGGCCAATGTAAAATAAATAAACAATGGCTCAATTTTCCATTGCTACCAATCCCACCACATAATCACCTCCCCATGAAAGAATATATGGTGAGAACATTTGAATTTTGGTTATCTATATATGCCATGGTCCCTGATCTCACCAAAGTTAATGAATAAAATACTTGGTATGATCCTCACCATACTGAAAGTCTTCAAATGACGACACGTAGAGTACACATTTTTGAACTTCATCAGCATAAATGAGGGAATGGATATACTAGTTTTTAACCTCTCCGTCATGCCCATATGACTTATTATAATGGCCTACTATTCCAGATTAATGTTTTTGCCAAGTACTTACATGCAGACATTCAAAGAATCTTTTTTCACAGGCTTCTTCAAGATAGATTCTGAAATATTTCTCAAGATGTCCGCCAATCTAAATGCAAGGCTTGTGGCATACAAACTTAGCTTTTTTTTCGACCACACAAAAGCACCACATGACGGAGTAAAGTTAGAAAAATGGAAACAGTTGTTGATATGTGAAGTAGATCTATTAAATGATACATAGCAAAAGGTATATCAGGTGTACTTCCATCGCATTCTAAAGCCTATTGGGGACAATAGAGTTCAAGAGGAGGACATGTGGAAGGAGAGAACAGTAAAAGGAAAAGAAGAAGAAAATCAAATAAAAAGATTCATTATAAGAATAAAAGTTAATATATATCTCTGTATGAAGCCCTGTAGGGGCACACATCAGGCTGCAACATGAAAGAAGGAGGTCCCAAAGGATGTAAACAAAGAATTACAACATGACCTTTCAAGCACCACCCTCACTAAAAGAGATGCAATACTTACCAATGAGTGCACACATGGTAACCCAAATCAATATGGCAACCATGATGTGTGAATCTAAGGAATACCAAGGGGACAATGAAAGCATAGGACTTAGGATCGGATAAGATAACAAATTGTCTAACAGTCCTAGCCACTTCCTCAATTGTTGGGTGCATGCAGTGAAAAGAAAAAAACAAGCTTGAACAATACAATATGGCTGAGAAGTGTGTGAACAAAGAAGTTATTCAAAGGCCAAAAGTTAGAAAGAGGTAGAGGTTGAAAATTTGAAGAGGGTGACTAAGTTACATTCTTAGCCACTAGGTTCATGCGATGGAAAGGAGCTTTACAGGCATCAATGATAATGCAGCCACCCTCAGCCTCTTAGCACAAAAAACCTATTAGGGGACGACAAAGACAAAGAGGGGGAGAGTGTTGCAAAGAAAAGGAGCACAAAAAAGTGAGCCCCAAAAATTTTCAAACTACGGGCACAAATTTTCTTCTTCAAGTAGATGCATGAATCCTAATTATTGTAACATAATCATTGTAACATAGTAGGAATTTAATATTTTTCAATAAAAGTGCCAGTCTCTTGTGTGAAAGGAACATTTTTAGTGCACATGTATATAAGACACTTGATGAATTTTTGTAAGGACTTTTGCCATCACAAGGATAGAGAGCACCTGAATTTCGAATTTGCCCCTTCTTCCTCCTGTATCTCCTTCCTTGTGAGCTTGCATGTGTGTTGCTAGCTTGAATTGAGTGCATAGAAGTATTGTCTATCCATTTCATTGCTTTTCTGAAGAGTGTAATGTGTGTGTGAAGCTTGAGAAGGTGTGTGGCATGATTAGGTGAGTTTGCAACTCTATTTTTTGTCCATAACTTGAAGCAAGGGTGTCGGAATCGGACAAGACTATGACCATTGGATGTGTCTCATTGAGAGTGTTAGAAGATGTATTTTTTGGAGCATTTTTTATGGAATAATTGTAAAATGCCAAAAACTTGTAAAAATATTTATTCAACTGATGTAAAAATAAGGAAGAGTCTTCCTTATGTAGAATAGAATCTTATGTAATTTTTCTAGAATTTTTGGAAACTCCTAGATAGCATATTTTTAGAATAATAGAGGAAAGGACAAAAATTCAAGTGTGAAAAGGGACACTTGAAAATGTATATAAGACAATTTCCTCTATTATGGAGGGGTTGGTTAATCATTTGTTTACATGCTATCCAAGTGAATAGAGAGAGTTTCTTGCTGAAAATTGTGTTTCTCCTCTTTGTGTGGTTTCTTTGATTTGTGAAGTCCATTCCCTGTGTATCCATGGAGATTTGTGAACTTCTTTTGTGTATCACTGATGAATGTGTATGAAGAGAGTTGATTGCTGATGTATTGAGTGAGAATCTGATGGAGAATGGTGCTGAAAGATGAAAATCGTCTGTTGGTATAGAATCGCGATTGTCTCGTTTGTATGGTACATGTAACTTTTTTTATTTTTAACTTATTAAATGTATTCTGCTGAGAAAATAGCATGTAATAGACACCAAGATTGTGGAAAATAGTGGAGATTTGCTCAAGATAAACCAAACCCTAGGAATTTCTCTTTATTTTCACTATTCTCAGAAATCCAGCCATTATTCTCTTATTTCTGGGATTCTATCATCTAGAAGGGGTTGTGGTCTCATGAATACTTCCAGGATTGACAAAATAAAGATGTATTGTTAATTCTTTATGCTAAATGATTGGAGAGGACAACTCCAAAGATCAATAACAAACATTTTTTGGCGTCGTTGTTGGGAAGTATATGAAAAGCTTCATTGAAGTTGGACCTTGCTGGATCTTCTATTGTTGATGGTAACAAACACATGGAAAAGGTAATACTCATTAATCAAGAAATGTGAACATGAAAAGGTAAGATGTCTTTGTTTGTCTTTTGGGAAAAGAAAGCAATAGATAATCTTTTTAGAGTTTGAAGTGCTGAAATTTTTGCAAATTGATAGTTGCTCATCTCATTCTTCAAGTAAAGTGCAGGTATGTGAAAAATTTGAATCAAGAAAGCTGAAGATAAGGTAACATGTGTCTATTCTTGCATTTTCAGAGTGCTTCTTGACCAAGTACTAAGCAAAAAGTGTTGATCTTGGGAAGATAACATGGTTGCATTAAGGAAAAGTCAAGTAAAGTAGCTAAATGCAAGTAGAAAAGATTCATTTGTTAACCAAGTCAAAGCATTAATCTTGAGAAAAAGCTAATTTGCATTTTGAAGAAAAAAATGTTTGAGTTTATCTTTGCAAAAATTGATACTTGCATTTCATAGCACAATTTTTCTTTGGGAACTTTTCTCATGAACTGTTTTGATAGCTAAAGCATCAGAGAGTGTAACCAATCCAGGAACACAGGATCAATAGATCTACAAACAACAAACCCTAAGTCAAGTGTTTACCTTAATTTAGGGTAAAAAACTAAAAAAAATTCATAAATTCATAAAAAATAATCAAACAAATTTCTTTTCTCTTTAGGAAGTTGGATTGAAGCTTTGTTGACAAGGGTAATAGGGACCAAGTGAAAGAAAAGCAAAAAATTGTCAAAAAAAAAGAAAAATGGAAAAACACGATTCTCTGCACAGGATCGCGATTTTCTGAATACTGTTGTGATTTTGATGTAAAATTTCAAGTGATTGTTGAATTGGAGTTAGTAAAGGGTACTGAAGGGGAACAAGAGAAAAAAATACTCAAATTTGCACAAAATAGAAAGTACAAAAAAAACACGATTCTCTGCACAAAATCGCGATTTTTTGTAAGAGAAAAATTTTCTGCAATTTTCAGCATATTTGGGTTTGTGGAGAAAGGTAATTGCATGAGATTTCATCAATATTGAGAAAGAGAGGGAAGTTAATTTCCAAAGAAGCAGGGAGAGTGAGTATCAAGTGAAAGAGGTAGAAAAGGACAAAATCACGATTTTCATCAGTAGCTAAGGGGTGTGATTAATCAAGGAAAAATTAAGAATTGAGGATTAAAAATCATAAAGTTGGGGAAGGATGAAGGTGGACAAGTGAAGGAGTGAAGAACAGTGGAAATTGCACAGAATCGCGATTTTCTGGACACTATAAAATCCTGAAATTGCAAGAGAAACTCATTTGAGTGAATGTGAGAGAGAGAGAGAGCAAGGTAAAAATCACGACTTTCTGCAGCAAAGCATTTTGAAGAATTTTGCAACCAAGCAAGCAAGGTAAGAGGTCTCAACATTATTTTGTTGCATTTCTTTCCATTCTAGTGATCATATAACACAAAAAATAGAAAATAATAGAAAAAACACGGAATCGCGATTTTAGAATTCTGAAATTTTTGTAGAAAAATGAAAAGTTTTTAGAGAACACTTTCATTGCATGTTAAAAAATAGACATGGCGATTCTATAGGAGAAATAAAACTTTAAAAATCAATATCTAAAAATTTCCAAAAAAATTGAACAGGATCGCGATTCTGTAGTAAAACACAAAATCGCGATTCTCTGATCTAAAGACAAAATCGCGATTCCCAGAACGCGATTTTCATAAGAAAATCGTGTTATTTACGATTGTGAGCAACCACGATTGTCTGGGAAGAAAATCGTGGAAAATGGAAAACACGATTTTGAGTTCAAAATCATGAAAAACACGACTTTGAACTAAAAATCGTGGAAAACGCCATTTTCAACAGAAAATCGTGAAAAACACGATTTTGAGTAGAAAATCGTGAAAAACACGATTTTGAGTAGAAAATCGTGAAAAACACGATTTTGAGTAGAAAATCATGAAAAACACGATTTTGAGTAGAAAATGTGAAAAACACGATTTTAGTCAGAAAATCGTGGAAAACATGATTTTGGTCAGAAAATCGTGAAAAACACGATTTTGAGCAGAAAATCGTGAAACACACGATTTTAGTCAAAAAATCGTGAAAAACACGATTTTAGTCAGAAAATCGTGAAAAACACAATTTTGAACACAAAATCGTGAAAAATTAATTGAATGATCCTTAGGTCTGGGAACAAATTAAACACACATACTAAGCAAGACTTAGGAAGGAAGGAAATAGACCCAGTGGAAGAGGAAGTGCAAAAAAGAAATCTAGGGCAAGAAAACAACATGGAAAATTTAAATGAAACAAATGAGCCCATTGAAACTGGGGATTTTAGGAATATCCTCAAATACATGTATACAAATAGGTTTGGAACCTATGTATATCAGGATGGAATGCATAAGTTTCTCATTAGATTGAGAAACTTAGAAGTTCCCCTGAACATAACCCTAGTAGCTCAATTCAAGGATGGTAGATATGAAGATAGACAAGGATGTGTATATATCTTCTCACAAGACCCAGAAAATTCAAATGATTTAGGGCAATGTGCAGACAAGAGACCTTGGGAACAAAACCTAGGACAATCAGAATTACCAAGACCACATGAAAACTACACTAGTACTGAGCAACAACAAGGGAGGAGAACACAGGGTTCCCCAAATCCTTTTGAAAAGGAACCAGAAGGATTTAATGAATTTCCACTAAGAAGAAGACATTATTGGCAATATCAGGGTAGAATAAGATTGTGTAGAAGGAAGAAAGATACAAGATGAGAGCTATGTACCACAAGAATTCAAAGATGAAGAATTTGAGCCCTATGGGTGGAATCAAATTTTGGCTACTATGGATCTAGCTAGGGATGAGTACGTAGGAGTGGAATTTCAAAATGAAGAAGGGTATGATGTATTTCACATTGGAATACAAATGATAAAGATATCCAGAACAGAAGAGGATAAAGAAGAAGAAATGATCATAAAAGATGGGAAAACACAATATTTGGAAGATGTAAAAGCTGAAGATGCAATAAAAGATAAGATCTCAAGTAAATATAAGAAACACAAACATAAGGAAATAGAAAAAAATCAAGAGGATGAGAAAAAGGAGAAGGGAACAAATAAAGATCACCAGTTTGATGTACCAGCAAATTTCAAAACTTATGAAGTAGAAGACATACTACTTCTAAAAATGAAACCAAATAGAGAAAAGAAGAAAGGAGAAGCTTATGACAATGAAGAACAAACCAAGAAGGTTGTGATCACTCAGGAAGATGGAGAAGAAAGACATATTGTAATAGCTGATGATATGACAAACCAAGAAGAGGAGGCACTAAGAAGTTTGGCAAAAAATTATAGGGATGTATTTGCTTACAGCTATAAGGATTTGAAAGGAATTGATCCAAAAATCTGTGAGCATAAGATTCCTATTACACCTGATGCAAAACCTAGCAAACAGAGACATTAGACATTCAATGATAAATACTATGCTAAAATCAAAGAAGAAATCGACAAGCTGTTGGCAGCCGATTTCATCTATGAGATTGAGTATACAGAATGGATATCTCCTATAGTTGTGGTACCAAAAAAGAATGGAAAACTTAGGGTATGCATTAACTTGAAAAAGGTGAATGCAGCAACTATAAGAGATAGTTATCCATTGCCAATAACAGATCACCTCCTAGAAAGAGTTGCAGGGAAGGAGGTTTATAGTTTTTTAGATGGTTTTTCAGGATACAATCAGGTACCTATAGCATTGGAAGACCAACATAAAACTGCCTTCTCCACAGAATGGGGAATTTATGCTTTTAGGGTTATGCCCTTTGGGTTAACCAATGCCCCAGCAACTTTTCAGAGGTTGATGTGTCATATCTTCAAAGAATTCCTGAGGAATGTAATGGAGATTTATGTAGATGATCTTTGTACTTTTTCATTAAAAAGACAAGATCACTTGCAAGATTTAGAAAATATATTCAAGAAATGCAAAACATACAGAGTATCTTTAAACCCAGAGAAGTGTGTATTCTTTGTGAGGCAAGGAAGGATGCTAGGTCACCTAGTCTCTAAAAATGGAATTTCAACTGATGAGAAGAAAATAAACGCCATAATAGAACTTCCAAAACCAACAAATGTAAAGGAACTTCAAACTTTCATGGGACATTGTGGGTACTATAGAAAATTTGTATACAAGTTTGCTGACATAGCCAAACCCTTATATGCCCTAATTACAAAGTTTGAGTGGACCAAGGAGTGTGACCAAGCTTTTGAAACTTTAAAAACTTGTTTGGTAACAGCCCCAATTCTAAAAACACCTCAGTGGGATAAAATTTTTCATGTTCATGTGGATGCTTCAAATTATGCTTTGGGATGTGTGTTGGCACAACCAATAGAAGGGAGCAAGCTAGATTTTCCAGTGGCTTATGCTAGTAGGCAACTAAATGTAGCAGAGAAAAATTACACAACCACTGAGAGAGAAGGGTTGGGAATGATATTTGCTGTAAAAAAATACAGACATTACCTTTTGGCCAACAAGTTTAAGTTCTTCGTAGACCATCAAGCTTTACTATATTTGGTAAACAAACCTTGTCACACTGGAAGAATAGTCAGATGGTTCCTCTTACTTATGGAGTTTGAGTTTGAGGTGGTAGTCAGACAAGGAAAAACACATTTAAGAGCATATCATCTGTCTAGAATCCAGTCTAAAGAGCCCAGTTCACCTTTGGATGATGACCTGCCAGATACTTATTTGTTCAAAATAGAAAATGTTCCTGAGTGGGCTATGACTTTAGTACCATTATTAACCATGGGACCTTGTAGAACATTTGGAAACAACATACACTTAGTATTATAGAGCAGGAATTTTATGCTGCTTGTAGGGCACTTGTATCATCTCAACCATGTGGGCATATTGGAATAGTGTACTCCTGAAGAAGAGCAACAGGAATATCTTAAATGAGCTCATTGTTGGAACCCATGCACTCATGCTTCCAGGGTAGTCACCCTAAGTAATCTTAATAGGATGGGGGTACATTGGCCTAATAAGATTCAAGATGTAACAAAATACACTGCTAATTGCTGGAAGTGCCAATCATTGCAAGATGCAAAATTCATAGCCCTACATTGGTTTCAGAAAAATCCGGAATGGAGTGAAAAGATTATTGAAGAGTTGAAAAGGAAGAAGAAAGGAAAGCAAGTAATAGCTGGTGTAGAATCAAAAAATCTACAAGTAATCTCTGAAGAATATCAATCGATAGGAGAACAATTGTATAAGAGAGGGATGGATGGATACTTAAGAATTTGTGTTCCTGAGGATAAATATCTGGACATGTTGGAAATGGCACATTCTGGAGTGGCAGGAGGACATTTCTCAAGTGATAGAACAGCTAAACTCATATTATATTCTGGTTTTTGGTGGCCAACCCTATTTCCTGATGCAAGAACTTATGTAAAAAGATGTGACATCTGTCAGAGGGTGAGTCAACCAAATAGAAGAGACAATATGCCATTAATTCCATTAATTTCAGCCAGAGCCTTTAGTAAATGGGGTTTAGATTTTATTGGACCTATACATCCTTCAGCAAGACAATCACATGCTGAATACATAATAGTGGCTACAGATTATCTGACAAAATGGGCTGAGGCCAAAGCCACAAGAAAGAATGATGCTCAAACTACTGCCAGATTCCTTTATGAAAATATCATCACTAGATTTGGACTTCCAATTGAATTGGTAAGTGATAGGGGAACCCATTTTGTGAACCAAATCATAGAAAACATCACTGAATATTTCTTGATCAGTCACAGAAAGTCAGCCCCTTATCACCCACAAGCCAACGGGTTAGTAGAAAGTACTAATAAAGTACTTTGCACTGTGTTATCAAAATTAGTTAACACAAACAGGAATGATTGGGATTTACAACTTAATCATGTCCTATGGGCTTATAGAGTGGCTTATAAAACTGCAATAGGAAATACACCATTCAATCTAGTATATGGACAAAATGCAGTTCTACCTATGGAATTTCTCATTCCAACATTAAAAGTAGGTAGTCACTATAATTGGACTGGACATGAACTATCAGAGAGAGTAATAGAATTGGAAAAATTGGGAGCCTCTAGACTCCAAGCCATTATGAGTTTGTATGTGGACAAGAAAAGGCAAAAGGCCTATCATGATGTTCATATAAAAGAAAAAGATCTACAAGAGGGAGATCTAGTTCTGGCTTACACAGTTAAAGAACATCAGAAAAAGTTTCAGAAAAAAGGACATGGACCATATATTATACATCAGATAAGCAACAGTGGAGCCATTGAACTAGCTAACATAGATGGAGAGATCATGCCAAATTTCATAAGTGGATGTAGAATTAAGAGGTATGATTGTCCATTGACTGTTGATGAATGGAGAAGGTTGCAACAAGCTCAAAACAGGAAAAGAGAAGAGGAAGACATTAGAAAAGAGGCTCAACAGGAAGCAAAGGAAAGGATAAGAAAAACCCAAGATCTTAGGGAAGTGCATGATGAATATGAAAACCAAATTGTCACATTTGCTCTAAATAAAGGGATTAATCCAGATCAGCATCATTGGGCTGCAAATGGATTGGGTATACCATTGTGTATGATCATGGAGAGTATCAAGAACTATCAGATGGCAAGAGTTGGACTACCTCCAAACAAATATTTAGAGTATGAAGAGGATATTAATGTAACCAAAGAACTATTTGAGAAAGTCAATCCAAAGTGGAGGAATAGATGGTTGGATACAAATAAAGAATGCAAAAAGATATGGAAGGATGCACCTCTTCAATTGAAAATTAATCCAGCTTATTGCCCTGTAGCTAGAAGAAGAGAATGGACAGTTTTCTGGGAAAGAAGGAAAGAAGGTCAAATCCCACCCAAATGGCTGAATTTCCCAAAAATAGCAAGTCCAAAGGCAAGTACATGGCCTACCAAAAAATATATGGTGGATACAGCTGAGTCAGTTATTGCTACATACAAAGATGTGAATGACCCTGCATGCATTTTTTTTATCAGAATAATGAGATTAATTTTGGCATGTATAGAGACATATACAGATACAGATGTCAGAATATTAAATTACATTGGCTTCAACTCTTCTACCAATGCATTATTATTTGATCTCAGTGAAACACCTGATAGAATCTGTTTGATGGCATATTATAGCAAAATTATATTTTTGGGCAGTCACTATTTACAAATTTTTGAAGATGCATTCGATTATGGGTTTTTTGAAAGAGAATCAGAGATATTCGGGAACTTGTCAGTGGTCACCAAGTCTTGTATTACAGCATATGAAGCCGCCTACACAGAGTACTTGAAAAAGGATGTCATTGATAAACCAGAAGCTGCTGTACAGTGGAGAAAAGCATTGTTTGAAATGGTGAATAACTTGAATGTTACTGAAAGAAGGAGTCATGATCTAGTGTCACAAGTCTATCAAAGAAAGAAAAAGTGAAGAGAGTTTGCAGGATGTGTGAAGCGGGAAAGTCTTTTGTCAGGAGCCAAAAGGTTTAGGAGGGGAGGAAATGTTAGAAGATGTATTTTTTGGAGCATTTTTTATGGAAAATAATTGTAAAATGCCAAAAACTTGTAAAAATGTTTATGCAACTGATGTAAAAATAAGGAAGAGTCTTCCTTATGTAGAATAGAATCTTATGTAATTTTTCTAGAATTTTTGGAAACTCCTAGATAGAATATTTTTAGAATAATAGAGGAAAGGACAAAACTTCAAGAGTGAAAAGGGACACTTGAAAATGTATATAAGACAATTTCCTCTATTATGGAGGGGTTGGTTAATCATTTGTTTACATGCTATCCAAGTGAATAGAGAGAGTTTCGTGCTGAAAATCGTGTTTCTCCTCTTTGTGTGGTTTCTTTGATTTGTGAAGTCCATTCCTTGTGCATCCATGGAGATTTGTGAACTTCTTTTGTGTATCACTGATGAATGTGTATGAAGAGAGTTGATTGCTGATGTATTGAGTGAGAATCTGATGGAGAATGGTGCTGAAAGATGAAAATCGTATGTTGGTACAGAATCGCGATTGTCTCGTTTGTATGGTACAGGTAACTTTTTTGAGTTTTAACTTCATAAATGTATTCTACTGAGAAAATAGCATGTAATAGACACCAAGATTGTGGAAAATAGTGGAGATTTGCTCAAGATAAACCAAACCCTAGGAATTTCTCTTCATTTTCACTATTCTTAGAAATCCAGCCATTATTCTCTTAGTTCTGGGATTCTATCATCTAGAAGGGCTGTGGTCTCATGAATACTTCCAGGATTGACAAAATAAAGTATTGTTAATTCTTTATGCTAAATGATTGGAGAGGACAACTCCAAAGATCAATAACAAACAGAGAGCTTCAAAATAACCCCTATTGACCATATTGCAAGTTCGAAGTTGAGAGAAAAGTTTGTTTTTATGCTTATATTGTTGCAAGTATGGCGACACCATTTTCACTTTCGTAGGTGATGTATGTGATGGATTGCACTCATTTGCATGCAGTGTTAACTACCCCACTTCATTGACCATTACTTAAGTGCAATTCTTCATACACTTGGTTAGGTTTATGATACTTCTAGGATTGATAATTTGAATCTGTAATCATCCCCACCATATCCACTTGTTGGTGATCGAGGTATAGTCTCTTTCATTGCAAGTCCCCAGGTCATTTCTTAGGTACACATAGTATTAAGAGCAGTTACCAAACCATCAAACTTAGGCAAAAAGATTCAAAGACAATGAAGAGATAGCTCCTCACTTGGCTTTTGTACACCAGCTCCCACCATTTGATCTTGTAGATTCTTTATGTAAGTGATAAATGAAAGAAGTTGGAGAAGGTTGGAGAGTTTTGGAAAAGTGAGTTGTCAAGTGATGAAGTTGGTCTAACAAACCAGCATAGAACCAGCCCTAGCTCTTTAAATATGTAAAGCATAGGACCTTGACTAGCTCACAAAAACCTTCTAAAAAAGGATGGAAGTTATGACTTCAAGCACTCAAAGCATAATAACAATTAAAAAGAAATCGCTTTACAGAGTTTCATAAATAACGGTGGCTTGCTAAAATGCATAAAAGCCCTAATTTATAGCAACCAATGAGGAAGCAATCACCTTAACCCTAATTTGATGTCATCCTGATTTTTCAGGGATGTGCAGACAATGACCCTGAGACTATAAAACTCAGATATTTATGAAATTACTAAATTAAATGAATTGAAAATTTGGACACATAAACTAGATAGTTCTACCTTTGCAATGAATGCTTAAACATGTGATTTGGAGGTCTCTAGAGAGAGTAGCAATCTCTGCAAGTGGACTAAGTATGGGGAAGAAGGAATAGAGAATAGAAGTGGCACCAAGCAATGATCAAAGAGTATATGTATTGCTTCAAATCCACACTCTTCTTTTTGTAAAAATGCTTTGGGGTCTTTATGTAGACTCTTGAGGATATGAACATGCCTTTTTTTCATGAATTTGAATTCGAAATGAGGCGGGTTAGGTAGTTTAGATTGATTAGAATATTTTCCTACAATATAGAAAAAGAGAAAATTAAAGTCATATCTACTTCTTGATTGATTGATTGAGAATCAATCTTAAAAACTTCTAACTCGTGGCTTTTAAGCCTTTTACTCTTTCCTTTTACAAATTTTAATACCTTGAACCTTACAAGAAATGATCATAAGTGACCAACCAATTAATACAAAGAAATAATATGCACATAAGTGTTATTCATCAAGGTACATACATGGCACCATCCAAATGATGGATTTGATGTAGAGCATATCCTCCTCAAGCACAATGCAAGCTTGATGTTCCAACAGCTACCCCTCAAGCTAAAGTATGATTGATTCTTCTTTCTCTTATAGATTGAATATCTGCCATAGATTTGAATATACAAAGCGTTATCCCATCAAGTGCCTTTGTCATCATGTCTGCTATTTGCTTCTCAATAGGAACAAATGAAATGCCGGTTTCCTCTGCCATAAGCTTCTCTCTCACATAGTGGTAATGGACTTCTATGCATTTTGTCCTTGCATGAAAAATTGTATTTCAAGTTAGACGCATGGAACTTACATTATCTCCAAGTAAGTGAGGTTTGGAACTTACAGGTCCAAAATTTGAGTACAACTCCTTGAGCCATATTGCTTCTTGAGTTGCAATAGTTAGACCTCTATATTCTTCTTCAGCTAAAGATTAAGCAACTATTGGTTGCTTCTTGGAACTCCATGACACCAATTTTCAACCTACAGATGCTAAATGTCCAAAGGTACTTCTTTTATCATCCTTTGCTCCTACCCAATCTACATCTAAATAGATTTTGATATCTAAATCTAAAGAGTAAGGATAATACATACCTTCAATAAGTGTCCCTTTGAGGTACTTGAGTACTCTCTTTGCAGCATTTGTGTGTTGGCCTTCTAGGTGAGTCCATGAACTATTGGTGCAGGACAATCACCAATTGATGTTTTGACATGGAAATGAAGTCAAGGATTTGAGAAGAGAACAAGTTGTGAAGCATGAAGGAAGGACACATTCAGAATTTGGAAGATGTGTACACATATGAACATTATGTTAGAGATAGTTCACTTATATCTTTGAGTAGTCATAAGCTTGTAAATTTTTTTCTATATATATATACTTGGAAAATGTCGGGACAAGTATGAGAGAGAATGTAGAGTATGAGAATTGAGTAGAATTAGAAGTCATTAGACACTTATGAAGAGATTAGAATAGCTCTCTCATCTAGATGTAATTTTTGTCAGAAATGAAGAGAAGTTGCGCCCAACTTTTCTGTGCATTCTCCTTCTCTGCTTGATCATTTCAAGAATCCTTTTGTAGATGTCTAAGTTCATAGTTAATGGGTCTATGGTTAAAGTTTGAGAGCCTAATTGTAAACAGGCTGTGAGAATTATGAGTAGGAACATTTATCTGTAAAAGAGTGTTCACAGTTTTCTGAAACAGGCGCATTTTCGATGGTCAATGATTTGATCATTTCTCACTGCACAGATTAAATTTTTGCATGAGTGAGGACTCAAAATCTAAGTTGAGAGGTAAGCCATCTATGGCTAAAAGCATTTGCTTAAACGGGTTCTAGTTTTGGAGAACCATGTCTTAGAAGTTGCAGGTGTCAAAGTCGACTATACAAAGAGATAGTTTCAGACATACGTAGATTGTTTTGCCTAAAAGTGTTTTAACTTGGAGGAGGTGCGCAATCACTAGGCAAAACATTCTACAAAGTTTTATCAAAAACTTTACAGGAATGATTAGTCAATGAGTGATTAAGGTGCAACAGACTTTTTTGAGAAATGACTTTCTTCACAGTTAGCTAATTTCTTGATAATTTGGTGCTTGTCTTCCAAAATTGGTTGGAGTTTAAAGTTATTCTTGATATAGAGGTGGTCTAAAATCAAGGATAGCTTGTTCTTTTGGAGATTAACACTCTCCATCAGTGGTATCAGAGCAGGAAGTATCAAAATTGAGGAAAGGAAGACTCCGACTACTGTAGACATACAAAATTCAACATCTGAAGGTTCAAAAGGTGAAAGCTTGAAGGCAAAGCTTGAGAAGGAGGTCATACGACACCAAGGAAGACAAAAGGAGTGTCATTCAAAGTAAAGGTAACCTTATACTTTATAAAGATTGAAGAATTCAATATACAGGTGAAGAAAAGATGGGAGATTCTCTTCAGATAGAGAAATTGGATAGAGAGAACTATCCAGCATGGTCAATGAGGATGGAAGCTCATCTAATGAGCAAAGACTTGATAGGTTATATTACAGGTGAAGAAGAAAAGCCTCAATTCAGAGATCCTAGTGTTCCAACTAGGGAGGAATTATCAGATTTGAAGAATTGGATGAAGAGAGATGCTCAAGCTAGGAGCATTATCTATATGGCAGTCAATGATTACTTGCTACCTCACATTAGAGGTCTTGAAAGTGCAAGTGATATATGGAATGCTTTGGAGGAGCATTTCCAAAATACCACAAAGTCTAGGAAGGCATTCTTGTGGGAAGAATTTACTACATTCAAGAAGAAGGCCTCTCAATCCATCTCAGATTATGTAACCAGAATGAAGGACATTGCAGATGCATTAGGAGTTGTTGATGAAGACATTGAGGAGGATAAATTGGTAAGGCAAATCCTCACAGGTTTGAAAGGTGATGACAAATGGAAGCCATTCATTCTATCTGCTGAATTATAACTTGATCATTTTACTGCTGACTTAAATCAGTTGCTAGGACATATGTTAACCTTTGAGCAGGATGTCAAAGGTGAAGGTGACAAGAGTACAGGTCATGCAATGTACTCAAAGGATAAGAAGAAAAATAGCAAAGGAAAACAACAAGCAAATGAAGATGAAGGCACAACTAGTCAAGCCAACTTCCTAAGAGGAAGAGGAGGTGGCAAAGGTAGAGGAAGAGGCAGGAATAATAAAGATGGAGTCAAAGCTTGCTGGATTTGTGGTAAGACAAATCATTTAGCTAATGATTGTTGGCATAATACTCAGAGTAATGGTGGATATAACCAGAACTTTAATTCAAGAGGAAGAGGTGGCAGAAATCAAAGAGGTAACTTCAGAGGAAGAGGTAGTAGGGGTTACTTTGGAAGAAATGCAGGTAGAGGATTCCAAAGTCAACAATACAATAATACCTACTATAATTATGCTTCAGATCAGAAGGAGGATTCAACATTGATAACGAATGCAACTTGTGAAAGGCAAAGTGAAGACCAAAGAGTCTTCTATATTGACTCAGGGTGTAGCAATCACCTGAGTGGTAACATAGCATTGATTACTGATTTGGAAAATTAGGTATCTAATCATGTTGTTCAAACAGGTGACAATACAAAGCATAATGTGAAGTCAATTGGATCTGTAAAGGCCAAGGATGGAAGTACTCTCTTGAGTAAGGTCTTGTATGTTCCTACAATTCCTAAGAATCTGATAAGTGTAGGACAAATTGTTGAAAAAGGTTATGAAGTTAGATTCACTAATGAAGGAGTGTTTGTGGAAGACCCTAGCAATGGGTATAAACAAATTGTTTCAGGAAAGAAAGAAGGAAGGTTGTTCACATTGAAGATTCAAGCTAATGTTCGTCATGCCTTGTTCACTTATGGAGGACATCAGATCTTTGAGTTAGATCTTTGGCACAAGAGGCTTGGACACTTCAATGAAAGAGGTATCAAAGATATGATTAACAATGGTTCAATGCTTGGATTGCCTAATGTTGCAGGTCAACATATGACATACAGATGTGAGGCATGTCAATTAGGTAAGGCTCATAAGCAATCTTACTCCAAGCATGGTTTCATGTATTCAGAGAAGCTTGAGTTGGTACACACAGATGTGTGGGGACCATCAAAGGATTTCAGTATCAATGGTTCAAGGTACTATGTGATTTATGTTGATGATGCTACTAGATGGATTACTATCTATGTGATCAAAGATAAGTCAAAAGTATTCAATACATTCAAACATTATCATGTGTATGCAGAAAGAATTACAGGTCATAAATTGAAGAGACTAAGGTCAGATGGAGGGGGAGAGTATTTCTCTAATGATTTCAGTGATTACTTGTGGAATGCAGGTATAAAAGGGAAATCACTTGTAGGTACTCTCCTCAACAAAATGGTGTAGCACAGAGAAGAAATAGAACTCTTGTTGAGTTTGCAAGGTCAATGATGAAGGAGAAAAATTGCCCAAATTATTTGTGGGCTGAGGCTATAAATACAGCTACTTATTTGGTCAATAGGCTACCATGTAAAGCTTTGCAGGGTATGACACCATATGAGGCATGGTGGGGTAAGAGACCTACCTTGGATCATTGCAAAGTATTTGAATGTTTGGCATATGCATATGTGCCATCACAATTAAGACACAAGTTAGAACCTAAAGCTGAAAAGTATGTATTCATTGGTTATGATGACAAGCAGATGGGTTATAGATTGTGGAGTCCATCCACAAAGCAATTCATTGTGTCTAAGGATGTTACATTTGATGAGCAAGGTACTTGGTATGCAGGTACAATCAATATTAATACAAGTGATGAAGAAGTTGTGAGTCAAAAGAAGGGTAAATCAAATGTTCAGATATTTGATGAAGAAGAGAATAATGAAGTGCAGGTTGAAGTTGAAGAAATGCCAAGATTTGATCCTGAGTGTGAAGAACCAGAAACCTCAAGGAGTGGAGAACTTAGAAGGTCATCAAGACACAAGTGGCAACCTACAAGGTATAGCTATGATACTTCTTTTTTAGCTACCAAAGATTATGCTTACATGATAAAGCCAGATGAAGATCCTTCCACATATGAAGAGACAAAAGGTAAGGAAAATTGGGAGAAAGCTATGCAGGAAGAATATGATGCATTAATGGAGAATCAAACATGGGATTTGGTTCCTAAACCAAATAGTCAGAAGATCATTGGATGCAAATGGGTCTACAAGACTAAGAGGTTTGGAGGTGGAAGTGTGTCTAGGTATAAAGCTAGACTTGTTGTGAAAGGGTTTGCTCAAACATATGGTATTGATTATGATGAGACCTATAGCCCTGTGGCAAAGATGACAACCATCAGGACACTCATAGCTATTGATGCATGTAAAGGTTGGAAATTATGTCAATTAGATGTGAAGAATGCTTTTTTAAATGTTTACATTTCAGATGATGTTTTCATGGAGCAACCTCAAGGATTGAGAGATAGAAGGTATCCAGATCATGTATGTAAGCTCAAGAGAGCTTTGTATGGGTTGAAGCAGGCCCCAAGGGCATGGAATTATAGACTTGTGAAGTTCTTGAAAGAACTTGGATTTCAAGTATCTAAGGCAGATAGTAGCTTGCTTGTTAAAGCAAGTGATGATGGGTTCATTTATATGTGCATATATGTTGATGATATAATTCTTATAGGTACAGACGAGAAAGGCATTCAAAGAGTAAAGAAGCAAATGGAGAAAGAGTTCAAAATCAGTGATTTGGGAGACTTGTCATACTTCTTGGGCATGGAGATTTCATACACGCAACATGGAGTGTATGTGACTCAAGAAAGGTATTTGAGAAACTTGTTAATCAAGTTTAAAACGAATGATTGCAGGGTAGCACCTACTCCAATGGAGGTGAATCACAAATTGAGCAGATATGGTGGAGAAGAATTCAAGGATATGAAGCTATATCAGAGTTTGGTTGGTAGTCTTATCTATGCTACATTAACTAGGCCTGATTTATTATATGCAGTTGGAGTTTTGTCTCAATTTATGCATTGTCCTAGGAAAGAACATTGGATTGCAGGTCAAAGAGTGTTGAGGTACATTAAGGGTACACTCAAAGAGGGTTTGTATTATGGTTTTACATCAGATACAAACATCAAAATATATAGTGATGTAGATTGGGCAGGTAACCATGATGATAGGAGATCAACATATGGATACTTGTGTTATGTGGGAGATAAGTTAATCTCATGGTGTTCAAAGAAGCAACACACAGTTGCTTTATCATCTCCAGAAGCTGAGTACAAAGGTATGGTTGAAGCTGCAAAGGAAGTGATATGGCTTAAGACTCTCATGAACAGTTTTGACACCATATAGAGTACACCTATCATTTATGGAGATAACATGAGTTCATTGTATTTAGCTGCTAATCCTGTGTTTCATGCAAGGACTAAACACATTGAGATTCAGTATCACTTTTTGAGAGAGAAGGTGATGGGTAAAGACATTGAAGTCATACATACTTCAACAAAAGATCAGATAGTTGATATGGTTACCAAAAGCTTAGATGGACCAAAGCTACAGAAATTCAAAGACATGGTAGGCATAAAGAAGATAGAGAAAACTTCAATTGATGATTGAGGGGGAGCTGTTGGTGCAGGACAATCACCAATTGATGTTTTGACATGGAAATGAAGTCAAGGATTTGAGAAGAGAACAAGTTGTGAAGCATGAAGGAAGGACACATTCAGAATTTGGAAGATGTGTACACATATGTACATTATGTCAGAGATAGTTCACTTATATCTTTGAGTAGTCATAAGCTTGTAAATTTTTGTCTATATATATACTTGGAAAATGTCGGGACAAGTATGAGAGAGAATGTAGAGCATGAGAATTGAGTAGAATTAGAAGTCATTAGACACTTATGAAGAGATTAGAATAGCTCTCTCATCCAGGTGTAATTTTTGTCAAAAATGAAGAGAAGTTGCGCCCGATGTTTCTGTGCACTCTCCTTCTGTGCTTGATAATTTCAAGAATCCTTTTGTAGATGTCTAAGTTCATAGTTAATGAGTCTATGGTTAACGTTTGAGAGCCTAGTTGTAAACAAGTTGTGAGAATTATGAGTAGGAACATTTATATGTAAAAGAGTGTTCACGGTTTTTTGAAACAGGCGCATTTTTTATGGTCAATGATTTGATCATTTCTCACTGCACAGATTAAAGTTTTGCATGAGTGAGGACTCAAAATCCAAGTTGAGAGGTAAGCCATCTATGGCTAAAAGCATTTGCTTAAATGGGTTCTAGTTTTGGAGAACCATGTCTTAGAAGTTACAGGTGTCAAAGTCGACTATACAGAGAGACAGTTTTAGACATAGGTAGATTGTTTGAATCATTTCTTATAATCTACTCAAGCTTTTGAAGTGTTTTAACTTGGACGAGGTGCACAATCACTAGGAAAAACATTATACAAAGTTTTATCAAAAACTTTACACGAATGATTAGTCAATGAGTGATTAAGGTGCAGCAGACTTTTTTGAGAAATGACTTTCTTCACAGTTAGCCAATTTCTTGATAATTTGGTGCTTGTCTTCCAAAATTGGTTGGAGTTTAAAGTTTTTCTTGATATAGAGGTGGTCTAACATCAAGGATAGCTTGTTCTTTCGGAGATTAACACTCTCCATCATGAACTGACTAAGCACTCCCACACTATATGATATGTTTGGTCTTGTGTCAGTAGCATATATCAAGCTACCAACTAATCTTTGATACTCTTTAGGATCATCAATATGGTCACTTCATAAACACTTAGTTTATGGTTCAAATCCAAAGGTATACCTGCAAGTTTTGTGTTCTCCATTCTGAACTTGTGAAGTAGTTCTTGAATATATCTTCTTTGAGTTAGATACATCCTTTCATTCATGTAAATCACTTGCATTCCTAGGAAATATGTGAGCTCACCTAAGTCATTGATTTTGAACTCCTCTTGTATGTGTCTCTTGATCCTTTGAATGTCATTCAAATCATCACCTCTCACAATAATATTGTCTATATATGCACATAGATAGGTAAACTCATTGTGATCCCTTTTCATGAATAAAGAAGGATTTGAGTTGCTAGGTTTGACCCTTGATTTTAAATGTATGTAACCAACCTGTATTTCCAAGCTCTAGGAGCTTGTTTTAATCCATACAATGCTTTCTTAAGTCTGCAAACATAAGACGTATGATTAGGGTTTTCACTTGGTGATTGTGACATGTATATCTCTTCACTTATCCAACCATTTAGGAATGCATTTTTCACATCAAGTTGGAGGAGTCTCCAATTTCTTCCATTAGCTACACTTATCAATGTTTTGATTGCAGTTATCTTTGCAGCTAGTGAGAATGTTTCCTCATAGTCTATACCATGAGTTTGTGAGCATCCTTTGGAAACTAATGTTTCCTTGTACTTGCAAATTGATCCATCTGAGTTTCTTTTAGCTTTGTACAGCCATCTGCAACCAATTACCTTTTGATTAGGTTGCACTGGAACCAAATCCCAAGTGTCTATCTCCATCAATGCATCTATTTCTTCTTTCATGGCCTTTTTCCAATTATGTTTTTTCTTTGTGTCTTCATAGGTTGATGGTTCCTCTAAAATTGAGTCCCTTGCCAAGTTGATTGAATGCTTTGTAACAAATATGGAATCATATTCATACCTTTCTGTTTGTCTTTTCTCCCTTGTTGACCTTCTAGTTGCTTGCTTGGAGCATTCTCCACACTCTTGCATCTTTGCTTTGTCTCTTGACTTCCATAGCTTTTAGTCCTTTTCCTTTTCATCTTGGTCATCATTTGCATCACTTCTTGGATCCTACAACTATGTATCATGCTTGCTTCCTAATTGATGGAAATAAAAATCAAGATTGTATGGTAGAGTTACCTTTTATTTGCCTTCATCATACCAAGACTTGTGTTCTTCAAACACAAAACCTCTACTTGTAGTGAATTGCATGGTTGAAGAATTGTAGAACCTGTAACCCATCTGATTTAAATCATACCCAATAAACACTATCTTTTTAGCCCTTTCATCTAGCTTACCTCTTAGTTATGATGGTACATGAACATAAGCTAAACAAGCAAACACCTTGCAATGTCCAAAACTAGGTTTTCTTCCATACCATGCTTCATAAGGAGTCATACCTTGAAGTTATTTGGTTGGTAGTCTATTCACAAGGTACACAATAGTAGCATCTGCCCCATAGATAATGTGGCAAACTCTTATCATCAAGCATTGTTCTGGATGATCCAACCAATGTCTTCTTTCTTCTCTCTGCAATTCCATTCAATTGAGGTAGTCACTTCCCTTTTGATACCTTTATCCTACAAGAACTCATCAAATTCTTTGGAGAATTATTCTCCCCCTCCATAAGATCTGAGCTTCTTGATTGATCTACCTATATGATTCTCCACATGTGCTAGATACTTTTTGAAGCAATCAGAGACTTCATTCTTATTGTTGATAAAGTATAGACTAGTCCGTCTACTATGGTCATCAATAAATGAGACATAATACCTTGATCCTACCAATCAAGGTTCTTGGCTTGGCCCCCATACATCTATGCACTAAGTCAAATAAGTTGTTGTAGATGTAGCCTTTCCTTCTTCTTTCATTTTATCTTCTTGTCCTTCTTATCTGCATATAGAGCACTAGTTGAATTACAATGATAGGACTTACCTTCCTTTATGCTATTATTGGACTCTTGATTGAAGATTTTTTCAAGAAAGATGTTGAAGTCTGGAGTTTGAGTTAGAAGGCTCTAGAGCTCCTTGGGCAATACTCTCTCCCCATGCTCCCCATGGGAGTTGAACCCAAGACCTCCTCCTTCACAACCTTGAGACTTAACCACTCGGCTAAGTGGATTACTTTTTTAAGAGACCTCATGAACTTATACTTAAGTTTAGTCTCAAGATCTTTGGCCATACACATGAGTGACCAAATGGTGTACCATTTCATATCTTTCTAAACTATCCAGACCCTTAGATCATAGACTTACTTTATTACAGATAGCCCCCTCCCCCCAAGCCCCATAGAAGGGGGCGAACCACCCTCTACACTCCCCCCATTAAGGCTCTATGGGGAAACCACACGATGCCAGAAAGCCCTTATTTTTGCCTTGAATGGCAACCCAATGGCCTGAAATTTTATGCCCTACATAGCCTAATGGATAGGCTCACAAAGATCATCTATAACCATCAAGGATCATACATAGACCTCATTTAACTTAGAATTTAGGGTTCCACAAATGTTCGGGCTCTCAAAATGGCTTCTCGTCATAATGGGGGCCTTACAACTTAGATCACCATGGATCATTTGTGGTCACTTGAGGGTAAAGTATTGAACATATCTAACACATAACACCAATGGGACCTCTAGTATCCCACAAATCAAGGATGGGGGTTAGACATGATTGAGCACTAGGAAATATTTTTTTAAATAAAAGTTTGCTCATTAAGATCTATTCTTTTGTTTAAGCTTGACTTGATTGAAATAACAATAAAAGGTGGGCATAACATATATGGGACCCCTCATATTCCAAAAAGTAGGGATGGGGGTTAGACATGATTGAGCACTAGGACATATTTTCTATAATAAAATTTGAGATCTAATCTTTCTTTAAGCTTGAATTAATTGAAAGTATGTTGAAGTTGTAGCAAGGAAAGACCAAAACCCTCACCACCTTGCATGGAGGCAAGAAGGAAGGCTCAAGAGTGACTCTCCTCTCATCCACCCCTACCTCCAACATGTTCAAGCCATTGGCATGAGACACATGCTATGCCACATGCTTGAAAACAAGGAGAATAGGGAGTCAAAGATCCTTGTACATGAGGAAAATACAAGCAAATGCAACTACACTACTCACACAAAGGAGAGACATGCATAGGCACACACACACCACTCTCACACACTCACAAAGACACAATACATGTAAATGTAAATAGTGTTGGAGTAAAAGAGAGCCTTCTTCCATTGATAAGAGATATTACATGAGAGCACATCGATCAAAAGCCCCCTTCTTTACAGAAATGATCTTCTATATATAGGTTAAGCTCTATTCCCCATGTGCTCTTTTGAAAAGTCAAAAAGTGAATCTCTCTCTAACTAACATATCTTCTAGGATATTCTAAGATCGTCTTGTAACCACCAAATCCCAAGAATATGCATGCGTGGAATTTCTACGTGGGATTTCCTTAGAAGGGCCAAAAAGGTGAGATATCCAAGGGTTACCTACACTATGGTATAAGAGAATATTAAAAAGTGCCCCTAAGAGAGTGTTCACATGTGACACTCAAATATATACAAAAATGCTGATTCTCATGGCCTAGGAAGGGTTCATATGCACAGTTGTGGATGTGCGCATACCCTACAACCCAACACTCTACCCCCTCTAGTCTTTGTCGTCCTTGACAAAGCTAAAGAAGAAGAGCATACATAATTGAACTGGTCCAAGGTAGGGTCTTTCAAGTCTGGAAATCTTCTGGTCTTCAAAATCTGCAATTCTATAGCACTTCCAATCTGCAAGCCATCAGTCCTTCCTTCAATCTGCAAATCTTTAGTCTTCAGAGCTAGGCGACACAATCGTCTTGGGGGGGCAGTCAGCCTAGCATACATCGCACTGGGTAGTCCTATGTAGGACTAGTGAAGCCTTTTCAAGGATCTCCTAGACATGAAATTAAAACATACATAAAGCAAGTAGACTCCTTCTCAAAAATGAAGTGTACTATAAACACTCACTCCAAATTTAGTTTCCACTTCAAGGAGCATCCATTCTTACAAGACTTGCTCTTCTAGAGAGAAGTCCGCGTGAAAATCTTCTTGTTCCTACGATCCAAAAAATGATAGCCCAAAAAGCAAGGAGCCCAAAATGTAAAGCATAAGATGAATGTGGTTTCAAGCTTAACTTATGTTCCTGCCCTCATTTATACTATGCTCATATAAGCAAGCTTGCTAATTAACATGAGTATTATGCGTTCAAAAAAGGATTAAGCAATAGTGCACAGTACAATATGGAAAAGAGGTTTTTGCATAGACTTAATTTTCAACAATACATGGGTTTGGCCAATACCAAATCAGATGTATAACAGAGTTACAGTAAGCACAATGTCATTCAAGCATAAGGACAATATAAAAGTGATGTAATTTATCAGCACTCTTATTATCCTTCAGCATTTATGAAAATTCAAACAGTGTCTCTAGAGCTATTCCTAAAAAGCTCAGTATAAAATCATCTATAGGCATCAAGGAGGATCAATGCTGAAGTTCTGCATGTGTTGGCCTGCAATGCATTAAGCCTTAAATGAGCATTGTGAAACCAGAGAGTTACTTCCCTAGCACAAAACAATCACTCAATCCTTTGTGAGTTTCATACTTAAATAGTATAGAACATGTTTGAATCTACACAGTGTCTCCCTAGAACAAGATTTCCTCAAGACATTCATCTCCCACAATGTAGAGCTTAGAAATCAAGGAACCGATTCAAAGAAAGAACCTATAGTTTCTTCATTCATTATGCCACGACTAATCCCAATGTGTAATCAAGTAGGTGTGGGTGTGACATAATAAAACAAAAGATAGATGTTACATTTTCAGTCTATCAACCAAGAATAGGACAGAGTCATCTTGTCACCATTATCATTGAAAACAACCACTTACTATGGAACCAAAAAATGGCTTTTAGATCTATCCTTCACATAATATTAATCTATGACAGCACTTCCAATATAATTCGCTTATGAATTTTTTATAAGTCCGAACAGCCCCCATTACAAAACAAGATCTATCATAGTCTGCAACCAACCACATCAGAACATTAGCTTAGCATTTTAGCACAGAGAGAAAAAAGGAAGGCAAGAATTGTAGTTCAAATGAGATTTGATACTTTCTTTAAATCAAAGCAGCGTGTCAAATTTCATGGTCCAATCTTGCTCTCTTTAAACACTGAATACTATACGATTTATCCCTACTCTGCAAAGAAAAACATGCAAGGTTAGGCCAACCTTCAGATTTGTATATGAGTTCCACGTTTCGAATTTCACAATTGATTTCCATTAGACAACAGTAAGACTGATATCACGTGCCAATCAAAAGATATTTGAGGGCACAACCGCCTTGAGGATGAAAACCAATCTTAAATATGCCAAAATCAAAACATATTGTGTTGAAAAAACATTTGTAGGTGTGACATGTTGTATTGCAAAGTATGTTGCTCTTTTTAGTATAGTGAATGAATGTGCCATTGCCTATGCTTCTTGATTAGAGAATATAATTCTCTTGCAAACCTTGAAGCTGCATAATAGGATGAGGAGTTTGTGTGCCAATTGGATAGTCAGATGAGTTCAAAAAATGATGATGAGAGAGTGACGATTTCAACACATAATTCGAACATGTGTGAGTTTCAATACTTAGCTGTATTTCAAAAAGATGCAGTCTGTGAATAACATACATTCTTACACTTGATTTTCCATGTGCATAGCATGGTGCCATACAATGAAGATCATAGTCTTTTTAAAGATGGCACTACCTATGGACGCCATCCCCCAAGTAGGGAAGTCACCTTTCCATAACCAATAACATCCCAATACCCATCTAGTTGGAAACCAATTACACTTGTGTGCATATGTGGATAAAAACAATTAAAAAAAAACGCATGCAATCATTAGAAATTCCTCATAAGTTCTTCCCATCACTGCTCTAGCAAAGGAAATTGTGGTAATAAACATAGAGCCGAAACACTCCAATAGTCTTATTTACTGATTCAAATAGGAAACAAGAGCACCACATGATGGTGGGGATAGTAGGAATTATCTCCGCATAATGGCTAGTCATAGACTACCCAAAGTAAGTCATCCCATTAACCTCAAATACCATCAATAACTCTGGTGTGTGCACCCTAAAGAGTTCCCACCATACAACCAAGTTCTTATTTATATCAGATAGCAACCACCCCACATGTAAGCGCTTTTGAAAATGTGTTCAAAACTATTGTCACCCCTATGTGATCCTTCATACCTACAACTAGCCCCAAACCAAGACGCAAACATCTTGTGAACAAATAATCCTGTGAGAGTTTTGTTGAGTTACAAACCTCTCTAATCTAGTTGTGTCAATAATGGCCTGATTCATGAGTTTTGCACATTAACAATTATATTTTTCATTCAAAACACACCATATGAACAACATCAACAACTTCTCAAACAAAGAACCAAGCATTATACTTCTCAAAGTCTATTGAACATGTGCATCAAGCCCTAATCTTCCAGCCAACTGATGCAGGTGAACACCTATCACAGGGTGCGGAGAAGTCCCAACAGAGAGGACCTTTGATACTCAAAGTATGAGAGATTTTTACAAGGGTTGAGGGATCATAGATCAAGTCAAAGCTCAAAAAATTGGAGCTATGGAGGATAAGCAGCCATAAACATAGTCGGAGACAAGAAGCCCACACCAATCGTTGAGGTCGGCTGGTAACAATGCCCCTCAAAGACTGATTGCAAGGCATTTTGAGCAGAGGGAGCACCCAACCAACCTGTGGAGGAAGGCCACGTATGACAAGCACTGTAGCATGATCTCAAAGTTACATTGATAGCAAAGATGAATGAAGGATAGTTATGCCTCTCCAAGCCCACACACAGCCGGAACAGAAGTCATAGGGTAGTTGGAGAGGGCATCACCCCACATACAACAGATTTTGTAAGAAAAGAGGAAGCCATCAGGGGTTGGACCCCACAATAATGCAATGCTCACGAGCCACAAAGGTTGGAAGGCACCAGTACGACCCCAACTCCAGGAATATGAGCTTTTGAGGAGCATGTAACAACATCGTGTAGAGAAACTCACTCCATGGCACGTTAGAAGACTTGTGACTCGGCCGAGCACAACCCAATAGTAGAAGTCACAGGAATGCGCGTAAACTAGGAGCTTCTATTACCACAATAGTGTAATAGCTCACTTCACACACGAATGCATAGTAGTAGGACTGGTAATTAATCCGTTGCGTGAAGACGGTTGCAGAGTGACAAGCAAGCATTAGACCAAACATGTACGTGGTTGGAGTCTAGCAAAGATGAAAGGAGAAGCTAGAGCAGAAATATTGTAAGGGGAAGTTCATGGGAATCATAATGATCCTTCCGAATAGAAAAGAAGACTCATAGTGGCCGATAAACATGCTAATCCAAGGTATCCAAAGAAGAGGGGAGGACCCCTATCACCCAAACCCACCATGGAAGCATATACCGAGCTCGAGGGAGAAGCCCATGCACTCACAACGGGAGCTCAAAGCAAACTCGAACCCAAAGAAGAAACTATGATAGGCAAGCTCGACCCCGAGCTGAAGAAGCCTGAGTGGGAGCACGCACCCGACATCCACAACACTGACAACAAGAAAATGAGAGGCAACGTGCAATGATCAATGATCAAGTGGGAGCAAATGCTCAACCCCGAGCTGGAAAGGTCTGTGTAGGAGCAGATGCTCAACCCCAATGTGGCTGCGTAGAGGCATAGGGAAGGAGCATCAAGTATGGTTGACGCCTCAGCCCGCGAGTGGAGAGAGGAAGGAAGTTGACTCTCCCCACAAATGGAGAGAGGAAAGCGGAGTGGGAACATGCACGCTCAGCCGAAAAGTCACAACGACTCCTTACATGGTGGGTAGGTAGACATCAAGACACCAGAGTTAATTCTCTCATGCACTAGCCATACGGCTGTCAGCGCCAACTTTAAGTTTGATTTAGAGTAAAGATATTCCCCCCTTAACATTTTTAACAGGTATACCATTAAAAGAAGAAACCAAGAGTTCAGTTCGTGGGGTTCAAAGTGCCCAACTTCCAGGACTCATTCTCTTTGTTTGTGTGGAGTTTTCTTGAAACAAAATGAACAAAAGGAAGGGGCAAAACAAGGACATACCCCCATCCCTCTATCCAATGCAATCACTCTCTTTAAGAAATGTCAATGATGGGAAAGTGATGCCAACATGAGTGTAGGAGGGTGTGTGGATGTGTGAGAGAGAGAGAGAGGGACAAGGGGGTTAGGGGTGTTTTTATGCATCAAACAGAAAGGAACTAAATGTTGAGAGTTCCATGCTCCACCCTTTTGTCCAAAGCTAGAATCATTCACATGCAAGGGAATTCTCCCAAACTCCATATAAGCAAGGCCTCCCTTCACTCCACACAAGTAATTCCACTCTAGCTCATTGTCAAGAGAGTGCATCCTCTCCTCATGGAGTCACCATGCTCATAGAGCAATCTTTCTAAGTTCATCTCCATTTTAATTCATTCATCATGTTTTGTTATCTTTTGTTCCTTCCTCCATAGCTTGTTAGATTTGTGCACGTGAGTAGAGTAGGAGTAGTTCTTTGTTATTTCAACATGGTATCAGAGCATAGGTTAATTGTTTTCCCTTTGGAGTTATGTTTTTATTATCTTCATCATTAGCATGTTTTTCTTTCTTAATCCCTCCTTCCCTCCCATATTTTCTTCAATAAGAGTGCTTCTAAGAACTTCCAATTTTTCTTATCATATTCAACAATTTCTCTTTAGCTTATTACTTTAGATATTTTCATCTTAAAGTGCTTTTTCGCATTATGATTTGTAATAAAATTGTCTCTAAGAACTAATTCACATTTTTTATTGTTATCATCATCATTGTGTTATTTTGCTTTCATTTAGCAAATTTAATTGCATTTCCTTTTATAATTTATTATACGTATGCTCTTGGGAAACTTCTTTCAAGAAGCCATTGGGAGATTGAACTACGTCTCTCTCTACTCAGAAAGTTGCATGGTTCAACTATACTTATGGTGAAACGTCTGCCTCTATTCATTTGTGCCCATTTCGGGTGCATAAGTACTTGAAGATTCAGAGATAACATGTATAGAAATTGACTCACACATCACAAGCCAGGAAGTAAAGAAGGACAAATATCCATTGGCTGCCTACTCAGGACAAGGACATTGCTGCCTACTCAAAAAGAGAGAAACTATAGCAGTAGAAGATGCAGACATAAGAAAGGAAGCGGGATACTTCATGATCTTACAAGGATAGCTGAGCGACATATCCTCTCAGAAGGCAATGATTGACAAAACTTTTGATGGTGCACAAGTGTCATCATATCGGAAATGGAAGCATCTCCTAGCCTTTGCAAGTTTGGAAATGAAGGGCTCCAGTTGTCACCTTCAAATCAGTCACGTACATTTTCTTGAGGACAACATTGGCTGAAAGGAGGCAGAAACAAAGACTAATGGCTGAGAGGAGGATGTCAATGAGAATGAGCAATATAGAGTCTACGTGTTGGTGGAGAACTCGAGGCATCAACAAAAGCGTGAGCAGCTATGGCGCAAGTTGAAAACGAAGAAAGGGAGATAATGAAGTGCTAATTCGATTTCTGCAGCTATAACATAGTGAAAGGCTCTGTGAATGTGTCGCCTATACTAATCCCAAAGATACAGATTGACAAAGTTGCAGATCAGAGTAGCAACTTCAAGAAGCTCATCTTCTTCCTCGCAATCGACAATAGCACCATGATAGCCTGCCTGAGAGAGGAAGAAATACCAAGCTCCAAGCTATGCCACTTTTGGAGAGAGATGAGAAGTGTCCGCCTACTCGATCTGCACGCATAAGTCTGAGGAGTGCCATGATGAGATCCAGATATGGATTTGTCTATGGATGTACTCGGAGTTTTAGTGCAAGTAAGAATCAGTGATTCCATCTTCAGTTGGAGCATGGCATACCTCTCATCAAAAGAAATTTGTTGTGCACTAAGATCAATCAGAGAGAGCACCAGAAAGAGAGAAATGTGAAGTGTAGCGGAGCTGCGGAGGTCCCAAAGATAGAGATGCACTTCAAGCATTCAAGAAAAATCTCAGGGAAGTAAGGCCTATTCAATTGCGAACTGACATTTGCAATGTGGTTTTCAATTCCTGATGGATTATTTTTAGTAAGTCAGAAGGCGGATGTGGTGACAAATTGAAGCAAAGTTGTACTACCGTTTGCACCAAATTTGCAGTGCCCCTCCATGAATTGAATGGTTCCGCAAATTAGCCAGAAGCCTCGTTGTTTTACATTCAGATGCCACGTGGAATAAGTGAGCATTCCACATGTATGTTGCGACACGTCAAAGAACAAATCTGGTAATAGAGGCTAGCAATGCATGTATTTGGCCAAATCCAAGGCATTAGATATTCCACGTTCTTCTGTCCTCAGCAATAGAGACAACTGTTTTCAGCCATGTGAATGTGAGAAAGAAAAAGGGGGTCTCGATTGAAGATGCTACATACATCCCACCAAAGAGAGAACAAGCCCCATCTAATGGGATTAGACACTGCCACCCTAAAGGAGTGGTAAGACCATCCCAATGGCTTGAACACATGTACTCTCAAAGGCCACTACACAACCAATTGTTGACTCCAATAAATGTTTTAAGGTTTCCTTAAGTCAAGAAATGATCATGAAATTTGTGCGTATTAGTGTGGGTGGTTGGGTCTTGTGCTTTTTGAGGTGGGAGTGAGGGTTAAAACCCTCTTTATAACAACACATATTTGGTTTTAAGGTCACTGTAATGCATTCGGATAGTATTAAATCAGATGCTTTCGGACAATCTTTCCTAGTGTTGCTTTTGAGCGATCCAACCTCTGCTTTGTGGGATAAAAAGGGTCTCATGGGTACTATGCCCGTTAAGTGCATCTTTCACTACTTGAGTGGTACTCGGCTACTTGGGTTGTTTAATCCCAAGTGGGGATCACTACCACCAGATTTGCATGATTTTTCTGACTCTGATTGGGTTGTTTGCTATGACACTTGTGTGTCCACTAGTGGTGTTTGCTTCATGCTTGGTAGCTCATGTATATCTTGGTTGAGCGAGAAGCAGCCTACTGTGGCCATTTCTAGTTGTGAGGTTGATTATAGGGCAGCTTTCATAGCGACTATTGAGTGTGTGTGGCTGAGACGCCTTATGGCTTGGGTGTTGGTCAGGCTTCTGCCACCACCATCTTCATTGATAGTCAGAGCGCATTGGCAGTTGCAAGGAACCTTGTGTTCCATGCTCTCACTAAGCACATTGAGGTGCATTATCACTATGTTAGGGAGAGGTTCTCTGCTGGGGAGATCAACTTGGCATATGTGCCCACGCAGGAGAACATTGCAAACCTTTTCATGAAGGCTCTGCCTACGGAGAAGTTTGAAGCTTTCTGCAAAGCTTTGGGCTTACTTCCTTTTGTGGAGTCATTTCCACATAGCTTGGCACTTCCTTATACATGAGTGCCAGCTCCTTGTTCACCACATCACTCCTAACAGGGATTCGTTGATATATTTAGGTAGTGATGTGTGTGAACACACTAGGACTGCGAGGGCACTTTTTTCCCTCTTTATGAGGTTTTTTCCCCCGTCTTGTATATATGCCTATTGCCCTAATGGGCTACTAATCTTTGTACATTCTCTAGTAATACATTCAGTATTGTGTGTTGTGCTCCAAGCTTCTTCTCCTTCCTTGTGTTGTTCGCGTGCTTCCGTAGACGTCTATCTCCAATAGGACTTAGTAATGAAGGTGGGATTCTTATCCCTTATCAAGACTTTGATAACTCTTGATTCACTTAAATTTGATTTGGATAACTTGAAATTTGGTTGGTCCAAACATCTAACTTGGATGTTTGACATACAATTGTTTACTTCCATCCAATAGTTACTCGATTTTTTTCACCTGCATGGAGGACTAATTTGTCCTAATGGGCTTGAAAGTCCTATGTAAACTATAGGAGAAAGTTTTCCATTTACTTTGGTTTGACCTTACTATATCTTGCTTGACCAAGTCAAATTCAAAATGAAAATCATCCAACTTAGGACACATTTCTCAAAGACTTTAGCTAAAACTTATTGGGAATTGTCAGTCTTATGAGCAATTTCCAACTTCTTTATTCTAGAGTATACTAAACTCTAGGTCATGAGAGTTATGCTAGTAACTAGAAGCAAACCTAAATGAATAAGTTAATATTGGACTTGTCATCTTTAGAAGATTGAATAAGTTCTTATACAAAACATCTATCTAGGATGTTTAATTTAGTTATCTAGTTCCAATCGCCTAACCCTGGGCTTTTGCAAAAGGAATTAGACACTATATGTTAGCCAATTCCAAAATATTTTGAAAACAGAAGGAAAGAACTAAAACTCTATATTAACTAATTCAAAATTCTAAGATATAAACTTGTTATGAGTCAAGTACTTGATGACCTAGGACTTTAACTTCTTAAGGATCCTTAAGAGAAGCTGGTCACGAGTTCAAGTCTAGCTACCTGCTTGCTAATGAACCATTATTTTTATCTTTGATAAACTATATGATTGGAGCTCAAGCTATGCATGATATCATGCAAATGCGAAACTTCAATTAGCACCAGGTAGAGAGAAGAAACACATTAGTTGACCTTTTGTACTTGTGACCAGGTGTAAATTTCAATATACATAAAGAATACAACGAAGATTCCTAGCCTGGTTGGTGAAGTAGATAGCCTCGCTTGTAGAGGTTGGAGGTTGCAAACCCTATGGATGTCGAAATGTTGTAAAGAACTGCTCACCTTGAAACATCTCTCCTAGCTCTTGGAGATCAGAATTCAACTACTTTCGCCTCTCAGCCTCCACGATCTATGCACACGTGCGCCAAAATGGGAAGGAGATTATGGTGATGATGAATCCTGCAAGGTCACCATGAACGCTTGATCTGATACCAATGCAAGAAACTAACAATTACAACCACCACATGCTAGAGAGATGACTCTCCTCCCAATCTTATGCTTATATATATATATATATATATATATATATATATATATATATATATATATATATATATATATATATATATATATATATATATATATATATATATATATATATATATATATAGTTTCTTGAATCAATGAGGACCACAAATGTAACTAGAGTCCACAAGTGCATGTGCAATCTCCTCCACTCCTTTCATATCTTCCAATAGAGTCTACTAGTGGTTGAAGTGATTTCACCCATTGCTTTACTACCTTCCTTTAGAGTCTACTAGTGGTTGGTGTACTGGCCACTCGAGTTAAGTCCATTGGACTCAAGTTAACTTGAGTTAGAGGACTCTACAAATCCTTGGGAAAAACAATCTTCCCATGCTCCCCATGGCGATTAAACCCAAGACAGGCTCCTTCACAACCTTGAGACTTAACCACTAGGCTAAGTGGTTTACTTATTTAAGAGAGCACATGAACTTATGAAATCGGGTGGACCCGTAGATCATAGATTTACTTTATTATAGTTGGAATGATTGGCATCATAGATGCTCCTTTTTGTGCTCCACCAAGTCCTATTGTCGAATGACCTTGATTCCCAATTGTAGATGATGACATACCTCTTGACATCTTCTTTGTTTTGTCATTGAAACCTCTGCATTTTTGCTTGTGCACCACTCAGAGCCTCTTGAGCTTTGATATCATGTAAGAAAAAAAGAGGACAAAGGAATAAACTAGTAGAAAGAGCTAAGAGAAAAACGCACACAAATATTGGCTCAGGCTGAGAGATAAAGAACTCAAATTTTGAGATTCCCAAGCATAATGGATTTACAAGGATGGTGATGTCCACTCATGCACTCCCAATGTGGATGTTAGATAATGATCTAGTGAGACTCTAGATGAAGGGCTTACTAGTGCCCAATGCCATGTAAATCTCAACCTGGGTCATGCTTATATAGCTTTTACAAGGGGATTCAGTGTAGATAAATGTATTCGAGTGATACAAAATAGTTAGGAAAATGACAATATCTCCATGACCAAAAGTCCTACCCTCTTGGCCCTATGGGTTGGGGGGATAGGCCCCCCTAAACCCCGCAGAAGGTGGCAAGCCCCCCTCTGCACTCCCCCCATTAAGGTTCTATGGCGAAATTGCATGATGCCACATCATCTTTATTTTCACCTTGAATGGAAACCCAATGTTCCAAAAGTTTATGCCCTTTCTAACCTAATGGTTAGGCTCACAAAGATCATCTATAACCATCAATGGTCACACATAGACCTCATCTAACTTAGAAGATAGGGTTCCACAAATGTCCGGTCTATCATAATGGCTTCCTCATAATGGAGGCATTACAACTTAGAGCATTATGGATCATTTTTGGTCACTCAAGGGTGGAGTATTGAGCATATCTAACACATAGCACCAATGAGACCCCTAGTATCCCACGAAGTAAGGATGGAAGTTAGACATGATTGAGCACAAGGAAATATTTTTTTTAATAGAAGTTCGCTGATTAAGATCTATTCTTTGTTTAAGCTTGACTTAATTGAAATAACAATAAAGGTGCGCATAACACATATGGGACCCCTAGTATCCCAAAAAGTAGGGGTGGGGATTAGACATGATTGAGCACTAGGACATATTTTTTATAATAAAATCTGAGATGTAATCTTTTGTTTAAGCTTGAATTAATTAAAATCACAAAAAAGGTGGGCGTAGCACCTTTGGAACCTCTGGTATCTCACAAAGAAGAGGTAGGGGTTAGACATTAGGACATATTTTTTTTAATAGAAGTTCCATTGTTGAGGTCTTCTCTTTTCTTTAAGCTTGAATTACTTGAAAGTACAATAAACAAATGGGTATCACATCTATCACATCAGTAGTATCCCACAAAGTAGGGTTGGGAGTTAAACATGATTGAGCAATAGGAGTTTTTTTTCCGTACATGTTATTCTTTATGATTACATGTTTGGAAAATGGAGTTATTCATTGGGTGAATGCTTCAAAATTTGCGTTTTCCAAGATTCTCTACATAAAGGGAAATGCTTCTATGTCTCATAATACATATCCACTTGATAAACCGCATGCAAAAGTAACATCGGGAACATTGCATGCCTGTTTGACATTCTCAACTCAATAAATGTTTAAAGAATTCCCAAAGCCTCTCCACAACCAATTGTTGACTGCAATAAATGTTTTAAGGTTTTCTTAAGTCAAGAAATGATCATGAAATTTGTGCGTATTAGTGCAGGTGGTTGGGTCTTGTGCTTTTTGAGGTGGGAGTGAGGGTTGAAACCCTCTTTATAACAACACATATTTGGTTTGAAGGTCAGTGTAATGCATTTGAATAGTATTAAACCAGATGCTTTCGGACAATCTTTCCCAGTGTTGCTTTTGAGCAGTCCAACCTTTGCTTTGTGGGATAAAAAAGGTCTCATAGGTACTATGCCCGTTAAGCGCATCTTTCACTACTTGAGTGGTACTCGACTACTTGGGTTGTTTTATCCCAAGGGGGGATCACTACCACCAGATTTGCATGCTTTTTCTGACTCTGATTGGGCTGGTTGCTATGACACTTGTGTGTCCACTAGTGGCTTTTGCTTCATGCTTGGTAGCTCATGTATATCTTGGTTGAGCAAGAAGCAGTCTACTATGGCCATTTCCAGTTGTGAGGTTGATTATAGGTCAGCTTTCACAGCGACTATTGAGTGTGTGTGGCTGAGACGCCTTATGGCTGATTTGGGTGTTGGTCAGTCTTCTGCCACCACCATCTTCATTGACAGTCAGAGCGCATTGGCAGTTGCAAGGAACCTTGTGTTCCATGCTCGCACTAAGCACATTGAGGTGGATTATCAATATGTCAGGGAGAGGTTCTCTGCTGGGGAGATCAGCTTGGCATATGTGCCCATGCAGAAGAACATTGAAGACCTTTTCATGAAGGCTCTGCCTAGGGAGAAGTTTGAAGCTTTCCACAAAGCTTTGGGCTTACTTCCTTTTGTGGAGTGATTTCCACATAGCTTGGCACTTCCTTATACATGAGTGTCAGCTCCTTGTTCACCGCATCACTCCTAACGAGGATTTGTTGATATATTTAGGTGGTGATGTGTGTGAACACACTAGGACCGCGAGGGCACTTGTTTTCCCTCTTTAGGAGGTTTTCTTCCCCCGGCTTGTATATACGCCTATTGCCCTAATGGGCTACTAATATTTGTACAGTCTCTAGTAATACATTCAGTATTGTGTGTTGTGCTCCAAGCTTCTTCTCCTTCCTTGTGCTGTTCGCATGCTTCCGCAGACGTCTATCTCCAATAGGACTTAGTAATGAAGGTGGGATTCTTATCCCTTATCAAGACTTTGATAACTCTTGATTACTTAAACTTGATTTGGATAACTTGAAATTTGGTTGGTCCAAACATCTAACTTGGATGTTTGTATAATGGTTTACTTCCATCCAATAGTTACTTGGTTTTTTTCACCTGCTTGGAGGACTAATTTGTCCTAACGTCCTTCAAAATCCTATGTAAACTATAGGAGAAAGTTTTCCATTTACTTTGGTTTGACCTTACTATATCTTGCTTGACCAAGTCAAATTCAAAATGAAAATCATCCAACTTAGGACACATTTCTCAAAGACTTTAGCTAAAAACTATTGGGAATTGTCAATCTTATGAGCAATTTCTAACTTCTTTATTCTAGAGTATATTGAATTGTAGGTCATGAGAGTAATGCTAGTAACTAGAAGCAAACCTAAATGAATAGGTAATCTCGGACTTGTCATCTTTAGAAGATTGAATAAGTTCTTATACAAAACATCTATCTAGGATGTTTAATTTAGTTATCTAGTTCCAATCGCCTAACCCTGGGCTTTTGCAAAAGGAATTAGACACTATATGTGAGCCAATTCCAAAAGATTTTGAAAACAGAAGGAAAGAACTAAAACTCTAAGATATAATTTTGCTATGGGTCAAGTACTTGATGACCTAGGACTTTAACTTCTTAAGGATCCTTAAGAGAAGCTGGTCACGAGTTCAAGTCTAGCTACCTGCTTGCTAATGAACCATTATTTTTGTCTTTGATAAACTGTACGATCGGAGCTCAAGCTATGCCTGATATCATGCAAATGCGAAACTTCAATTAGCACCGGGTAGAGAGAAGAAACACATTAGTTTCCCTTTTGTACTTGTGACTAGGTGTAAATTTCAATATACATAAGAATACAACGAAGATTCCTAGCCTGATTGGTGAAGTAGATAGCCTTGCATGTAGAGGTTGGAGGTTCAAAACCCTATGGATGTCAAACTGTTGTCAAGAACTACTCACCTTTAAATATCTCTCTTAGATCTTGGAGATCAGAATTCAACTACTTTTGCCTCATAGCCTCCACGATCTATGCACACGTGCGGCCAAAATGGGAAGGAGATGATGGTGATGATGAATCCTACAAGGTCATCATGAAAGCTTGCTCTAGTACCAATGCAAGAAACTAACAATTACAACCACCACATGCTAGAGAGATGTCTCTCCTCCCATCCTTATGCCTATATATATATATATATATATATATGATTATATATTTAGGTAGTGATGTGTGTGAACACATTAGGACCGTCGGGGCACTTTTTTACCTCTTTAGGAGGTTGTTTTCCTCCGGCTTGTATATTCGCCTATTGCCCTAATGGGCTACTTATCTTTTGTACATTCTCTAGTAATACATTCAGTATTTTGTGTTTGTGGTCCAAGCTTCTTCTTCTTCCTTGTGTTGTTGACGTGCTTCCGCAGACGTCTATCTCCAAAAATTGGTATCAGAGCAGGTTGTCACTTCATCTAGGGCGCCGTCGACACTCCTCCGTTTGCAATCTCAGATTCGCACAAAATTTGGTGAGCATACTCAGGGTGTTTCAGAGATCAAAACACCTTCGTTGTGTAGTGCCGAAATCGTGATCTGAGCTCGTTTCGGCCTCCGAACGCACTATCACAACGCTTGTGCAGGCTATTTCATCTTTTTGTGCCAAAGGTATATACCAGTTTCTATTCACCAGTATAAGCGTCTCGAAGTCTGCTATAGGTCTAGCAAAATTCGTCTGGGTAGTTCTGTTCAACTTTTTGAGATACAGTCAATTTTCTGCATCAAGGTATTTTAGTAACCGGCCATGGTTGAAAGTAGTGATGTATTCCATATGTTGGCTGTTGAGGATAAGTTGGATGGTACCAACTACCCGCTATGGGCTTATATGATGCGACATGTATTGGTTGCAAAAGGATTGTGGAACATCGTGCAGGGTGTTGAAAGACATCCTGTTACACCTCTAACTACAGGTACTGCAAATACAGGTGCTGGAGCTGATGAAGATGATGTCGAAGATAATATTTCGCTAATTCCTGTTCGTGCTGCTGTTTTTGCTACACCTACTGCAGAGCAGATTTGTTGGGATGGCAGAGATGCCCAGGCACATGCATTCATAGCTTTGTCTATCAAACGTGCCATTATTCCTCACATTCGCTCTTGCAGAACAGCTAAGGATGCTTGGGATACACTTACCACATTGTACCAAGCTAGGAATGAGGCTCTTGTTGCTTACCTCCAAAAACAGTTGGAGAGTGAGCACATGAATGAAGGTGATTCTATGGACAGTCTCTTAACAAAGATCAAAGACTTGAAGGAAGAATTGATTTCTGCTGATGAGGTTATACCAGATAGCTCACTTGTGCAGACCGTTCTGAATGGTCTTCCTGATTCATATCAAAGTTTTGCTTCTACTCTTTGATTGATGATGAAAGGCAATCCAAATGCCTTATCATTTGAGGAGTTAGTCTTTGTTCTGTTGCAGGAAGATCAGTCTAGGCAAAACAGGTCCATTATGCGAGTTGTAGATCAAGCTTTCCTGGCTAGTCAAAAGGGCAAAGGAAAATGGATCTCTTCAACTAGTAAGCAGAAATTTGCTAATTTTGCATATTTAAAGAAGGAAGATAAAGATGAGAAGAAATCAGAAAAGCAGAAATTGTTTTGTAAGTACTGTAAAGGGAATGATCATATCATAAAGAACTGTCCAAAACTGGCTGCAAAAAAGGCAAAGAAGAAAGAGGTTAGAATGGTTGTTGCAGAAGCCTCTACACCAAAAATGAAGTCTGCTAATCTTGTTCAGGAAGAAGAATGGGCGTTCACTACTGTTTGCAGTTTTGACCCATCTTCTCATGAGCAGTGCATGTCTTCAGTAGACTCAGATGTTTGGTACTTTGACAGTGGGGTGATCAAACATATTACCTCGCAGCGCAGTTTCTTCTCTTCACTCGAGCCTGCCCCTACAGGGAATACTGTTACATGCACCAACAACTCCTCTTATCCTGTTATGGGAGTTGGTAAGATCATTTTGACTACTGCTGATGGTAGTTCTTTCACTTTGTCAGATGCTTTATTTGTGACAGGAATCAAGAAGAATCTGTTATCAGTTTCTGCATTAGCCAAGATTGGCTTGGTTGTGAAATTTGTTGATGACAGATGTACAGTTCATGATCTGTCAAATGACGATGTTATTATTGCTTCTAGCATTTTATGTCGTGGGCTGTGATTTGGCATGTGCAGTAAATGATTCTCAGGCTATGTCAGATGCAAAGCTTTGGCATGCACGCTTTGGTCATCTGAATTTTGCTAGTTTGCTACGCCTGCAGAAATCTGAAATGGTGTCCTCTTTGCCCAAACTTGAGGCACCTAGAAAACATGTTTGTGAAGGCTGTATTTTGGGCAAAATGCAGCGTTCCTCCTTTCCAAAAGATGGTTCAGTTCGGGCTACATAGAAATTGCAGCTTGTACATAGTGATGTCTGTGGTCCTATGCAGACACCCTCTTTTGGAAATTATCTTTACTTCATGACTTTCATTGATGATTTTTCCAGGCATGCATGGGTATATCCACTCAAAGCAAAGTCCGAAGTGTTCATGTGCTTTAAATAGTTTTTGGTTTTGGTTGAAAATCTGTCAGCATGTAAAATGGGCACCCTCCGTTCTGATCGAGGGGGGGAATATATGTCTTCTCACTTTAATGCATTTCTAGCTGAACATGGGATAAAACACCAGTGTACAGTGTCGTATACACCTCAACAGAATGGATTTGCTAAACGAAAGAACAGGCCACTCATGGAGATGGCGAGATGCATGGTCAAAAGTCAGGCTTTACCACATAGTTTCTGGCTTGAGGCTGTCATGTGTGCAGCATATGTACTGAACAGGTGTCCCACTAAAGCGTCCATGACCGCAAGCCATCTGTTGCTCATCTGCATGTTTTTGGTTGTTTGGCATATGCACTAGTGCCTGAACAACATCGTAGAAAATTGGATGATAAGGCAGTAAAATGTATTTTTGTTGGGTACAGTTCTGAAAGTAAAGGCTATCGTCTGTATCATCCACAGATTAAACGCATTTTGGTCAGCTGTGATGTTGTCTTTGTGGAAGATGCTATTCAGACATTGCTTTCATGTACTACAAAGACATATGTTAGCTCCAAAGACATGTATGATACCTTCATGCCTCTTTTTACAGGTGGATGGTCTAGTGCTAGTCCTAATGAGGCAACTTCTCAGCCTTTGCAAGTTTCATATGATGATGCAGATCATTCCATTTCTGATGCAGATTTACATGATGCACTTGTTGATAAGAAAGCTGATATTGACCAGGCAAAAACTATGCCAAAATGGCTGGTGCAGACTTTGCGTGACAGCAAATTAGATGCACCTTTGTCATATCGTACTCGTTCAGGCTCTCATAGTGCCTCCTTTGCATCAGATTGTTATGCTATGGTTGCGTCTAGTCTTTGTGATGAGAATGAGCCTCTTTCTTTTGATGAAGCACAGAATTCAGAAAATTGGATGGCTACTATGCAATCTGAATATGGTGCTATAATGAAGAATGGTACATGGTCTTTAGGTGACTTGCCTCCTGGAAAGAAGGCCATTGGTACTAAGTGGGTATACAAGCTGAAGCGTAAACCTGATGGTACAGTTGACAGGTATAAGGCTAGGCTTGTTGCAAAGGGTTATGCGTAGGAAAGAGGCATTGATTTTGATGAGACCTTTGCACCTACATGCCGTATGACTACTGTTCGGAGCATTTGTGCACTTGCAGCCCATCATGGTTGGAACGTACATCAGTTGGGCATTAAAATAGCATTTTTTAATGGTGAATTGCATGAAGAAGTGTATGTTTTTCAGCCTCGTGGCTTTATGCAGAAAGGGCATGAAAACCAGGTGTGCAGATTAAAGAAGGCATTATATGGTTTAAAGCAATCACCATGTGCTTGGTATGAGAAGATAAATGCCTATCTGGTTGCACATGGTTTTGAGAACAGTCCAACTGAAAGCACCTTATATGTTAAGCGTGCTAATGATGTACTTCTGATCATTGTTGTCTATGTTGACGACATGCTGCTCACTAGTCCTATTGAGAAGCATATTGCTAATTTCAAGGCTGATTTGCATGCCTCATTTGAGATATCTGATTTGAGGCATTTGCATCACTATTTGGGCATTTAGTTTATGCAAGTTGATGGTGGAATGGCTTTGTGTCAAATAAAATATATTGACACATTATTGCAGCATTTTGGCCTTGAAGACTGTAAGCCTATTGCCACTCCTATGGAGATAGGTTTACGATTGAGTCTTCATGATGCTCGAGATGCATTTGATGCTATTCTCTATCAGCAGGCTATTGGATGCTTGATTTACTTATGCATTACTCGGTCAGATATTCAGTTTGCTGTCTCATAGATGAGCAGGTTTATGCATTGCCTAGGAGTCATGCATTGGAAGGCGGTTAAGCGCATCTTTTGCTACTTAAGTGGTACTCGGCTACTTGGGTTCTTTTATCCGAAGGGGGGATCACTACTACCAGATTTGCATGCTTTTTCTGACTCAAATTGGGCTGCTTGCTATGACCCTCGTGTGTCCACCAGTGGTTTCTGCTTCATGCTTGGTAGCTCATGTATATCTTGGTTGAGCAAGAAGCATCCTATTGTGGCCCACTTCCAGTTGTGAGGCTGAGTATAGGGTAGCTTTCATAGCGACTGTTGAGTGTGTGTGGCTCAGACGCCTTATGGCTGATTTGGGTGTTGGCCAGTCTTCTGCCACCACCATCTTCACTGACAGTCAAAGCGCATTGGCAGTTGCGAGGAACCCTAGGTTCCATGCTCGCACTAAGCACATTGAGATGCATTATCACTATGTCGGGGAGAGGTTCTCTGCTGGGGAGATCAGCTTGGCATATGTGCCCACGCAGGAGAACATTGTAGACCTTTTCACGAAGGCTCTGCCTAGGGAGAAGTTTGAAGCTTTCCGCAAAGCATTGGGCTTACTTCCTTTTGTGGAGTGATTTCCACATAGCTTGGCACTTCCTTATACATGAGTTCCAGCTGCTTGTTCACCGCATCACTCCCAGGGGGGATTTGTTGATATATTTAGGTAGTGATGTGTGTGAACACACTAGGACCACCGGGGCACTTTTTTCCCTCTTTAGGAGGTTTTTTTCCCCAGCTTGTATATACGCCTATTGCCCTAATGGGCTACTTATCTTTTGTACACTCTCTAGTAATACATTCAGTATTGTGTATTTGTGCTCCAAGCTTCTTCTTCTTCCTTGTGTTGTTCGCGTCCTTCCGCAGACGTCTATCTCCAACTATATATATATATATATATATATATATATATATATATATATATATATATATATATATATATATATATATATATATATATATATATATATATATATATATATATATATATATATATATATATATATATATATATATATATATATATATATATATATATATATAGTTGGAGATAGATGTCTATCTCCAACTACAGTCCACAAGTGCATGTGCAATCTCCTCCACTCCTTTCATATCTTCCACTAGAGTCTACTACTAGTTGGAGTGATCTCGACCACTGCTTAAGTACCTTCCTTTAGAGTCCACTAGTAGTTGGTGTACTCGCCACTCGAGTTAAGTCCACTAGGCTCAAGTTAACTTGAGTTAGAAGACTCTAGAGCTCCTTGGGAAAAACATCTCCCCATGCTCCCCATGGCGATTAAACCCAAGACCTCCTCCTTCACAACCTTGAGACTTAACCACTAGGCTAAGTCTTTTACTTATTTAAGAGAGCACATGAACTTATGATTAGTTCTAGTCTCGAGATCTTTGGCCATACATGCGAGTGACCAAATAGTGTCTGATTTTAGATCTATCTAAACTGAGTGGACCCATAGATCATAGATTTACTTTATTACAGTTGGAATGATTGGCATCATTGATGCTCCTTTTTGTGCTCCAGCAAGTCCTATTGTCGAACGACCTTGATTCCCAATTGTAGATGATGAGATACCTCTTGACATCTTCTTTGTTTTGTCATTGAAACCTCTGCATTTTTTCTTGTGCACCACTCAGAGCCTCCTGAGCTTTGATATCATGTAAGAAAAAAGAGGACAAAAGAATAAATTAGTAGAAAGAGGTAAGAGAAAAATGCACACAAATATAGGCTCAGACTGAGAGATAGAGAGCTCAAATTCTGAGATTCCCAAGCGTAATGGAGTTACAAGGATGGTGATGTCCACCCATGCACCCCCAATGTGGATGTTAGATAATGATCTAGAGAGACTCTAGATGAAGGGCTTACGAGTGTGCAATGCTATGTAAAGCTCAACTTGGGTCATGCTTATATAGCTTTTACCAGGGGATTTAGTGTAGATAAATGTATACGAGTGATACAAAATAGTTAGGAAAATGACAATATCTCCATGACCTAAAAGTCCTACCCTCTTGGCCCTATGGGTTGGGGGGATAGGCCCCTCTGAACCCCGCAGAAGGTGGCAAGCCCCCCTCTACACTCCCCCCATTAAGGTTCTATGGGGAAATTGCATGATGCCACATCATCTTTATTTTCGCCTTGAATAGAAACCCAATGTTCCAAAAGTTTATGCCTTGCCTAACCTAATGGTTAGGCTCACAAAGATCATCTATAATCATCAATGCTCACACATAGACCTCATCTAACTTAGAAGATAGGGTTCCACAAATGTCCGGTCTATCATAATGGCTTCCTCATAATGGGGGCCTTACAACTTAGAGCACTATGGATCATTTCTGGTCACTCAAGGGTGGAGCATTGAGCATATCTAACACATAGCACCAATGGGACCCCTAGTATCCCACAAAGTAAGGATGGGGGTTAGACATGATTGAGCACAAGGAAATATTTTGTTTAATAGAAGTTCGCTGATTAAGATCTATTCTTTGTTTAAGCTTGACTTAATTGAAATAACAATAAAGGTGTGCATAACACATATGGGACCCCTAGTATCCCAGAAAGTAGGGGTTGGGATTAGACATGATTGAGCACTAGGACATATTTTTTATAATAAAATTTGAGATGTAATCTTTTGTTTAAGCTTGAATTAATTGAAAGCACAAAAAAGGTGGGCGTAGCTTGAATTAATTGAAAAGCACAAAAAAGGTGGGCGTAGCACCTTTGGAACCTCTAGTATCTCTCACAAAGAAGAGGTAGGGGTTAGACATTAGGACATATTTTTTTTAATAGAAGTTCCATTGTTGACGTCTTCTCTTTTCTTTAAGCTTGAATTACTTGAAAGTACAATAAACAAATGGGTATCACATCTATCACATCAGTAGTATCCCACAAAGTAGGGTTGGGAGTTAAACATGATTGAGAAACAGGAGTTATTACATGTTTGGAAAATGGAGTTATTCATTGGGTGCATGCTTCAAAATTTGAGTTTTCCACGATTCTCTACATAAAGGGAAATGCTTCTATGTCTCATAATACATATCACCTTGATAAACCGACATGCAAAAGTAACATCGGAAACATTGCATGCCTGTTTGACATCCTAATGTTTAAAGAATTCCCAAAGCCGCTCCACAACCAATTGTTGACTCCAATAAATGTTTTAAAGTTTTCTTAACTCAAGAAATGATCATGAAATTTGTGCGTATTAGTGTGGGTGGTTGGGTCTTGTGCTTTTTGAGGTGGGAGTGAGGGTTGGAACCCTCTTTATAACAACACGTATTTGGTTTTAAGGCTAGTGTAATGCATTCGGATAGTATTAAATCAGATGCTTTCGGACAGGCTTTCTTAGTGTTGCCTTCGGGCAATCCAACCTCTGCTTTGTGGGATACAAAGGGTCTCATGGATACTATGCCCATTCAGTTGTACAACCGTTTTTTAAATTAGTTCAAGTATAGGGAGATTAGGTTTCGATCGAGCTTCGTCTTAAAAAAAGAAATGATTATGAAAGTCAAGAAATACCATAGGGGTCAAGAAATGATCATGAAAGTAAAGAAATACCATAGGGTTCAAGAAATGATCATGAAACTCACGAAATACCATAGGGGTCAAGAAATTCTATAAGGGTCTGGCTACTATATTGCATTCGGGCATAGTTAAACCAGTTACCTTCAAGCAATCCTTTCCAAGAGTTAAACCAATTAAGGCCTATTCAGGAAAAATGGGAATTACACAGGATTTTGAGACAATTCTTTGTGTCCTTATGTTTTAGTTTTTGACTCATTCACACACCACAACATGTTATTATCTTTTGATTGGAGTATATTAAACTGACACTTTAACATTAAGGATAATTTTATTATAAATGGGGGATCAAGGTTGGGCTCAAAACATAAGAAATTAACATAATAAGTAATATAAATGGGACTTGAATAATTCCCAAATTTCCTGAATAGGCCTTAATTGCTTCTTAGTAGTGTAACCTCTACTACGAATATTATGTCCCTTTCATCTCTAGAGTTGTTCTTTCAATTTAATTCAAGGTATAAAAGAGATTAAACTTTTTCCAAACTTCCTCTTTAAAAGAAATGATCCGATAGTCAATTGATAAAATTAATAAAACGATTGGATGTCGAGGGACTATTGCCCAAATGGTTTACGCCATGAATTCGTAAGGACGATGACCCGAGTTCAAGTCTTGAAAGCCTTGACATGTCCATTGGAATCTTATGTTCATGGCTGGCTGCCCACCTCTTTTATAGTGAGTATTTTCAAAATTTCTTGTATCAATTCCTTTGGGATTTGAAATTCCAATTCTTAGAGACTTGTGTATGTGTGCACATTTTATGCGTTTAAAGTAAATTGTGCATGTGTGTCTGTTTGCGTGGACATGTGTGATACTTCTGCGGGGATGGACAAACAGTGGCACCTCAGCCACATGCAACATCTTTCCAAGATACACATGCCCTTCCTTGTACAATTGCAATTTCAAAGTTAAAGTCAGGTGGAGTAGGCTTCGACCGAACTTCCATCTAAGAAAAAAAAATCAGAATCTCCATCGATTATCGGTTCAAGTTTCTGTGTATATTCATTGAGACCGTGTGCCACCCTACCTTTTATAAGTATCCGCAAGGCTTCGATCGCTCTTGTGGTGGCACCTGTTTCGATGGCTCCCATGGCGGCGCGTAGTTAATTGGTAATGGAGCCTGGACATCGAACAGCCACCGGCATGGAAGGTGCACTTTCTCAGACGACTCAAAAAGGTAAGATGGGAAGAGGAAATGGAAGATTTAGTTGTCTTCATGGAAAACCTCACGGAGGAGATGAAGAAAGTAGACAAAAATGCGGCGATCTCCAGGATTACAGGCACAGAGAGAGAGAGAGAGAGAGAGAGAGATTTTGAAATGGCGTAACCCGACTCTTACATTGATGAACGCTAGGCTCAAGTGAAGAAGTCGACTTTGATCGGTCGACTCCTGTTGGTGCATGACAATCATCAATTGAAGGATTATGAAGAAATGAAGTCAAGGAGTCAAGAGGAGAATAAATTCAGAAGGTTGAAGGAAGGATATTTTTCAGGAATCCAAAGATGTGTACACATATGTACATTAGCTGACTTATACTTTTGTCTAGTCATACATTTGTATATATTCATCTATAAATATGTTGGAAAATGTCGGGGCAAATAGAGCAGAAGAAGAATAGAGAATATGTAGAGAGAAATCAGTTGTGAGAAGTGTCATTAGACACATGAAGAGTGAGTGAATTGTCTATCCTCACTTAGATGTAATTTTTCTGAGAAATCGAAAAATTTTGCGCCCGATATTTTGCTGTCTGCTCCTTCTGTGTTTAATCTTTTGAGAAATTCTTCTGCACGTATCTACGTCCATAGCTAATCTATCTATGGCTAGAATTTCAGAGGTTAATTGCAATCAGGCTGAGAGAATTTTGTTTAGGAACATTCATATGTAAGAAGGTTCTAAGAGTCGTCAAAACTGGCGCAAATTTCATCTTCAGAGAAATGGTCATTGCTCAGTCCACAGTGTAAATTTTTACACAAGTGAGGGCTCAAAATCTAAGTTGGAAGGTAAGCCATCTATGGCTAGAAGATCTTGATCAAACGGGATTTACTTTGGGAGAACCAGTGTTAAGAAGTTGCAGGTGTCAAAGTCGCCATTGCAGAGAAGCTGTTTCAGACATAGGTAAAGTGTTTCACTCATTTCTCAGTGTGTACTCAAATCATTTTGAGAAATTTAACTTGGTAAAGTTGCGCAATCTCAAGGCGAAGTGTTGTGCAAAGTTTTATCAAAAACTTTATAGGATTGATTAGTCAATGAGTGATTAATCTGCAGCAGACTTTTCAGGAAAGTGATTTCTTCACAGTTAGTCAAAATTTTGGTAATGTAAAAGTATATTTTCAAAATAGGAGGAGTCCAAAGTTATTCTTGGTCTAGAGGTGGTCTAATACCAAGGATAGCTTGTTCTTTTGGAGATTAACACTCTCCATCAGTGGTATCAGAGCAGGTTGTGTCAAAATTGAAGTGAAGAAGACTCCGACTACTGCAGAAATACAAATCTTTACATCTTGAAGGTGCAAAAGGATAAAGGTTGAAGAAAACTTGAAGGTAGACACATTGAAGCTATCAAAAGGATCAGAAGGAGCGAGTTTCAAAGTAAAGGTACATTTATTTCTCATAAAAGATTAAAGAGTTGACAATACAGGTAAAGAAACAATGGGAGATAGTCTCTAAATTGAAAAGTTGGATAGAGAGAACTATCCTGCATGGTCTATGAGGATGGAAGCTCATCTAATGAGCAAAGATTTGATAGCCTACATTACAGGTGAAGAAGAGAAGCCTAAATTCAGAGATCCTAGTGTTCCAACTAGGGAAGAATTGTCAGATCTAAAGAATTGGATGAAGAAGGATGCTCAAGCAAGGAGCATAATCTACATGGCAGTCAATGACTATTTGCTTCCTCACATTAGAGGACTTGAAAGTGCATGTGACATTTGGAATGCTTTGGAGGAGCATTTCCAAAACACAACCAAATCAAGGAAGGCTTCACTATGGGCAGAATTTACTACTTTCAAGAAGAAGGCCTCACAATCAATCTCTGATTATGTGACAAAGATGAAAGACATTGCAGATTCTTTAGGTGCAGTGGATGAAGATATTGAAGAAGACAAATTGGTAAGACAAATACTCATAGGGCTAAGAGGAGATGAGAAGTGGAAGCCTTTCATTTTATCTACAGAACTTTCATTAGATCACTTTACTCCTGATTTGAATCAATTGTTAGGTCATATGCTAACTTTTGAGAATGATATCAAAGGAGATGTTGATAAGAGTGCAGGTCATGCAATGTATTCTAAAGACAAGAAGAAAGCTAACAAAGGGAAGCAACAATCAGGTGAAGAAGAAGGTACTTCAAACCAAGCAAATTTCATAAGAGGAAAAGGAAATGGCAGAAGTAGAGGAAGAGGCAGAAACAACAAAGATAATGCAAGAGCTTGTTGGATATGTGGTAAGACCAATCATCTATCTCATGATTGTTGGCATAATAATCAAAACAATGGTAATTATCAGAACTTTAATCAAAGAGCAAGACGTGGTAGATTTCAGAGAGGAAATTTCAAAGGTAGAGGTGGTAGGAATTCTTTTGGAAGAGGTGGAGGAAGAAACTTCCAAAACCAGTCCTATAGTAACACCTACTACAACTATGCATCAGATCAGAAGGAGGACTCGACTCTCATTATGAATACATGTGAAACCTCACATGAGGACATGAGAGTGTTCTATATTGATTCAGGATGTAGTAATCATTTAAGTGGAAATATTGCTTTGATGACTGACCTAGATCATAATGCAATTAATCATACAGTTTAGACAGGTGATAATACAAAGCATATAGGTAAAGTCAATTGGTTCAGTCAAAGCTAAGGATGGGAGCACTCTTCTGAGTAAGGTACTTTATGTTCCCACAATCCCAAAGAATTTGATCAGTGTAGGTCAAATTGTGGAAAAAGGATATGAGGTAAGGTTCACCAATGATGGAGTTTATGTTGAAGACCCTAGTCAAGGGTATAAACAAGTTATTGCAGGAAAGAAAGAAGGAAGGCTCTTCACATTGAAGGTACAAGGAAATGTTGGACATGCTATGTTCACATATGGAGAGCAGAAGGTGTCAGAATTGGATCTTTGGCACAAAAGACTTGGACACTTTAATGAAAGAGGTATTAAAGAAATGATTAACAATGATTCAGTGCTTGGGTTGCCTAACATTGCAGGTCAACACATGACATACAGATGTGAGGCATGTCAATTAGGTAAGGCTCACAAGCAATCCTATTCCAAGCATGGGTTTATGTATTCAGAAAGACTTGAGTTAGTGCATACAGATGTGTGGGGTCCTTCAAAGGACTTTAGTATAAATGGTTCAAGATATTATGTCATATATGTTGATGATGCTACCAGGTGGATCACAATTTATGTGATTAAAGAAAAGTCAGAAGTGTTTAATACATTTAAACACTATCATGCATATGCAGAAAGGATTACAGGTCAAAAATTAAAGAGGCTAAGATCAGATGGAGGGGGAGAGTATTTTTCAAATGAATTCAATGATTACTTGTGGAATGCAGGTATAAAGAGAGAAGTTACTTGCAGGTACTCTCCTCAACAAAATGGGGTAGCAGAAAGAAGAAATAGGACTCTTGTTGAGTTTGCAAGGTCCATGATGAAAGAGAAGAATTGTCCAAATTATTTGTGGGCAGAGGCTGTTAATACAGCTACTTATTTGGTTAATAGATTGCCTTGTAAAGCTTTGCAAGGTATGACACCATATGAGGCTTGGTGGGGTAAGAAACCTACCTTGGATCATTGCAGAATATTTGGATGTTTGGCATATGCATATGTGCCATCTCAATTGAGGCATAAGTTGGAGCCTAAGGCAGAAAAGTATGTATTCATTGGTTATGATGATAAGCAAATGGGATACAGGTTGTGGAGTCCATCCACAAAGCAATTCCTTGTATCCAAGGATGTTACATTTGATGAGCAAGGTACTTGGTATGCAGGTAAATATAATGTACATGCAGATGATGAAGAAGTAGTGGATCAAAGAAAAGGTAAAGCAAAGATTCAATTACTTGATGAAAGTGAGAACAATGAAGTACAGGTTGAAGTTGAAGAGAGGCCAAGGTTTGATCCAGAATGTGATGAACCAGAGACTTCAAGAAGTGCAGAAGTTAGGAGGTCATCTAGGCACAAATGGCAACCTACAAGGTATAGCTATGACACCTCATTTTTGACTACTAAAGATTATGCTTATTTGGTAAAAGCAGATGAAGATCCATCTACATATGATGAAGCCAAAGGCAAGAGAAATTGGGAAGAAGCTATGCAAGAGGAGTATGATGCATTGATAGAGAATCAGACTTGGGATCTGGTTCCTAAACCTAATAGCCAGAAAATTATTGGATGTAAGTGGGTTTATAAAACCAAAAGATTTGCAGATGGAAGTGTGTCTAGATACAAAGCTAGACTTGTTGTGAAAGGGTATGCACAGACATATGGAGTGGACTATGATGAGACTTATAGTCCTGTGGCAAAAATGACAACCATCAGAACTCTCATAGCAATTGCTGCTTGCAAAGGTTGGAAGTTGTCTCAATTAGATGTTAAAAATGCTTTTTTGAATGGTTATATTTCAGATGAAGTTTACATGGAGCAACCAGATGGGTTCAAAGATCAAGTGAATCCAAACTATGTGTGTAAGCTCAAGAGAGCTTTGTATGGACTAAAGCAAGCTCCAAGGGCATGGAATTATAGGCTTGTAAAATTCTTGAATGATCTTGGATTTCAAGCATCAAAGGCAGATAGTAGCTTGCTAGTCAAAGCAAGTGAAGATGGATTCATTTATGTGTGTATTTATGTTGATGACATAATACTTACAGGAACAGATGATAAAGGAATACAAATGATCAAGAAGCAGATGGAGAAGGAGTTCAAAATCAGTGATTTGGGGAACCTATCATTCTTCTTGGGAATGGAGATTTCTTATACTCAACATGGAGTATATGTGACCCAAGAAAGGTATCTTAAAAATTTGCTAATCAAATTTAAAATGGAAGATTGCAGGGTTGCACCTACACCTTTGGAAGTGAACCATAAATTGTCTAGGTTTGGAGGAGAAGAGTTCAGAGATATGAAACTTTATCAAAGTTTGGTTGGTAGCTTAATTTATGCTACATTGACAAGGCCTGACTTGTCATATGCAGTTGGTGTGCTTTCACAATTTATGCATTGTCCTAGAAAGGAACATTGGATTGCAGGACAAAGAGTACTTAGGTACATCAAGGGTACACTCAGAGAAGGGTTGTACTATGGATTTACTTCTGATACAAGAGTGAAGATATATAGTGATGCAGATTGGGCAGGTAATGTGGATGATAGAAGATCAACACATGGATACTTGTGCTATGTAGGAGACAAATTGATTTCATGGTGTTCTAAGAAGCAACATACAGTTGCTTTGTCATCTACAGAAGCAGAATATAAAGGTATGGTGGAAGCTGCAAAGGAGGTAATATGGCTAAAGACACTTATGAAAGTTTTTGATGTGGTTCAAAGTACTCCTATTATTTGTGGAGACAATATGAGTTCTTTATACTTGGCAGCTAATCCTGTGTTTCATGCTAGAACTAAGCATATTGAAATACAGTATCATTTCCTGAGAGAGAAGGTTTTTGAGAAGGAGATTGAAGTCATACACACTCCTACAAAAGATCAACTTGCAGATATGATGACAAAAAGTCTAGATGGACCAAAGCTACAAAGATTCAAGGATATGGCAGGAATTAAGAAGATAGAGAAGAACCTCAATTAATGATTGAGGGGGAGCTGTTGGTGCATGACAATCATCAATTGAAGGATTATGAAGAAATGAAGTCAAGGAGTCAAGAGGAGAATAAATTCAGAAGGTTGAAGGAAGGATATTTTTCAGGAATCCAAAGATGTGTACACATATGTACATTAGCTGACTTATACTTTTGTCTAGTCATACATTTGCATATATTCATCTATAAATATGTTGGAAAATATCGGGGCAAATAGAGCAGAAGAAGAATAGAGAATAGGTAGAGAGAAATCAGTTGTGAGAAGTGTCATTAGACACATGAAGAGTGAGTGAATTGTCTATCCTCACTTAGATGTAATTTTTCTGAGAAATCAAAAAATTTTGCGCCCGATATTTTGCTGTCTGCTCCTTCTGTGTTTAATCTTTTGAGAAATTCTTTTGCACGTATCTAAGTCCATAGCTAATCTATCTATGGCTAGAATTTCAGAGGTTAATTGCAATCAGGCTGAGAGAATTTTGTTTAGGAACATTCATATGTAAGAAGGTTCTAAGAGTCGTCAAAACTGGCGCAAATTTCATCTTCAGAGAAATGGTCATTGCTCAGTCCACAGTGTAAAGTTTTACACAAGTGAGGGCTCAAAATCTAAGTTGGAAGGTAAGCCATCTATGGCTAGAAGATCTTGATCAAACGGGATTTACTTTGGGAGAACCAGTGTTAAGAAGTTGCAGGTGTCAAAGTCGCCATTGCAGAGAAGCTGTTTCAGACATAGGTAAAGTGTTTCACACATTTCTCAATGTGTACTCAATCATTTTGAGAAATTTAACTTGGTAAAGTTGCGCAATCTCAAGGCGAAGTGTTGTGCAAAGTTTTATCAAAAACTTTACAGGATTGATTAGTCAATGAGTGATTAATCTGCAGCAGACTTTTCAGGAAAGTGATTTCTTCACAGTTAGTCAAAATTTTGGTAATGTAAAAGTATATTTTCAAAATAGGAGGAGTCCAAAGTTATTCTTGGTCTAGAGGTGGTCTAATACCAAGGATAGCTTGTTCTTTTGGATATTAACACTCTCCATCAACTCCGACAGGGAAAAGCACGATGGGAAGTTCTTCAGGGAGGAGAAATTGACGAACAATATTGACACTGACATACAGTTTCTGCCGTGACTTCTCCGACCTTTGCTGTTTTGATCCTTTTTTATGCTCTTTTCTGACAAACATTGCATTTGTATGAATTATGGTATTACAATGATATATGATGTGCCCCTCTGCTCCGATCGTCACTCCACTATTCTGAATAATCCATTAAAAATTAACACAGTGTTATCGTACATCATACAGTGTCTTCTTCTGCACTGACTCACTCTTGAATGCCTTCATCTTCACTCCGCGTTGCATATACACATAGATGATGGCAATTTGGCAAGTTGATGGCAATTTGGCAAGTTTTTTTAAATGGAGGTTCGGCCCAAGCCTACTCCCCCGAGCTTTAACTTTGAAATTGTAATTGTATAAGGAAGGGCATAGTACTCATGGGACCCCTTTTGTCCCACAAGAACAGGGGTTTACAAGGTTGGGTTAAAGAGCAGTCACAACTACTGTGGGGCTAGACATACGGTGGCACATTAGCCACATGCAACATCTTTTCACATCAGCCACATGCAACATCTTTTCAAGATACACATGTCCCTTACATGTTGCTGCCAGGGGTTGAACCATCGCCCCCCCGCCTCAAGAGGCGAGAGGCCCAACCACTCATGTAGTGGCCTAGGACAAATTTTATAATATTGTGTTGTATATGATTTGAGACATGTATGGTCCTAGGACAAAGTTTATAATATTGTGTTGTATACGATTTGAGACATGTATGGTCTGACAAAGGATAAACAATAATAAAGAAACTTAAATTTTGTTTTAAATGGCAACCGAGTGCTCCAAAAGTTTATGCTTTACCTGACCTAATGGCTAGGCTCACAAAAATCATCTATAACTATCAACGGTCACACATAGACCTCATCTAACTTAAAAGTTAGGGTTTCACAAATGTTTGGTCTATCACAAAGATTTCTCCTCATAATAGGAGCCTTACAACTTAGAGCATTATGGATCATTTGTGATCACTCAAGGGTGAAGTATTGAGGATATCGAAGACATAGCACCAATGGGACTCCTATTATCCCACAAAGTAAGGATGAAGTTAGACATGATTGAGCACCAGGAAATATTTTTTTAAATAAAAGCTCGCTCATTGACATCTATTCTTTTGGTTAAGCTTGACTTAATTGAAATAACAATAAAAGGTGCGCATAACACATATATGGCACCCACCCACGTATCCCACAAAGTAAGGGTAGGGATTACACATGATTGAGCACGACATATTTTTTATAATAAAATTCTTTATGGTTAGATATTTGGAAGTTGGAGTTATTCAACATTTGACTTCTTCACGATTCTTTATCTACATTAAAAGAAACGCTTCTATGTCTCTCATAATACATATCACCTTGATTGACCGACATCCAAACATAATTTGGGAAACATTGCATGCGTGCTTGACCTTCCTCAACTCAATAAATGTTTAAAGAATTGCCAAAGCCCCTTGATTCCAATAAACGTTTAAAGAATTTCTTAAGTCAAGAAATGATCATGAAGTCCATGTGCATTAATGTGGATGGTTGGGTCTTATGCTTTTTGATGCGGGAGTGAGGGTTCAACCCCTCGCTACAACAACACATATGTGGCTCTAAGGTCACTATAATGCCTTCATATAGTATTAAATCAAATGTCTTCGGGCAATCTTTCTTAGTGCTGCCTTTGAGAAGTCTAACCCTTGTTTTGTGAAATACAGGGTGTCCCATAGATACATGCCCATTCATTTGTACAGTTGATATTTCAATCAATTCAAGCATAAGGAGATTAGCCTTCAAACAAACTTTCTCTAAAAAAAAAAGAAATGATCATGAAAGTCAAGAAATACCATAGGGGTTAAGAAATGATCATGAAAGTCAAGAAATACCATAAGGGTCAAGAAATGATCATGAAAGCCAAGAAATACCATAGAGCTCAAGAAATACCATAGGGGTCTAGGCTAGTGCATTGATTCCGGCATAGTTAAATCACTTACCTTCAAGCAATCCTTTCCAAGAGTTAAACTTGTGGCCTTTTGGTAGTGTAACTTTGTTACGAGTATTATGTCCCTTCATCTGCGAGTTGTTCTTTCAATTTAATTCAAGCTATAAAAGAGATTAAACTTTTGTCTAACTTCCTCTTTAAAAGAAATGATCCGATGATCAATTCTTAACGTCAATAAAATGATCCAATATGGAAGGGTTGTGGCTTAAATGGTTTACGCCAAAAATTGCTGAGATGATGTCCCAAATTCAAGTCCTGAATATGATGTCCCAAATTCAAGTCGTCAATGGCTTGAGTGGGCTCGCCATGTCTACTTGAGATGATGTCCCAAACTCAAGTCCTGAATATGATGTCCCAAATTCAAGTCCTCAATGGCTTGAGTGGCTCCACATGTCCACTTGGCTTGAATGGCTTGATATGTCCACCGAAATCCCTTTTTTTTTTTTTAATGGAGGTTCGGCCGAGGTCTACTCCCCAGACTTTAACTTTGAAATTGCAACTGTACAAGGAAGGGCATAGTACCCATGGGACCCCCCTTATCCCATAAGAACAGGGGTTTACAAGACTGAGTTAAACGACGGTCAACACTACCGCAGGGATAGACAAACAGTGGCACTCAGCCACAATGCAACATCTTTTCAGATTACATGTCCCTTACATGTTGTTGCCAGGGATTGAACCCTCGCCCCCGCCTCAAGAAGTGAGAGGCCCAACCACTAGTCCAGCGAACTGGGACTGTCCACTGAAATTCTTACGTTGGGCTACCCACCCCTTCATAATATGCATTGGATAGTTTCCAAATTTGCTGTACTCTCAAAAAATAAATAAAATAAAAACATCCGACATCAATGGCTGTAGGGATTCGGAATCCGGATTCTTTGGACTTCTGTATTTGTGCACATTTTATTGGTTTAAAGTAGTTTGTGCATGTGTGTCAATTGGCGTCGACATGTGTGTTAACAAGTTACAACGCTTCATAAGTAGAGGTGAGAAATACACAGAAATCAGAAATAGAGCTGAGAAATACACAGAAATCAGAAGCTCCATCCATTATCGGTTCAAATTTTCGTATGTATTCAGAGACCGTGTTCCAGCCTAGCTTTGATAACTCTCTCCTAGCGGGCGTGCTTCGATCGCTCTCGTGGCGGCGCCTGTTTCGATGGCTCTCATGGCAGCGCGTGGTAAATTGGTAATGGAGGTCGAACAGCCACCGGCATGGAAGGTGCACTTTCTCAGACGACTGAAAAAGGTAAGATGGCAAGAGGAAATGGAAGATTTAGCTATCTTCATGGAAAACCTCGCGGAGGAGTTGAAGAACGTAGACAAAAATGTGGCGATCTCCAGGATTACAGGTAGAGAGAGAGAGAGAGAGAGAGAGATTTCCTGATGGCGTAACCCGACTCTTACACTGATGAACGCTAGGCTCAACTGCTACCATTCTTGGCGGAGCTATGGTTTTGGGCGGAGCCGCTGCAAGCATTTTCACAGCAGGACTCTTCGCCCCTTTGGCGGCCTTCGGAGTTGCAATGTCGGCAGGGGGATTTCTAACTTCTTCAGGGAGCGAACTTACGAAACACCTTATCCTGCTCGATCGTGCCAGGGAAGCGAATGAGATGCTTCGAAGCCGTGCTCACCTGTTCGGAAGCATCAAGGAGATATTGGAGTCTTTCAACACTGATCTTGACAGCACCTCTCGCATGGAAAGGGAAAGAGCTAAAGGAATTGCAGGTAGAATCAAGGACGTTATCCAAGATATTAGCACGCTACTCGTTATGATTGCAGAGATCGAAGCAGCTCTTGAGGTAGTGCTGGCAGAGGCGGAAGCTAGGGCTGCGACTCAGGCGGGAAAGGCAAGCGTTGTGACGCCAGCTACCATAGCAGCTGTCGACAAGGTTTTGGCGAAGGGGGGAGCTGTAGGCCTTGATCCTGTTCGCGATGTGATCAGTGCATCGCACATTTTGCGCAACGGAGGCAAAAGTGCGACATCGTTTCAGTCGATTGCGAGAACCATACGAGCTATAATGAGAGTGCTGAAGGAAGAATTGGGGACGGAGATGAATCAGAAATCTTTATCTTGGAATCCACTTCAAAGTCCACGGCGTATTCAAAGTCCCCGATGATTTTTCTCAATCGCGTAACGCCCTTTTTTTTTTAATTCCACTGGACTTTCTTTCAAGAAGGTAATTCTAAAGTTTGCTATCATCTGAAGGACCACCACAAAAAAAAAACTGCATGTGTACATATGGGTTGCTTCACACTGCACAGTGGGACACTTGTGCCGCACGTGCAATCAAAAGAAACAACATCATGTGGCGTACTCCATCCCGATTGCACCGTGACACATTGTTGCCAACTTGCAATGTAGTGCTAAGCAAGCGGAACATTATAGACATTTTCATTCCGACCTCCACCCTCTGCCCCAACTCGTGTTCCACAACTGCATTGCATTTTTTGCAATAAAAAATTTGTGTGTACAAAATGATCACAACTTTTGCCTCCTTGCTTCGAGTAGTTAAACGTTGGCAACTCAGATTTTCATTGATATAATTTTATTGTGTTCCACCATCTTGTGTGAATACAAATATGGAGCACTTTTTAACATGTTGTTTATTATTTTCGAGTACCCATTGGGGCATATGAACCATCTCTTAGATTATAGTAGATGGGCTCACACATGAGGGCCAACTAGAACTGGCACTCATGTGTGAAGCCACTTGGGAGGCTCCATAAGACAATACTTAGTGGGTTAATTGATATAGTAGGTGGCCAGGTGGCAAAGGAATGTATTGATCTCTATGCGACTAGTCTGAAGAACTAGTCGACAAAGCTTCGTCTTCCCACCTCGTTATCTGTGCAAGGTTCGATTCAAAATGGATGGTTTTTATCGGGAGGCTACAACAACTGGTATCCCAACGAGCTGATGAACACAAGAAGACTTAAAGGACAACACGTGAATGTGAAGGACATGAGTGGCAGAAGTACTCTTCCCACTCAACCCCCCAACTATGCGAGACCAAGATGGCCAACCCCATTCTCTTCCCTCTTTCCATCCCTCTTTGGTGGAAGAATATCATTGAGGCTCCTCCATAAATTGTTCGGTACTGATATGTGTGAACACACTAGGACCGTCGGGGTACTTTTTTCCCTCTTTAGGAGGTTTTTTTTCCTCAGCTTATATATATGCCTATTGCCCTAACGGGTCACTTATCTTTGTACATTCTAGTGATAATACATTCAATATTATCTGATGTGCTCCAAGCTTCTTTTTCTTCCTTGTGTTATTCGCGTGCTTCCACAGACGTCTAACTCCAATAATTAGTATAAGAGCAGGTCACCACTTCATCTAGGGCATCGTCGACACTCCTCCAGCCGAATGTATTTGACTCAGAGAAGATACATTCAAGATGTTCTTCTCAAGTTCAAAATAGAGAGCACTAAACTTGCAGGTACACCTTTGAAGATGAATCATAAACTTAGTGTTTATGAAGGTGAGAAAATTGAAGACATAAAAGAATATCAAAGCTTGGTAGGTAACTTGATATATGCTACTCATACAAGGGCAAACATCTCATATAGTGTGGGAGTGCTTAGTCAGTTCATGCACTCGCCAAGAAAACCACACATGGATGCAGCTAAGAGAGTACTTAAGCATCTCAAAGGTACAATCAACGAAGGTATATTCTATCCTTACTCTTCAAATTTGGATATCAAAATCTATTCAGATGTAGATTGGGCAGGAGCTAAGGATGATGGAAGAAGTACTTCAGGTTACTTAGCATTTACAGGTTCAAAGCTAGTTTCATGGAGTTCCAAGAAGCAACCAACAATTGCTTTATCCTTGACTGAAGCAGAGTACAGAGGTTTGACCATAGCAACTCAAGAGGCAATATGGTTAAAGGCATTGTATATAGATTTGGGACTTGTGAGTTCCAAACCTCACATATTTGGAGATAATGTAAGCTCCATGCATCTAACGGTAAACCCTATTTTCCATGCAAGAACCAAACACATAGAGGTTCATTACCACTTCATCAGATAGAAGCTCATGGCAAAGGAGATTGACATTTCTTTTCTTCCTATTGAAAAGCAAGTAGCAGATATGATGACGATGGGACTTGATGGAATAAAGCTTTGTAGATTCAAAGCTATGGTAGGTATTCAATCTATTCGAGAATGAAGACTCAAGCATACTTTACCTTGAGAGGGAGCTATTGGAACATCAAGATTACACTATGCTTGAGGTGTATTTGATCTACATCAAAGGCTATCGCATCAAAAGAATATCTGTTGGAGAGTTCTTTTTCTTATGCTCACTAATTGTATTAAAAAAAAAAGAGATTTTTCATGGATCTTTTACCATTGTAAAATTCTTGATCTTTACACATGTAAAAGTAGAAAGATAGAGCCCGAATCCCAAGAATTTGTGGTGGTTGAGTTGCATTCAATCAAGCAATCAATCACCTAAAAGTAGATCAAACTAGATCTTCATTTTTCCTAGATTGTAGGAAAGTGAATTGATTCCCTCCAACAACCATTCCCACCTTCATTTGAATTCAAAATCCACTTTTAGAAGTCATGGAATACTCCTAGAGTCTATATAAAGACTTCAATTCACATGTACAATACATTATACATACACTTATGACCATCATTGTCTTGCTCGTTCAATTCTCTGCATCATCTTCTTCGCCAATAGTAATCTTGCAGAGGCTGTTGCTCTCTCTACATAGCTCCAAATTGAGTGCAACATGTCTCATTGGAAAGATATTAGCAACTGGTTTATGTTTATAAATTTTTATAGTATTTGGTTTAGTAAATTGGGAGAAATTGTAGTTTTTGTATCTCGGTGTCAATCTCTATGTATTCTTGAAAAATAGGAAGTACCACTGTTGAATGTTTGATTAATTCCTATAGCATATTTTGCTTATTCCTTATACTTTTGTGCATTCTATACACTCAACCCTATGTGTATCACTCCCATAAAAGGATTTTTTCTAATTTTAATCACGTTGGTCATTATGGACATTTGAGGTTCATTGTCTCCTCCATAGATAGTAAGTTTTTTGAGCTGGTCGATGTGCGAACCTATCTTTTTTGTATCGACTCCTTCTCCTTGATGCTGCAAATTACATAGTGCATTGCTTTGCTCTTATCGTATGCCTATAAGGTCTATTTGAGTCTCCATAAGCTCAAGGGCTGATCTTGTGTCAGTTGGCTAGACCAAACTTCGTCGCTTCGAAATGCACTTTTCTACCTCCTACAAGCTTCTCCAAGTTCTTTTAGTTTTTTGACAAAGATCAAGGATTTGAAGGAACAATTGATTTTTTCTTATGAAGTCCTTCCTGATAGTTCACTTGTGCAAATTGTTCTGAATGGTCTTCCTAACTCATATCAGAGTTTTGCTTCTACTCTTCGTTTGATGATGAAAGGAAATCCAAATGCCTTGTCATTTGAGGAGTTAGTTTCTGTTTTGTTGCAGGAAGATCAAACTAGGTAGAACAATTCTACTATGTGTGTTGTAGATCAAGCTTTCGTGACTAGTCAGAAGACAAAGGTAAATGGAGCTCTTCTACTAGTAAGCAAAAATCTGCAAACGCTACACATTTGAAGAAGGAAGACAAAAGATGAGAAGAAATCAGAAAGGTAGAAATTGTTTTGCAAATACTCTAAAGAAAATGATCATGTTATTAAGAGTTATCCAAAACTAGCTGCTAAAGAGGCAAAGAAGAAGGAGGATAGAATGGTTGTTGTAGAGGCCTCTACACCAAAAATAGAGTCTGCCAATCTTGTGTAGAATGAAGAATGGGCGTTTACTACTTTTTGCAGTTTTGACCCATCTTCTCATGAGCAGTGTATGTCTGCAGTAGAATAAGATGTTTTGTATTCTGATAGTAGGGCAACCAAACATATTACCTCATAGTGTAGTTTCTTCACTTCACTCGAGCTTGCCACTATAGGGAATACTATCACATGCGCCAACAACTCCTCTTATCCTATCATGGGAGTTGGTAAGATCATTTTGACTACTGCTAATGGTAGTCCATTCACTTTGTCAGATGCTTTATTTTATCCAGGGATCAAGAAAAATTTGTTATCAATTTCTACATTAGCCAAGATTGGCTTGGTTGTGAAATTTGTTGATGACAGATGTATAGTTCATGATCTGTCAAATGGTGACGTGATTATTGCTTCCGGCATTTTACGTCATGGGTTGTATAAGCTCATAGACTATGAAAGATTTGTGAATGATTCAACATATACAATACATGATTCTTAGGCTATGTCAGATGCAAAGTTTTGGCATGCATGCTTTGGTCATCTAAATTTTGCTAGTTAGGTACGCCTGTAGAAATCTGAAATGGTGTCCTCTTTGCCCAAACTTGAGGCACCCAATAAACATGTATATGAAGGCTGTATTTTGGGCAAAATGCAGCGTTCCTCCTTTCCAAAAGATGGTTCAGTTCGAGCTACTCAAAAATTGCAGCTTGTTCATAGTGATGTCTATGGTCCTATGCATACACTCTCTTTTGGAAACTATCTTTACTTCATGACTTTCATTCATGAATTTTCCACGCATGCATGGGTTTATCCATTGAAAGAAAAATCCTAAGTGTTTATGTGCTTCAAACAGTTTTTGGTTTTGCCTGAAAATCTGTCAGCATGTAAAATGGGCACCCTCCATTCTCATTGGGGGGGTGGATATATATCTTCTGAATTAAATGCATTTCTGGCTAAACGTGGGATAAAACATCATTGTACAGTGCCATATACACCTCAATAAAATGGAGTTGCTGAACGGAAGAGTAGGTCACTCATGGAGATGGCGAGGTATATGGTCAAGAGCCAAGCCTTACCACATTGTTTTTGGCTTGAGGATGTTATGTGTGCAGCATATGTACTAAACAGGTGTCCCACTAAAGTGCTACAATCTATCACTCCATCTGAGGCGTAACATGGTCGCAAGCCATCTATTGCTCATCTACGTCTTTTTGGTTGTTTGACATATGCATTAGTGCCAGAACAACAACACAAAAAATTGGATGATAACGTAGTAAAATGTATTTTTGGTGCATACAGTTCTAAAAGCAAAGGCTATTGTCTATATCATCCACAAACTAAATGCATTTTGGTTAGCCATGATATTGTTTTTGTGGAAGATGCTAATGAATCCTACTTTCTCAAAGGAGACATTTGTTAGCTCCAAAGACATGTATGATACTTTGGTGCCTCTTTTTACAAGTGGAAAATCTAGTGTTGGTACTAATGAGGCGACTTCTCAGCGTTTATAGGTTTCATGTGATGATGTAGACCACTCCATTTTTTATGCAGATTTACATGATGCACTTGTTGATGAGAGAGCTGATATTGAGGAAGCAAAAACTATGCCGAAATGGTTAGTGCAGACTTTGCATGACAGCAAATTAGATGCACCTCTATCATATCATACTCGTTTAGGCTCTCATAGTGCCTCATTTGCATCAGATTTCTATGTTATGGCTACATCTAGTCTGTGTGATGAGAATGAGCCTATTTCATTTCATGAAGCACAAAATTCAAAAAATTGGATGGATGCTATGCAATCTAAATATGATGCTATAATGAAGAATGGTACCTGGTCTTTATGTGACTTGCCTCCTGGTAAGAAGGCCATTGGCACTAAGTGAGTTTACAAGCTGAAGCATAAGCCTGATGGAACAGTTGACAGGTATAAGGCTAGGCTTGTTGCAAAGGGTTATGCACAAGAAAGAGGCATTCATTTTGATGAAACCTTTGCATCTACATGTTGTACGACTACTATTCATAGCATATGTGCACTTGCAGCCCATCATGGTTGGAATATACATCAGTTGGACATTAAAACTGCATTTTTGAATGGTGACTTGCATGAAGAAGTGTATGTTTTTTAGCCCCATGGCTTTGTGCAAAAAGGGCATGAGAACCAGGTGTGCAAGTTAAAGAAGGCATTATATGGTTTAAAGCAAGCACCATGTGCTTGGTATGTTCATGCCTATCTGATTGCAAATGGTTTTGAGAATAGTCCAACTGAAAGCACCTTATATGTTAAGCGTGCTAATGATTTGCTTCTGATCATTGTTGTCTATGTTGATGACATGCTACTCACTAGTCCTATTGAGAAGCATATTGCTGATTTTAAGGCTGATTTGCATGCCTCATTTGAGATGTCTCACTTGGCGCATTTGCATCATTATCTGAGCATTCATTTTATGCAAGTTGATGGTGGAATAGCTTTGTGTCAAACGAAATATATTGACACATTATTATAGGTTTTTTGCTTTGAAGATTGTAAGCATATTGCCACTCCTATGGAGATAGGTTTACAATTGAGTCTTCATGATGCTGGAGATGCATTTGATGTTATTCTCTATCAGTAAGCTGTTGGATGCTTGATTTACTTATGCATTACTCAACCAGATATTCAGTTTGTTGTCTCACAGATGAGTAGGTTTATGCATTGCCCAAGTGTCAAGCATTGACAGGTGGTTAAGCGCATCTTTAACTACTTGAGTGGTACTCAACTACTTGGATTGTTTTATCCTAAGGGGGATCACTACTGCCAGATTTGGATGCTTTTTTCTCATAGTGATTGGGTTGGTTGCTATGACACTTGTGTGTCCACTAGTGGCTTTTGCTTCATGCTTGGTAGCTCATGTATATCTTGGTTGAGCAAGAAGTAGCCTACTGTGGCCACTTCTAGTTGTGAGGCTGAGTATAGGGAAGCTTTCACATCGACTGTTGAGTGTGTGTGGCTCAGACACCTTATGGCCGATTTGGGTGTTGGTCAGTTTTCTGCCACCATCATCTTCACTGATAGTCAGAGCACATTGGCAGTCGCGAGGAATCCTCTGTTCTATGCTCGCACTAAGCACATTGAGGTGCATTATCATTATGTCAAGGAGAGGTTCTCTTATGGAGAGATCAGTGTGGCATATGTGCCCATGCAGGAGAACATTGTAGACCTTTTCATGAAGGTTCTTCCTAGGGAGAAGTTTGAAGCTTTCCGCAAATCTTTAGGCTTACTTCCTTTTGTGGATATATTCCACATAGCTTGGCACTTCCTTATACATGAGTGTCAGCTCCTTGTTCACTGCATCACTTCTAGGGAGGATTTGTTGATATATTTCAATAGTGATGTGTGTGAACACACTAGGACTACCGGGCCACTTTTTTCCCTCTTTAGAAGGTTTTTTCCCCTGGCTTGTATATATGCCTATTGCCCTAATGGGTCACTTATCTTTGTACATTCTAGTGGTAATACATTCAGTATTGTGTGTTGTGCTCCAAGTTTCTTCTTCTTCCATGTGTTGTTTGTGTGCTTTCGTAGATGTCTAACTCCAACATAAATACCCAATAAATCCTATTGTGTCTACCTATATGGGATAACTCCCCGCATGGTGAGCCCTCTATGAATTTGGAAGGAGATTGACGAGCCATCTTCTCCACTCCAAAGATGTATACCAAATTTACTTTCTTGTTATTTTGGAGGATCATATGGAGGAATTAAAAGCAATATTTTGGGGAGAAAACAATACATGCATGTATTTTGGGATGTGGAGAATGGGATAGAAGAAAGAAACTAGTTCGTTAGCCTTAGTGGAGAACTTTTGAACCTTGCAAAGTAGCCCCTTCATCAAGATTTCCATTTCACCTTCCCACACTGATATAAAGAACTTCTTTGAGCCATAGTTTAACGCTCCCAAATTGGATTGAACAGATTTTTATCATGTTTCAAAGGTAAACCACCTTGAAGCTTCAATTAACATCTGATTTGGAGAACTTTTGGTGGATCATAATCTATTTTCAATGCTTCAGTAGATACTTGGTGATCACTTTTGGGCCTGATTTTTTATCATTGGGATCCAAATCGACTTTTGTTACTTGGATTGTTATCATAGCTTTCACTAACGAGGATTAGCAAGGATCAAAAGTGCATGATTTTTGCTTAATTTTGGTGTTTTGAGATATTTCCACTTGCGTTTGGCATCATTTTCATCGTTTTTTGTGCTAAGAATCCTTTTATACCAAGAAAACATTTCAACTTTTCATTTGGGCTTGGAAAGGAGTGCAAATTAGAGCCTTGAAATTTGGAAGATCACTTCAAATTAGTTTTGAAAGCTTGGGTTATATCAAGAAAGTGTTGTAGTCTTATTGTTTTTCTCTTTCTTGCTTTGTAAAATTTATTTCCATTTGTTCTAAACATTCTACTTACTTAAATAGGAGGAGTAAACTTAAAAGCTGAGGGAAAACGAACTTTAGAACATACATCTCCACCTAGGGAGCAAAATCTAGAGGATTCAGACCATAGAATGGAAGAGGTAGAGCAAGAACAAGAGGTAGAGCAAGAATAAGAGGTAGAGCAAAAGGTCAAACAAGAAGATGAATATTCCTATGTGGAGCTTGATTATGAGCTCCTATCGTGTAACAAGTTCATAGAGATCAAAGACCAAACCCTTAGGTTCGAGATGGTCATTGGTAGCTTGACCTCTCTAAGAGAACAACTTAAGACTTAGATGATCTCACTAGAGACTTAAGTTACCTCTTTCCTAGCTAGGAAGGAAAGAGAGATTTATGCTCTTTCTATATTAGAGATAGCTAGGAAGGGTATTTCCTTTCCTCACAAACACAAAGGACAGAGTTCTAGGGAGACTCCCCTCCTCAAAGACCTCAAGGCAAAAATGTGGGGGGCACCTGTCATCTCATCTTTAAAGTTATATAGTTTTTGTCATTCTAAGCATGTATAGGAGATCTTTTTGTTATATAGTCATGATCTCGAGCATTGTATAGACACTTCATCTGATGTATATTTTCATGTCAATAATATAAATATCGATAGGACTTTCTATTATTCTTTTTTTTAAGAGTGTGTAGTTAAAAGTTTTAAGGATATGATGTTTGAATTTAGATATTTTTCCCCTTCTTCCATTACCTTAATCGACTCCTCATGTAAAATAGTAATTTTAGGAGTCTCTGCTTTAATCTTCTTCACAGCTCATAATATCTCATCCGCTTCATAACCTGCCTTCAATAACATTTGATACGTATCTTGTTGTTGGTCCTCCAATGTAACACAGTCTACTTCCTTTTGCTTTTGCACAAGTGACAATTTTTGTTGCAAACCTACACTTGGCCATATAACATCACCTTTCTCCACTTTCTAAACAAATTGAAATAGTGCTGCCAAATATGCAGACAACCTACTATTTGACTAGTTTTTCCTTTTGTCAGACAAGAAAATATCTCTGTACATACAGTCGTACATCCAATGAGCCTAGCTAATTTTCTCTCCTATTCTTCCACCCAACATAGAGGTGCATAATTATCTTTTGACATATAATCGTACTTCACAATGAAGCATAGCCTTTCTAAATACCACTTCAACTACTCCCTTCGTGCATATGAAACATTCTTGATCATATAATATTGCCTACCACCTTCCCTAGGCCCAAATTCCTTTCTTAATGCATCCTCTAGATATTTTGGTACTACTGGCTCCTTCGAAATGAAAAACTTTTGAAATTAATTTAGGGGACAACCTTACTTACTGCAATATTTGACCTTTAGTTTTGCGTATAATATCGACTTGACTTTTAGCATAGTAATTGGATTTCCAATTCTTCCAAGGTAATGTTGCAAAAGAACACAAAGCTATCTGATGTAACCATGCTAGATTTATTGGTGTATTGGTATCTAGCTCCAACTTGAAATCTGTATAAGGATCCATTAATGACTAAGCCAATTTACTTGCAAATAATGGTGTTTGCTCCCCTTTTTCTTCTTGCATAAAACTATCATGCTCCTTAGTTGACATATCTTCCTTCCGCACACCACTCTCTTTCTTCCTCAGTCAATCCCTCATCTATGTAGCTGTTGCAAAGAAAAGAGGCACAAAAGAGGAGCCCCAAAATTTTCAAATTTATGGCATAAAATTTCATTCTTCAAAATCCTAGGAATTTCCCTCGAATCTATGTAAATGCACTAGAGGAGTCCTCTAGATGCATAAGCCTAAATCCTTGTAACATAATTCTTGTAAAATAGTAGGAAGTAGAGATTAGTTAATAAAGTGCCGGTGTCATGTGTGAAAGGACCATTTTTAGGGCACATGTATATAAGCCACCTTGTGACTCTTTGTAAGCACTTTTTTCCATTGTGAAGGAGGAGAGCTGAAATTCGAATTTGCTTCTTCCCTACTGATTTCCATCTTCTCTATGATCTTTTGTGTGTGTGTAATGCTTGAAATGTGTGTGTGTGAACCATTACGGGTTGTGGAGTGAGCATAGGTGTTTCCCATATATATATATATGTGTGTGTGTGTGTACCACCAATAGATGCTAGATGCGTCTCGTCGAGAGCTTTGAAAGGAACCCGCTATTGACCATATTCGGAGTTCGGAGCTAGGAGAAACATTCAAATTTGTGCTTACTACTGTAAGTGGTATTGCGGCAAGCATTTTCAGAGATTAAGTGAGTTGGAGAGGTAGTTAGTCTTTTCACATACATTGTAGCTTAGCCACTTCACTTTCCATCATGTGTGCATACGTTCTCATACACTTGGTTCATGTGGTTCTTCAAATTGAAAATTAAACATGTATTGATCCACTAATATACACACTTGTGGGGCGATTGAGATTTAGTCTCTTCGACACAAGTCCCTAAGAGTTCACAACTTAGGTACACATTTTTGGCACCATTGATAGGGAACAAACTTAACCAAGGTGCCTTCGTGATGGTTATAGCTTTGGAGTGAAGGAATTGTACTTGTAGAGGTGAATTCGTTCAGTGGCAAGTAGTCAGAGACTTCAGCACTTATTACTTCACATCCTTGAGGTATGTGTAATGAGTTTTTAGGTTTAGGGTTAGGAGTGAGGAAGAGAGGGAAGAGTTAGGGTCAGGTTAGAGAGAGGAGTGGAGTAGGAGGAAGTTGGAAACATCAAGAAAAATCCCAAAAAAATTGCCAAAATTAGTGTAGAGTAGGCTTCAGGCATCACAAAACTACAAAAACCAAAAAAAAAAGTTCATTTGACACTAGTGCAGGAACTGGTATCGTGTGTAGATAGCGATCAGTATCGCTAGCTTGGTATCGTGCAAAGTGAGCTAAAGAGAGGGTTTGGAAGCATAAAATTGTGTTGGGGCATACTTGAAGGTAAGCCATACAATGTCCTGATATCAAAATCAATCAAAACTACCACTTCACGTGTTTTGAATCGTTTCCAATATTGCCGAGTAGAACAGAGAGTTTTTAGAGAGTTTGTGAGAGAAACAGAGAATCAAGAGTGAGAAGGGGTGAGAACTAAACATATTGGTACAAAAAATTTTGAGTTTAGAGCGATTTTGGCTGAAGTATCGCGGTCGATTGAGTTTTGGTATAACGATACCAAAATTCCCTAGTATCACGATACTCGCCTAGTATCGTATCACTGCATATCACTTGAAATATTGTGATACCATCCTGGTATTGTATCATTAAGTTGGTATCGCAATCGCGATCAGCCGATGCTATCGTATCGCGGTCCACTTGGTATTGTATCGTCCTAGTCACGGTATTGTATCCTTGGCCAAGCGGTATCGTATCACGCGTACTATTGCTATCATATCACCAATGTGGTATCATATTGTCCTAAAAGTGGTATCGTAATGCCAAACCACTTTGGTATCGTATCATCCTAAAAGTGGTATCATATTGCTAGACCACTTTGGTATCGTATCGTTCGATATTTCAGTATCGTATCGTGCAAAGTTTCAATATCGTATCGTCACTTGTACTAGTATTGTATTGCGAGAACTTTAGTATCGTATCGTGTGACTTGTTGGTATCGTATCGTGCAATGTACAAGTATAGTATCTTGTAAAGTCTTAGTATCGTATCGTAGAAATTTTGGTATCGTATCATCAGAAATTCTGATATCGTATCGCGCGGAATTTGGTATCATATCATGCATTATTCCAGTATCGTATCGTCCACTAATATAGTATCGTATCATCACATGCAGAGGTATTGTATCATGTTAATTCGTGGTATCATATCACCTAAAGTTTTTGGTATCGAATCGTGCTAAAACAAATATCGTATCCTCTGAGTGGTATTGCGCAGAGTGGTATCATCCAGAACCTATCAGGCCATTTGAGGGAAAAATTAGAGGCAATTGAGGAGCCAATTGTGGGGGAGTAGGAGCCATTATAGGCCTAGAAGGGTGGATGAACTTGAGATCAGGGTGTGTGCTAAGTAGCCAGAGGAGTGTCATTTCATCGGTGGGAAGTGCTACCCAGGCAAGTCATCACTCTGTCTATACTGACACCTCTAGTGACTCAGAGGAAGAGATACCTATGGCTTCAGAAGACATGCAAGGATCTGGCCCAAGGGAGAACTTCATGTCTACAGTAGAGGGGGAATACCGCACCTCTTTGCAATATGTGTCCACTAATCCCCAAGGGATCCCCATCTACCTGAATGGCTTAAATAGGTCAGTCGCCAAGGTGGTGAATTCCATTGAATCAGCAATAGTGCCTAGACCTACAGTCAAGTATGAAGGAGGCATGTACATGGAAAAATTAGGTCACATCTACGTGGTAACAAAACACCCAGATCGGATCAACGAGAGAGGAGGATTGGAAGGACAAGGAAACTCGGGAAGACTGGACCCTGAAGAGTTAATAACTACACCAAGAGGCAAATCAGTGGTGAATCAAGTCTTGAGAGGGGATTTGAGAGATTATCTACTAGAGGTCTACTTGATTCACAGATCAGACTTACTATTACAAACCGATTCACCCACATGTGGATAGGAAGAAAGCCCAATGACTTTCTATGAGTTGAAAGATCGTGAAGAGGAGTCTAGAGTCACATACCTAGATAAGAACCAAAGAAGGTATTCACCTGTAGATGCAATGGATAGGGCTCAATTGAAGTATATGGGGTTGCCTATATTCCCTCTGTGAGATCATGCAACTACCTTCCATAATCCCTTTGGGACGCATCAAGAGTCGGAGAATACAATGTCGGGACAGAGGAGTCAACGGAGTATTCCTAACCAAACCCATGTGGAATTTACAATGCCAGGGCTACAATCACACAATCAGACCCACCCTCGTCTAGGCAACCAACATCGGCCACCAGTGAGGCCCAGACCACCTCTAGGAGTACAGCCTCGAATGCCTCCAATTAGGCCAACTATTCCTATAATACCTATACCATCAGAAGCCGTAAGAAGACTAAGAACAATTCAAGTGGCTAAGTGTATGAGAAATCATTATGATGGAATGGGAGATCCTTACGATCACATAACTGAATTAAGCAAGTTTTACGAGCAGAGCAAGTGGATGATTTCTTCGTGCAGTATGAGTCCTTCGGACTCACTCTCACAAGAACGGCTTTGACTTGGTTCCAGCCATTCGATCCCAATCAATTTGGAAATATTGAGCAATTTTTTAGGAATTCATTGGAGAGTTCACCAAGAGAGGGATTAAACACAACTCTTCATCCTTAATCCACAACTTTAAACAAAATCCAAATGAAACTGTGAAAATAGCTGCTCGGAGGTTCAATCAATATGTCGATAGATGTCCAACAACAGAAAGACCCACTCAGCAAAAAATGATATCACTATTCTTAGAGGGGTTGACGAATGGGAGTGTGAGAACTTTAGTTTATGTGAAGCAGCTGTAGACGTTGAGCGAGTGCCTTCAAGAGTGTATTGACCTAGAGGACAACCTAGTTGACGATCTCAAAAGTACACTAAGCTATATGAAATCAAAAGACACTAGAAGTACAGTGACATCGAACTCCAGTAATGTAGAGGAGTTAGCAGAACTGGTAGCTAAGAAGTTAGGAGTTCACGGATAGAGGAACTACCAACATCCATCAATGAGAATACCCATGTTGCCAAGATGCAGAACTCAAAAAAACCAAAGTACAGTGTCGATTGACAATGGAAGAATAACTTCGTGTCAAACCTCAAATATGGAAACAATTAGCAGGACAATTGAAGTTAGAGCATGATAAGAACAAAAAGGAAAGTAAGGAAATTGAAAACCCTTCTACTATACAAATTCTGGTTGATAAGGTTGGAGAATTTAGCGAAGGAGATGAGGGAAACACATGTTTAACCATCACGTACAATGGATACATGACCAAGGCCATACTAGACATAGGAGCGGGAGTGGGTATTATTGCCACCAAAGAGATTTGGGAGAAATGGGGAAGAGACTCATTATACCTTCAACATCAAACAACCACTACCAAGATAAATTTGCATACATTTGCATATAGGGATGTACCCCCACTACAATGGAACCCCATACACAAGGAAGAGGATGATTTGTATAGCCATAGTGCCGGTTCAAGTGACCAATCATGGATGCACAAAGATGCCCAATTATGGATGTGTAAGGAAGCAAAGTGTTGGGTTGTAGGGTATGCACACATCCTAAATTGTGCATAGGAACCCTCCCTAGACCATGAGAATAACTCTTTTTGTATCTACTTAGAGTTTTCACATAAAAACATCCTCTTAGGATACTTTTTGATATTTCTCTAACACTATGGTAGAGAAGCCTTGGAAAATAACTTATTTGGACACACATCTAGGAGGCCACACGTGAAAATCCCACGCATGTTCTTTTTGGGGATTGGTTTGTTACACATTTGATCTTGGAATATCCTAGAAGATATATTAGTTAGAGAGAGATCCACTTTTTGACTTTTCAAAGGAGCACATGAGAAACAGAGCTTAGCCTATATATAGAAGCTCATTTTTGTAAAGAGGGGAGCTTTTTGTCAACGTGCTCTCATGTAATATCTCTTATCAATGGAAGAAGGTGCTCATTTACTCCAAGACTTGTTACATTTGCATGTATTTGTGTCTTGTGAGTGTGTGAGAGTGCAGTGTATGTGCCTATGCATGTCTCTCCTTTGTGTGAGTAGAGTAGTTGCATTTGCTTGTATTTTCCTCATGGACTAAGATCCTTCACTCCCTATTCTCCTTGTTTTGAAGCATGTGGCATAGCATGGGGCTGATGCCAATGGCTTGAACATGTGGGAGGTAGGGGTGGATGAGAGGAGAGTCACTCTTGAGCTTTCCTTCTTGCTTCCATGCAAGGTGGTGAGGGTTTTTGGTCTTTCATTGCTACAACCTCAACACTTTTTGGCACCGTTGCTGGGGATGGTCGGCCTTTCATCACTTGGAGAGCTCAAGAACATGTGGTAAAGTATTGTGTTGCAATTTTTTTTTCTCAATTTCGTAGGATTTGAGTTCTTGCTTGGCACTTTGACCCTTTCTTTAGGCCATTTGCTCCCCATTTCCTGTTTTTAGTAGAGTTGTTTCAGTTCATTTTGGTTGTTGCACAAAAACATCCCCTAACCCCCTTTCTCTCTCTCTCTCTCACATAGACATGCTCCCACACATTCATTGTGGCATCACTTTCCACCATTGCATCTCTCTTGGTGAGTGATTGCCTTGGGTGAAGGGATGGGTAGGACACTCCCTGTTATCCCTCCCTCTCTCTTATTCCTAGAAGAAAATAAAAAAAGGGAAGGAAGAAAATACCATAGAAATGAAGTCTCGGATGCCATATTTTTTGGTAAGAAGGACAAACCGACTACATATTATCTCATTGTCCTTTGAAATTAAAAAAAAGACAACTATTCATGAACGGTTGGGTGTGAGGAATTGATGCTCTCGTGCCTTATTAAGGGCGTCTGTCATTTTGAACATGGGTAGGTGGGGAAGTTCCCTCCCTCCCTCTTTTCATCTCCACGAAAATTTCTAAAAGCATGCAAAATGGGTAGGCCAGCACATATCTCTCTGCATTAACTCATGGTCAGTACATACATGTGAGAGAGTTAAGTCATGATGGCTGTTCCTAGGTGTATGCACAAAGCGTTGAGTGGGGATTATCCCCACTCGCAGGATTCCTCACCCTTTTTCAACATGGTTATGCATGTTCATCTCTTCTCTCGCTCATCAGTTCGGGGTTGAGCCCTCATGCTCCCCCTATCGATTGAGCATGCTGCTTGGTGAGAAGTTGAATGATGGCTTCCGTTCCTCTTGAAGTGCAAGCTGTCACAAGCGCTCCGCTCTCGGGTTGCTCATGCTCTTCTAGGGTTGCGCTTGCACGTCTCAGTCGAGCTTGCTCTGCGGTTCCCCTTGTAATGTCCGAAGCTCCACCTTCGAACTGGCTCTGCTTTCTGAGATCTCTGTGGGTGTGTCGTGTGGTGCTTCCTTCCCATGGTGGAAAGCATGCCCTGTAGTATGGTTTCAAGCCAAGTCATATTTCCCAAACATTGTTGATGCTGGGGTCCGGCTCCTTCAGTTCCTATTTCTCGCAGTATGTGCTCCCAGGGTGGGGTTGAGTAATCACTCTTCACCCCCTCTTTTGTCAGTACCTTAGGTTGGCATGCTTAGTTGCTACTCTGTTTTGTATTAGTTTCAAGCTTTCCTGCTTGGAATGGTGTTATTGCTAAGGTCAAGATCCTTCGGCTCCTATTTCCTTTGGTCTGTGCTTCCATGGTGACTTCAAACAATGAGGCTCCCCACTGTTCTTGCTTTCGGTTGTGTTGCTTAGCGGATCTCTGTACTGTGTGGGCTTATTATGTGTTAGCTTCCAAGCTTAGGTGGTTGCTACTTGGGTTCGAGCTCCATGTGTGCTCATCTGCCAGCCTACCTCATTATGAAGCAACTACTGTTACCCTTTCCTTACTCCAGTTGTGGTAATTTGGTGTCTTTGCAACAGTATCTTGCTACTACTATGTTGCAGCGTTGTTTTCTAGATTCTAGAAGGTTTGGGTGTTGAAGCATCGCACTCCCCCATGACTTGGGGCCAAACTTGACTTCCACAACCTTTGTTTTTCGGATCATGGCTCACCCAGCTTTTGCCTACAGTGCCTCATTACTGCCTTGTTGTTATATGCTTTACGGTTATGCCTCCATAATTGAGCATTTTTTATCATCTTGAGCTTGTACCTACTTTTATGAAGGACAAGGCTATGTATTTCTGAAGCATCTATTTTATGGTCAACTTGCATCTACGCAAAAACTTTGTGATGATATTTTTTTGGCTTGATGACATGTCCTACCTAGGTGTGACTATTCGAGAAGGTTGGGGAAGATCCTGTCTCTGTCAAATGGAAATGTGGTCTTTTAAGTTTTGTAACTTCATGGCTATTTTTGGTGCAATATTGCAACCCTTATTGCTACAACTGTATGCTTTATCTTTAGTTTTAGAAATTTTCTATGTTTAAAGTTCAAAATGAGAGCCCTTGTAGACAATCAATGATATGGAACTTGGATCTTTGTGAATGTCCATTCTTAGAAGTTAATCGATAAGTCTTTTTGTATTCATGCATACTTAATGCCAACTAACATGAGCATGATAGGTAGCAACTCAGTCAGTTCCACTATGCCTCTCAGTTATAGGATATGAAGACACTCACCCTAGGCATTAATTATTCTTCACTATGATTATTCCTTTGTTTGTATGAATGGTAGCATCAGCATGGGTGAAAACCATAATTGCTATTGGTATGACTATCTAGGGATGAAGTTTTGCAGGTTTGGTGCTCTCTGTGCTTATGCTGCTAAGTTTTGTGATTGCCCCACTATGGAAGGTGTCCACATTCATGTTTCAATTGTGCTCGATGAGTTTTCTTTGACATAATCTACAGGTGACTTGGAACTTGAGCCATAGTTGAGCTCTTTGACCAAAGAACATCATTGGAGACACAACATCTTCGTAGATGGCCACTACTGTGTGATGTTTCCTTTGCCTAGAAAGTGAAGCTACTGTTGTTTGTTGCATTCTGATTCATGCTAAATCATCTTCTTATATAATTGTATGTGATCTGGGTGCTATGGATGAAGCCCGGGCGCCTATTAGATGTGGTGAATACTGTTTTGTAGGAAGTGGGATTGAGCTAGCTTCTCCTGCCAACATTTTGGAGGCTAAGATATGACACTAATTGAAACCCTCACACCTCATGACTCAGTGTGTTCTGTAACACCTACATGTGTTTTAAGTACATAGATGAGGAAACATGCATCTGAATGAAAGTCATACTACAAATCTTAAGGTTCAAAGTTCTTGATGGGTTGTTGGATCTTTGTCTTTTGGATTTTTTTTGCAAATCCCATTGGAGGAAACTACTACAAATGTAAGTTAATAACTTTCTTGTGTGTTCAGATGCTCTGTTATGTATGTTTAGTAGAAAGGAAGATGATGGCATCATATGGGGATTTTTTGTCATCACAACCAGAATGGACAGATACTATGTTTGAAATCCTTGGTACAATTTCTTTTTGTTGAGGTACTGTTCTTTGAAATGCAGTCATATCATATGTTTGGAAGTTGTTTCCAGAGTGTGCAGTGGTCTACTTCCCTCACATTTGAGTTGGGAGGGGTTGGGGTGATTCTAATGAGCTGTTCTCCTTGTTTGATTACCCAATCATCTATTGACTCATGATTTGTCCCACATTTCTATTCTAAAGATCACTTGAAGATGTATTGCAGGTAGGAAACTTCATGGCGAACAAGACTCTTGATAGGTATGGTACTCTCTTTGGAGCACGAGAAGACACAACTATGGGGAGGAGAATGTTGAATCTAACTGCCACACCTCACTACATAGCTGGTGATGCTGGCACCTTATCCCACAATCCTACTAACACCTTTTCAGATGTTTTCTTCTTGAAAAAGTTATTAGGCACATTTCTTGGGTGCCTCATTTAGATTTTCCTCGTGTTATAAGTAAATGATTGACAGGTGTTGACGCTTCCTTGTGTGCCTCACAAAAATTCTGTATTGCTGATATCTAATATTGATGTTTGAAAGGTTCATTTTATGACCATTAGAGATGCATAGGGCAATAGGGGGTAAAAGGATGCCTTGCTCCTTTTCCTTCTAGGCTTTGAGGGAGGCAAAACTACACCTAGCAGGAACTCTACTTTTTGATAACTATTTGCATTGCAGGAATGCTTGGACTGCTCTCTCGGTGTTAAAGGTTTTACTGCCTGCTCAATATTTTAAGCAAAGAATTTGAAGAATTTCTTGAAGTTACCTTGTCCTAATAAAGCTACTCAAGACCTGTTTGGTACTATCAAAGTGTGAAAGTCCCAAAGGATTGAGAGATTGTTTTTTGCTAGGGAAGTAACTCCAGTTTCACAATGCTAAGTTAAGGCTTCTTTTTTATAATGCATTGCAGGCCAACACACAGAACTTCAACCTCACTACATAGCTGGTGATGCTCACACCTTATCCCACAATCCTACTAACACCTTTTCAGATGTCTTCTTCTTGAAAAAGTTATTAGGCACATTTCTTGGGTGCCTCATTTAGATTTTCCTCGTGTTACAAGTAAATGATTGACAGGTGTTGACGCTTCCTTGTGTGCCTCACGAAAATTCTATATTGCTGATATCTAATATTGATGTTTGAAAGGTTCATTTTATGACCATTAGAGATGCATAGGGCAATAGGGGGTAAAAGGATGCCTTGCTCCTTTTCCTTCTAGGCTTTGAGGGAGGCAAAACTACACCTAGCAAGAACTCTACTTTTTGATAACTATTTGCATTGCAGGAATGCTTGGACTGCTCTCTCGGTGTTAAAGGTTTTACTGCATGCTCAATATTTTAAGCAAAGAATTTGAAGATTTTCTTGAAGTTACCTTGTCCTAATAAAGTTTCTCAAGACCTATTTGGTACTATTACAGTGTGAAAGTCCCAAAGGATTGAGAGATTGTTTTTTGATAGGGAAGTAACTCTAGTTTCACAATGCTCAATTAAGGCTTCTTTTTTATAATGCATTGCAGGCCAACACATAGAACTTCAGCATTGATCCTTCTTACCTCCTATAGATGAATTGCTACTATGCTTTAATAACTCTGGATAAGCTATTTAAATTTAATGAATGCGAGTCATAATGTTGCACTATTGTCTAATCATTTCGTGAACACATAATACTCATTTTAAGTCGCAAGCTTGCTGATATGAGCATAGTATAAGTGATGGCAGGACCATAAGATAAACATGAAACCACATTCATGCTACACATTACAATATGTCTCACACTCACTTGGGGATAGCATATTTAGGAATGACAATATGATTATGGCATCACAAAGATATAAGGGATAAATGGGTTCTTGCGATGATCCTTGCTCTTTAGCTGTACTTCTTGGATTGCAAGAACAATAAGATTTTCAGGACCTCTCTAGACGAAAAGTCTTGCAGAAGAGGATGCCTCTGAAGTGGAAACTAAATTTGAAGTGAATGTTTATCTCATTACTAGATGCAGTTTACTTGCTCTTTCATATATCATTTCAGGTTTGGGAGCTTCTAGAGAAGGCATTTCCAGCCTTACAAAAAGACTACATAGTGGGATGCATACTAGGCTGACTGCCCCCCAAGGGGATTGTGTCGCCCAGCTTTGAAGATTCGCAGATTGAAGTAAAGACTGAAGACTTGCTGCCTGAAGCTTTGCAGACTGAAGAATTGCAAATTTTGAAGATCTGAAGAGTTTCTAGACTTGACTCCAACTTGGACCAATTCAGTGATGTATGATCCTCTTCTCTTAGCTTTGTCGAAGACGACAAAGTCTAGGGGGGGAGAGTGTTGGGTTGTAGGGTATGCACACATCCTAAATTGTGCATAGGAACCCTCCCTAGACCATGAGAATAACTCTTTTTGTATCTACTTAGAGTTTTCACATAAAAACACCCTCTTAGGACACTTTTTGATATTTCTCTAACACTATGGTAGAGAAGCCTTATAAAATAACTTATTTGGACACACATCTAGGAGGCCACACGAGAAAATCCCATGCATGTTCTTTTTGGGGATTGGTTTGTTACACATTTGATCTTGGAGTATCCTAGAAGATATGTTAGTTAGAGAGAGATCCACTTTTTGACTTTTCAAAGGAGCACATGGGGAATAGAGCTTAGCCTATATATAGAAGCTCATTTTTGTAAAGGGGGGAGCTTTTTGTCGACGTGCTCTCATGTAATATCTCTTATCAATGGAAGAAGGCTCTCAGTTACTCCAAGACTTGTTACATTTACATGTATTTGTGTCTTTGTGAGTGTGTGAGAGTGGAGTGTGTGTGCCTATGCATGTCTCTCCTTTGTGTGAGTAGAGTAGTTGCATTTGCTTGTATTTTCCTCATGGACTAGGATCCTTGACTCCCTATTCTTCTTGTTTTCAAGCATGTGGCATAGCATGGGGCTGATGCCAATGGCTTGAACATGTGGGAGGTAGGGGTGGATCAGAGGAGAGTCACTCTTGAGCTTTCCTTCTTGCTTCCATGCAAGGTGGTGAGGGTTTTTGGTCTTTCCATGCTACAACCTCAACACAAAGGGAGAGGATAAAAAATTTCAGCTATGGCCCATAGGACATCAAAATTATGGACCCATCAAGGACCCAATGTATATGCCTCAAGTTTTTCCTGATGAAGCATTCAAACCGCACGGTTGGATGGAGATTCTAGCAACCTTGGACGTATGTGTAAATGAAGAAGTATTGACCATGAATGAATGTGTGGAAGAAGGTTATGACGTAAGCTTTTACATGGTAGTCCTTCAAGAAGTAGAAGCAGGAGAAGTATTAGAAAAGGAATGGAAAGAAGAACATGAGAGCATAGAGATGGAACCAGAGTTTGACTCAGAGGATCGATACTTAGAAGGCATCCAAGCCGAGGACAAGGGTGGATCAACCAAAGTGTTAGCAATAGAAGCAGCCTTGATAGTGATGAACCATGAGGAAACCACGAGTAAGACCGAACCAAACCTGAATCTATTTGAATTCCCAAAACACTTCAAAAGATACGAAGCAAAAAGAGGAAAGGAAAATAGCCATTCAAATGCCTAAGAGAGAGGCAAGAGAAGGAGAAGCTTATGATAACAAGCAACAAATGAAAAAAGTTATAGTGACTGTAGAAAATGGAGAAGAAAGATGCACGTACATAGGAAAGGATGTGTCACCTGAGGAGGAAGAAAAATTGATAAGACTAATTCGAGATTATCGAGATGTGTTTGCATGGACCTACAAGGACCTCAAAGGTGTGGAGCCCTCCATTTTTTCTCATCAAATACCAATGACACCTGATGCAAAACCATCAAAGCAACGCCCTTACACTTATAATGATGTTTATGCCCACAAAAATTAAAGAAGAAATAGACAAACTATTAGCAGCCGGATTCATTTACGACATAGAACATACCGAATGGGTGTCATCATTAGTAGTTGTTCCCAAAAAGAATGGGAAACTGAGAGTGTGCATTAATGTAAAGAAAGTCAATGCAGCCATGATCCATGATAGTTACCCATTACCTATCACTGATCACCTCTTGGAAAGAGTTGCAGGTAAGGAAGTCTATAACTTCTTGGATGGATTCTCTGGATACAACCAAGTAGTTATTGCTATTGAGGACCAACATAAGACCGCATTCATGACTCAATGGGGAGTCTATGATTTCAAGGTGATGCCTTTTGGTCTCACGAACGCCCTTGCTACTTTCCAAAGGTTGATGTGTCACGTTTTCAAAGAATTCCTAAGGAAGAGTATGGAAGTATACGTAGAACACTTATGCAAATAATCAAATCGGAGACAAGAACATATTTCGGAATTGCAAAGAATATTTGAAAAATGTCGGCAATATAGAGTATGCCTTAATCTTGAGAAGTGCGTGTTTATGGTGAGACTAGGAAAAATCCTAGGACACATCGTATCTAGGAATGGAATATCCACTGATAAAGACAAGATCAAAGTGTTTCTAGAACTCCCAAGACCAAAAACTTCAAAGGAAGTGCAAGCGTTTATGGGTCATTGTGGATACTATCGTCGATTTATCCACATGTATGCTATAATTGCCAAGCCATTGTATGGATTGTTGACTCAATTCATGTGGACAGACGAATGCGAGAAAGCATTTAATGAACTAAAGAAAAGACAAAGCACAACACCGATTCTAAAAACACCCAACTGGAACAAGCCCTTTCATATTCATGTGGATGCTTCCAATTACGCAATAGGATGCATTTTAGCTCAACCGACAGATGAGGGAAAATTGGACCATCCTATTGCCTATGCAAGCAGACAACTGAATCAAGTCGAAAGAAACTATACAACTACGGAGCAAGAAGGTTTAGGGATCGTGTATGCTGTAAAGAAATTCAAACACTATATTTTAGCCAACAAGTTCAAGTTCTTCATAGAGCATCAAGCCTTATTGTACTTGGTCAATAAGCCTTGTGACACGAGAAGACTAGTGAGATAGTTTCTGTTGTTAATGGAGTTTGATTTTGAGGTGATTGTAAAAAAAGGAAATAGCCACGTGAGAGCTGATCATCTCTCTAGGTTAACACACGGAGAACCACCTAGCGGAGTACTCGACGATTTGTGAGACACTTATCTATTCAATTTCCAAGTATGTCCTAAGTGGGCAGAAAAGCTAATTCCAATCCTCACTCATGGACCACAACACTCAATTAACACGAAGAATAGAGCGAAAATTCTGCAATTGCATAATTTACACATTGTAGCTAGAAGTGTGTACCATAAAGAACCCAACGGTGTATTGTCTATATGTGTAGGAGAGGGCGAAGAGAAGAAATTGATTGAACAAGTGCACGTAAAAAACTGGAGAATGCACAAGGGAACTCATGGAACTATAAGAGAATTAAAATGATTAGGAGTCTATTGGCTAGATATGCCTAAGGATGTTCATGAGTATGCTAGTAGTTGCATGGAATGTCAAGAAGCCAATCTAGATGATCATGTATCATTACCCTTCTCTACAATAGCACCCAACTAGGGTAAGACATTAGTGAAGTTCTTAAAGACACGACAGCACGAGGACGGAACTAGTTTAGGTAGGAAACGATCCCTAGAAGAAATGAGTAAGGACTATGTTATCATGGCGAGACAATTATTCAAGAGAGGGAAAGACAATCAACTACGACTATCTGTACATTAAGGAGAGTACTTACCCATATTAGAAATGGCACACACAGGTGCCATAGGAGGACATTTCTTAGCCGAAAGAACTGTAAAAATGATCCTCTTTGCAGGCTTGTGGTAGCCAACTCTACATATGGATGCAGACACCTATGTGCAAAGTTGTGAGGCATGCCAAAGATCTAAATACCCTATTAGATGAGATGACATGCCTTTGAGACCTATGGTTTGTGTGAGAGCCTTTTCAAAATGGGGTATTGATTTCATAGGACCCATTAATCCACCAGCCAAAGGATCACACGCTGAGTACATAATAGTGGCAACAGACTATTTGATTAAATGGGTAGAAGCAAAAGCAACTCAAAAAAATGATGCACAGACCACAAGTAAGTTTCTTTTCGAGCATATCTTTACTCGATTTGGACTACCTATAGATATCGTGAGTGATCGAGGAACTCACTTCATTAACAAATTAATAGAGTCCTTAATGAATGAGTTCTTAGTGATTCATAAAAAATCAGCCCCATATCATCCTCAAGCCAATGGCCAAGCAAAAAGTTCCAATAAAGTGTTATGCACTGTATTGACAAAGATAGTCAATAGTGGAAGGTTAGATTGGGACAAACAATTGCATCATGCAATTTGGGCCTTCTGTGTGGCTTACAAGACTGCCATCAGAACTACTCCTTTTAACCTAGTGTATGGACAAAATGCAATCCTGCCAATCGATTTTTTCGTGCCTAGTAGCACAACAGTGTGAATGGATGGGGCATGAACTGTCCAAGCAACTTGAACAAATTGAGAAGCTACACAAAACAAGACTACAAGCTGTTGCGGGAATTTATGCTGCGAAAAGGAGATAGAAAGCATATTAATGATGCACACATCAAAGATAAAGGCCTAAAAGAAGGAGATTTAGTCATGTTGTATACTTTGAAGCAACATGCCAAGAAGCTACAAAAATGGGCATATGGACCCCTAATAATCGATAGGATTTCAATGAGTGGAGCAGTCAACCTAGCTACATTGGATGGAGATATACTTCCTAATCACATAAGTGGTTGTCGAGTAAAGTGATATATGAAACCATTGATGGATCAAATGTTGGCACGACTCGTAGATGCTCAAAACCGGAAAAGCAAAGAATAGAGAATTAGAGAAGAAGCAAGGCAATAAGCCTTAGAGCGTATCAAGAGACAAAAAGAGTGGATAAAACAGAGGGACAAACGATATTTACAAGGAGAAGAACCAATTCCGATGGACAACTACCAAGTTCACCAAGCCAACACCAATAACCTCAGCATATCCCAACCATATTTGAACCTAGGGATTAGAACTATGGAATACCAGTTGATAGATGCATTGATAGACTCAGGAGCAGCACTTAGTTGCATACGAATGACGGTCATTATGCATCTTCAAACGATCATGAAACCGACTAAAGCTCACATGATAGGCATCAGAAGCCAAGTCATAGAGTGTATTGGAGAAGCCATAATCTCCCTCCACCTAGGAAATTCCACTATGGAGCAATGAGTTCTGGTATGTAAAGTATGAGGATCTAATAGAAAACTTGATCCTAGGACAAGATTTGATTATTGAGAATGAAGTGAGCATTCATCTAGCTCAAGGATACATCTCAACCAAAATAGGGCATAACGAAATCTTTAGCCTGTTAGAAGAAAGACTCCCTCACATGCATGAAGCCATCAAGCGCGAGAAAGAAACCATAAAAGAGTAGTTGGAAAATGAATCAATTGAGAGTTCACCCAAAGAGTACCCTAAGCAAGGATTGACTACCAATACAAATGCGTCAGTTGATGATGTGCCTTCATTTCCCATGAACGATGAATCCAAGAGAAAATGTGAAGACAAACACCAAAGGAAAACCATTCACATGGAAGTCTACTAATCGAGCATCATATCCATGGAAAGCCCGTTTACAATGGGTTCGAAAGGATCAAATGACTAACCCAAATGATTCAACTCAAAAGCTGACTAGTCACTCTGTCAAAACGAGGAGAGACAACAACTACTCACAACCACCATCAGAAGCACCAAGACTCCTAAGTGTATGGCATCCAAAACCATTCGTGAGGACCAATTGGCTGTGGACTATCTATTTTGGTAACAATTAAGATTATGGACACGGACCATCAGTTTCCGGTTATGTCCCAAGATTTCAAAGTCATGCATGAACTTCCATCCACTGTAAACATTATGAAGAAAGCTGGTATTCAGAAGTACTTTGAACTCCCAATCTACAAACCTGAGTTCCAGCGATGCACACAAGTAATGAATACCTCATCACCAACTTTGCATGATCCATTAGTACCCGAAGCAAGAGTCCTAGATGCAGTAGGCGAGTGGGTCATCATACAATTCACCCACGGATTAATTAAAGAAGCCTTCGGATGGGAAAAAGATGGAAATACAATTTTGAAAGAAGAAATCCGGGAGACTAAGACCCGAACGTTTACAGATATCAATCGTATTGATATAGAAGAGGAAGTCTCACTCATTCACCAACATTTTTGCTTTCCAAACATGCATAGATATACCACTCCATAGAAGATCATAGTGCAAATGCTGTCCCACGCCATCAAACAAATAGGGAATCAAGTTAACATGACTTCATATATTCAAGAACGACTCTTCAAAGCAAAGAAACAATGGAAACATAAGAAGTTCTTGAATAAAAGCGTTGCCTTAACAGTATTGATCTATCATGCCTTAGGCATTCAAGAACATTTGAAAGAGATGCCCTCATCTGAAGAAATGGCTAAGTATGCAAAGATTTCCACAGTTCCAAGGAAAAAGAAAGGAGTAAAAATAGTCGAAGAAGCTGAAACAAGCTCCCAACCGAGAATGAGAGTACCAAAAGACTGAGGGAGATGATGCAAGCAGAAAAAGCTACTCCAACTTCAAAGAGGACACATGTACTTCCAAGAACAAGGCTCGAAGAGGAATTAACAAAGGCAATGGAAGCAACTCATCAGTATATGGAAGTTCAAGTAAACCTATCGATACAAGGCCATCATTATCGACAGATAGTTGGAGACAACGAACAACAAAAACGACTGATAAAGGTTCATCGATATAGAGAATTGGGATTGTCCAACTCAAGTTCATTGTCCGATACACTAGAGGAGAAAGAACCATCTATGCTAAATGTAGACATTAAATGTGACTCCAAAGATGATGGTCAATGGGAGGAATTGAATCAAGTACCCGATGACTTTGGAGTGGAAGGCACAAAGATTGATCAGATTCCTGATGACACTATCAAAGGCACCACAAGGTAGGAAGCATCTCAAGAAGGCATTCATGTATTCAAAATGAATGAAGCAACAAACGTTCAGATCACAGAGACTCGCTTAGATGGCGAAGCATTGGTCAAGCATCCAAAGGAAGAAAAAGTAGAGGAAACGGTGGAGGAGCCCGAGCCTTTCACACCAGTAAGGGTAGTAGTAGAACCCTCTCTGTTGGATGTCACATTTCAAGGGAGTGCTACCAAATCGACCACTAATGAAGAGGAAGGAAGAGGCCAAGAAGTTCATCTCCAAATAAGACAACCACACAATGAGATGATACATGTGGAACAAGGAAGAGATGTACGAATAGGGGAAGAACCAAGCATCCCCAAAACATGGCTAAATGTGGATGTTGCTCAACTAAAGCCTGTAGCGCAACAAATGATACAAACCGCTATGGATACTTAAGAATTAATGATTGAAGCAGATGCTGATTATGATAAAGCCATGCAAGAGAAAAGTCAATTCCAGATTATAAATGAAAGCTTATCGGCAAAAGTAATTCAAGCTGAAAGGGCACTCTTAGACAAAGAGTCAGAAACCAACGAAGCCAAGAATAAATGTACCATACTGGAAATTGAAAACAAGAAGTTGCAAGAGCAAATAAGAGAGCTACAAGGAAAATATGAAATTGGTGAAGCAGAGAAAACACAAATGAATGCTAGAAGTAAACTCCTTGAATCTCAAATTAAGGTATACATGGAGGAAACTGACAATCTAAGGAACAAGAACAAAAAATTGATGATGGCCTCATTATGAAACCAACCTATTGAAGTGCCAAAAATGACAGAAAGCAATACAAAAGCATTGGAGGATCAAATTGCAAAGTATGAAGATCAGCTAAAGCAAGAGCAAACTATCAGAGAGGAATGGGAAAAGAAATATATGCATGATACTAATGAGCTTAGGCAAAAGTGGAAGAGAATAATTTCCTAGTACAATGCAGTGAAGACACTAATCAACTTGCTGCCATAGGAGAGGAACTTCTGAAGAACAAGGACACCATCACATGAGCCACCGGAGAAATCAAAGCAAAGGATGAATTCATCACTAAATTAAATGCACAAATAGAACAACAGGTAACCGGGGGGACACCAGTAGTTCCACAGTCCACAAAGGCTACTAAGGAGACTGAGGTACGTCCTCTTTCTCCCCACATGCATCATTCACCGATAAGGGAGGAAATAGAGACCCACACTGAGAGACATAATCGGGCTATTGCAAAACTAGGCTGTTGGAAGGAGTAATTTTGAAGGAGCATTTTTGATGGAAAAATTAGTAAAAAGTCAAAAAAATTGTAAAATATTTATGCAATGATTGTAAAAATAAGGAAGAGTCTTCCTTATGTGGTTGAGGATCTTATGTAATTTTTGTAGAATTTTTAGAAACTCTTAGATAGCATTTTTTTAGAAAATTAGAGAAAAAGACCTAATTTCAAGTGTGAAAAGGGACACTTGAAAATGTATATAAGTCAATTTTCTCTATTTTGGAGAGGTTGGTTAGCCATTTGCTCAAGCTATCAATAGAGAAGAAAGAGTTTCTGCAAAATCGTGTTTTCTCTTGTTGTGTGTATTTCTTTTGATGTGTGAGCTTGTCTCTTGCTTAATCATGGAGATTTGTGAGTCTTAATTGTGTATTACTGAGTAAGTTGTATGAAGGGAGAGACCTATTGCTGTAAATGAGTGGAAAGGATTGCAGGAAGTTTCAAAATTGTGAAAATCGTCTGTTGGTACAGAATCGCGATTGTCTCGTCTTGGTGATACAGGTGATATTTTTCAGTTTTGAGTTCATATTTGTATTCTGCTAATGAAATGGCATGGTTTTGACATAAAGAACATAGAAAATGATGGAGATTTGCCTTAGTTATGGTAATCTCAAGATTTTCTCTTCATCTTCAATTTCTCTCAGCAATCCAGCCATCAATCTCTTATTTCCTTGAATCTATTATCTTGAAGGGGCTGTGGTCTTGTGGTCTCTATTTTGGAGAGGTTGGTTAGCCATTTGCTCAAGCTATCAATAGAGAAGAAAGAGTTTCTGCAAAATCGTGTTTTCTCTTGTTGTGTGTATTTCTTTTGATGTGTGAGCTTGTCTCTTGCTTAATCATGGAGATTTGTGAGTCTTAATTGTGTATTACTGAGTAAGTTGTATGAAGGGAGAGACCTATTGCTGTAAATGAGTGGAAAGGACTGCGGTAAGTTTCAAAATTGTGAAAATCGTCTGTTGGTACAGAATCGCGATTGTCTCGTCTTGGTGATACAGGTGATATTTTTCAGTTTTGAGTTCATATTTGTATTCTGCTAATGAAATGGCATGGTTTTGACATAAAGAACATAGAAAATGATGGAGATTTGCCTTAGTTATGGTAATCTCAAGATTTTCTCTTCATCTTCAATTTCTCTCAGCAATCCAGCCATCAATCTCTTATTTCCTTGAATCTATTATCTTGAAGGGGCTGTGGTCTTGTGGATATTCCTAGGATTGACAAAATAAAGATGATTTGTTGATTCTTTGTTACTTCATGATTGGAGAGGACAACTTGGAGTCCAAAACAAAACATTTTTTGGCGCCGTTGCCGGGGAACATTCCAAGAACTTCTTTGAAGTTGGACCTTTGCTGGATCTTCAGTTGATGATGGTAAACAAGGTAAAGCTCATCAATAAGGAAAAGTGCACATGAATAGGTAGATATCATTGTTTGTCTTTAGGGAAGAAGAAAGCAATGGATGTCTTGTAGAAGTGGAAGTGCTGAAATTTTTGTAGATTGATAGTTACTCATCATTTTGGTGAAGTAAAAGTGCAGGTGTGTGGAGGATTTGAGCCAAGAAGCTGAAGATGGAGGTAACTTGATTCTATTCTTGCATTTCTAGATTTCTTTTTGCCCAAGTACTGGACACCATGGGTGATCTTGGGAAGATAACATGGTGATACTAAGGAAAGGACAGTTAAAGTAGCTAGATGTGGGAATGAGGGATTCAGTTGTTGACCAAGTCTGAGCATTAAATCTTGAGTTGTGCTGCATTTTGAAAAAAAATCATATGATTGAGTTTATCTTTACAAAAATTGATTGCCTTTCATAACACTTTTTCATTGGAGAACCTTTCTTTGGTACTTTAGTGATAGCTAAGGACATAGAAACTCATAACCAATCAAGAACCATAGGATCAGTTGATTTCCAAAACCAGAAACCCTAAGTAAAGTGTTCACCTTTATTTTTAGGGCAAAAATACCAAACAAATTCACAAAACTCATCAAAAACAATCAAACAAATTTCTTTTCTTGATAAGAAGTTGAAGTGAGGTGTTGTGGATAGGAGTGATTGTGAAAAACTGGAAAAGAAAGCAAAAAATGATCAAAAAACCAGAAAACTGAAAAACACGATTCTCTGCACAGAATCGCGACTTTCTGAAAAAAGTAATTGATTTTGAAATATCATTGTGAGAGAAGGTTTAATTGAAGTTGTTGAAGGGTTTTGAGGGTTTTGAAGGTAATCAAGAGGAAAAGGCTACTCAAAGTGACATAAAATCAAAAATAGAGAAAAACACGATTTTCTGCACAAAGTCGCGATTTTCTGAGGGAGATTGTGATTTTGGTGCAAAAATTCAGGAGTAAAGTCAATTCTAAAGAAAAGAAGAAATTGAAGCCAAACAAAGAGAAAGAAAGCTTAAAAAATAAAAAAATTATCAAAAAAAAAAAAACCAGAAAATTAGAAAACACGATTCTCTGAACAAAATCGCGATTTTCTGTAAAAAGTGTTGTTTTGAAATAACTTTTCAGGGGACTCATGAATTGAAGTGTGAAGAATATTGAGAGAAGGCAAGGACAAAGAATACTCAAAATTTGCACAAGAAAAGATCTACAGAAAAAACACGATTCTCTATACAAAATCGCGATTTTCTGTAAAGAAAATTTTTTTGGAAAATATGGTATATTTGGGTACTTGATACAAGAAAGTGTAGAGGGAGTCATAAAGATTGAGTAAAGTGAAGTCAAATAAGTGAAAGAGTGTGAAAAACTGAAATTTGAACAAAATCGCGACTTTCTGAGTACAAAATCGTGATTTTTTGAGCACTATATAAACAGATAATTGAAGAAAAAAACTCATTTGAGAGTGAGAGTGAGTGAGAGAGAGAGTGAGCAGAGCTGCCAGAATCGCGATTTCCAGCAAACAGTGAACTTTGGAACATTTGCACTCAAGGAAGAAAGGTAAGAATCCTAACTTCATATTTGAATACATATTTTTTGTTTTTGAGTGAAAAATAACACCAAAAAATAGAAAAATCAGAGGAGGACAGAATCGCGATTTTCTGAATTTTTGAGTTTTTACTAAGGAATCAGTAATTTTTGCTTTAGTTGCTTCATTGCATGTTAAAAATTTTATAAGACGATTCTATAGGTGAAAAAATATAAAAAAAAATCATAAGTTGAAATTCTGCCAAAAATTGGACAAAATCGCGATTCTGAGTTTTACTCAAAATCGCGATTCTGTGAAAAAGTGCCAACAAAATCGCGATTCCCAGAACGCGATTTTCATAAGAAAATCGTGTTTTTACAATCTGTGAGCAATCACGATTGTCTGGGAACAAAATCGTGGAAAAACACGATTCTGTGGACAAAATCGCAAAAAACACGATTTTGACACAAAATCGTGGAAAAACACGATTTTGGCACAAAATCGTGGAAAAACACGATTCTGTGGACAAAATCGCAAAAAACACGATTTTGACACAAAATCGTGGAAAAACACGATTTTGGCACAAAATTGCAAAAAACACGATTCTGTGAACAAAATCGCAAAAAACACGATTTTGACTCAAAATCGTGGAAAACTCGATTTTGAACACAAAATCGTGAAAAACGCGATTTTCACTCAAAATCGTGGAAAACTCGATTTTGAACACAAAATCGTGAAAAACGCGATTTTCACTCAAAATCGTGGAAAACTCGATTTTGAACACAAAATCGTGAAAAACGCGATTTTCACTCAAAATCGTGGAAAACTCGATTTTGAACACAAAATCGTGAAAAACACGATTTTCACTCAAAATCGTGGAAAACTCGATTTTGAACACAAAATCGTGAAAAACACGATTTTCAACAGAAAATCGTGAAAAACTCACAAGTAGGTACAAAATCGTGAAAAACACGATTTTCAACAGAAAATCGTGAAAAACTCACAAGTAGGTAGAAAATCGTGAAAAACACGATTTTCAACAGAAAATCGTGAAAAACTCACAAGTAAGTAGAAAATCGTGAAAAACACGATTTTCAACAGAAAATCGTAAAAAACTCACAGGTAGGCACAAAATCGTGAAAAAACACTACTGGCAGTAGAAAATCGTGAAAAACCCTAATTTCATTAAAAAGTGGTGAAAAGCAAAAAACATAGAAAGAAAATTAAAACACACACAATTTTGAACAGAAAATTGTGGAAAACCAATACATTGGTTAGGAAACTGTGACAAACACTCCTTTGAGCATTGGAAATTTGTCAAAAATAGTTGAATGATACTAAGGTCTGGAAATAAAATAAATTCACTTTCTAAGCAAGACCTAACAAGAAAGGAAAAAGAGCCAGGAAGTGATAAAAGATCAGGAAGAAGTTTAAGCCAAGAAAATAACATGGAAAACCTAAATGAAACAAATGAGTCAATAGAAACTGGGGATTTTAGAAACATCCTTAAGTACATGTATACAAATAGGTTTGGAACCTATGTATACCAGGATGGAATGCATAAATTCCTCATTAGACTGAGAAATTTAGAAATTCCCCTGAATATAACTCCAGTAGCCCAATTCAAAGATGGAAGATATGAAGACAGGCAAGGATGTGTATACATCTTCTCTCAAGACCCAGAAAATTCAAATGATCTAGGGCAATGTGCTGACAAAGGACCTTGGGAACATAACATGGGACAACCAGACATACCTAGACCAAATGAAAACTACATTAATAATGAGCAAAATTATGGGAGAAGGACACATGCTTCACCAAATCCATTTGACAGAGAACCAGAGGGAAACAATGACTTCCCACTCAGAAGAAGGCCTCATTGGCAACCTCAGGGTAGGATGCTTAGACCATATCAAGTAGCCAAATGCATGAAAAACCAATATGAAGGGTATTCAGATCCTCATGCTCATGCTGCAGAGTTTAGACAACTGATTAGAGCAGAGGAAGTAGAAGATTACAAGGTACAATTTGAAGCATTTGGTCTAACCCTAACAGGGCCAGCCTTATCATGGTTCATTCCTTTGAGAAAAGAAATGTACCTAGACATTGAATCTTTCTTAGAAGCTTTCATTGGTGAATTCTCTAAGACTGGAATCAAACATAGTACAGCCACATTGATACACAGCTTCAAACAACAAAAGGAGGAAAATGTTAGGGAAGCAGCCAGAAGGTTTAAGCAGTACATTGATAGATGCCCAAGAGAAGAAGTACCTTCCATGGCAAAACAAGTATCCTTATTCATTGAGGGATTGAGAAGTGCTCAATTAAGGACCCTAGTGTACTATAGGAGATGTCCTGATTTAGCAGCCTGTGTTAAGGAAGCAATAGATTTGGAGGACAACAGAGGTCAAGATTTGTTAGCATTTGATCAACCCAGATCTTATGAAGACAAAATTCCTCCAGCGGAAGAGTTGGCTCAGGCTATTGCTAAAGCCCTAGAGGTAAGCACTAAAACTAATCTGATAAACTCTAGGATAAACACAAACAAGAAATGTTATATTTGTGGAGAAAATCATCTGGCACAACAATGCCCTTATCAGAAACCACAACACTTACAAGATAGAAAGACACTCAAGTATTGTACACTAGAGAGAAAATGGACAAACCATACCAGGGAGGATTGCTTCTATAACAAACAACCTGTCAAGGAAAGAGACTATATGGCTCAAAGGGAATCAGGTTATACTGAGCAACCAAGACCAGTATTGGGACAACAACCTCCCATTCCAACCAATGTGGTACCAGTCAAATATACACCCATTGATGAAGGAAATTCAAGATTCAGATCACCTTATAAGGAAGAGTATCAATGGAGTGAGGGACATCAAGAAGAATGGGAAGATTATGAAATAAGGGAACCTGAGCTTAAAGCCCTAGATCTGGGAAATGGAAAAATTGAAATGGACACAGCAACATTCATGTACATTACTAACAACTACATGTCCAATCAAAAACCTCAATTCAAAGGGGGACCAAAGATAACATGTTATAGGTGTGGGGGAGAGCATTTCATTAGAGATTGTCCACAACCTCCAACATTCAGGATAGAGGGAGCATATTGTAAGGATTGTGGTAGAGAACATCTGATCAAGGACTGTCCAAAAAATCCCCAAAAACAACAGAACACACCTAATAACATACCTTTAAAAACAGTCAAAATTATGGAACAAGAGGAATTGAGTGACAATGATCAAATTGAACTTAATGTTATAACAAGGGCACAAGCCAAACAACAAGGAGCAATTAAAGAACAAAATGAGGGTTCCACATCAAAAGGGAAGAAAAATAGACAAAGAGGGAAATGGGAAAAGAAAAGGAAAGTGGGCAAAAGTCTGGAAGAAGACAGTCAGGAACAAACAAATTCAAAACATACTTCTCATCAAAAGACCCAGAATCTGTCTGAAGTAGGAAATTCTCAGAGCCTAGACACCCTAATCAAAGCCTATAAAGGAAGGATTCAAGAGGGACCAAGCCCTGCAGATCATGCAATGGCTTATCCCATACCAGATTTAGAGCATGAAAGGATGCTAAAATGCAAACAAATTATCCAGGAAACACAACTCAGGTTAGGGGAAGAAGACAGCTCTCGGAGAACATTTGATCAACATGAGAAAACAAAAACCAAGGAAGATGATAAAGAAGGCAATCCACACATAACATTCCAAATGAGTTTAGGTGAACATTGTAGTATTACATGTCAGACAACATGGGAAAATCTGCTGAAACAGAATCCTCACCTACAAAACAAGATGAACAAGGAAGAAACAATATCTGGAAACCTTCATTCACTAACACAAGAATTAGAGGAACTATGGTATATTCCTATTGACAAAATAGGAGGATATTGTGAAGGAGAAGAAGGGAATTCAACCTTAAAATTACAATATGAAAAATATTCAGCAAAAGCCATTTTGGATAGTGGATCAGGAGTGGCTATAATGACTAAACAAACCTGGGAGAAATGGGGAAGAAAGGAATTATTACCCACTAAAATGAGATTACAACTTGCAGATGGACATATAGAAAAGCCCCTAGGAATTTGGGAAAAAGTGATTGTGGACATATGTGGCATAGAAATAGAGCATACTTTTGCTATAGTAGAATTTCCACAATCCACATCTTATGAAATTATCCTAGGAAGACCCTTCATGAGACAAATGCAAATTGTACAAGATTGGGGTAATGATTGTTTATATCTTCAGAACCAGGGGAGAATAACAAGAGTAAACTTAAGAAATGGCCACTATTGTGACATATCTCCTAGAGAATGGTATAAAATACATCAAAATCAACCAGAAAGTGAAGAATCAGAGAGGGAGGATCAGGAAGAAGGGGAATCAGCAGTTTGGAAGTGTAACATATTAAGAAACATCACAAATAGGAAAAGGAAGTTAAGGAGAGAAGATTGTGTGGAAGAAAGAGAAATACAGGATGAAAATTATGTGCCTCAACAGTTCAAAGATGAAGAGTTTGAGCCTTATGGATGGAATCAAATCTTAGCTACCATGGATTTGGCCAGTGAGGAATATGTGGGAATGGAATTTCAAAATGAGGAAGGATTTGATATCTTCCACATTGGCATACACATGATAGGAGTATCACAAAGAGAAGAGGATCAAAATCAAGAAAAGATATTAACACAAGGAAAATCACAATATTTGGAAACAGTAAAAGCTGAGGATGCAATTAAAGATAAAATCTCAGGCAAATACAAGGAACATAAACACAAAGAAATAGAAAGAGACCAGGAAAAAGAAAAGAAAGAGAAAGAGATAAACAGAGATCAATACTTTGATGTACCAGCAAACTTTAAAACTTATGAAGTAGAAGATAGACTACTTCTGAGAATGAAACCAAAAAGAGAGAAGAAAAAAGGGGAAGCATATGATAATGAAGAACAAACAAAGAAAATTGTAATTACACAGGAAGAAGGAGAAGAGAGACAAATAGTAATAGCTGATGACATGACATTACAAGAAGAAGAAGCATTAAGAAACCTAGCAAAGAACTATAGGGATGTATTTGCTTACAGTTATAAAGATTTGAAAGGAATTGATCCAAAAATTTGTGAGCATAAGATTCCTATGACACCTGATGCAAAACCAAGCAAACAGAGACATTATACATTTAATGACAAATACTCTGCCAAAATAAAGGAAGAAATTGACAAGTTGTTGGCTGCTAATTTCATCTATGAAATAGAGTACACTGAATGGATATCACCTATAGTTGTGGTGCCAAAAAAGAATGGGAAACTTAGGGTATGCATTAACTTGAAGAAAGTAAATGCAGCAACTATAAGGGATAGTTATCCACTGCCAATAACAGATCATCTTCTTGAGAGAGTTGCAGGAAAGGAAGTCTATAGTTTTCTAGATGGCTTCTCAGGATACAATCAAGTACCAATAGCTTTAGAGGACCAACATAAGACTGCCTTTTCTACAGAATGGGGGGTTTATGCTTTTAGGGTTATGCCCTTTGGATTGACCAATGCCCCAGCAACTTTTCAAAGGTTGATGTGTCATATTTTCAAAGAATTCCTGAGAAATGTGATGGAAATCTATGTAGATGACTTATGCACTTTTTCTTTAAAAAGACAAGATCATTTACAAGATTTAGAAAGAATATTCAGGAAATGCAGGACATATAGAGTATGCCTAAATCCAGAAAAGTGTGTATTCTATGTCAGACAAGGAAGAATGTTGGGTCACATAGTGTCAAAAAATGGAATTTCTACTGATGAGAAGAAAATAAAAGCCATAATAGAGCTTCCTAGACCAACAAATGTGAAGGAACTCCAAACTTTTATGGGACATTGTGGGTACTACAGAAAATTTGTATACAAATTTGCTGATATAGCCAAGCCCTTATATGCCCTCATCACAAAGTTTGAGTGGACTGAAGAATGTAACCAAGCATTTGAAATATTAAAAACTTGTTTGGTGACAGCACCAATCTTAAAAACACCTCAGTGGGATAAAATCTTTCATGTACATGTTGATGCTTCAAATTATGCTCTGGGATGTGTGTTAGCACAACCTATAGAAGGAAGCAAATTAGATTTTCCAGTAGCATATGCAAGTAGACAATTAAACATTGCAGAAAAAAACTACACAACTACTGAGAGAGAAGGGTTGGGAATGATCTTTGCTGTCAAAAAATACAGACATTATCTATTGGCCAACAAGTTTAAATTCTTTGTGGATCACCAAGCTCTACTCTATTTAGTAAATAAACCATGTCATACAGGAAGAATAGTAAGATGGTTTCTTTTACTAATGGAATTTGAGTTTGAGGTGGTGGTTAGACAAGGAAAAACACACTTGAGAGCAGATCATTTATCAAGAATTCAGTCAAAAGAACCTAGTTCACCTATAGATGATGATTTGCCAGATACATACTTATTCAAAGTGGAAAGTGTTCCTGAATGGTCGGTGTCATTAATTCCCTTGCTAACCATGGGACCTTGTAGGTCATTAGCAAATAATACACATCTGGTGTTACAAAGCAGGAATTTCATGTTGATAGCTGGACATTTGTATCACCTCAATCAGTCCGGTATACTGGAATATTGTACTCCAGAGGAAGAGCAACATGAATATGTAAGAAAAGCTCATTGCTGGAATCCATGTACTCATGCTTCTACAATTGTTACTCTTAGTAACCTTAATAGGATGGGAGTACATTGGCCAAATAAGATTCAAGATGTGGAGAGATATATTGATAATTGTCAAAAATGTCAAACATGGCAGGAAGCAGAATTAATAACTCTATATTGGTTTCAGAAAAACCCTGAATGGAGTGAAAATATTGTTGAGAAGTTGAAGAGAAAGGAGAAAGGGGAACAAGTAATAGCTGGTGCTGATTCAAGAAATCTACAAGTAATCTCAGAGGAATATCAACTCATAGGAGAGCAATTATACAAGAGAGGAATGGATGGATATTTGAGAATCTGTGTTCCAGAAGAAAGGTATTTAGAGATGTTGGAAATGGCACACTCAGGAGTAGCTGGAGGACATTTCTCAAGTGATAGAACAGCCAAACTCATCTTATATTCTGGCTTTTGGTGGCCAACCCTATTTCCTGATGCTAGAACTTATGTGAAAAAATGTGATGTCTGTCAAAGGGTAAGCCAACCAAACAAAAGAGATAACATGCCATTAATTCCTTTAATTTCAGCCAGAGCTTTTAGTAAATGGGGATTGGACTTTATTGGACCAATACATCCTCCAGCCAGACAATCTCATGCAGAATACATACTAGTAGCTACAGATTATTTGACAAAATGGGCTGAGGCCAAAGCTACTAAAAGAAATGATGCTCACACCACTGCTAGATTTTTGTATGAAAACATTATCACTAGGTTTGGACTACCAATTGAATTGGTAAGTGATAGGGGGACTCATTTTCTGAATCAGATCATAGAAAACATGACTAATTATTTCATGATTAGTCACAATAAGTCAGCCCCATATCACCCACAAGCCAATGGGTTAGCAGAAAGCACTAATAAAGTACTTTGCAATGTATTGTCCAAATTAGTCAACACAAACAGAAATGACTGGGATTATCAATTGAATCATGTTCTTTGGGCTTATAGAGTGGCATACAAAACAACTTTAGGGGCTACACCATTTAATTTGGTGTATGGCCAGAATGCAGTGTTACCCATGGAATTTCTTATTCCAACACTGAAGGTGGGTAGCCAATACAATTGGACAGGACATGAATTATCTGAGAGAGTCATAGACTTAGAAAAAGTGGGAGCATCGAGACTCCAAGCAGTGATGAGTATATACACAAACAAGAAAAGACAAAAAGCTTATCATGATGTTCACATAAAAGACAAAGATCTACAAGAAGGAGACCTGGTCTTAGCTTACACAATCAAAGAACATCAGAAAAAGTTTCAGAAAAAAGGTCATGGGCCATATATCATACATCAGATAAGCAAAAGTGGAGCTATTCAGTTAGCCAATATTGATGGGGAAATCATGCCAAATTTCATAAGTGGATGTAGAGTGAAGAGGTATGAGTGCCCATTAACTACTGAGGAATGGAGAAGGTTGCAAAAGGCCCAAAATAGGAAAAAAGAAGAGGAAAGTATTAGAAAGGAGGCTCAACTGGAAGCCAAAGAGAGAATTAGAAAATTGAAACAAGTGTGCTTATGTGAAAACACTCTAAAACAAAAAGAACATTTGCCTGTGATTATGATGAATTACCAGAATGAAAACATAAGGGTTTTGATAGACTCGGGAGCTCAAGTGAATCTAATTAGCTCAGCCTTGATCAATAAGTTTAATCTTAAGAGAGCTGAAAGCAGAATTTTGATCAAAACCCTGGGAGGAAAAAGAATTCAAAGCATATCTTCACTTTCTGTTAAAGTTAAATTTAATAATGAATACATGAAGATAGATTGTGAAGAGTGGCCAGACTATTTAATGACTGAAAAGCTGATTTTAGGGCAACCATGGCTCAAACAAGGTAAAGTCATCTTAAATTTTGAAAAAATGAAGCTTAATTTGACCATCAAGGACAAAAAGTTTTTAATGTTCTTTCTGAGTAATGAAGAGCAGGTAGATCATATGGATGTTCATGACCCACATCTCGAAGGATTTGCTTTCTCAATGAAGGACAGGAACATTATGACAATACAAAGTGATCAAGCTTCATACACTCAAGATCAGCAAAAGACTGAAGAGGTGAAGGTTGAGGAGGAGACAAAACAGAGAAAACTATTATTGCCAAAGTTGCAATATCAACAAAACAGAACAAAAAGAATATGGAAACAGGTCATGCACAATTATGGCTTACCAAAACAGGAAATAAAAACAAAATGGATATGGAAGCCAAAAAATGTCAAAAAATGTTCATCCACAGAGCATGGTTATTTCCATAACAGAAGGACAGATGGAATAAAACATTACTGGGTAAAAAAATCAGAATTAGGTCAATGGAAGAGAGATAATCCACAATGGATCTATTTTTGGGAATTTTGAAAAGGACAAAAAGATATTTCTTTCTTTCCCCTTAGAAGAAAAATAGGAGGGGAAGGAAAAAAAAAAAAAAAAAAAAAAAAAAAAAAAAAAAAACCAGAAAAATATATTTTATTTTCTTGATTTTCTTTCTAAAAATAAAAGAACACAAAGCAAGATATAGGGAGGGAAAGAGTAATTTATTATGAAAAAAAAGTTGTTTTGTCTTATGGATTTTTAATTTTTTGTGATCATTTTTCTTTTTTACCATTACTTTTTCAAGTTTCTTCATTAATCATCTTTTCTAGCATCATCCTTTTAATTCAGGAATTGTTTTTTGAGTAAAGAAGTGACAATTGGAGAGAGCACAATAGATGTCTTGCTACACCTGTGTTGCTCACTTAAAATTGAGTCTCTTGTAAAAAAGCAAAAATTGCTGGAAACTTGTCTTTCTTATTTTTTTATATATGCCAGTAACATTCCAGAATAATATAGTATTTTCTTATGAAATCTTGTGACTTATGTGGGTGGAGTATTTTCTTTTCTGTTATATATAAATACAGGATGGTGAATACAAAAGAGTTGGCAATCCACGACTTCAAAGCTGATTCAGTGACTTTGTCCAGAGGACACTGGTTTTTGGACAGTGAGGCAACTGAAGAACAGGTGGACTTAGAATCCGATGAAGACCAAGAAATCCCAGAAGCTGAAAAAATAGCAAAAGAACTTAAAGAGATTCTGGGAGTGATAGGACAACATATCTTCACAGTTGCAGTGGGAGGATATAAGTACACCATGCTGTGCCAAGAATTCTACAGGTTTCAAAAAACTTCTGTCAACCTCAAAAGATGGAAAGCTGTGGGATTGCACAAGCTCTTAGAAGAACCAATTTTCTTTATTGACTTTGAAAGAGTAGCACAAGTGATGGGAAGCTTAGAGGAAGTAGGAAAAGGCAATGATGCCTACTTCAGATGTAAAGTGAAGAATAAAGACAATCAGGAGGCAGGGATAGTCATCAAAGCAGAACATATCAGAGCCGCCTTACAGTTCTATCCAATGGGCACTAAACTGGACCAAAGTTTTGTCAAGAAAAATAAGGAGACTTACACGGGGTATGTAAAGTTCACTGACTTCAAGGGAAAAGAAAATGAAGAATATGCCATAAGAATGTTTTTGCAGTTCTTTTGTTTTCCGAAATTACCAAGGTACACCATGCCTCATAAGTCAGTAACCCTACTAATGTTCAATAACAAAGATAAAACCAAGCCATTTGGGGTGATGGATGTCTCACCTTACATCCATGAACAGCTGAAGGAAGCAGCAAAGCATTGGGAGCAGAAAAAATTCATGAATGGAGCCCAGTTTTTGACAAAAATCATTTATCATGTTCTGGGTATGGAAGAACAGTTAAAGTTAGCTCCTGAGGCACAGTACTTCAGAAATTTGATGTCAGGAATCAAAAGTTCCCCTAGAAAAGCACTTGGAAGAGAATCAGAAGGACAAACTCGCATGAGAGGAACAGGAATGAAGAGAAAATTCATATCTGAGGAAGTGATTCCAGTAAAGAAAAGAAGGTTGGACCCCAGAAAAGTAGAGTTAGAACAGACGGAAGAAACAAAAGAGGAACAGGTGGCAGCACAGAAAAAGGTGCAATCCTCCAGTGAACCTCATCCTCCGCAGACAAGCAAAGAACAACTTTACACTTATCTCACACAAGGAAACAGCAAAAGAGCCATATACGAGGCACAATATCAAAAAATGTTGGAAGATTTTTCATGTAAAGCTACCGATTGGATCCAAGAAGAGGTGGAACATTATGAAGCATTGCATGAAGAAATGATGGCAGCAGAAACTGAGGAGATATTTGTGAAGAAGGAGGTAGAATTGCTGGCATACTTCAAGGAGTTGCAAGGACCTCCAGAGGCCAGAACTACGGTGATAGTGAAAAAGAAGATGCCAAGGAAACCTGTTCAAAAGAAGAAGATGATAAAGAAAGGGAAAGGAAAGATGGCAAATGAACCTGTGATAAAAGAAATGAGACAGGTAATTACCAAAGAAACACAAAAGCTAACCTCAGAGATGGAAGTGTCAAAGCCTATAGAACAAGAAGTGGGAGGATCTTCACGATTCTCATCTGATTCAGACAGTGACATTGAGAGTTTCTTGCTAAAAAGTTTAAATCTGTCAATACCCAACACTCCCAATATAGCTGTACAGGCTGTGGAAAAAGTGAAGACACCTGAGGATTCAAGTAAGAAACCTCAAGAGAAGCAGACACAGGAGGAAATAGTTCCACAGGTGAGTGCTGAAGAAAAAAGGAGGCAGTTAAAAGGAAAGGCAAGGATGACAGAAGAGGAAGACCAGAAGAGAAATGAAGATAATTCTGGAATAATGAATGTTGACAAAAATTCAATATGGACCAACCCATCACAGACACAGTTCAATTTAAATGCAAGATTGACTGCAAGTTTGGAGGAACTAGCAAAGAAAGTATTCGGCAGTGTACTTAGCCCAAATAATCAGCAAAAGGATGCATCCAAAGAACAGGAAAGCAAGGAGTTAGAATCAGAAAAGAATACTCAAGAGGTCTTGGGACAAGTGATAGAGGAAGGCATTGTTCAAAGTATAAAGGATGTGCTGCAGGATATAAAAAGCAGTGAGGAATTTACATCTAAGAATGATCAAGAACAGGAAGTGGAAGCAGATTTTATGGATATGGAGGAGCAAGATCAGGAATGCATAAAAGAGAAAAGTAATGACCAGGCTGCTGGTACAAAGGAAATTAAATCAGTTGAAGTTCAGGAAAAGCAGGAACAGGAAGACCAACTCAGGAAAGTTCAACAAATTCTTGTTGAAAAGGACTCAAATAAAAGTCAGGAAACCCTAACACAAGAGAAGGAGATACTAATTAAGGGAGACCAGCTCTTCACAGAGAAGCAACAAGTATTAGAAGAAAAGAAGCCATTAGAAAAGAAAGAAGTTTCAGATTTCTCAGAGCAGAAGAGTGCAAAAGACAGAGCATTAGTTTATGAAGAGGATGATAACAATCAGGATACAGAAAACTATGATCACAGTGATGAAGAACAAGATATGCAGGACATAGAAGATGAAACAGCAGCAGAAGAAGATGATGTGGAGAAAGAAGATAAGCAAATTGAAGTAAGACAGACAGAAATAGAAGTAGGGTTGGAGAGAATACCCAAAAATATAAGATCAGCTTGTCAAATGATTATGAGCAACATTGAACAATTCAGACCATCTAGCAGGAATATGATCATATCAGGAATGGTGGCTGAATCAGAATTTGAAAAAGGCAGTTTAATTATCAAAGAACATAAGAAAGAAAAAGAACAGATGACAGAGCAATTAAGGTTGATAAAGGAAAGGAATGAGGAATATCTCAATAGAATCATTGCTTTGGAAGAAGCTGAGGTTCAGAAGCAGAATAGGATACAATATTTGGAAGAAAAGAGTGTAAAGTTATCAGAGCAGAATGCCAAAATGGATATGGAATTAAAAACCATTGGGGGAAGATACAGAACTTTACAAACATCTTATCAAATTCTGACTAGAGCACATGAAGAAATTAATAAAGTGTTGTTAGAAGAAGGTCAACTACAAGGTGGAAGCAAATCTGTTCAATTGACAGAGGAAGAAAAGGAAGAGCTGCATAAAGAAATTCAAAGACTTCAAACAGAATTAAAAGAGGCCAAAGAAATGGAGAAACAGGCAAACACTCATGCTGCCACATCAATGAGAGGATATCATCAATTACATTTGGAGGTAGAGAAGGAAAGAAGTGAATGGCAAGCAAAGATGGAGGAAGAAAGAAATGAGTGGAGGAAGGAAAAGGAGTTATGGGCAGCTCAGAACAAAAGTTCAATGATGACTATAGAAGAATTACAGAAACAGTTGGAGAAATCAAAAGTTCCAGAAGAAATTCAAGATCAAGTACAGGCAGAAGATACAGACAACAGGGAATATGAAACAGGGGATTTTGACAAGGAACAAGAGAACAAGGAGTCAGCAGCCAAAGAAACAGAGGAAGAATCTTTTGAAGATTTTGTACAGAAGTTATTGACCAATAGAGAGGCAAGAATGGGTTTTATTAGACAAATGCATAATGAGTATGAAGATCAAATAGTTAATTTTGCTCTGAATAAAGGCATTAATCCAGATCAGCATCATTGGGCTGCAGATGGACTGGGAATACCTTTCTGCATGATTTTGGAGAGTATAAAGAATTATCAATTAGCCAGAGTAGGGCTATCTCCGAACAAATACCTTGAGTATGAGGAAGATATTACTGTCACGAAGGAATTATTTGAAAGAGCAAATCCTAAATGGAGGAATAAGTGGTTGGATGCCAATAAGGAATGCAGGAAAATCTGGAAAGAGGCACCTTTGAATTTAAAGATCAATCCAGCCTATTGTCCAGTTGCCAGAAGAAGAGAATGGACTGTTTTTTGGGAAAGGAGGAAAACAGGACAGATTCCAGCAAAATGGCTGAATTTTCCAAAAATAGCAGGTCCAAAGGCAGGCACTTGGCCTACAAAAAACTACATGGTGAATACTGCTGAGTCAGTTTTAACAACATATAAAGATGTTAATGATCCAGCCTGTATATTACTTGTCAGAATAATGAGATTGATTCTAGCCTGTATCGAGACCTACACTGATACAGATATCAGAATTTTGAACTACATAGGTTTTAATTCACCAACCGATGCTCTTTTGTTTGATTTGAGTGAGACACCAGACAGGATCTGCTTAATGGCCTACTACAGCAGAATTATATTTTTGGGTAGCCATTACTTACAGATTTTTGAGGATGCTTTTGATTATGGATTTTTTGAGAGGGAATCAGAGATTTTTGGAAACCTATCAGTTGTTACAAAAGCAAGACTTACTGCCTATGAAGTTGCCTACACAGAATATTTAAAGAAGGATGTTATAGACAAGCCTGAAGCTGCAGTACAATGGAGGGAAGCTTTATTTGAAATGGTCAATAATTTGAATGTCACAGAAAGGAAGAGCCATGATTTGGTGTCACAAGTGTATCAAAGGAAGAAGAAATAAAGCTGAGCTCACATAAAGAAAATCTTTCGTCAGGAGCCGAAAGGCTTAGGAGGGGAAGGATGTTGGAAGGAGTAATTTTGAAGGAGCATTTTTGATGGAAAAATTAGTAAAAAGTCAAAAAAATTGTAAAATATTTATGCAATGATTGTAAAAATAAGGAAGAGTCTTCCTTATGTGGTTGAGGATCTTATGTAATTTTTGTAGAATTTTTAGAAACTCTTAGATAGCATTTTTTTAGAAAATTAGAGAAAAAGACCTAATTTCAAGTGTGAAAAGGGACACTTGAAAATGTATATAAGTCAATTTTCTCTATTTTGGAGAGGTTGGTTAGCCATTTGCTCAAGCTATCAATAGAGAAGAAAGAGTTTCTGCAAAATCGTGTTTTCTCTTGTTGTGTGTATTTCTTTTGATGTGTGAGCTTGTCTCTTGCTTAATCATGGAGATTTGTGAGTCTTAATTGTGTATTACTGAGTAAGTTGTATGAAGGGAGAGACCTATTGCTGTAAATGAGTGGAAAGGACTGCGGTAAGTTTCAAAATTGTGAAAATCGTCTGTTGGTACAGAATCGCGATTGTCTCGTCTTGGTGATACAGGTGATATTTTTCAGTTTTGAGTTCATATTTGTATTCTGCTAATGAAATGGCATGGTTTTGACATAAAGAACATAGAAAATGATGGAGATTTGCCTTAGTTATGGTAATCTCAAGATTTTCTCTTCATCTTCAATTTCTCTCAGCAATCCAGCCATCAATCTCTTATTTCCTTGAATCTATTATCTTGAAGGGGCTGTGGTCTTGTGGATATTCCTAGGATTGACAAAATAAAGATGATTTGTTGATTCTTTGTTACTTCATGATTGGAGAGGACAACTTGGAGTCCAAAACAAAACATAGGCCGAAATGAGCGGGCACTACTAGTGTCCCAACTTATTGAAGAGTTTGAAGAACAAGTAATCAAAGTAATGAGAGAAGCAAAGATTGAGAGCAAGAATCTAGAATAGGTTATGAAGCCTTTCAATGTACCTTATGGGTTACTCAAAGAAGAAACACGCCAGTACATAAAGACGACCACCAATAAAGAGCCAGATCGCAATGTGCAATTCAACATGCAGACATTCACCTACACACGAGGAATTTGATAAGGCAGATCCTATTTGGAGACCGAAATTCTTGGAGCAATTACTTACCAACCAAAGAGTACATGGTAAAAACCATCGAATTTTGGATCTCCATATATGTCACAGTACCGGATCTAGCCATAAAGATGACTAACAAAATTTTGAGGATGTTACTTACTGTAATAAAGGTATTTCAACACGCTCAGTATACATTTTTGAACTTCATCGGAATTAACTAGGGATCGGATGCTCTTGTTTTTTATTTATCTACTATCCCTAGTCGATTGACGCTCATGGCCATATATTCTAGACTTATGTTTTTGCCAAGTCCATACATGCAGACATTCGAAGAGGCATTTTTTACAGGATTTTTTTGAAATGGACTCAGAGATCTTTGCAAAGATATCTCCTAACCTAAATGCACGACTGGTGGCCTACGAATTAAGCTTTTTTGCCGACCATAGACAGGCACCAGATGACGGGGTAAAGTCAAAACAATGGAAGGAAGTCATGATATGTCAAGCCAATTCGCTTAAACACCGAGAGCAGAAAGTCATAAAAACATACACACGTCGCCACAAAAAACCTATCGGGGACGACAGAGTTCAAGAGGAGGGATATGTGGAGGGGGAATTAAGCAAGAAGAGAAGAGGAAGGAGATCAAAGAATAAAATGGCTCAGTGAATAAAAAGCTCATAAAGAAAAGAACAACCCTCTGCCCAAAGACCCGCAGGGGCATGCATCAAGCGACAACACCAAAGAACCAGGTCCTGAGGAATGGAAATAAAGAAAGATAACAACCAAGACTTTTCATCGGAGGTTGCACATAGCTTCCTCATCCACCAGGTGCATGCGGTGGAAAGAAATGAACAGGCTAAGCAACACATCAGGTGCCAACACCAAAGGACTAGGGCCCAAAGAATGGAAACAAAAGAATCACAAACAAGCTCTTTCGAAGGGAGAGAGTACACAAAGGATTCTTCATCGAATAAGATAACCAATTGTCTGAGAATTCTAGACACTTCTCCCTCTACTAGATGCGTACAATGGAAAGAAATGCATCAAGTCCCAGAGGATGACAAAGAAGATCTAAGACTAGAAACTTTAAAACATAATGCTGACTTAGAAGACAGCAAAGGCCTGCAAAGTAAGGTGTGCAATGGGAAAAAGTAAACAGGCTCCAAGCAATACAAGAAGGTCATATGTGTGAAGATAGAGACATATCAGAAGACCAAAAGTTAGAAAGGGGAGAGGTTGAAAAGTTGAAGAGAGTGACTAAGAATATCACATTCTTAGCCACTAATGGCATGCGTGGCAACCCGATTTAATATACCAACCTAGATTTATGAGTGTATGGAATACCAAGGGGATTAAAAAAGCAAAGGACTAATTTTGGATAAAGTAACAACTTGTCTCACAAACCTTATCGCTTCTTCGAGCACTGGGTGCATGTATTTAGGAGCCATAGACAAGCTGTAGACAAAAAACAAAGCCTGTCAAGGGTCGATAGAGACAAAGAGGGGGAGAGTGTTGTAGAGAAAAGAGGCACAAAAGAGGAGCCCCAAAATTTTCAAATTTATGGCATACAATTTCTTCTTCAAAATCCTAGGAAATTCCCTCGAAACTATGTAAATGCACTAGAGGAGTCCTCTATATGCATAAGCCTAAATCCTTCTAACATAATTCTTGTAAAATAGTAGGATGTAGAGATTAGTCAATAAAGTGTCGGTCTCATGTGTGAAAGGACCATTTTTAGGACACATGTATATAAGTCACTTTGTGACTTTGTAAGCACTTTTTCCCATTGTGAAGGAGGATATCTAAAATTCAAATTTGCTTCTTCCCTATTGATTTCCATCTTCTCTATGATCTTTTGTGTGTGTAATGCTTGAAATGTGTGTGTAGGACTGTTGTCTATCCCTTCCCATCACTTTTGAACTACTGGAGTGTGTGTGTGTGTGTGTGAATGTGTGAACCATTACAAGTTGTGGAGAGAGCGTAGGTGTTTCCTGCCATTAACTATTTTGCACATAACTTGAAGAGTGTCTGCCATATTGAAGTGAAAATACAACAAGTGTTGAGAGCTTCGAAACGAACCTACTATTGGCCATATTCGCAGTTCGAAGCTGGGAGAAACATTCGAATTTGTGCTTACCGCTGTAAGTGGTATCGCGGCAAGCATTTCCAGAGATTTAGTGAGTTGGAGAGGTATTTTAGTCTTTTCACATGCATTGTAGCTTAGCCACTGCACTTTCCATCATATGTGCACACATCCTCATACACTTGGTTCATGTGGTTCTTTAGATTGATAATTAAACATGTATTGATCCACCACTATATGCACTTGTGGGGCAATTGAGATTTAGTCTCTTCGACACAAGTCCCTAAGACTTCACAACTTAGGTACACTATCCATTTCTTGATTCATATGATTGGTACGAGGCACAAGAAGATTCACATTCAGGGTTTGAGGAAGAGAGAGAAGGATCATGTGCAACACAAGCAAGGCTGGTGGGAGGAATTTTAGGAGCGTTGATCTTGATAGATAGAGTACATGAGTAAGAAGGTGATTTTGATTCGGGACGACCATGCAAAGACCTAGGAGTAGACCTCAACCATTGCCTACGGCACAACCACTTCCTAACCCCAAAGTCAAAGCAATACATTTGAGGGGAGGATCAAAAGAAGATGTAGATTACCATGTCAACGAGTTTGAAATCAAATGGACAACAAATGGTTATCCAACACTATATGGTGATGTAGTCAAATTGCAATAATTTGCAGCCACATTAGAAGGAAAGGCTATGAGTTGGTTCAACCAATATGGTATTGCTCGTTTTGCTACTTATAATGCATTAAGGACAGCATTCTTGCAAAGATTTAGAAGAGAAAAGACTCCCTCTGATGTTTTGAGAAAACTTAGAGCAATCACGCAAAAGAATATGTTGGTAGAAGATTATGCCCAAAAATTCAAAATTTTTGTGGAAAGATTACAAGGTAATGAGAGATTTACTAACGAGATGTTAGCATGCTATTTCCTGAAAGGACTAAGAAGCAATAATAGACATGCAGTAGCTAGTGTTGATATAATTGGTGATTTGATGTGTTGGTATTAGCAACTACTAAGGTAGAAAAGAGGTTTGGTAGAGCAAAGAAGAAACATAGCAATTCTAGTTTAGATGAAGAATCTGATTCAAAATTGGATTCTAGATGAGATATGATAGATTCAGATTTCGAAAGTGAAGAGGGAGAAGTTTCAGTATAAAGTCATCATAAGTTGAAAGGGAAATAGGGCAAGGAAGAAGCTCTGATTAGTTGTCTAAAGAAGAGTGGATATTCAATAATTGCACCCAAAGAAAAAAGGTTTTCTGAGATATGTGAGAAAGGTCATACTACAAGTCAATGTTGGTACAATCCAAATCATAGAAGTCAACAGTCAAGGCATGAAAATAGAAGCAACAATGAGGTTGCAACAAATCAAGCAATTCCGATTCAGGGAAGGGGTGGTTTTCAGAGGTAGTAGCAAGGGAGACCTCCATGGAAGGAACAAGAAAATCAACAAGGAAGTCAAGATAAAGTAATGCCATGTGGGTATTGCTATGCTCCAGATCATTGGATTCATTCCAATTGCCCGTTATGGGTCAAACATAGAGAGGAAAGAGGTGTACCCATTATTAGGTATAATCAAAATAACTAGCAAGGGCAGCAAGCTAGTCAAGCAAATGTCAATAGCTTCAGCAAGCTACTCAAGCAAATGTCATTGTAATTGACTTATCAGATGAAAATTTCTAGGGTGATCCAAGTCCGAGTAAATAAAAAATAGGAAACAAGGAACATATGGACCAATGGAGTTATGATTGCAGACAATGTATTAAGATGAAGAACGTGGAAGTCTTGGTGGTAACAAGATAAAAAAACAAGGGTCCTATTGATTGGCATGACCAAAGGCAGATTAGGGATCAGGTACAAAAATGGATCCAACAAGATCAAGAGAAGTAGGAGGAAATTTAGATTATAGCAAAAGTTGGTGATCACTTAGTGCCAACTCACACACAAAGGAAGGAAGATAGGGTGAACCCTAAGAAGGAGCTAGACAATGTTTGGTTTGAGGTATTTATTAGTTCTCCTTTACAATTATCTTTGGATCAGGTATTATCTTTAGTTCTAGCTTTTAAGGAAAAGTTGTTGAAGAAGTTGGTTGGGCAACAATCAAAGCTAGCAAATATGTCTATAATTTCAGCACCAGGCAATAATATTAATCCAACAATTATGGATTTTTTAGTGCCAATTATTCAAGCACAATATAAGTAGATAATGTTTGACGAAGTATTGTTGGATGGTGGTTCAGGTGTGAACATCTTACCGAAACATATTTTTAAAGAGATGGGGACTGGGGCATTAGCTCCAACACCTTTTCAAGTCAAGATGGCAGAGTAGACAAGAGTACAACCTTTAGGAATTCTGAAGCAACAACAAATAGCAATTGCAGGTATGACATTCATGGTCGATTCTGTGGTAATGAGAATGTCAGAATCTACCTACCCATATGAGATGTTGTTAGGTAGACCATGGTTCAAGTTAGACAAAGTAAAGCAAAATTGGAGTTTAAATGTGGTGGTTATTACCAAGGGGAAAAAGGAAGTCACAATACCAAGGCAAGGAAGGTGAAATATGTGGGTAAAAGAAAAATGTGTTGATATATTTTGGTGTATTCTATATGTTGGTTGTTGAGGATAAGTTGGACGTTACCAATTCTTCCTCTTGTTTTGGAGTTTTTCTAAATAATTCTTGTACAGAAGGATGTTATGAAGAAAAGGAGGATAAAATTCGGGTTGATGGATTGGGAGAACCCATCACATGCCACAAAAGGGGAGACACCCCTCAAATAAAATTTGGATGAGGATATGACAACCACAAGGAGCAAAGTTACTAAATTTAAATACCAAGTAAAACATACTAGTGACGAATGTTCTTTCCTATTCAACAAATCCTTGCAGGATGGATGTAGGACAAAGAGGAATATATCAAAATTCAGAACACTTCTGCTTATGCAACAATGCGGGAGAAATTATGGAAGGAAAGCAAGGTTGGAGATGAGCATGTGGATACATTGGTGGATAGAAACCCAATCAAAGAAGTTCAATTAGGCACTCAGGAAAATAATCATCTAGTTTTAGTGGTGTTGATATTGTAGCATCACAACTCATATTTGTCAATCCGAGAAGCATGTCATGAGACCCAAATGTCGCATAGAAGCATTCAACAGATGTGATGGTGCTTCGTTAGCACAAGATTAACGACTAAAATATGCGTGAAATAAGAAGAAAGCATCATGAATGATACACACACTTAATTACACACATAATCATGTCATTAATCAATGAACTAACACGTCAAAAGCATAAGGCAAGAAAGGAACAAATATGCAAGCACATCATAACGACAACAAGAGCTCTCCAGGCATTCTACAAACTAGCATAATCTCATTACTTCTAAAAATGCTCCCTCAAAATGAGAGGTAGTGACCTCTTTATATACAAAATGGGCAAAAATTCATTCTATGTGGGATTTCTAAACTGAAAGAAGAATGAATCTCACAAATTCTCTAGTGTGGCACTCACACACACCTATACAAGAGTGCTTATTAAACTAGATGAAAGGTAGAAAAAGGTACAAATGATGATAAAAAAAAGTGGATCCAAGAATTATATGTTGTCTCGTCAACACTCTCCCCCTCCTTGACTTTGTCATCCTCGACAAAGCTTTTGCAAGTATGGAGCTTTTTTGTGGAAGAGCGTGTAGAAGTTCCTTTTGATTGCATGATCCTTGTGTGGTTGGAGTGCTTTTCTTTGTTGCTTTCATCATCTTGCTTTTTGCATGTTTGTTTGGAGTTGAGTGCCTTTTAACTTGGGTCTTTTTCCTCATATAGATGGGAAGAATATGGTAGAATGCTTTGTATTTCTTTTTGTTTTTGATGGATGGATGATATATGAGAATGAAATGATAAAATGTAGATGATAGATACAAATAGATGAAAGTGATTCATCTCTTCTTAGTCCATGTGCATGAGTGGGGACTAAGGGTGCATGGGTGGTAAACAAAAAAGTGTGTATGCATGGTCTTATGATGAGACCCTATCTTATGCATACTCTAAAAAATGCATACAAAAAACAATGGTGCAAAAAATGGATGGATCTTGAGCAAAAGTGTTCAAGGGTGAGACGATGATGAGGCTTTCTCCAAATCCAAGAACCTTTTCTTTTCTTCAACCATTTGAAATGGATGATACCTTTGTTCGCCAACCTAAAACAAGAAAAATGAAAAGCAAATTTTTGCAATGTATATACATGTGCCCTCTTTGTGCCTCGGTTAAACTTAGTATGCCTAACGTCTGGCCTTTGGATGAGGCCTTATTCACATGCATACTTGATGCGCATCTTGAGCATATGTTGTGCATTGGTAAAGGTTGGGTGTGACACCCATGGATGCCACACGAAGAGCTTTTAGGCCGCCAATATGTCTTTGATTTGTTGGTCATTGCCTTGAAGTTTCTCCTTGGATCTTTTTTGAGTTTTGGCTTGATTGCTTTGGATCCTTTATTTGGAAGTGGTCTTTCTTGAAGATGAGGCATGATGGTTCTAGACCATATATTATGAATTCTAGTATGAGAGGGTTGATTTTGTACAAGGGATTTCTTTGGTACCCATATCATAGTGTGATTTGGTTGGGCTCTAAGTAATTGTTTGGACACCCAAATTTGCTTGACATTACAAGGGAAATGTGATTTCTTCTTCTTGATGTAAGGGTCTTTTGGGCCTTCTATGTGAGTTTTTAGGGAGAACTCATGGTTACAAGGGGAATTCAACAAAGGTTGATCCTCTATACATACAACATGTTCATGCAATGGATCATTGGGTTGTGTGCTTTGGGATTGATCTAGATATTCATCCATACATTTATCCTTATTACACATAGAATCTCTAGATGTACAAATAGGTGATGAATTTTCATCATTTTCCACCTCATTGATACAAGATATTTGTTGATCTCCTTCTTGATGATCCGAGTGTAGATCATCCCTGCTTATGGTTTCATGAGGGGAATCCAAGTTTAGAGGAAGAGAGGGCCCTTCCACATCCTCCAAGCACTTGAAATCCTCTTTTGCTTCTTTCTTCAAAAATTCATGTGGCTCAAGTAAATCAAAGTAAGATGAGTAACTTCCATTTATTTCAGCATGAGGATTATGATGGATGTTGCCTTTGTGGGAGTGTTTATGATGTTATGGAGAATCCACAAACAAATGCTCATGACCACATTGGTTACAATGAGGATGTATGTTAGGATCATCAAATACATCATGAGTAGGGGGGATTTCAAAATTTGCACGAATGAAGGCTCTTTCTTCTTCCCGATATTTTGTGAACCAAATGGAACCTAACATGACATCTTCATGCATACAATCCAAAACATAGAAAATATCTATGAACATACTTCATTTACTACCACACTTGTTTCAATCATGCCCAAACTATGCTCAAAACCACAATTGGTTGGAAGAATTTGTTCACTAATGAAGGTCACCACATCAATACTTACAAAATTCCTCTCACATTTTAGGTTAACTGCTGGATAAAATGTTCTAGAACAATTTCCTAGTTGAGCATCCACAAATATAAGTTGTGCTCTATCAACTTCAACTTCAAGTGATTTTATTTCAGATGAGGTTGTTGATTTTGATTCATCGTTTTCCCTATGATTTTCCAAGTGTTCCTTTTCCTCTATTTTCATGTTCTTCTTTTCCCCTTCCATTCTCTTTCTAGCTTTCTTTTTTCCAATGTTTTTTTGAAACAAATTTTTTGGTTTTTTGAGTGTTTTTAATATTTGTTTTGTATTTATGAAGTTTTTTTTTAAGAATTTGTTTGAGGTTTTGTATGTTTTTCTAATGTTTTTTGATATGTGTAAATAAGTTTTCTATTGGGGTTCTTCTAGAAAAACTAGATAAGGAGATCACATAGTACATATGTTACACTCAAGTTATGAGATGGGTATGGTGTTTTGCTCTTATGACAATGAGTAAGTCTCATCATACATTTCAATGATGGATACCTTAATGAGCATTTGCATTTCTCAAGAATTTATAAGATTATACAAGAGACATAAACTTCATGAAATCAACTCATCAATCAACAATACTTTCATATATCCACATGAACTCCTTTTCAAAAAAACACTTCCTTTAGTGTTATGCGATAATGAGATCAATAACTTAAGTTGACCGATAATGGAGGGTGGTAATAACGAGCGAATGATTAGTATGTACTTAAGTCTAGATCCATTCCATCAACATATTGATCCCATCAATTCTTCTACCAACATTTATCTTTTCCTTAGGGAATCTAAGGGAATTAATCTTTAGGAGCAAAAAACCCATAGAGTTTAAACAACACACCCCCCAAAATATTGATTCCATTTTCCCCCTTTCTTTTGTCAAAGATAAAATCAAGCAAAACATTCAAAAACCAAACTCAATTGGCTCTCAAAATCCTCAACTTACTTTGTATGTAAATGGTTATCACTTCAGATCCTTGCACTCTAAGACTTATGTTCATATGTCCAACTTAAAAAAAAAGCACCCTTAAATAATTAGTTAGTCAAATGTAACCCCTTGTGGAACTTGAACTAAGAATAGATCCCTCCCATGGTTATATAGATATGACCCTTTTTTCTGGATTAACGAGAACAAAGAGCATCCTATCGTGTATGTGGAAGATTTCCTTCTATGGCCTAATTTTTCTCAATTTTAAGTATATCGAGTAATTTCCCTCCACATCTATGAGAATGAACCACCGGGTAGTTTGTCACAGATCAAAGCTAGATATTGTTCATCTACGTCGACTTCTACCACTTCTGGTCGGGTGGGGGCTGATGTTGTTGTATGGGGTTGTGGTTCCTGAGCTCGCTCTGTTTCCATCTCGAGATTAGAGTCGTAGATGAGTCTAGCCACTTCTTCATCAGTGAGATCATTGAGAGTAAAGCCCTGTGGAAATTCCAAATCTGATGGGACGGGTGGAAACACCAGGTTGGGTCCCTCTGTACTTGGTCTTGGTAGCCGAATGGTGAATGGCCTAATGCGTCGTGTCTGGGGAGGGGTAATTTCTGGTGTAGTGGTGGCTCCCCTTGGTTGAGCGCAGGGTAATTGGACTCCCCCTCTCATCTTCTTTGATGGGGGACCTGCCGCTGATAGCCTTCTCTGGAATTCCTGGGCCCGGGGCCATAGGAGTGCCCGCTGAATAGGCACGTCATAGGCAAGACATCGGTAGATTATCTTGGTTCGGCAGCTCGTCTTTCCGCACCCACATTTGTCTCGTCGGCTGAGTTGTTCTGCTTCGCGCGTTCTTTTGGTCTCTCGCTTGGAGAGTCTTCAGTGATTGATCTGCCCTTAGTTGCTGCCTTCTTCTGGTCTTTGGAAAAGAAGGGAGTTCCATTGTGGTTCTGACTCCTTTTTTGAGATCTTCATTCTTCTGCATCACATAGCCTTGGACAAGAACAACATGGTCAACTTCATGTGTACCCCTGGAGGGACCAGGAGTCCGTGTCTTTTCTAGTTCCTTGAGTGCTCCATTATTTAACTCAATTGTAATTCTAGTCTGATTCACCCATACCTGAAGAAGTCCACTTCTTAGGTTTAAGTTGACTGCTTGGTCATAGATCCAGTCTTGACCCAAGACAAGGGGTTCCGTGAGGTCCTCGTCCTGACATACTAGTACTTTAACTGTCATTGCCTCATCGTGAATATAGAGGGGAAGTTCCACCTCGCCCATGCAAGGGGTTTCCACGCCTCCCAATCCTATGAGATATGCTTCCACAGGATTGATAGTTAATTGCAACTCTAGACAGTAAGACAATTTAACAGCACTAGTGGCTGCACCTGAGTCAATCAAGGCTCTTACAGTCCTTGCACTCTTTCCTTGTCCTATATCTAAGGTTATGAAAGGGCGTCGATCAGTTATCCTATGTGAGCTAACACCTGAAACTTCACACATAGCCACGTCATATCCTTGAGCTGCATATGCATCTTGCCTAGGGTGCTCTCTACCTTGTCTTCTTAATTTCATTTTTCGTATGCGCTCTAGGGATTCTGCTTGAGCTTCCTCTCGAATTCGCTTTTCTTCCTCTTTGCGTTTCTTAGCAGTATTGAGTCGACTTAGCATTTCCTCCGTGAGGGGTTCCTGATACAACTTGACTCTGCATCCGCTAATATAGTTTGGGAGAACATCACCCTCTAAAGTGGCAAGTTGTACTGCTCCACTCGTGGAGATCCTATTGATGATCATAGGTCCGTAGCCTCTCTTTTCTAGCTTCCTTGCGTGTTGTTTCAATGTGTAGACTAAAACTAGATCTCCTGCTTTCAAGCCCTTATCCTTCACATGGGCATCAAAGTATGCCTTCTGTCGTTTCTTAGCTGCATATATTCCTGCAGCTGCTCTCAGCCTTGTTTCTCCTAATTGTTCCAGGTCAAAAAGTCTAGAGGATAGTTCATGACCCGTCCATTCGTGCTCTTGTGCTACTTTCAATGTTGGTATTAAGAAGTCTAATGGTAGCACTGCATTTTGGTCCAAACACCATCTGAAAGGGGGTGGCTTGGAGTACCGTTTTGTAGGCAACTCGGTATGCCCAAACAACATGGTGTAGCTGTTTGTCCCAATCGGAGCGTTTGTTGTTCACTAATTTCGTCAATACACTGCATAAGATCTTGTTGGTGCTCTCAGCCTGGCCATTTGCTTGAGGGTGATAGGGGGCAGACTTCTTATGTACTACCAAGAATTCTTGGAGCAGATTTTCAATAACTTCATTTAAGAAATGAGTACCTCTATCACTAACTAGCTCTATAGGTAGCCCGTATCTAGTGAATACATTTTCAAACAAGAATTTAGCAGTTGTTTGAGCATCGTTCTTCGTTGTGGCTTTTACCTATACCCACTTAGTTAGATAGTCGGTTGCAACAATGATATATTCTGCATGGGAACCCTTAGCTGGGGGATTAATAGGACCTACGAAGTCTATTCCCCACTTAGAAAATGCACGTCCACCCATCATAGGTTTCAGTGGCATCTCATCTTTACATATAGGATACTGAGTTCTCTGACAGGCATCACATCGTTTCACATAGGTATGTGCATCCATGTGAAGGGTCGGCCACTAGAAGCCCGCAAATAGTATTGACTTGATCACCCGATCTGGTCCAAAGTGTCCTCCTCCTACACCTTGGTGAGCAGTGTCCAAGATCTTGAGATACTCACTCTCATGGACACATAGTCTCAGGTAACCGTCTTTACCACGTTTGTATAGATTATCACCAATAAGTGAGTAATCGTGGGCTTCTTGTTCTAAACTCCTTTTCCTAGCCAGAGTCATGTCTGGAGGGAATGTTTTCGTCCTCAGAAAGGATACTAGTGGTTCACTCCAATCCGGCACTATGGACACTTGATAAAGAGTGGCATGTTCCACAGGTGGTTTAGTGCAACAGATTGGGCATTCCTTGCACAACTTATGGACATCAGCTTCCATAGTTGGCCAATGCACTCCGAGTCTCCTTAGTGTCTGTAGGGTTCATTGTTTTGAGTAGTGTTGCTCTAATGCAGCTACATGTGCTAATTGCAACCATTTAGTGTACTCATCCTCTTCCACACAACAAGCCAAAATCCCTTGATCTGTGTGCTTGTACATACTTCCTGCCATGATGTGGTACTTTTGGGCTTTTACTACCTCTCTATCCTGCGTGTTTATTACTGGGTGGTTAGGCCCGTATGTCAATACTGGTACCAATGGCTTAGCCCACTGCGGTACAACTTCCAAATTAAACAAGTAAGCATCAGGAAGGTCATCTGATACTCCTTGTGGGGCTTCTCTCGATGTGAGCCTAGAGAGATGATCTGCTCTTAAATGAGTCCTCCCTTTCCTTACCACAACCTCAAAATCATATTCCATTAACAAGAGAAACCATCTCACTAATCTTCCTGTATTGCATGGCTTGTTTACGAGGTATAGCAATGCCTGATGATCAGTAAAAAATTTAAACTTATTTGCAAGCAAATAGTGTCTGAATTTCTTGACTGCGTATACCATGCCTAAGCCTTCTCTCTCTGTAGTGGTATAATTTCGTTCAGCTGCATTCAATTGTCTACTGGCATAGGCAATTGGAAGATCCATATTACCTTCACCAGTAGGTTGAGCAAGCACGCACCCAATAGCATAATTGGATGCATCCACGTGAACATGGAATGTCTTATTCCAATATGGTGTGGTCAAGATTGGTGCTGAACATAATCTTCGTTTAAGCTCCTTGAAGGAATTCTCACATTCCTCAGTCCACTCAAAGTTTGTCAGAAGTCCATACATTGGCTTTGCAATGATAGCATACATGTGAATGAACCGGCGGTAGTAACCACAATGCCCCATGAAGGCTTGTACTTCCTTGACATTCCTTGGCCTAGGTAGCTCTGCTATGGCTCTCACTTTCTCTTCATCAGTGGATATGCCATTCTTTGACACTATGTGTCCTAGAATCTTGCCTTGCCTGACCATAAAGACACACTTTTCTGGGTTTAGGCACACTTGATATTCTCTACATTTGTCAAAGATTTGTCTGAGTTCAGGAATATGGGTTTGTCTAATGTTGGAATGAGCACAAAGATCATCAACATAGACTTCTAAATTCTTCCTCAGGAACTCCTTAAACACATGGCACATTAGTCTCTAGAAGGTAGCTGGTGCATTGGTAAGCCCGAATGGCATTACACGAAAGGCAAATATACCCCACTCTGTGGCAAAAGCTGTCTTATGCTGATCTTCTGGAGCAATGGCGACTTGATTGTAGCCCGAAAATCCATCGAGGAAGCTGTACACTTCCTTGCCTGCTACTCTTTCTAAGAGATGCTCTGTGATGGGAAGCGGATAGTTATCTCGAATCGTGGCTGCATTAACCTTTTTCAAGTTAATGCATACGCGCAGCTTTCCATTCTTCTTGGGCACCACTACGATGGGGGATACCCACTCAGTGTGCTCAATTTCATAGATAAATCCAGCTTCGACCAGTCTATCTATCTCCTCTTTGATCTTAGCAGCGTAATTATCGTTATATGTATAGGGCTTTTGCTTAGAGGGTTTGGCATCTGAAGTCATGGGGATGGTGTGTGAGCATATGTGAGGGTCAACACCTTTCAAATCCTTGTAACTCCAAGCGAATACATCTTTGTATTCTCTTAGCAAGGCAATTAACGCATGCTCTTCTTCCTCTGTTAGGTCATGGCCTATGTACGTGCATCTCTCCTCTCCTTCTTCTAGGGCCACAACTATTTTCTTGGTGGTTTCTTTGTTATCATAGGCCTCTCCTGATTGTGCCTCTCGTTTAGGCATTCTTATCATGACCCTCCTGTCATCTATCTCCTACTTCTTAAAATTTTCCGGGACCTCAAACAAAGATTCTTCCTCTTTTGGTGAGACTTCTCTCTTCTTTCGTTTCTTTCCTTCTTCCTTCGGGGTCACATGTGTGGCTAATCTTACATCATTTGTAAGCTCTCCATGTCTCTGGGGTTGAAATTCTACTTCATGGAAGTATTCTTCATCTGATGCAAATGGTGGGTCCATAATGATTGACTCTAGATCGGAGTCACTTGCATCCTCAAATGCATCAGGGCTAGGTTCGCACTCTTCTAGAACTGCCTCTCCCATGATTGGCTCTATGGAGAAGACTGAAATGTCATAGCCATCCTCATCACAGTGGGGTGTCCATTGTTCTTCGTTGATGGCTACGTCCATTGTTGCTAGGATTTCTGCCCAGCCATGGGGTTCAAATTCCTCATCAGGAAAGACTACAGGTGCATAGGCTGGGTCTTGAGTTGATCTATGGTTTTCTTTTGCACCTACCTCTCTGGCTTTTTCTCTCTTCTCTTCTTTAACTGCTACTTTGCACATCCATAAGTGGGTGTCTTCATGCATCCATGAGGATCCTGACCCTATGGAATGCACCGATTCCGTATCATCTTTGGCTCTATGGATGGGATTCCATTAGATGGGAGGGACATCTCTATGAGAGTAATCTTTGAGATTGACTTTGGTCGTAACACCCAAGTGTTGCAGGTACAAGGAATTGGTTCCCCAATCCTGTACCACTTGCAACTGTCGCATAAATGGTCTTCCCAATATCATCTCATAGGCATGATTTTTGCTGAAGTCACATATAGCAAATGCATGCTCAAACTCGACACCACAAGTGGTGAGAGTTATTCCTTCTAGCAATCCTAAGGGTCTCTCAATATGACCATCGGCCATCTGCAATTTCATTCTCGTTGGCCTGAGTGCTGGCTTGCCCCAACGCTTCCATAGGGAAGTAGTGGCAATTGCAACTCCTGCACCTGAGTCCAAAATTGCCTTGGTGGTGTACTCCTGGTAGGTAATGGGAAGATAGGTGTTCCCTTCTTCACCTTCACACATATCTCCTATCTTATCCAAGGGTATTTCTGGCACTGTCCTTTGGGATCCTACCTGGGAATGAGGTTTTGCTATCTCTGGTACTTGTTTGGCGACATGTTTCCATAATTCAGGTCTAACCTTGAGTAGCTCTTCTAACTTGAGATTGCACTGCACTTTAGTGTTCTTCACTACCTCTGTGTTCCTAGGTATGACTGAATCTTCGTTTCTTACCATGACTGTAGGTGCTCTCATACAAGTAGACTTTGCTTCCCATGGGCCTGTGAAATGGGGTAGTTCTTGTAAAGAATTAGACTCGAAGTCTAATCTTTCTTGAGATTGGGTACTCTCCTGCTCTCCATAAATGGATGGGATGTCTTGTGGGAATTGGTCATGTGCCTCATCCACAAGTTCAATGGGAGGAGGGACTTCGCTTTCTTTAGCCCATTTGTCTTCTTGAATCTCGCGTAGGAATTCTGGTGTGAACCGATTCATAGAAGATGATGTGTCTGGCTCCGTAGAGTTAGGCACATAGGCTTCAGGCACATAGGCTTCTTGAGCAGGAATGCTTACTCTTTCACTTGCCTTATCCTTGTGTTGAGAGGCTGGTTCCTTTTCTGATTGTGCAGTCAGCTTCTCTATTCTCTCTAGGGAGGGGGGGTTGTCTGGTTCAGTGGAATTGGGCACATAAGCTTTCAGTGGGGGATGGGTCATATTTTTGCTTGCGTTATCTCTTTCTTGATTTTCTTCTTCCTTGGCAGATCTTGCAATTATGCCCTCTAACTTCTCTAGAAGTCCATCCAAGTGTAATTGCGTCTTGGCTGAGCCCGAGTAATTGAAAAGGCGACTGGCTTCAAACATAGTCTGAGCCAATGCGACCATTTTCGCGCAAAGCTTGGTTCTTTCTATCTCTAGGTCAGCTCTAGGGTAGCACTTGTCATGATCCGTTACATTTGGCCCTTCTTGGATTCTGGCCTGATATGCTTTAAGCATCATGTCTATGTCTTCAGGAGTGGGATCAACTAATACTGATTCTACTCTAGGGGGTGGTGGAATCGTATGAGGTGGGTAGGAAGGTGGCGGGTCGGATGGCGATGGGAATGGTGGTGGTGGGGTAGTGTGAGAGGGAGTTTGAGATATGAGTTCGGTTATCCTGGCTTTGGTTTCCCTTATGCTTTCCTCAAGTTCACTCATCCTCTTAGCCCATTGTCTTTTCATTCTTTCCCGACTATCTTTCCACGCTCTAGTGCTTTTCTTTGTCGCGCTCTCGGTTTCACTAGCCTCTGGGTTCTTATCCTGGTTTACCCCTTGGTTCTGCTGCAATGCCTGAGCTCTAGTCACTATCTATACTGGTGCAGTGGATGTCACACTTCCTGTGGAGTCTACCACCAACCCAATAACGTTAATAGGAGTGATTTTTGGCATATTATTAGGATTCTTAGGGCAATCTTGTAAAAGATGCTCCTTTCCACATTCTTGGCAAAAGCCCTGAATTGTTACTGACTGGGGTTGTGTAGATGGAGGTAAAGGACAATCACGAATGAGATGATCTCCCTGACATCTGTAGCATGGTCCTTTAGGGAATGGGGGTCTTACCTGCCTAGGTTGAGGCCTAGGATTGGGGTTCGTATACATGACGTTTGAGTAATCTGACTCCCAACTAGGTTCATTTGGCTCTTCGCTATAGTAAGACTCACCATGCTCAGGAGAGTGCATGTAGTAGGCCTGGGGACTATCGACATGTGTAGAATCAAAGCTATGGTCACTGGGGTCACTTTCAGAAAGCAAAGGTGTTACGGGGACTATAGCTCTATTCAGGTTTTCTTCGGCTACTGCATATTTTACTGGGATCACATTAGCTTGGGCAGGGGATTGTTGTGCTAACACAGGCTGAGGTCTTTGTTGGTTTTGGTATGGTTGTTGATAAGGTTGCTGTGGCCTGCCATATGGTTGTGGAGGGTACTGGTTCTGGTATCTTCCCTGCGGTGGATAGGGTTGAGGGTAAGTTTGCCTAGCTGTTTGCTTATTGTAGGGGCAATCTTGTGCGGTGTGATTGGTGTACCTCCGTTCTATGGTGCAGTACTGGCTACTAGAATTTACTTGGGGTTGAGCCATAATGGGACATACGTTCGCCATGTGGTCGCCATCACAAGTATAGCATCTTTTCACCGAGGCAAATCTCGGAATTTGTTTGCTAGAGACACCTAGTTTTTGAGCAACTTTCTCTGCAAGTTCCTCAATCGATGTGGATTGCGTGGAAGAGAGGCTAGAGGCACTATCTGAATCTTTGTATATCTTGGAAAGCTCTAACTCCTCCCCTAGGTTGTCCTCAATGTCAATACACATGCGTACACACTCTTCTATGGTCCTAGGGTCCTTCAAGTACACATATGATCTCAATTTGGTACTTAGCAGTCCATCCAAGAATAGAGCCACTTGCTTAGCTGGTGTGGGTAGCTCCGAAACAGGGCATCTTTCTAAGTATTGCCTAAATCTTCTTCCTGCAAGTCTCACGGTTTCTTGAGGGGTTTGCTTGAAGCTGTGAATCAGCGAGGAGGTATTATGCCTTATGCCACTCTTAGAGAATTCAATAATGAAAGCCTCTAGGAGTTTGTAGCTCAATGATGAGTAGCACCTCCTTTAATGTCAATCCGGGAAGACGTGAGGATGGTATGAAGACCTCGAGCAAGTGGAGGCACAAGTGCGTGAGTGAGAAGCACACAAGCATGCACACACATACACACACACGCGCACACACGGCAAGACAAAGAGTGAGAAGCAATGGAGTTCTTAGATTACTTTCAAAAAGCTCTTACAAGTTCGTTTCAATTACAATCTAACCCCTAAAATGAGCTCTCTAGCTCCTTTTATAGTTTTTGACTAGCTTTGGCCCTGTCCAGACCTAGTGTCCGGCTTAGTTAAAAATTAGGTTCCAGGGCTTATTTGAGGGCTCAAACGAGATCTAAAAATTACGAGAATTGGTAAGCAACTACTTCTAAGGCTCCTCAAGCTTGAGGACTCCTCGGCTTGCATAAAATGGAGCTACAAAAATATGAAATGGTATTTACAATGGTGTTTAGTGATGAGAATCACTTTTAATTGGTGTAAGGGTTTTGAAAAATTAAAGGGTTGCCTTAGTGCTAGATCTGCGTGAATGCTCATACTTGCTTCTTCATGAAGAAAATTATTGGCCTACTTGCCAGCTCGTCGTTGACTCCCTTGTCTGCTTGTGCCTTCTCTCCCTTCTGACTCTCTTCTCTGACTGCCATGCCTTGTCAGTCCTTCAGTTCCTTGTCTGTTGCTAACACCCCCCCTCTCTAGCGTCTGTCGTCCCTGACAGACCCTTGTTGTGTGGGTTTTTGGATGTAGTACTCAACGACATCTTGCGCTAAGTGATGTTCGACAATCCTCAATCCTTTGGCTAAGTCTGTGAGTAGAGCATCCCAATCTACCGGCCCGGGAACCTCTGGATGTGGCATACGTAACTTATCTGAGTGGAGAGCTTGTTCCATTGCAAACAATTGTAATAAATGTGAGGGCCTGGGAATGAAGATCTCTGAGTGGTATTCCCAGAACCCGGTGACAAACATCTCTTCAAATGTCTGTTTGAAGCAGGCCGGTAGGTACTTTATGCGGGCATGCCATGCATAAATAACATTAATAGAGGGCGTTGTGCTCATGTCATAAACCAGATCCTGATTGCCTTCATTAAATCCGAGCGCAGAGAGGTGAGGTTCCTTAACATTCTTGAAGGTCTGGAAGGTGACTATCATGAGTTCAAAAATTTTTAGACACATCTGTGTCATGACATCTGGTACGTTTTTGAACCTGACACCCCAATGCCGAATTGTCGATATCATATACCCTACGGTAGGTTGACCTTTAGGTGGTGCTAAGTAGACATAGTTGAGCCACTTCTCGCAGCCTTTGGTTGTCAGCACCATCTTTGTGTATTCCGGCCACGACCTTCTTCGGAAAACAGGACAGTAGCAGGGATTGTACTTGATATACAGGGGCATGTTATTCCATGTGCGATTCATTTCCGGGTAGGTTTCAAGCAGTCGACTTCTCCAAGTCGTTTGGCGAATATTTCCCTGCTTGGCACTTTCTGGGATGTCGTCTGGTGCAAACTGTGTGGCAGAGGTTGGTTCCCGTGAGGTGTGGTGCTTGATCTCAGCATTATAGTCCGCCATTAAGACACAAAAAGGAACATACAAGTCGTCGAAGGTGCCGATCCACCTGTGATGAGAGAGGTTCCTAAAATAGTCCGATTTTATGACCGCCTCTTCCAAGCGTGACATCAATGCTATCTCGACTGCCACCCTATCATCATGTGATGTGGCCACCTTTTCCAATTTCTGCATCCATTCCGGAGCCTCTATTTCAAGGGTGTCCATGCCCTCATCTGTTCGCTTGCCTCCAGGTGCTAGCATCGGAACGTACGGGTCCTCAAAGGTTTCCTCTACTTCGATGGGTACTAGGTCTTCAGGTTCTGGTTCCACCAAGGGGGAGGGTTGGCGTTCATACACAAGCACTTTCTTTTGTAATTCTTCGAGCTGTGCTTTGAGCGCTGCTACTTCGTCAGTTGTGTCAGCTGTGGTTGGGACTTCTGTGGTGTAGGTTGAGCTGCCAATTGCCTTCGTAGTTCGTCTCTTTCCTTTTCTAAGGCTGCATGGGCTTCGAGGAGATCAGCATGGGCTTCCAATATGATTTGCATATTGTCCGAGGGAATGGCCTTAAACCGCTCCGGGTCAATTTCTTGTGGGGAACCTTCCATGGCTAATTCCAAGTTCTCTTCGTTTTGTGTCTGAAGTCGTCTGTGATTTGGGAGTGTAGCAGATCATCCATGTGTTGTCTTTCTTCGGCATCTGGCTGCGGTGGATTTGCCACTAATTGCTCATGTTGTTCTTGCAAGGCGCTGAACTGCTGTTGTAACTGTTTCTTCTCTTGCTCTAAGTCAATAAATCTTCCTTGTAACGCTTCATGACTCCTGAATAAACTTGTATGCTGAGCATCGAGATGCTGATAGTGTTGTTGTAACTGAGACATGCACTGATACATGTTATTAAATACATTATTAATGGGGGTGGATGCAGGGAGGGCGTTAAGTGCAGAGGGAAAGGGAAAGGGGAAGGGAAGTGTGAATGCGGTGCTCGAAAGTGGTGAAGTGGGTGGTGGGGGAATGGGAGATTGTGGCCGCATGGGGGGAGGGAGAGGTGCAGTGGAGGGTGATATGTCCATAAAATCCATGGTGGAAACAGTAGTGGGAGTGATCGTGAATAGTGGAATGGTGGGTGCAGTGATTGTGGTGAATGTGTACAGTGGTGTGTGCAGTTGTGAATGTGAACTGCCCGAAAGTGTGAGTGGAGGAATGGGGATGTCAGTAACTGCCGTTAGGATTACAGTGTTAGTGGAGGTGTATACACGGGAGGTGTTGAGAGGGTGTGTGGGTTGATTGGCGGTTTGTGCTTCAGTCATGGCGGTCGACTCGGAGGCGGTAAGGGTGGTTGTTACATTGGTAAGGGGAGGTGAATGTGGCGGGTGTGGGGGCGAAGGTGGTAAGGGAGGTGATGGAGGTGCACTGGACACATGGGCTTCCTCGGTGTCATGAGCGGTGTGTGCAGTGCTCGTAGTTGTGGGGGTGCCTTGTGGTCCTGATCCTAATACATTCATTTGTTTCCCTGTTCGTGGGGGACGTCTTCCGTATCTTCTTTCCATTCTGCGTGATTGTGCCAGGGCCGTCTGTACTGCCTCAGGTACTCCTAAGGCATCAGAGATCATATCCAATGTGGCCCGATACTGTTCGTCAACTCCTTCCTCCTCAAGGATTTGGTGCATGATAGCCTTTCCTGCTGCAAGGGATAACTTATGTTGTTGTTGGACCCTGTTGATGGTATCGTAGAGCTTTTTCAACTCCTTTGTATATGCTGGGGCACCCTCTAGCTCCTGTATAACTTCTTGCTCATAGTCGTGCGCCTCCTCATCAGAAAATCCTTCCTGTTCATCCTCTTGGCCTTCTTCTTCTTCATCCTCCAACTCCACCACTTCTGGTTGTCTTGGCTGGGGTTGTTCTGTAGCCGTTTGTTGTCCACTACCCTGCTCTGCTTCGACTTCCGCATTAACAGCTTCAATGATTCTGGCAACTTCTTCATCCATTAGATCTTCCAAAGTGAATCCGTGAGGAAATTCCAGATCAGTAGGTACTGGTGGAAACACAAGGTTAGGGCCATCTGTGCTGTGCCTGGGTAACCTGATAGTAAATGGTTGTACCCGTCTGGGAAGCCTTGGAGTTGTTTCAGGTGTTAGGGTTGCACCGCGAGCTTGTGCACAAGGCATCTGGACAGTGCCTCTCATCTTCTTTGAGGGAGGCCCAGTGGCTGACAGTCTGCGTTGAAACTCCTGTGCTCTGGTCCAAATGAGAGCCCTTTGCACCGGTACATCATATGCGAGACATCTATACACAATTCTTGTAAGCGCACAGCAACCATACAGTACAGATTTTTGTTTCTTATACCACCTTTGATGAGCCAAATGAATCTGGTCGATAATCCAGTGGGGCATATTGATTGTCAAATCAAAGGCATCTGCTAAGTAGAGGCTAAACCAGATCTTTTTGGGAGGCATTGTGAACCTTTCCTGCGCGGGGAATGCAAAATGTTGCATGACCATGCGTAAATGAACGGCGATCCTAGGTGTCATCGCGACCATGTCCTTTAACTTCGTCAGATTCCTGTTCTTCATATTATCGGGGACCATAGTCTCTTTCTCCGTAGGAATGTGCATACCTTTCATGTCGAGAGCTTCTCTTACCAAGTTGATAGTCAAGCGGAAACGCTTCAGCTCATTGCCCCTTGTGAGTGATGGGAGTACAAAGGAGCTGTATCCTTTTTTGTCTTTGCTTGGAGTGAGGGTGCTAATCAAGTATGAGCACCTTAGAAAATCGGGCTTTGGTAGTTGGAACTTGAAATAATCATAGAGCCTAGCCTTCTTCCATATCGGCGTCAGTCCTTCGTTATTCTGTAGCTTTTCAAACTCCCTGGTAAAGAAGTGGTATCTGCCCCAACGTCCATTGAATTCTACCTCGGACTCCCACATGTATGTGCCTTCACCCAGAGGTCCCGCAACGTCACTGAACCAGTGTGAGGTTTTGCCCACCGGCATTGTGTGACCTTGTGGAGGATTCTGAATCGGTATGGCATGTAATGCCCTTAATGCCGCTGGTCTTTCCTTTAATTCCTCCTCGACCGGAAGGCTTTCGATGTCCACCACTTGGGGGCTGGTGCCTGCCTGGGAGCTAGTTCCTACCGTATCTGCCATGTTACTTCTTGTTGTCTGTCTCTGTGAGAATATACAAACATGTGTTAACATTGTATAGGACAAGGGAGGACCGTTGTTGTTCCCATTACAACATTAACATGAGGGTCGGGAGCGAATAATGGGTTAGTAAGTGCTCGGTGCGAGTGTGTGTGCTGTTAGCAGTTCGGTAGACCTAAGAGTTAAGTGGAATGATGTAGTGTGATAGTGATGTGGTTAGTAGGTTGTCATGGATTTACAAATGGGGTCTGGCGGTTTGTTACGAGTCTTAGGCTGCCAAATGCAGTGGATGGGTTTTGCTCTTGGTTTCGTAGAGACTCTCGAGAGCTTTATCGGTGTGTCGGCTTGAAAATGAGGCCTTTTAGGGACCCATTTACAAGTGATTATGTTCGTGCTCATGGGCCTTAGTGTGTTCCTGGGTGTTGAAAGCGAGTGGCTACCGGCTGTGCGAGTGAACGGATCATGCTGTATAGGATGTGGTTTTGGTGTAGCTATTTGAGCCCGCAAACAAGCCTTAGGCACCCAAATTTGTCTTGATTGTGGGTTGGCCTTCATCGACTTCTTGGGCACCCAAATAGACTTCACGTTAGCAAAAGAACTTCTGAAAGGCTTCTTATTAGTGTCGTGTTGTTGGTTACTAATAAGAGGCTTTGCCCGTGTGGTTGGCTTGAGTGCAACCGGGTGTTCACCTTTCCGCACCCACACTTGTTTCACTAGCTGAGACATTTTGCTGCGCAGGTACTTTTGATCTCCGACGTAGGTAGTACTCTGCTTCTTCTGCCTTTGATCCACCTTTGGTTGCTGCCTCCCTCTGGTCTTTGGAAAAGAAGGGAGTTCCGTTGTGGTTCTGACTCCTTTTTTGAGATCTTCATTCTTCTGCATCACATAGCCTTGGACAAGAACAACATGGTCAACTTCATGTGCACCCCTGGAGGGACCAGGAGTCTGTGCCTTTCCTAGTTCCTTGAGTGCTCCATTATTTAACTCCATTGTAATTCTAGTCTGGTTCACCCATACCTGAAGAAGTCCACTTCTTAGGTTTAAGTTGACTGCTTGGTCATAGATCCAGTCTTGACCCAAGACAAGGGGTTTAGTGAGGTCCTCATCTTGACATACTAGCACTTTAACTGCCATTGCCTCATCATGAATATAGAGGGGAAGTTCCACCTCGCCCATGCAAGGGGTTTCCACGCCTCCCAATCCTATGAGATATGCTTCCACAGGATTGACATTTAATTGAAACTCTTGACAGTAAGACAATTTAACAGCACTGGTGGCTGCACCTGAGTCAATCAAGGCTCTCACAGTCCTTGCACTCTTCCTTGTCCTATATCTAAGGTTATGAAAGGACGTCGATCAGTTATCCTATGTGAGCTAACACCTGAAACTTCACACATAGCCACGTCATATCCTTGATCTGCATATGCATCTTGCCTAGGGTGCTCTCTACCTTGTCTTCTTAATTTCATTCTCTGGATGCGCTCTAGGGCTTCTGCTTGAGCTTCTTCTCGAATTCGCTTTTCTTCCTCTTTGTGTTTCTTAGCAGTGTTGAGTCGGCTGAGCATTTCCTCCGTGAGGGGTTCCTGATACAACTTGACTTTGCATCCGCTAATATAATTTGAGAGAACATCACCCTCTAAAGTGGCTAGTTGTACTGCTCCACTCATGGAAATCCTGTTGATGATCATAGGTCCGTAGCCTCTCTTTTCTAGCTTCCTTGCATGTTGTTTCAATGTGTAGACTAAAACTAGATCTCCTGCTTTCAAGCCCTTATCCTTCACATGGGCATCAAAGTATGCCTTCTGTCTCTTCTTTGCTGCATATATCCCTGCAGCTGCTCTCAGTCTTGTTTCTCCTAATCGTTCAAGGTCAAAAAGTCTAGAGGAGAGTTCATGACCCGTCCATTCATGCTCTTGTGCCACTTTCAATGTAGGTATCAAAAAGTCTAATGGTAGCACAGCATTTTGACCAAACACCATTTGAAAGGGAGTGGCTTGGAGTACCGTTTTGTAGGCGACTCGCTATGCCCAAACAACATGGTGTAGCTGTTTGTCCCAATCAGAGCGTTTATTGTTCACTAATTTTGTCAATACATTGCATAAGATCTTGTTGGTGCTCTCAGCCTGGCCATTTGCTTGAGGGTGATAGGGGGCAGACTTCTTATGTATTACCAAGAATTCTTGGAGCAGATTTTCAGTAACCTCATTTAAGAAATGAGTACCTCTATCACTAACTAGCTCTATAGGTAGCCCGTATCTAGTGAATACATTTTCAAACAAGAATTTAGCAGTTGTTTGAGCATCGTTCTTCATTGTGGCTTTTACCTTACCCACTTAGTTAGATAGTCTGTTGCAACAATGATATATTCCGCATGGGAACCCTTAGCTGGGGGATTAATAGGACCCACAAAGTCTATTCCCCACTTAGAGAATGCACGTCCACCCATCATGGGTTTCAGTGGCATCTCATCTTTACGTATAGGATACTGAGTTCCCTGACAGACATCACATCGTTTCACATAGGTATGTGCATCCATGTGAAGGGTCGGCCACCAGAAGCTCGCAAATAGTATTGCCTTGATCACCCGATCTGGTCCAAAGTGTCCTCATGCTACACCTTGGTGAGCAGTTTCCAAGATCTTGAGATATTCACTTTCATGGACACATAACCTCAGGTAACCATCTTTACCACGCATATATAGATTATCACCAATGAGTGAGTAATCCTGGGCTTCTTGTTCTAAACTCCTTTTCCTAACCAAGGTCATATCTGGAGGGAATGTTTTCGTCCTCAGGAAGGATATTAGTGGTTCACTCCAATCTGGCACAATGGACACTTGATAAAGAGTGGCATGTTCCACAGGCGGTTTAGTGCAACAGATTGGGCATTCTTTGCACAACCTTTGGACATCCGCTTCCATAGTTGGCCAATGCACTCCGAGTCTCCTTAGTGTCTGCAGGGTTCGTTGCTTTGAGTAGTGTTGCTCTAATGCACCTACATGTGCTAATTGCAACCATTTATTGTACTCGTCCTCTTCCACACAACAAGCCAAGATTCCTTGATCTGTATGCTTGTACATACTTCCTGCCATGATGTGATACTTTTGGGCTTTCACAACCTCTCTATTTTGTGTGTTTACTACTGGATGGTTAGGCCCGTATGTCAATACTGGTACCAATGGCTTAGCCCACTGCGGCACCACTTCCAAATTAAACAAGTAAGCGTCAGGAAGGTCATCTGATACTCCTTATGGGGCTTCTCCCGATGTGAGCCTAGAGAGATGATCTGCTCTCAAATGAGTCCTCCCTTTTCTCACCACTACCTCAAAGTCATATTCCATTAGTAATAGAAACCATCTTACTAATCTACCTGTATTGCATGGCTTGTTCACAAGGTATAACAATGCTTGGTGGTCAGTAAAAAATTTAAACTTGTTTGCAAGCAAATAGTGTCTAAACTTCTTAACTGCATATACCATGCCTAGGCATTCTCTCTCAGTAGTGGTGTAATTTCGTTCAGCTGCATTCAATTGTCTACTGGCATAGGCAATTGGAAGATCCATGTTACCTTCACCAGTAGGTTGAGCAAGCACACACCCAATGGCATAATTGGATGCATCCACATGAACATGGAATGGTTTATTCCAATCTGGTGTGGTCAAGATTGGTGCTGAACATAATCTTCGTTTAAGCTCCTGGAAGGAATTCTCACATTCATCCGTCCACTCAAAGTTAGTCAGAAGTCCGTACATGGGCTTTGCAATGACAGCATACATGTGAATGAACCGGTGGTAGTAACCACAATGCCCCATGAAAGCTTGTACTTCCTTGACATTCTTTGGCCTAGGTAGTTCTGCGATGGCTCTCACTTTCTCTTCATCAGTGGATATGCCATTTTTTGACACTATGTGTCCTAGAATCTTGCCTTGCCTGACCATGAAAACACACTTTTCTGGGTTCAGGCAGACTTGATATTCTCTACACTTGTCAAAGATTTGTCTGAGTTCAGGAATATGGGTTTGTCTGATGTTGGAATGAGCACAAAGATCATCAACATAGACTTCTAAATTCTTCCTCAGGAACTCCTTAAATACATGGCACATCAGTCTCTGGAAGGTAGCTGGTGCATTGGTGAGCCCAAATGGCATTACTCTAAAGGCAAAAATGCCCCATTCAGTGGCAAAAGCTGTCTTATGCTGATCTTCTGGAGCTATGGCTACTTGATTGTAGCCCGAAAATCCATCAAGGAAGCTGTACACTTCCTTGCCTGCTACTCGTTCTAAGAGATGTTCTGTGATGGGAAGCGGATAGTTATCTCGAATTGTGGCTACATTGACCTTCTTCAAGTTAATGCACACACGCAGCTTGCCATTCTTCTTGGGCACCACTACGATGGGGGATACCCACTCAGTGTGCTCAATTTCATAGATAAATCCAGCTTCAACAAGTCTATCTATCTCCTCTTTGATCTTGGCAGCATAATTATCATTATATGTATAGGGCTTTTGCTTAGAGGGTTTAGCATCTGAGGTCATGGGGATAGTGTGTGAGCATATATCAGGGTCAACACCTTTCAAATCCTTGTAACTCCAAGCGAATACATCTCTGTATTCTCTTAGCAAGGCAATTAACGCATGCTCTTCTTCCTCTGTTAGGTCATGGCCTATGTACGTGCATCTCTCCTCTCCTTCTTCTAGGGCCACTACTATTTTCTTGGTGGTTTCTTTGTTATCATAGGCCTCTCCTGATTGTGCCTCTCGTTTCGGCATTCTGATCATGACTCTCCTGTCATCTGTCTCATACTTCTTAAAATTTTCTGGGACCTCAAACAAAGATTCTTCCTCTTCTGGTGAGACTTCTCTCTTCTTTCGTTTCTTCCCTTCTTCCTTCGAGGTCACATGTGTCGCTAATCTTACATCATTTGTAAGCTCTCCATGCCTCTGGGGTTGAAATTCCACTTCATGGAAGTATTCTTCATCTGATGCAAATGGTGGGTCCATAATGATTGACTCTAGATCGGAGTCACTTGCATCCTCAAATGCCTCAGGGCTAGGTTCGCATTCTTCTAGAACTGCCTCTCCCATGATTGGCTCTAAGGAGAAGACTGAAATGTCATAGCCATCCTCATCACAGTGAGGTGTCCATTGTTCCTCATTGATGGCTACATCCATTGTTGCTAAGATTTCTACCCAGCCATGGGGTTCAAATTCCTCATCAGGAAAGACTATAGGTGCATAGGCTGGGTCTTGAATTGATCTATGGTTTTCTTTTGCACCTACCTCTCTGGCTTTCTCTCTCTTCTCTTCTTCTACTGCTACCTTGCACATCCATAAGTGGGTGTCTTCATGCATCCATGAGGATCCTGATCCTATGGAATGCACCGATTCCGTATCATCTTTGTCTCTATGGATGGGATTCCATTGGATGGGAGGTACATCTCTATGAGAGTAATCTTTGAGATTTACTTTGGTTGTAACACCTAAGTGTTGCATATACAAGGAGTTGGTTCCCCAGTCCTGTACCACTTGCAACTATCGCATAAATGGTCTTCCCAAAATCATCTCATAGGCATGATTTTTGCTAAAGTCACATATAGCAAATGTATGCTCGAACTCAACACCACATGTAGTGAGAGTTATTCCTTCTAACAAACCTAGGGGTCTCTCTATGTGACCATCGACCATCTGCAATTTCATCCTCGTGGGCTTGAGTGCTGGCTTGCCCCAACGCTTCCAGAGGGAAGTGGTAGCAATTTCCACTCCTGCGCCTGTGTCCAAAATTGCCTTGGTGGTGTACTCCTGGTAGGTTATGGGAAGATAGGTATTACCTTCTTCACCTTCACACATATCTCCTATCTTATCCAAGGGTATCTCTGGCACTGTCCTATGTGATCCTACCTGGGAATGAGGTTTCACTATCGCTGGTACTTGTTTGGCGACATGTTTCCATAATTCAGGTTTAACCTTGAGTAGCTCTTCTAACTTGAGATTGCACTGCACTTTAGTGTTTTTCACTACCTCTGTGTTCCTAGGTAAGAGTGAGTCCTCATTTCGTACCATGACCGTGGGTGCCCTCATACAAGTAGACTTAGTTTCCCATGGGCCTGTGAAGTGGGGTAATTCTTGTAGAGAGTTAGACTCAAAGTCTAATCTTTCCCGAGATTGGGCGCTCTCTTGCTCCTCATAAATGGATGGGATATCTTGTGGGAATTGGTCATGTGCATCATCCACAAGTTCAATAGGAGGAGGGACTTCACTCTCTTTAGCCCATTTGTCTTCTTGAATCTCTCGTAGGAATTCTGGTGTGAATCGATTCATAGAAGATGATGTGTCTGGCTCCGTAGAGTTAGGCACATAGGCTTCAGGCACATAGGCTTTCTGGGCAGGAAGACTTGCTCTTTCACTTGCCTTGTCCTTATGTTGAGAAGTGGGTTCCTTTTCTGATTGTGCAATCAGCTTCTCTATTCTTTCTAACAGTCCATCAAAGTGCAACTGTGTCTTCGCTGAACTAGAGATGTTAAATAGGCGGCTGGCCTCAAACATGGTCTGAGCCAATTCCACCATTTTGGCACAAATTTTGGTTCGTTCTAACTCTAGTTCCGCTCTAGGGTAACACTTTTCATGATCAGCTACGTTTGGCCCTTCTTGGATTCTGGCCTGATATGCTTTAAGCATCATATTAAGGTCCTCGGGAGTGGGATCCGCTAGGACTGATCCTACCCTAGGGGGTGGTGGGATTTGATGAGGCGGTGGGGAAGGTGGTGGTACGGATGGAGTTGGGAGTGGTAGAGGCGGGGTAATGTGAGAGGGAGGTTGAGATGTGAGTTCAGTTATCCTGGCTTTGGTTTCTCTTATGCTTTCCTCAAGTTCACTCATCTTTTTAGCCCATTGTCTTTTCATTCTTTCCCTACTATCTTTCCACGCTCTAGTCCTCTTCTTTGTCGTACTCTCTGTTTCACTAACTTCTGGGCTTTTTTCCTGACCTACACCCTAGTTTTGCTGCAGTGCTTGGGCTCTAGTGATTACTTGTACTGGTGCAGTGGAAGTCACGCTCCCTGTGGAGTCTACCACTAGCCCAACAACGTTGATAGGAGTGAATTTTGGCATATTATTAGGATTCCTAGGGCAGTCTCGTAAGAGATGTTCCTTTCCACAGTCTTGGCAAAAACCCTAGATTGTTACTGACTGGGGTTGTGTCGGTGGAGGCACAGGACAATCACGAATGAGGTGATCCCCCTGACATCTGTAGCATGGTCCTCTAGGGAATGGGGGTCTTACCTGCCTAGGTTGAGGTCTAGGGTTGGGGTTTGCATACATGACGTTTGTGTGATCTGACTCCCAATTAGGTTCACTCGGTTCTTCACTATAGTAGGACTCACCATGTTCAGGAGAGTGCATGTAGTAATCCTGGGGGCTATCGACATGTGTAGAATCAAAGCTATGGTCACTGGGGTCACTTTCAGAAAGCAGTGGTGTTACAGGGACAATGGCTCTATTCAGGTTTTCTTCTGCCACAACATACTTTACCGGAATCACATTAGCTGGAGCTGGGGGTTGTTGTGCTAGCACAGGCTGAGGCCTTTGTTGGTTTTGGTAGGGTTGGTATGTTTGTTGAGGCCTAGCATACTGCTGAGGTGGGTACTGATTCTGGTATCTTCCTTGTTGAGGGTATGGCTGAGGGTAGGTTTGCCTAACCGCTTGCTTATTGTATGGGCAATCTTGCGCGGTGTGATTGGTGTACCTCCGTTCTATGGTGCAGTACTGGCTACTAGGATTTACTTGGGGCTGAGCCATAATGGGACATACATTCGCCATGTGGTCGCCGCCACAAGTATAACATATTTTTACAGGGGCAAATCTCAGAATTTGTTTGCTAGAGACACCTAATTTCTGAGCAACTTTCTCTGCAAGTTCCTCAATCGATGTGGATTGCGTGGAAGAGAGGTTAGAGGCACTATCCAAATCTTTGTATATCTTGGAAAGCTCTAACTCCTCCCCTAGGTTATCCTCGATGTCAATACACATGCGTACACACTCTTCTATGGTCCTAGGGTCTTTCAAGTACACATATGATCTTAATTTGGTACTTAGCAATCCATCCAAGAATAAAGCCACTTGCTTAGCTGGCGTGGGTAACTCAGGGACAGGGCATCTTTCAAGATATTGCCTAAATCTCCTTCCTGCAAGTCTCACAGTTTCTTGAGGGGTTTGCTTGAAGCTGTGAATCAGCGAGGAGGTGTTATGCCTTATGCCACTCTTAGAGAATTCAATAATGAAAGCCTCTAGGAGTTGGTCTATGCTCCTAAACTGCCTTTCATTTAATGGCTGAAACCATGTCAGGGCAGTGTTCCTAAGGGTTAGACCAAAGGCATTGTACTGCGTGAATAGATCCTCCACTTGTTCAGCTCTCAGAACTTGCCTAAACTCAGCCACATGATCGTATGGATCTCCAGTGCCATTGAAGTAGTTCTTCATGGACTTAACTAGCTGAGTCGGTCTCAAAGTCCTTGTGTGCTCTCTAGGTCGTGGTAGAGGGAACTCATCCGCATTTCTTTGATTCCTGTGAGCTCTAAGTATCTCAGGTTCTACTCTATTCGTTTCCGTCCTCGTTCTTTCTCTGCCCACTGGGTTAGCAAAACTTACTTCTGGTCTATCTCTACTTCTATCTCTTTGCATTCCATGAGCTTGGGATGTTCCAGCACTAGGGTGACCATAGGATACATTCGATCTTGGTTGGGGGAAAATAAATTCACCCTTCCAAGTGTAAGCGTGCCTATCATTTTCTATCACCACAAAGATCCTCTCCGAAGCGTGATCTAAGTAGGTCACTCTGCCTGGGCTATCAGGATCCTTAAACTCATAGATCATGATTGTTCCTATATCAGTTGGCTGATCAGATTTGTACCTCCAAAAGGCTTCGTCAGTCTCTCGATTGAGAAGCAGATCTATGCTCTTGTTGTCTTGGGGAACCCACTCAGGTGTGATAATCCTAGTGAGAACAGATTTGCCTCGGGGGGTTCTAGGTTCTACACCCATGTTTCCTTGTTCCAAGTCACCTAATTCCGCTTCTGAGATTACATTCCCAAATTCATCTGTCCTATCTGGGTGACTGATGACCACGTATATGGTTCCTTCTTTGTCCAGTATGCTCCGTTTTCAAACTTGACAGCTGGGTGCTCTAGTCCAATGGATTGATCAGGATTCTTAATCTGTACCACAGACCTTCCTAGGCCGTCCTCATAGATGCTGGCACCTAATCGGTTGGTCCTAAGGTATTCCAGCTGTGTCTTGTACGGGCCTTCTACCCTATGCAGGTATGGCACTCCTGAACTTCCTGTAGGTCTCTCCATACCTTGAGACATCTCGGATTCACTAGTCTCAGAACTTGGGTAGTAGGAGTGGTGGCTCAGCTGCTGGGCCCACGACCTAGCAGTGTGGTTGACACTAGCCTCTGAAGACCTAAGACTTTGTCTGTCCCTTACTAGATGTCGTCCTGATCTAAGGTTCATATGCCTATTTAAGTAGCCCAATTTTTGTCCAGAGTACAACCTCGTTTCAAAGTCCTTTTGTACCAATTACTTAATCCCCTTTTTATGTTGATTATCGTGTTTATGATCTATCTGATATTGCGTTGTCAGGAATACTTGAGTAGTTTTCGTACTTGGAGTTGATCGTTCCACGTTAGGTTCTTTTCCTTTATGTTATCGACAGTACAGAGATTAGGTTTTTAACTTGAACTTGAGTTTTTAGGTAGTCTTCAACTTGATAACTGCCTATTGTCGCCCTGGCGTACTCCTATCACTAGTCGTTCTTAGCCTAAGCTAGGAATTGATAAAGGGAGTTGACAATTTCCAACCTTTTGTTTCCTTCTTGGTTGCCTTGAATGCCCAGGAAGTGTGTTCCCAAGCTTGCACTTACACTTGCTTAGAATGCCTTTCGATGCTCTCAATAGATCTGTAAGAGTCCCAAAGTTAGCTTTAAGATTTAAATTCCAAAGACAGAACCAATGATTTTCATTCCTGTAGCACAAACATTGCATAGTGATTTTTAGGAAAACAATTCTAAAGACCCCGGACTTTGATCCCCCTGGGTATGGTTAACTTCAAAATGCCCTATCTGAAAATCAACGCATTATCTTTATAAAAACAGTTGAGGGCGTGTAGTATATGCCACGAGCTTTCCAACAAGCCCTAGAGCTCAAAAAATTGATTTCGTATGAAAAAGTTATGACTGTTCAGGGTTTAGGGGGTTAAGACAGGATTCAATCTGGCTGACAGATCCTAGGATTCTCTCCCAAATCTCAAGTGTAGGAACCTCCGAAAATGCTAATGGATTGACTATTTTGCCCCAAAATTATCCCAAATTTTTGAGCAAAAGCAAACCCTAATTTTTGGCCGAAAAGCCTGTCAATCGCGATCGACAGGTCTGTCAATCGCGATTGACAGAGGTGTCCGTCGGGCCTGTCAGTCGCGATCGACAGTGTCAATCGTGATCGACAGAGTCGATCGTGGCTGTCAATCGCGATCGACAGTATCAATCACGATCGACACATTTTCCGGGTTTTTCACCGAAATTTCAATCAATCGGGGGCCTATCAGTCGCGATGGACACGTGGCTACGCGTAAAAGTCAATCAATCGTTGAATTTCAGTCGGTCACGATCGACGGTGTCAATCGCGATTGACAGAGGTGTCGGTCGTGGCTGTCGATCGCGATCGACAGTGTCAATCGCGATTGACAGGGTCCTACGTGGCAGTCTGTCGGTCGTGAAGTCTATCGGTTGCGATCGACAGGGTCTGTCGATCGCGATTGAGAGGGTCTGTCGGTCGCGATTGACAGAGGCTGTCAGTCGCGATTGACAGAAAAACACGGAATTTTTCTACTGTTTTAGGTGATTTGGGATGTGCTCATCATGCTTGTGCTAGTGGTGAACTTTGTTTTACCAAATGATCGAATTTTCTGTCGATCGCGATCGATAGAGGCTGGCGACTGCGAGACAGATTCGACGAGTTTCGTACCTGCGCAGAGCGCTGGGGATGATGATTCAGCAAGATCTTGCAAAAAGCTCAAGAAACATGCAAGAAACCACACACGCAATATGGCTCTCTCGCTCTCTCTCACAAGTGAAATGAGGGAAATGAGGTGGGGAAGGTGATATAATAAAAAAACAGAAATTTTCGCGATGATGGAGATGGAGGTGGGAGATGGTGATGATGATGATGGTGATGAAGATGGTGAAGGAAAAACAAGAAAATAGATGAAAGTGAAGAAAATACCTACAACTCCCACGCGTCAACTCTACGTCTTACCATCACACGCTCGTCCTCAAAGTTCGATCCCCGGCAACGGCGCCAAAATTTGGTGTAGCTCAGTGATGAGTAGCACCTCCTTTAATGTCAATCCGGGAAGACGTGAGGATGGTATGAAGACCTCGAGCAAGTGGAGGCACAAGTGCGTGAGTGAGAAGCACACAAGCATGCACACACATACACACACACGCGCACACACGGCAAGACAAAGAGTGAGAAGCAATGGAGTTCTTAGATTACTTTCAAAAAGCTCTTACAAGTTCGTTCCAATTACAATCTAACAAGCTCCTTTTATAGTTTTTGACTAGCTTTGGCCCCTGTCCAGACCTAGTGTCCGGCCTAGTTAAAAATTAGGTTCCAGGGCTTATTTGAGGGCTCAAACGAGATCTAAAAATTATGAAAATTGGTAAGCAACTACTTCTAAGGCCCCTCAAGCTTGAGGACTCCTCGGCTTGCACAAAATGGAGCTACAAAAATATGAAATGGTATTTACAATGGTGTTTAGTGATGAGAATCACTTTTAATTGGTGTAAGGGTTTTGAAAAATTAAAGGGTTGCCTTAGTGCTAGATCTGCGTGAATGCTCATACTTGCTTCTTCATGAAGAAAATTATTGGCCTACTTGCCAGCTCATCGTTGACTCCCTTGTCTGCTTGTGCCTTCTCTCCCTTCTGACTCTCTTCTCTGACTTCCATGCCTTGTCAGTCCTTCAGTTCCTTGTCTGCTGCTAACAGAGTTGGTCTATGCTCCTGAACTGCCTCTCGTTTAGTGGCTGAAACCATGTCAAGGCAGTGTTCCTGAGGGTTAGACCAAAGGCATTGTACTGCGTGAATAGATCCTCAACTTGTTCAACTCTCAAGACTTGCCTAAACTCAGCCACATGATCGTACGGATCTCCAGTGCCATCGAAGTAGTTCTTCATGGACTTAGCTAGCTGAGTCGGTCTCAAAGTCCTTGTGTGCTCTCTAGGTCGTGGTAGAGGGAACTCATCCGCATTTCTTTGATTCCTGTGAGCTCTAAGTACCTCAGGTTCTACTCTATTTGTTTCCGTCCTCGTTCTGTCTCTGCCCCCTAAGTTGGCAAAGCTCACCTCCGGCCTTTCTCTATGTCTGTCTCTTTGTGTTCCGTGAGCGTGGGAGGTTCCCGCTCCTCGGTGACCCAAGGACACGTTCGATCTTGGTTGGGGCAAAACAAATTCACCCTTCCAAGTGTAAGCATGCCTATCATTTTCTGTCACCACAAAGATCCTCTCTGAGGCGTGATCTAAGTAGGTCACTCTGCTTGGGCTATCAGGGTCCTTAAACTCATAGATCATGATTGTTCCTATATCAGTTGGCTGATCAGATTTCTACCTCCAAAAGGCTTCGTCAGTTTCTGGATTGAGGAGCAAATCTATGCTCTTATTATCCTGGGGAATCCACTCTGGTGTGATAATCCTAGTGAGAACCGATTTGCCTCGAGGGGTTCTAGGTTCTATACCCATGTTTCCTTGCTCTAGGTCCCCTAAGTCCGCTTCTGAGATCACATTTCCAAATTCATCCGTCCTATCTGGGTGACTGGTGACTACGTATATGGTTCCTTCTTTGTCCAAGTATGCTCCGTTTTCAAACTTGACAGCTGGGCGCTCTAGTCCAATGGATTGATCAGGATTCTTAATCTGTACCACAGATCTTCCTAGGCCGTCCTCATAGATGCTGGCACCTAATCGGTTGGTCCTAAGGTATTCCAACTGCGTTTTGTAAGGGCCTTCTACCCTGTGCAAGTATGGCACTCCTGAACTTCCTGTGGGTCTCTCCATGCCTTGAGACATTTCTGATTCACTGGTATCAGAGCTAGGGTAATGCGAGTGGTGACTCCACTGCTGGGCCCAAGACCTCGCAGTATGATTGACACTAGCCTCTGAAGACCTAAGGCTTTGTCTCTCTCTTACTAGATGTCATCCTGATCTAAGGTTCATATGCCTAACTGATTAACTCAATTTTTCCCAGGTACAACCACGTTTCTGTGTCCTTTGTATCAATTACTTAATCCCCTTTTTATGTTGATTATCGTGTTTATACTCTTGTCTGATATCATGTCGTTAGGAATACTTGAGTTTAATTTCGCACTTTAGTTTGGTCGTTTCAAGTTAGGTTCTTTCCTTTTAAGGTTGTCGTCCACACACACAGGTTATCTCTTGACTTGAACTTTATTTCTTAGATAGTCTTTGATTTATCTCGTGCCTATCGTTGCCTGGAATTACTTCTAACACTACCCGCAATTAGCCTAAACTAAGAATTGAAAGAGGGTGTCGCGGGTTTTCCAACCTTGAGTTCCTTTCCTTGTGTTGTTGCCCTGGTGTGCCCAGGACGCGTGTTCCCAAGCCTGCACTTACTTTTGCTTTGCGTACCCTTCGCTGCTCTCAAAGGACCTGTAAAAGGCCCACTGTTAGCTCAAGACTAAATTCAAAAGACAGGACCAATCACTTTCATTCATGTAACATTTCACCAATTTGCACTATGACTTTTTGGACACAACTCTAGAGATCCCTGAATTTTGTTCCCCCTAGGTATGGTCACTTCAAAATACCCTATCTAATATTCCTGATCTTAATTTAACCGTAACCAGTCGATGTTTTTGTTGTACTCCCTGCGAGCTTTCCAACAAAACAAAAATCACGGCAAACGGATTTCGTATGAGAAAGTTATGCCAGTTCAGGGTTTTGGGCTAAAACAGGATTAAACTAGGTTAACAGGCAAACAGGAATTCTCGAGTTACTTGGGTCATGCCCTCGTAATGCAATACTACCCCCTAGTGTTTGTCCCACACTTGGCCAAAATTTAGACCAATATTTTTGCCTCAAAAATTTGAACTAATTTGCCCTTCTAACGTGTTCGCAAAGTCTGTCGGTCGCGATTGACAGGTCAGTCGCGATCGACGTGTCGATCGCGATTGACAGGTCCGTCGTGGCTGTCAGTCGCGATTGATTGGTCAGTCGCGATTGACACGTGGCCGAAAATTCAGTCAATCGTGGTCAAACAGTCGTTGACTCTATCGATCGCGATTGATGCGTCGATCGCGATTGACAGGTCAGTCGCGAGGGTCTGTCCGTCGTGGTCAAACAATCGTTGACTGTGTCGATCGCGATTGACAGAGCCGTCGTGGGCTGTCAGTCGCGATTGATGAGTCGATCGCGATTGATGGCTCGATTGCGATTGACACATGTCACGCGTATGGTCCGTCGGTCATGGTCAATCGATCGTTGACTCTGTCGGTCGCGATTGACAGAGCCGTCGTGGGTTGTCGATCGCGATTGACGTGTCGATTGCGATTGACAGGTCTGTTCGTCGTGGTTTGTCGATCGCGATTGACAGAGCGATCGCGATTGACAGAAATATGAGGAATTTAAAAAAACTTTAAACACATTTTTGGGAAGCTCTAGGCCTGTAGATCATGGTTTTGCACTTTGTTTGGCAATTTGAGCATTTTTTCTGTCGGTCGCGATTGACAGAGGTCGGCGACACACAGACAGTTACTTCGAATTTCGTACCTACGCAGAGTGCTGGGGACGATGATGCGGCGTGTACCTGCAAGACAGCTCAAAAAACATGCAAAAACAGCACACACAATTTCGCTCTCTCGCTCTCTCGCACAAGTGAAATGAGGGAAATGAGGTGGAGAAGGTGATATGATCAAAAAACTGAAATTTTCGAGATGATGGAAATGGAGGTGGGAGATGGTGATGATGATGATGGTGATGATGGTGGTAAGGTAAGAAAGAGAAAAATAGGAAAATTAAAGAAATTACCTACAACGCCAACGTCTCCAATCTACGTCTTACCATCACACGCTCGTCCTCAAATCTCGATCCCCGGCAACGGCGCCAAAATTTGGTGTAGCTCAGTGATGAGTAGCACCTCCTTTAATGTCAATCCGGGAAGACGTGAGGATGGTATGAAGACCTCGAGCAAGTGGAGGCACAAGTGCGTGAGTGAGGAGCACACTAACATGCACACACATACACACACACGCGCACACACGGCAAGACAAAGAGTGAGAAGCAAATGAGTTCTTAGATTACTTTCAAAAAGCTCTTACAAGTTCATTTCAATTACAATCTAGCCTCAAAAATGAGCTCTCTAGCTCCTTTTATAGTTTTTGACTAGCTTTGGCCCTGTCCAGACCTAGTGTCCGGCCTAGTTAAAAATTAGGTTCCAGGGCTTATTTGAGGGCTCAAATGGGATCTAAAAAATACGAAAATTGGTAAGCAACTACTTCTAAGGCTCCTCAAGCTCGAGGACTCCTCGGCTTGCACAAAATGGAGCCACAAAAAGGTGAACATGGTATTTACAGGGGTTGTTAGTGATGAGAATCACTTTTAATTGGTGTAAGGGTTTTGAAAAATTAAAGGTTGCCTTAGTGCTAGATCGGCGTGAATGCTCGTACTTGCTTCTTCATGAAGAAAATTATTGGCCTACTTGCCAGATCTTCTTTGACTGCCATGTCTACTTGTGCTGTCCCTTCGCTCTGACTCTCTTCGTCTTGTGGCTCCTTCGGTTCCCTGACTGCTGCCAACATATAGGTAATCCACCAATATCAATAGGCTGATACTTCCATCGTAGATGTTTATGAAAGCAGTTCCTTGACTGATTCCATTTTGAAAAAAACCATATCTCACTTCCTAGCACTTTCCTGGAATCTTCTTCCTTGATATCTAAAAGGTATGGCCATCCTTGATATGAAAGCAATGGTGCTGGGTACACCACGAGTTGCTCTAACCATTCTATAGCTTTTTGTGCTACTTGTAGTTAATCTATCCTCACTTAATTCAATTCTATCAGCTTGTTAACAACATTGTCAATTTGATCAGGCAAATTTGTAGTGCCACTATCAAAAATGACATTTTCAGATGACTCTCTTTTTGAAATACCCTTCTCAAATCTTGCTACCTTCTCATGTTCAACTCTGAAATTTTTTTCCTCCTTTAATGTGCCTGCATTAGTTTCATCCATTGACACTGTCTTCTGTTCCAACAAATTCTTATTCATGATATCCTCTCCCCTGTCATCTGCAACAATATCTTCATCGGCCTTCAGCTTCATTACAATACCTATTCTCCATTGTCCTGAAGAACCTTGCATGTTATGTTTTTGTTCCTTGACACCAGTGTTTCCCTTAAGAATTTCCTTGGAATCCCCTCCAATTCCTTGGGGAGACTCCATGTTTGAGATCTCACAACCATATTTGTATGTTTCTTTTGAGCTTGTTGCCTTTTTAGCTGCACCAAATCTGTGGAGGGTCTGAAATTATCATATTGGAAGATAAAAATTGATGGGATCTTGATGCAGCTGAAGACATCCATGAATCCCACCCGAACTTTGGTTCACTGTTTCCTTTGCTTGAGCCTTCTACCCACCCTTCATAGATTCTTTGTATTCTTTATGTGACCTCACTTCATCTTGCACTGAGAAAGCATAACCATTTTCTGGATTAGGAACAACATCCTTACTTTCATAGCATATATTACCCTACAGAATTGTCTGGCCAAATTTTTTCTCTTTAGATATATTCATGCTGATGTGTGGTTTGCTTCTTTCCCTCAGATCAGCTTTGAAACCCTCTGCATTTGCCATGCTAGAAATTCCATCTGTGCTACCAAATCGCTCTTTCAATTTACCGTTTCACTTGGTAATTTCAAGAAGTTTTTATCGGGGAGGTTCCCTGGTGGAATGCGTTTTAACCATCTTTTGGCCTGAATGCAGCATCATGCTGATTAATCTTTTGTTCCTTTTCTCTTTGGTGACATGCCTAACTAAGTTTCTCCTAAGGCCTTCATCAGAGTTTACTTTTCTATAACCTCATGCATTGCATTGTTCCCCATAGTTAGCCAGTTCATGTGTACCCCTAAGGCCTCTTTGCATCTCTGCATCGAACTCTCTTGACTTTTCACTTGTCTGCATATTATCTTGTAGATGCTCCTCCTTAGTCCGTCTCGTGTTGATTATGGTAGGAAAATTTGCATATTCTTGATTGTCTATCTGTTGAGCCCTTAAAAGTCATATTGATCAAAGTCAACCATAGTCAAAGTCAACCATAGTCAAAGTCAAACTAATCAAAGTCAACAAGGTCAAGGTGAAAGTCAATAGGGGCAAAGTCAAAGTGTTCAAAGTTCAGGTGTCAAAGTGCACAAGTAGCGCACAATTAATTGATTCACAAAGGGTAAAATTGCAAAAAGTTGGTTGCAAGTTGTAGAGGTATTTCTGTAATTTCCCTAAGGTTCAAAGTGTTTTTAAAGTCTTTTGGAAGGTTCAGGTGAACCCTCTCTTAAGTGCACATGTGAAGAAGTAAAAGGCAAAATGTGAAGGTATGTGAAGCGGCAGCATACGCAGAAGTGAAAGTATGGTCCCCCAATTAAAATTTTTGTTTTAGTCTAAAGTCACTACAGGACAAAAGAGGGATTCATTGGCTGCCCACTTTTGGAGACAATCTTGGGACATCAAAGTGAGCACCAAGGCCCTGTCCAGACCTAGTGTCCGGCCTAGTTAAAAATTAGGTTCTAGGGCCAATTTGAGGGCTTAAACGGAGTCTAAAAAATATGAAAATTGATATGTAGGCACTTCTAAGGCTCCTCAAGCTCAAGGACTCCTTGGCTTGCACAAAATGGAGCTACAAAAATACGAAATGGTATTTACAATGGTTTTTAGTGATTAAAATCACTATTTGTGTAGGGATTTTCTCTGTTGATTTGTCGTACACATCTTTGAGCTCCCTCCTTGCTCTTTCTTCTTGTGTGCTCCACTCCTTCATGTCTGAAAAATTTAGATGGCCTACTTGCCAGATCTTCTTTGGCTACTGTGTCTGCTTGTGCTATCTCTTCGTTCCGACCCTCTTTGTCTTGTGGCTCCTTCGGTTCCCTGACTGCTGCCAACAATATATATATATATATATATATATATATATATATATATATATATATATATATATATATATATATATATATATATATATATATATATATATATATATATATATATATATATATATATATATATATATTCTTTTCATGGTTCAAAACTTGGCTCTGGATCGTGCTTCAGATGGCCATTCTTTTCAAAAGTGGCATCATTTTCATGTATTTTGGCACCTTCAAATTCATTTTTTGCCTTAATTTTTCCAAAAATCCCACCTTTTCTCTGACTTTTAGTCAAAATTCACATGTTTTGAGTACATTTATCACATGTTTTTATTTAACCACATGGTCCACATGGTCTATTCTCACTTTGTTTTACCTTATGTTTCACAATTTCCCATATGCACCCGCTGTAGCTCTTCTGTTTGATCATTTTGGCCCTCTCCATGCCCCATACTCCTACCTCCCTTTACCCTTCTGCCTAGCCCCATCCTTACCCCTCCCAGATCTATCCATCTCAGCCCCCTCAGCCCTCCCTTTCCCCTCCTTTCTACCCTCCCATTGCCCTCCTTTGCTTTTCCATGAAAAAATTCCATTTTTGGGTTCTTCTCTGGTGTTTGTTCTCTTGCTTTTGCTGGACTTGGTAGCAGCTCAGGTGTCCTTTTGAAGCTTTTGCATCACAAGAATCATGGTGTCATATTTTCTCAGAGTTTTGGCTATAGCTCTCCCGGATGGAGAGCACATTAGGTGGTGGGCAATTGTTGAGCCCTTAAAAGTCATATTGATCAAAGTCAACCACAGTCAAAGTCAACCATAGTCAAATTCAACCACATTCAAAGTCAAAAGGTTAAAGTCAAATCAATCAAAGTCAACAACGTCAAGGTCAAAGTCAATAAGGGCAAAGTCAAAGTGTTCAAAGTTCAGGTGTCAAAGTGCATAGGTAGTGCACAATTAATTCATTCACAAAGGGTAAAATTGCAAAAAGTTGGTTGCAGGTTATAGAGGTATTTCTGTAATTTCAAGTGTTTTGGAAGGTTCATGTGAACCCTCTCTTAGGTGCACATGTGAATGTGTAGTGGCTATGCCCATATATGCTAGGGACATTTTTAGTGAGATTTACTGAATTTATCTACCAAGATAAATGGGACATTTTTTTCTTGCAAATTCACTCATTTTCAAACATGATGGTTTCTTTTATGTACTACTCTTTATATATAGTATTGGTTCTAATGTTGTATTACGTCATTCTTGTATATTCTCTTTATGTAATAGAAGAAGTAGAAGAAGACCATTCTTGCTTGCCTTGATCTCTAGGTGCTCCTCTCTTTGTGTGTGAGAGCATGTGAGAGCTCTCTATCTCATCTCATTTATCTTGATATGGTATGAGATTCAATGTGGTTGTAAAGAGCTTGTGAAGAAGGCCAACACGGAAGAGTCTATGAGAAGGCATGGAAGATGCGTGCTTCACAAAAGATTTCAATTTTTTACAGGTTTGACATGTAAGTAGAAGGCACAAAATTAGTTTTTAGAAATTTCCCTTTAGGATCACTCGCTTTGCTTAGATTTTAGTTTCAGAGCCATTGGACCTCAATTTTGGCCTATAAGGTGAGAAACATGGGAAAAAGATGTAGGTTTGTGTTGTATAATTCACGGATTCAGAAGATTAAATATATGGATTCTAAAGGTTAGAATATGATGTATGTTTGCCTTGGTCTAGCCATTGAATTACCCTTGGAACATGCATTGAACCTTTGGGTGAATCCCTTAGTTTTAACCCTTGGAGTATTTATTCATATGAGCTCCTAATTGAATTGTTGGAACCTTAGGCTTGATTTATCCTAGGGTGTGGGAACCTTAGTCTTGGGAGAAGCTTCTCTAGGAGCCACCTTATGTGTATGTGAGAGAAGAATGCTCATTTGGTTTAGAGGGCATGTGGTAGAACTTTGGAAATTAGAAGGCATGTGATTACCCTTGGGAAAGTGTCCACATGAGGACCACTTGTCTGGATAGTTGGCCAAACCCAAGGACATGCACCCCCTTGGCCTAGATGTATATATATAAGTGGAGTTGGATGGGTGGGGAGGTGCTCTCTCTAGTGTAGTTGGTCTAGTAGTTTAATCTTTATGTGGTATCACAACATTGGCTTCAGATCTAGGAGCTAAACGTTTTACATATAGTTTTGCTTTGCTGTCGGGATGATGGATAATTTTTCACGTGTACTTTTGCCATGGGGAGTGTGAGTTAGTCTCTCTTTGATGAAGTTTATAAAACAACTCTGTGTGACCCCCCTCCTTGGGAGGCCATTGGCAATCAGCTACCACATGGGTGGGTCAAGAACAATAGCATTCAGGCCCATGTACATGTGCCTACAGTATGAAAGGGAGACTACAATAGAGCGGCCCAGGTGGAGCTCTCCTATGTGAGATATAGATAGAGAATACTCGTGTCGACTTATATACATTTCTTGATCTTGTCTTCAATTGAATGTGGGATTAAGAACTTTGCATTCAATTTGCCTCAAGGTCCTCCATCAATATGCCCATAAGATGTGATGCACATAAAGAAAGTTTGTGAGCTTGAAGACAATTAAAGCAAAATTTCAAGTCTAGTTTGGAGTACAAAGTTGGAGCATAGAGGTTGAGGAAACTATGTGGTTTCTTTATTCTCAAACTTCAACAAGAAAACATTTACAAAGCTAAGTATTATGTCTTTTATGTGTGTTATTTGAAGTTAGGACACACCAAGTAGAGGATGTATGTCTTTATGAAGAATATAATAGAGAATATAGAAAATGTTATCTTAATAGAAGCAAACTTGTTTTATGCTTGTGAAGCTTCAATTGTTTGGCAAATCAAGAACTATTTAGCTCCACTCTCCATAGAAAACTTTGATAGTTGACCCACTACATCAAAAGGAAAAAATCATGAGAATCTAAGATGCATTGAGCATCATTTTGAGCTTTCAAGGGAAATTCTTTAATTGAGCTTGGGTAAGTAAAAATGAATTTTCTTTGTTTTTCTTTTTTTAATGGCATCATCTTGCATGAATGAAGGATTTGGATGCTTGAAATAATAAGGATTAGGACTAGCATGATCGATATCCAATTTTTGGTAAAAATCATAGAAGTTTTTTTATTAGTCATGAGCAATTGGATATTCCATTTATCATGTATCATGGTTAGATTACTTATTTATTTTAGAAAAGAACTATAATTTTCTTGTTCATAATAGATAATGTAAGTATGCATCCCTAAAATTTTAAAGATAAATGCATACTTTGGGCCTAAATTTTCAAATTTCAAGTTCCAAATATCTAGGAAAACATAATCCCCACTATACAAGGAATCAAAGGAAGGACATAGCTATGATGAAGGTAAGTCTTACTTTCGAATTATCCTTTCATATTATTTGCCATGCTAAAGCAATGTACGTAAAGATGCATATCAAAAGGATTAGATGAGGTCCAAAAGGATTAGATGAGGTCCAAAAAGATTAGATGAGGTCCAAATAGTCATCCACATGCACATAAGAAAGATGCATCTAAGTGATGGACTTATGACATAAAAAACTTTTCATTTATTATGAATGGACTCACCATACGGAGATGATTACATATTGGGTATGTCAAGCTCATCATAGCATGGCATGAACATGAATGGAAAAACAGAAACATATATTTTATGCACTTTCACACATAAAATGGGATTCCAGGATTGAATTCCATGCATGCTTAAAAGAGGGGTTCAATTTTTGAACCTTATGCATGTTGAGCATCTTCAAGTAAAGATGCATATGTTGTTGGCATACACTATGTATGCATGGGTTGATGGGACATGAGAGAGAAATTAAGTTAAGGTTTAAAATAGAAAATCACTTCATCTTATGAAGTCAAAAGCATAAAAGAGAAATGGTATATTGATGTTGATGGAGAGTGTTAATCTCCAAAAGAACAACCTACTCTTGAAATTAGAACACCTCTATATCAAGAGTAAGTCAAAACCTTCACCAATTTATAGGATTAATGATCAATTATCAAAATTTTGATCAAACTGTGAAGAAGATGACTACACAGAAAGTCTGTTGCACATAACTCTCTCATTCACTTATCAAATGTGTAAAGTTTTTAATAAAACTTTGCACAAGGTGTTGCCTATAGTTTGTGCACCTCCTCCAAGTTAAATCATTTCAAAAGACTCAGTAGATCTTGAGAAATGAACTTAACAAGTCACCTATGTCTAAAAATATTCTTCTGAGAAGTCGATTCAGACACCTATAACTTCTAACACTTGGTTCTCTTAATCTAGAAGCCGTTTATGAAAATGCTTTTAGCAACAGGTAGCTTACCTTCCAACTTAAAGATTGAGTGCTTGCTTGCTAAAAACTTTACACTGTGGAAGGAGAACTGACCAAGACATTAACATCAAATTTTGCGCCTGTTTCAGGAACCAGTGAACACTTCTTCACATATGAATGTTCCTACTCATAATTCTCACAGACTGTTTACAACTAGGCTCTCAAACTTTAACCATAGACTCATTAACTATGGACTTAGATGTCTACAAAAGGATTCTTGAAATGATCAAGCACAAAAGGAGAATTCACAGAAACATCGGGCGCAATATTTTTCCATTTCTGAGAAATTTACATCTAAGTGATGAGAGAGATTCTACTCACTTCTAAACATGTCTAATGACATCTAATTCTCCTCAAATTTTGTTCTCACATAATCTCTCCTATTTGCCCTGACATTTTTCATAGTATATATAGGCAAATATTTACAAGCTCATGACTATACAAAAATATAAGTGAACTATCTCTGAATTAATGTACATATGTGTACATCTCTTTTAACTTCTGAATATGCACTTCCTTCATGCTTCATATCTTGAACTTTTCTTCAGTCCTTGACTTCCAAACCTTCATTAAACTTCAATTGTTGATTTCCGTGCACCAACAGCTCCCCCTCAATCATCAATTGAGGTTTTCTCTATCTTCTTTATACCTGCCATGTGTTTGAATCTCTGTAGCTTTGGTCCATCCAAGCTTTTGGTTAGCATATCAGCTATTTGATCTTTTGTTGAAGTATGTATGACTTCAATCTCTTTATCCATCACCTTCTCTCTTAGAAAGTGATACAGAATCTCAATGTGTTTAGTCCTGGCATGAAACACAGCGTTAGCAGCTAAATACAAAGAACTCATGTTATCTCCATGAATAGTGGGTATACTTTGAATGATGTCAAAACTCTTCATCAGAGTCTTAAGCCATATTACTTCCTTTGGAGCTTCCACCATACCTTTATACTCAGCCTTTGTGGATGATAAAGCAACTATGTGTTGCTTCTTTGAACACCAAGAAATTAACTTATCTCCCACATAACACAAGCATCCATAAGTTGATCTCCTATCATCAGGATTACCTGCCCAATCTGCATCACTATATATCTTGATGTTTGTATCTGATGTAAAACCATAATACAAACCTTCTTTGAGTGTACCCTTAATGTACCTCAACACTCTTTGTCCTGCAATCCAATGTTCTTTCCTAGGGCAATGCATGAATTGAGACAATATTCCCACTGCATATGACAAGTCAGGTCTAGTTAATGTAGCATAAATTAGACTGCCAACCAAGCTTTGATAAAGCTTCATGTCCTTGAACTCTTCTCCTCCATATCTCCTTAATTTGTGATTCACCTCCATTGGAGTAGATGCTACCCTGCAATCATCCATTTTAAACTTGATCAACAAGTTTTTCAAATATCTTTCTTGAGTTACATACACTCCATGTTGAGTGTATGAGATCTCCATGCCCAAGAAATATGACAAGTCTCCCAAGTCACTGATTTTTTTTTCTTAATATAAAGGAAGTTCGGCATTAGCCTACTCTCCCGGACTTGAATTAAATAAAGAAAAGTACAAGAGAAGGGGACTAGTGCCCACGGGACCCCCCAAATCCCACAAAGCAGGGGAAGCTTTTACAGAGCTTAGATGGCATTACAAAGAAGGTACATCACCCTCATGTGGAGCCCACTTGGGTTTAAGCTTGTTATTGATCAAAAGGAGTACTTGATGATGCCTGAAGGGGGGGGATTTCTTACAGTTAACAATCCTTTTGCCAAGGAGGAACAATGATTTCTCATTTAACCACACTTTGGGGGAGTCACCGAAGTTGAAAGCACATCTTTCTCGCCAGATTTTCCATAGGACCCCCCTCTTATGGCGTTCCAGAGAGTCGCGGAGTAGCTGATCTTCATGGTAGACCTTATAAAGCTTACATGGAGTTATAGAGGAGGTTGATAAACCTCGCATCCCCGTCATGTGGAGCCCACTTGGTTTTAAGCTCATTCTTGACATACTGGAGTTCTTTGTGATGTCTAAATGCGGGGGGGGGGGGTTTCTTACAGTTACCACTTCTTTTGCCAAGAAGGAATAGGGACTTCTCGATCGACCACTCCTTGGGGGTATTGCCAAAGCTGAGAGCGCATCGTTCCCGCCAAATCTTCCAAAGGATCTCTCCCCTAATCGCATTCCACAAAGCCGCAGAGCAACTGATTGCTTCACCAATGAGGGCTTGCTTCCAATTGATTTGTTCTCTGAGCCCCAAAGAATGACCAAGGATCCTCCATAGCCGATGGGATTTAGGGCAAGCAAAGAACAGGTGACCAATATCCTCTTTTCTATTGCAACATCGCTTGCACCAGGGCGGGACATCACATATCTTGTTAGCTTTCCACAGTGTAAAATTTGCCATAGGAGGACTGACTTTTTGTTTTCAATGAGAGGGTGCCAGATAGACATAAATTACATATCCCATCAAAGTCGCGTCCAATTGAGACACCATTTCTTGTTGAGTGTGATGTGAATGTCGTTGTGAGCTTCGACATATGGGAGCTTGGAGAGGTGATTGCCATTATACCATTTAAGGCCCAAAATGTCCGGAGTGTCGTGTCCCATAAGTAGTCGGATTTAGAGCGGTCCCAAGCATGGCATCTACTCAATAAAATATTCCATTGCTCAAACGTGACTGCAGCACTAGGGTCAAGGTCTTCAAAGTCCACCCATCTATTCGTGTCCTGCTTCCAGAGGTGCTTCCATTGTTTGAATCCCTTATTCGAGAGTCTCTTGGCACTTAAGACGTTCCAAGGCTCCACGTTTCTTATGCCTTGGATTGGGAACCAAATAGAGTCATTTTGTCTTATTCCCGCAGCCCATTTCCAATCTTCACTGATTCTGATGTGGGGTTTGAATTTGTTCCAACTCTTCCACATGGATCTTACCAGGATTGATCCTTTGGGTGAGACCGGAATTGGAGAGAATAAGAGAGTGAGAATGTCAAGGTTTTTCCATCCAGGGTAGCCCACCAGAGTAATTGCATTCGTGTTTCTGAAAATTAATGTGGCCCAAGAGGAATCTCTATTGCACCAGGCCTTAATCATCCATTTTATTGCAAGTTTATTGGCCATACTGCCAATGTCCATAATACCCATACCTCCACTCTCCCTTCGGCTAGTGCAAATGGACCATTTGATTTTAGGCACCCCCCTTCTGTTTTGATCCCCAGTCCAGAGAAAGTTCCTACAAATACTTTCCAATTTGGCTAATTCTTGATCCTTTGGTCTCCAACAAGAAAGAAAGTATATGATTGAGGACAAGAGGAACGTGTTGATGACCATGGCCCGGCCAGCGAGATTAATTTGAAGACCCCTCCAATAGTTCAATTTATTATTAAGTCTGTCGAGGACCCAAGCCCACCTTTGTTCCAAAGTAACACCGAATCCCATGGGGATACCGAGAATGCGGGTGACCTGACCCGATTGAATGTTTTGGCATCCATGCACAGTGAGGAGATTGGGTTGGATCCCTTTGATGGCCCTGAACACAGTCTTGTAATGGTTAATTTTGGACCCTGACGCCTCACAAAAGGTGTCAAGGCACCACCAAAATGATTCCAGGCTGGTATCATCATTGTGAACAAAGGAACTCTTTCTCCATTTGCTTCTTTAGGCTTTGAATACCTTTCTCATCTGTACCTGTAAGAATTATATCATCAACATATATGCACATGTAAATGAAACCATCATCACTTCCTTTAACAAGCAAGCTACTATCTGCTTTAGATACTTGGAACCCAAGTTCTTTCAAGAACTTCACAAGTCTATAATTCCATGCCCTTGGGGCCTACTTCAAGCCATAAAAAGCTCTCTTGAGCTTGCACACATGATCTGGATACCTTTCATCTCTGAATCCTTGTGGTTGCTCCATGAAAACGTCATCTGAAATATAACCATTTAGAAAAGCATTCTTCACATCTAGTTGACATAACTTCCAACCTTTACATGCAGCAATAGCTATGAGTGTCCTGATAGTTTTCATCTTTGGCACAGGACTATAGGTCTTATCATAATCTATACCATATGTCTGAGCAAAGCCCTTCACAACAAGTCTAGCTTTATACCTAGACACACTTCCATCTGCATACCTCTTTGTTTTGTAGACCCATTTGCATCCAATGATCTTCTAGCTATTTGTTTTAGGAACCAAATCCCATGTTTGATTTTCTATTAATGCATCATACTCTTCCTGCGTAGCTTTCTCCCAATTTTCCTTACCTTTTGCCTCTTCATAGGTAGAAGGGTCTTCATCTGCCTTTATCATATAAGCATAATTTTTGGTAGCCAAAAAAGAAGTGTCATAACTATACCTTGTAGGTTGCCATTTGTGTCTTGATGACCTTCTGAGTTCTCCACTCCTTGAAGTTTCTGGTTCATCACACTCTGGATCAAACCTTGGCACTGCTTCAACTTCAACCTGTACTTCATTGTTCACTTCTTCATCAAATATCTAAACCTTTGATTTACCTTTCTTTTGATCCACTATATTAGCAGGAGGTGGTGATTGGTTTCCTAAGACTGGTTGTGGCCTATATGGTGCTTGATATTGCTGTTGGCATTGAGGTTGATATTGTTGTTGTGACCTATAATATGGTTGTTGGTGTTGGTTTTGATACCTACCTTGTTGGTAAGGTTGTTGATAAGTTTTTCTAACAACCTGCCTATTGTAGGGACAATCATGAGCCATATGGTTTGTGTATTTTCTTTTTTTTAATATAAAGGAAGTTCGGCAATAGCCTACTCTCCCGGACTTGAATTAAATTAAGAAACAAAGGTACAATAGAAGGGGACTAGTGCCCACGGGACCCCCCAAATCCCACAAAGCAGGGGAAGCTTGGTTGGTTCCTAGGTTGCAATACAAAGAAGGTTGATCACCCTCTCGTCGCCCTCATGCGGGACCCACTTGGGTTTGAGCTTGTTGTTGATCAAAAGGAGGACTTGATGGTGCCTGAAGGGGGGGGATTTCTTACTGTTGACAATCCTTTTGCCAAGGAGGAATAGAGATTTTTCAATCGACCACTCCCTGGGGGGGTCGCCGAAGTTGAGAGCACACCGCTCCCGCCAAATTTTCCACAGGACTTCCCCTCTGATCGCGTTCCAGAGAGCCGCAGAGCATCCAATCGCTTCACCCAAAAGGACTTGTTTCCAGCTAAGCTGTTTCTGAACTCTGATTTTCAGTCTGACCATCTGCCAGATTCTGTAGGAGTTGGGGCAAGTAAGGAAGATGTGTGGGACATCTTCGATTGCACTGTGGCAGCGTTTGCACCACGGAGGGATCCCACAAATTTTGCTTGCCTTATGGTTAGTCCAAATTCCTCGATGAAGAATTTTCCATAAGAGGACCGACTTCTTGATCTCTATTAGTGGGTGCCAGATACCCATGAATTTCATGTCCCACCGAAGCCGCGTCCAGGACAGGCACCACTTCTTGTTGAGGCTGATCTGGAGGTCAGTCGTTTCTTTGATGTTCGGGGTTTTGAGTAGGCTATTCCCATTGTGCCATTTGAGACCACGCGCGTTCGGAGCATCATGTCCCATGAGAAGGCGAGTTTTGTGACGATCCCAAGCGAGGCATCTGCTTTGCAAGGTGTTCCATTCTTCGTAGGAGATGTTTATGCGAGGGTCGATATCCTCGTAGTTGATCCAACTGTTGGTGTCATGTTTCCAGAGGTGTTTCCATAGTGCAATATGGAGCATTCATTTCTCTCATGTTTTGGTTTTGCATTGGGCATACATTAGCCATGTAGTCTCCTCCACAGTTTCTCTCAATAGTGCAATATGGAGCATTCATTTCTCTCATGTTTTGGTTTTGCATTGGGCATACATTAGCCATGTAGTCTCCTCCACAGTTGTAACATCACTTCAATGAGGTGAACCTTGGTGTTTGTCTATTTTGAACTCCTAGCTTCTTGGAAACCTGCTCAATTATCTCATCTATTTCAGTGGAGGTTCTGGAGGTATGACTAGTAGAACTGTCAGAATGCTTATAGAGTTTAGACAATTCTAACTCCTCACCTAGGTTGTCTTCTATGTCAATGCACATCCGCACACACTTTTCTATGGATCTAGGCTCTTTCAAGTACACATATGATCTCAACTTTGTGCTTAGTAAGCCATCTAAAAAAAAGCCACTTGTTTGGTTGGTGTGGGTAACTCTAGAATAGGGCATCTTTCTAAGTATTGTCTAAACTATCTTCCTACAAGTTGCATTGTTTCTTGGGGTGTCTGCTTGAAGTTGTGGATCAAGGATGATGTATTATGCTTGATGCCACTCTTGGAGAACTCCACAATGAATTGTGTGTTGGTGCAGAACAATAAAAAATTGGTGATTTGGACAAGAATTGAAGTCAAAGAATAAAGCAAAGCTCAATATATGAGGCTTGAAGATGAATACATGATCAGAAGATGAAGACTTGTATATACATGTACATTAAACTTGTATTTAGTTTACTTACACCTTGTAATGGTTACGAGTTTGTACATCTATGCCTACATATACAAGTAGAAATTTCGGACATGAATGAGGGATGATGAAAAGAAGTCATTATAGATGAAAAGAAGTCATTATAGAAGAACTTGATGTATTAATCAAATGTAAGATTTCTCTGAATAGAAGATAGTTGCGCCTCGATCTTTTGCTCAGTGCTCCATCTGTGTTTATTTTCTTGATGAATGCTTTTGTACAAGTCTAAATTTATAGTTCAGTGATGTTTGTACAGGTTTTGAGAGTTTAATTATAATCAGGCTGAGAGAATTTTAAGTAGGAACATTTACATGTGTAAATGTGAGGAAGTGAAAATAGAAACAAGCGCAATCCTGGTGGTCAATGTTTTGATCAGATCTCCCTCCACAGTGTAACATTTTGAGCAACTAAGCACTCATTCTTTAAGTTGATAGGTAAGCTACTTGTGGCTAATAGAATTTGAATAAACGGGGTCTAGTTTGGGAGAGCCATGCATTAGACGTTGTAGGTGTGAAAGTTGACGACACAAAAAAATAATTTCTAACATAGGTACATTGGTTGGATCAAATCACAAGATCTACTAAATGTTTTGGAGAGATTTAACTTGGAGAAGGTGCAAAAAATTTAGAAGGCACCTTGTATAAAATTTCATTGAAAACTTTACACATTTGATTAGTCAATGAGTGAATTAAGTGCATAAGACTTTTCTGAATAATCAGTCTCTTCACAGTTAGTTCAAAGTTTGATAATTTGGCATTGGTCTTCCAAAATTGGTTGAAGTTGTTCTTGATATAGAGGTTCTCTAACATCAAGGATAACTTGTTCTTTTGGAGATTAACACTCTCCATCGACTAATCATTTAGCTCATGAATGTTGGCATAATAATAAGAATGGTGGAGGATATAGTCAAAACTTTAATCCAAGAGGAAGAGGTAAGAAATCAGAGAGGTAGTTTCAGAGGTAGAGGTAATAGAGGATACTTTGGAAGAAATTCAGGAAGAGGCTTTCAAATTCAATCCTACAATAATACCTATTACAACTATGCTTCAGATCAGAAAGAGGATTAAACCTTAATTATGAATGCAACTTGTGAAAGACAAAGTGAAGATCAAAGAGTCTTTTACATTGAATCAAGGTGTAGCAATCACCTGAGTGGCGACATAGCTTTGATGACTGATTTGGAGGATAAGGTGAGTAATCATGTAGTTCAAACAGGCGATAACACAAAGCACAATGTGAAGTCCATTGGATCAGTAAAGGCCAAGGATGGAAGCACTCTTCTGAGTAAGGTTTTTTATGTTCTACCATTCCAGAGAATCTGATAAGTGTAGGATAAATTGTAGAGAAAGGTTATCAAGTAAGGATCACTAATGATGGATTTTTTGTGGAAGATCCTAGCAATGGGTATAAAAACATTATTTCAGGAAAGAAAGAAGGAAGGCCATTCACATTGAAGATTGAAGGCAATGTTGGTCATGCCTTTGTTCACTTATGGAGGATATAAGATCTCAGAGTTAGATCTTTAGCATAAAAGGTTTGGACATTTCAATGAAAGAGGTATTAAGGATATGATTAACAATGGTTTAGTGCTTGGATTACCTAATGTTGCAGGTCAACACATGACATATAGGTGTGAAGTATGTCAATTAGGTAAGGCTCATAAGAAATCATACAATAAGCATGGTTTCATGTATTAAGAGAAGCTTGAATTGGTGCATATAGATGTGTGGGGACCATCAAAGGACTTTAGCATTACTGGTTCAAGATATTATGTGATTTATGTTGATGATGCTACCAGGTGGATCACTATTTATGTGATCAAAGATGAATCAAAGATGTTCAATACATTTAAACATTATCATGTGTATGCAGAAAGAGTTTCAGGATAAAAATTGAAGAGACTAAGGTCAGATGGAGGGGGAGAGTATTTCTCTAATGAGTTTAGTGATTACTTGTGGAATGCAGGTATAAAAAGGGATGTTACTTACAGGTACTCTCCTTAACAAATGGTGTGGTAGAAAGGAAAAATAGAACTCTTGTTGAGTTTGCAAGGTCAATGATGAAGGAGAAAAATTATCATAATTATTTGTGGGCTGAGGCTATAAATACAACCACATACTTGGTTAATAGACTACCATGTAAAGCTTTACAGGGTATGAAACCATATGAGGCATGGCGGGGTAAGAGAACTACCTTAGATCATTGCAAAGAATTTGGACGTTTGGCTTATGCATATGTACCATCTTGATTGAGGCATAAATTGGAACCTAAAGCTGAAAAGTATGTGTTCATTGGTTATGAAGATAAGCAGATGGGTTATAGATTGTGGAGTCCATCCACAAAGCAATTCCTTGTGTCAAAGGATGTTACATTTGATGAGCAAGGTACTTGGTATGGAGGTACAATTAATGTTCATGTGGGTGATGAAGAATTCACGACCCAAAGAAAGGGGAAATCAAAGATTCAAATTCATGATGATGAAGAGATTGTTGATGATCAGATTGATAATGAAGAGGTGCCAAGGTTTGATCCAGAATATGAAGAACTAGAGACTTCAAAAAGTGGAGAATCTAGAAGGTCAACAAGGAACAGAAAGCAACCCATAAGGTAGAGTTATGATACTTCATTTTTGATCACTAAAGATTATGCTTATATGGTGAAAGCAGAGGAAGACCCTTCTACATATGAAGAGGCAAAAGGTAAGGAAAATTGGGAGAAGGCTATGCAGGAGGAGTATGATGCATTGATGGAGAATGAGACATGGATTTGGTTCTTAAACCAAATAGTCAGAAGATCATTGGATGCAAATGTGTTTATAAGACAAAAAGGTATGCAGATGGAAGTGTTTCTATATATAAAGCTAGACGTGTTGTGAAAGGGTATGCTTAGACATATGGTATAGATTATGATGAGACTTATAGTCATGTGGAAAAGATGAAAAATATAAGGACTCTCATAGCTATTGCTGCATGTAAAGGTGAGAAGATATGTCAATTAGATGTGAACAATGCTTTTCTAAATGGTTACATTTCAAATGATGTTTTCATGGAGCAACTAGAAGGTTTCAAGGATAAAAGGTGTCCAGACTATGTATGTAAGCTCAAGAGAGCTTTGTATGGTTTGAAGTAGGCCCCAAGGGCATGGAATTATAGACTTGTGAAGTTCTTGAAAGAGCTTGGTTTCCAAGTGTCTAAAAAGTGATGATGGGCTCATTTACATGTGTATATATGTTGATGACATAATTGTTACAGGTACAGATGAGAAGGGCATACAAAGTCTTAAGAAGAAAATGGAGAAAGAGCTCAAGATTAGTGACTTGAGAGACTTGTCATATTTCTTGGGCATGGGGATTTCATATACTCAACATGGAGTATATGTGACTCAAGAAAGGTATTTGAAGAACTTGCTAATCAAGTTTAAAATGGAAGATTGCAGGGTAGCACCTACTCCAATGGAGGTGAATCATAAATTGAGCAGATATGGAGGATAAGAATACAAAGACATGAGTCTATATCAAAGTCTCGTTGGTATTCTAATCTATGCTACATTAACTAGGCCTGATTTGTCATATGCATTTGGAGTGTTGTCTCAATTCATGCACTGTCCTAGGAAAGAACATTGGATTGTAACACAAAGGGTGCTAAGATACATTAAGGGTACACTCAAAGAAGGTTTTTATTATGGATTCACATCAGATATAAACATCAAGATATATAGTGATACAGATTGTCCAGGTAATCCTGATGACAAGAGATCAACCCTATGGATATCTATGTTATGTGAGAGATAAGTTAATTTCTTGGTGTTCCAAGAAGCAACATACATTTGCTTTATCATCTACAGAAGAAGAGTATAAAGGTATAGTTGAATCTGTTAAGGAAGTTATATGGTTGAAGACTCTCATGAAGAGTTTTGACATCATTCAGAGTACACCCACTATTCATGGAGATAATATGAGTTCATTGTATCTAGCTGCTAACCTTGTGTTTCATGCCAGGACTAAAGATATTGAGATTCAATATCATTTCTTGAGAGAAAAGGTGATTAATAAAGAAATTGAAGTCATACATACTTCAACAAAAGATCATATTGCAGATATGTTAACCAAAAGCTTGGATGGACCTAAGTTGCAGAGGTTCAAAGACATGGCAAGTATAAAGAAGATGGAGAAAAACACAATTGATGATTGAGGGGGAGCTGTTGATGCAAAAAAATCAACAATTGGTGATTTGGACAAGAGTTGAAGTCAAAGAATAAAGCAAAGTTGAATATATGAGGCTTGAAGATGAGTACATGATCAGAAGATGAAGACTTGTATATACATGTACAATAAACTTGTAATTAGTTTGCTTATACCTTGTAATGGTTACGAGTTTGTACATATATGCCTATATATACAAGTAGAAAGTTGGGACATGAATGAGAGATGATGAATGACAAGTTTTAGAAGTCATTTAGACTTTAGAATGTGAGAAGAACTTGACGTATTGATCAGATGTAAGATTTCTATGAATAGAAGAAAGTTGCACCTTGATCTTTTGCTTAGTGCTCCTTCTGTGTTTATTTTCTTGATGAATGCTTTTGTACAAGTCTAAATCTATAGTTGAATGACCTCTCTAAAAGTTTTTAGAGTTTAATTGTAATCAGGTTGAGAGAGTTTTAAGTAGGAACATTTACATGTGTAAATGTGAAGAAGTGAAGACAGAAACAGGCGCAATCTTGGTGGTCAATGTCTTGATCGGATCTCCCTCCATAGTGTAACGTTTTGAGAAATTAAGCACTCATTCTTTAATTTGAAAGGTAAGATACTTGTGGTTAAAAGTATATGAATAAATAGGGTCTAGTTTGCGAGAACCATGCATTAGAAGTTGCAGGTGTCAAAGTCGACTAGATAGAATAATACTTTCTAATATAGGTACGTTGTTTGGATCAAATCTCAAGATCTACTGAATATTTTGGAGATATTTAACTTGGAGAAGGTGTGCAAACGTTAGGAGACACCATGTATAAAGTTTCATTGAAAACTTTACACATTTGATCAGTCAATGAGTGAATTAAGTGCAACAAACTTTTCTAAATAATCAATCTCTTCACAGTTAGCTCAAAGTATGATAATTTGGCAATGGTCTTCCAAACTTGGTTGAAGTTTTGAGTTTTTCATGATATAGAGGTGCTTTAACATCAAGGATAACTTGTTCTTTTGGATATAAACACTCTCCATCATTCTTCTAGTAGTTGAGCTATGTTTCAATAATTACGATTGTTCAAAGGTTGAAACCAAGCTAAGGTAGTACCCTTGAGAGTAAAACCAAATGCCTCAAATTGGGTGAACAAGTCCTCAACCTATTTAGGTCTTAACACTTGTTTGAACTCAACCACATGATCATAAGGATCTCATATCTAGTCAAAGTAGTTCTTCATTGCCTTAAGCACTTGAGAGGCTCTAAGGGTTCTTGGATGCTCTCGGGGTCTAGGCAATGGAAAATAATGTTCATCTCTTTGATGCCTTTTTGCTTGATGTCTCTCTCTTTCATGTATTTCACCTTCAAATCTTGATCTCTCTCTAGACATTCTGTGTGCAAAGCTTACCTCAGGTCTCTCCCTAGCTCTTTCCCTCTGGTTTTCATGAGCTTGGGATGATCCTATTCCTTTGAGGCCATGGAAGACACTGGATCTTGCTGGAGGGAAAATCAATTCGCCTTGCCAAGTGTAAGCATATCTATCATGCTCTGTTATCGAGAACATTCTTTTTGATGTGTTATATAGATATACAACCTTTCCTGGTATCTCCGGGTTTTTGAATTTGTAGATGGTGATTATTGGGTTAGGTTGATCTGGCTTGAATCTCAAAAAGGCTTCCTCTATTTCTCTATTCAAGAATAGCTCTATGCCGCTTTGTTGTCTTGAGGGATCCAATCTGGAGTAGTTTATCTGGTCAAAATTGACTTACCTCTAGGAATCTTGGGTTCTCTTCCTACATCTCCTTGCTCTAGGTCTCCCATCTCACTCTCAGGAATGATGTTTCCAAACTCATCTATCATATCTAGTAAGTTGGTAACCACATACATGGTTCCTTGCTTATCAATGTATGAACCTTCTTCAAATTTGACCACTGGGTGTTCAAGTTCGAAGGATTGATCTCGATTTTTGAGTTGGACCACTAATCACCTCAGGCCATCCTCATAGATGCATGCACCTAATCAGTTGGTCCTAATATACTCCAACTATGTCTTATAGAGAGCTTTTGGTGTCTGTAAATATACAAGAACTCCAATCTCTCACAAGAGAACCCCAAAAATGAGCTCTCCAGCCCTTTTTATAGTTTTTTTGAGCAGTTTTGGCCTGTCCAATCCTAGTGTCCAGCCTCGTCAAAAATTAGGTTCCAGGGCTTATTTGAGGGCTCAAAAGGAGCCTAAAAATTATGAAAATTGGTAGGATGATACTTCTAATAGTCTTGAAGATCAAGGACTCCTCGGCTTGAACAAAATGGAGTTGGAAAAAATGGAATAGGCTATTTACAATGGTTTTTAGTGATAAAAATTACTATTTTTATAGGGATTTCTTTTGAAAAATTTGCATGTGGTTCTTGGATCTCCCTATATGCTCCTTCTTCTTGTGTTTCCACTTCCTTGATGCGCTTCCATGCTTGTATTCGACCTTGAGTCTCAATAGGAAACTAGAAGGCATGTGATCACGCTTGGGAAAGTGTCCACATGAGGGCCACTTGGCTAGACACTTGGCCAAACCCCAAGCCATGCATGCCCTTAGCCTAGAGGTATATATATGGGTGGAGTTGGATGGATGGAGAGGTGCTCTCTCTAGTGTAGGTGGTCTTCCTAGTAGTTTAATCTTTAGAGTTTATGTTGAATTCTTCTCCTCCATATCTGTTGAATTTGTGATTTACCTCCATTGGAGTAGGTGCTACCTTGCAATCTTCCATTTTAAACTTGATTACCAAGTTCTTCAAATACCTTTCTTGAGTTACATATACTCCATGTTGGGTATATGAAATCATCATGCCTAAGAAATATGACAAGTCTCCCAAGTCACTAATCTTGAACTCTTTCTCCATTTGCTTCTTGAGACTTTGTATGCCCTTCTAAACTATACCTGTAAGAATTATGTCATCAACATATATGCACATGTAAATGAACTCATCATCACTTGCTTTAACAAGCAAGCTACTATCTGCTTTAGACACTTGAAAGAAAACCAAGTTTCTTCAAGAACTTCACAAGTCTATAATTCCATGCCCTTGGGGCCTGCTTCAAACAATACAAAGCTCTCTTGAGCTTACATACATACTCTGGATACCTTTTATCCTTGAACCCTTCTGGTTTCTCCATGAAAACATCATCTGAAATGTAACCATTTAGAAAAGCATTCTTCACATCTAATTGACATAGTCTCCAACCTTTACATGTAGCAATGGCTATGAGTGTCCTTATGGTTGTCATCTTTGCCACACGACTATAAGTCTCATCATAATCTATACCATATGTGCGAGCATACCCTTTCACAAAAAGTCTAGCTTTATACCTAGACACACTTCCATCTGCAAACCTCTTTGTCTTGAAGACCCATTTACATCTAATGATATTTTGATTATTTGGTTTTGGAACCAAATCCCATGTTTAATTCTCCATTAAAGCATCATACTCTTCCTGCATAGCTTTTTCCCAAATTTCCTTCCCTTTTTCCTCTTCATATGTAGAAGGATCTTCCTCTGCTTTCAACATATAAGCATAATCTTTAGTAGTAAAAAAGGAAGTGTCATAGCTATACCTTGTAGGTTGCCATTTATGCTTTAATGACCTTCTTAGTTCTACACTTCTTGAAGTTTCTGGTTCATCACATTCTGGATCAAACCTTGGCACTTCTTCAACTTCATCTTGTGCTTCATTATTCTCTTCTTCATCAAATATTTGAACCTTTGATTTACCTTTCTTTTTATTCTAAACTTCTTCATCACCTGCATGAATATTAATTGTACTTGCATACCAAGTACCTTGCTCATCAAACATAACATCCTTTGACACAAGGAATTGCATTGTGGATGGACTCCACAATCTATAATCCATCTGCTTATCATCATAACCAATGAACACATACTTTTTAGCTTTAGCTTCCAATTTACGCCCCAACTGAGATGGCACATATGCATAAGCCAAACATCCAAATACTTTGCAATTATCTAAGGTAGGTCTTTTACCCCACCAAGCTTCATATTGTGTCATACCTTGCAAAGCTTTACATGGTAGCGTATTAACCAAGTATGTGCCTTATTTATAGCCGCAACCCACAAATAATTAGGACAATTTTTCTCCTTCATCATTGACCTTGCAAACTCAAGAAGAGTTCTACTTCTCCTTTCTGCCACACCATTTTGTTGAGGAGAGTACCTACAAGTAATGTCCCTTTTTATACCTGCATTCCACTCGTAATCATTGAACTCATTAGAGAAATACTCTCCCCCTCCATCTGACCTTAGTTTCTTCAATTTTTGTCCTGAAACTCTTTCTGCATACACATGATAATGTTTAAATGTATTGAACACCTCTGATTTATCTTTGATCACATATATGGTGATCCCCATGGTAGCATCATCAACATAAATCACATAATATGTTGAACCATTTATACTGAAATCCTTTGATGGTCCCCTCACATCTGTGTGTACCAACTCAAGCTTCACTGAATACATGAAACCATGCTTAGTATATGATTGCTTATGGGCCTTACCTAATTGACATGCCTCACATCTGTATGTCATATGTTGACCTGCAAAATTAGGTAGTCCAAGCACTAAACCATTGTTAACCATATGCTTAATACCTCTTTCATTGAAATTTCCAAGCCTTTTATGCCAAAGATCTAACTCAAAGATCTTATGTCCTTCATAAGTGAACAAGGCATGACCAACATTGCCTTGAATCTTCAATGTGAATAGCCTTCCTTCTTTCTTTCTTGAAACAATTTGTTTATACCCATTGCTAGGGTCTTCCACAAAAAATCTATCATTAGTGAACCTTACTTCATAACCTTTCTCAACAATTTGCCCTACACTTCTCATATTCTTTGGAATTGTAGGAACATACAAAAACTTTCTCAAAAGCGTGCTTCCATCCTTGGCCTTTACTGATCCAATCACATTATGCTTTGTATTATCACATGTTTGAACTACATGATTAGTTACCTTATTCTCCAAATCAGTCATCAAAGCTATGTTGCCACTCAGGTGATTGCTACACCCTGAGTCTATGTAGAAGACTCTTTGATCTTCACTTTGTCTTTCACAAGTTGCATTCATAATTAAGATTGAATCCTCCTTCTGATATGAAGCATAATTGTAGTAGAATTGACTTTGGAAACATCTACCTGCATTTCTTCCAAAGTAACTTGTACTACCTCTACCTTTGAAACTACTCTTTGGTTTCTGCAACCTCTTCCTCTTGAATTAAAGTTTTGATTATATCCTCCACCATTCTGATTATTATGCCAACATTCATGAGCTAAATGATTAGTCTTACCACAAATCGACCAAGCTTTGACTCCATCTTTATTGCTTCTGCCACTTCCTCTACCTTTGCCACCTCCTCTTCCTCTTCGGAAGTTAGCTTGACTAGTTGTACCTTTGTTTGGTTTTAACCTTTGGAGTTGTCCTTTTCAATCATTATAGCATAAAATATTAACTACACATCATTATATTGTCAATCCGGGAAGTATGCAAAGACCACAACCCCTTCTAGTTAATGGAATCCAAGAATAAGAGTTACCATAACTGATTTCTGAGAAGTTGGTGAAGAAGAAAATGGAAAAACTAGGGTTTTGATTATCTTGAGTTATACAATAGCATTTTCAACAATCTTTGTGCCTAAAAGTGTGCCATTTTTCCTGTAGATTACAAATATAAAGTCAACTTTCCAAAACAGTACCTGTATCACACAGATGAGACAATCATGATTCTTTAAAAAATGAGGAATTCCATTCCCAACATTCATCTCTTGGAATACCTTGCTCAATATACTAACAATAATCTCTCTTCATACACTTCACTCAAAAATACACAAGAAAAGCTCACAAATTCCATGGATTTCACAATAGGAAGACTCAACAAATCAAGAAAATTCTCATGAGAAGTAGAAACAACGATTTTTTGCAAGAAGCTCTTCACATTACTTGGATTGCATCAGAATAATACAACCAACTTCTACGAAGTAGAAGAAAATGTCCTTTATACTTTTTCAAGTGTCCCTTTTCACACTTGAAATTTGGTCCTTCTACCTTCTAATTCTTAAAAACATGCTATTCAAAAGCTTCTGAAAATTCTAAGAAAAATATATATGATTCTACTATACATGAGGAAGACTCTTCCTCAATTTTACATAATTTGGATAAATACAACCTCAAGAAAATGTCAAATTTCAAAGAATTTCCTACAAAAAATGATTTTTCCAACATCCTTCCCCTCCCAAACTTTTTGGCTTCTGACAAAAAATGATTCTTCACAAAAGATGAGTGGAATTCATTTCTTCTTCCTTTGCTAAACCTGTGATAATAAATCATGACTTTTCGTTTCTGTAACATTCAAATTATTCATCATTTCAAATAAGGGTTTTCTCCCATGAACTGTTGCTTCTTGTCTGTTTATCACATCCTTCTTCAGATATTATGTGTATACAGCTTCATATGCGGTGAGTCTTGATTTTGTAACTACTGACAGATTTCCAAAAATTTCTGATTCCCTTTCAAAGAACCCATAATCAAAAGCATCCTCAAAAATCTGAAGGTAATGACTTCCCAAAAATACAATTATGCTATAATATGCCACCAAACAAATTCTCTATGGAGTTTCACTTAAATCAAAAAGTAAGGCATCTGTAGGTGAATTAAATCCAATATAGTTGAGGGTCCTCACTTCTGTGTCTGTAAAAGTTTCTATACATGTTACTATAAGTCTCATGACCCTGACTAATAATATACACGCGGGATCATTTACATCTTTATATGTGGATATGATAGATTCTGTAGGATCAATTATGTATTTCTTGGTTGGCCAAGATCTTGCTTTTGGTCCTGCAATCTTTAAAAAATTCAGCCACTTTGTTGGAATTTGTCCTTCATTTCTTCTTTCCCAAAATACTGATCAATCCCTCCTTCTAGCTACTGGGCAATATGCTAGATTTATATTTAATTGCAATGGTGCTTCCTTCCATATCTTCCTGCAGTCTTTGTTAGAATCCAACCACCTATTTCTCTATTTAGGGTTAGCTTTTTCAAATAATACTTTAGTGACATTAATATCGTCCTCATACTCCAAATACTTGTTAGGTGCTAAACCCACTCTTGGAGTCTGATAATCTTTGACACTTTCAAGGATCATACAAAAGGGTATTCCTAGACCATCTGTTGCCCAATGATGTTGATCTAGATTTACTCCATTTTCTAAGGCAAACTTTACAATCTGATCTTCATATTCATCATGCATCTTCCTTATGAACTTCATCCTTGACTCCCTGTTTGTCAAAAGCATATGCACAAATTTATCTGAATAATCTTCAATATTCTTATCTTTCTGCTCATGAAAATCCTGAGATCTATTATCTTCTACCAATTCTTGTTCCCTTGCTTGTGTAGTCACTACTTGTTCCTCAATCTTTCCTTGTTGGCTTTCCATATTCCTCTTTAACTTTGTCACCTCCATCACTAGTTTTTGATTATGAGAAACCAGTAATTCTCTCTCTGTACCCCATTCACGTCTTTCTGTTTCTACATCCAAGTATAATTTGTTATATCCTCTCATAGCACTGACTGCATGCACACTAGCCTATTTTTTCAATTCCTTCATTTCTTTAAGCTCAACCTGTAACTTTTGAATTTCCCTACTCATCTTTTTCCTTTCTTCTTGATTCACCTATACAGTCTGATTTTCTCCTTTCATTTGTCCTTCTTCTATCAACAATTTGTTTATGTCCTCATTGGCTTTGACCATTATTTGATATGAGCTTTGGAGTGTTCTAAACCTGCCTTCTATTTTCTTTACTTCCATTTCTACTTTATTATCATGCTCTATTTGTTTAGCACATTTAGTTTCAAGAAGCTGAATTTTGTTCTGATTTTGAACTTCCTGCGCTTCCAATGAAAACATCCTCTTTGTCAAAGTTTCATTCTGTTCCTGCAATGCTCTTAACTAATCCTCTAATTGTTCCTTTTCTTTCTTTTGCTAAGTAATAATCCTGCTTCCCTTCACAAATTTTGATTCAGCAACCATTCTTGATATAATCATATTTATACTAGAAGGTTTGAATTGCTCTATGCTAATCATGATGATTTTACAGGCATATCTGATATCCTTAGGTATTCTTTCTAGGCCAGTCCCCAATTCCAATTGCTTTACTTCTATTTGTTTTTCTTCCTTCAACTCATCCTCCTCTGAATCCTCCTCCTCATAATATGTTGCCTGGTCCCTTTCCTTTCCAGTTTCTATTTCCTCCTCTATTATTTCTACTTCCTTTATATCATGCTCTTTTTGTCTTTGCTTATTATCTTGTAATTCTTCTTCCTGGACCATTTTTTTCTGTAATAGAACTGATTCCATCTTCTGATCCATTTGATTTCCTATTTGATCATTCAGGTTCTGTTCCTTTCCTTCCATTACCTGATCATCTATATCCATTAATTCTGCTTCAAATTCCATTTCTTGATCATATGGATCTATTTGTTCTTCTTGATGTCCCAAATCAAGGAGTAATTCCTCTATTTTCTTATTTACTTCTACTTATGTGTCCTTGTTCTCCTCATTATGCTCTTTGAACTCTGTCTCCTTCTGAACTTCAGCTTCTTCTATATCTTTGCCTTTATTCTCTTTGCTAGACAATTGACTGTGGGATTTTTTTGATGGTTTATAAATCACAGACTCATCTTTTGATGCTACTGATTCATGTTTTCCCTCCCCCAGAGTCATGCTTCCTTTAATTACTTTACTTCCTCCTTCCAAATCTCGCTTCTTCTCATATGGTTAACAATATTGTTGTTGTGAAGGTTTAGTCCATATGGATTTTAGCCCTCTGTCTACCAATCCACTATTGAATCCTTCCTTTACTGCATCATTTTCTTTTAGCATTGCTCCTTTAACCTTTAACCTTCTCTTTTCTTCTCCAAGACTAATTTGCTTTGTGGAATCTCCAAGAATCTGTATTCCCTTTGAACTCTCACTCAACTCTTCTGATGTTTTGTTTTCCTTTGATGCTTGTTCCATTTTAACTGGTGTACTTGGCATAGATAGGTTTAAACTCTTCAATAAAAAATTCTCAATATCACTCTCTGAGTCAGACAAGAGTTTTGAAGAGGCAGCTACTTCAAATTCCCTTTTTTGATCTTGAGTTCTTTCTTCCCTTACAACTGCTTCCTTCTGCTTCTTTTCTGATGATGGTATCTTTACTGTCTCTTCAACTATCTCCTGCTCAATAGCCTTACCCTTGTCCTTCTTGGTTGGTTTCTTTTTCTAAACAGGCTTTTTTTGGATCTTTATTTTCACAACCACTGTAGTTCTGGTTTTTGGAGGTCCTTGTAGCTCTTTGAAATAGGCTAATAATTCCACTTCTTTCCTTAAAAATACTTCCTCGGATTCTACTGCCATCATCTGATCATGTAATTCCTCATAATGTTCCATTTCCTCTTGTATCCAATCAGTTGCTTTACATGAATAGTTTTCCAACATTTTCTGGTACTGAGCTTCATATATTGCTCTCTTATCATTACCTTGAGTCAAATATGAATAGAGTTGTTCTTTGCTTGTTTGTGGTGGATGAGGCTCCTTTGAGGATTGAACATCCTTCTGAGTTGTTTCATACTCTTGTTTTGTCACTTCTTCCTATTCCAGCTCTACTTTCTTGGGATCCAATCTTCTCTTTTTGGTTGGGATTTCTTCTCCTGAAGTCACTTTCCTTTTCCTTCCTGACCCTCTCATACTTGTTTGAATTCCTATTTCTCTAACTGGTATCAATTTGGATGGGCTCTTAACTCTTGCCATCAAACTTCTAAAGTATTGTGCCTCTGGAACCAACTTCAATTGATCTTCCATATCTAGAATATGATATATAATCCTTGTCAAAAATTTGAGCTCCATTCATAAACTTTTTCTGTTGCCAATGTTTTGCTGCTTCCTTTAATTGTTCATGAATGTAGGGAGTCACATCCATTACTCCAAAAGGTTCTGTCCTATCTTTGTTATTAAGCATAATCAGCATAACTTGTTTGTGAGGCATTGTGTACCTTGGCAGTTTAGGAAAACAAAAGAATTGAAGAAATATTCTTATGGCAAACTCTTCATTCTCTTTACCCTTGAAATCCACAAATTTGGAATACCCAACATAAGTTGCTACATTCTTCTTGACAAAACTTCCATCTAATTTGGTTCCCATAGAATAAAATTGAAGTGTTGTCATTATGTGTTCTGCTTTAATGGTAATCTGCACATCCTTGCCCTCTTTATTCTTGACTGAACATCTAAAATATGCATCATTACAGACTAGACATAACTTGAGAGACTCTCTCAAAATATATGAAAAAGAGTGGTTCATCCAATATTCTATGAAGTCCAACTGCCTTCCACCTTTTGTAATTAGCAGTCACTTTTTGAAATTTGTAGAAGTCCTGACATAACATAGTATATTTGTGGCCTCCTACACTCACTGTAAAGATGTGTTGACCAATAACACTGATTGTTTCCTTAAGCTCCTTGATTATTTGTTCAGCTTCAGGAAGGTCCTGTTCTTTATCAGATTCTAAGTCCACTTCTTCTTCCATTGTCTCACTATCTAAGAACCAACGTCCCCAGGACAAAGTAATTGAATCAGCTTTAAAATCATGAATGAGCAGTTCTTTTGCATTCACCATCCTGGAAAAGAAAATTATAACACACCACACCAAGACTTCCACAACATGAGTCACATAAGTAAGAATATAAATAACTTTCTTTAAAAAGTAAAACATAATTCTCTTTCAAGTTTCATCACATGTGTTAACAAGATAAAGTGATCATCACATGTGTAGCAAGATGCCTATTTTTTTAGTGTTGATGGGAAAGAAATAACAAAAAATGTAAATAAAAAGATAAGGTATATCAAAACTCCAAGGAAAAAGAAAGTGAATAATATCTCAATAACTATCTCCACACTGTACCCTATATCTTGCTTGTGCTTGTAAAATATGTAAAAAGAAAATGAGTAAAAAATAAAAGGAAAAAATTTACAAAAGATTGAATCTGGTCTTGAAGCGTGTTTGTTGTTTTTTTTAATAATCTTTTCTTCTTCCCTTTTCTTCTTTTTATTTTCTCCCTTTTTTTTAACATTTTTTTTCCATAATTTTCCATAATCATATCCCTGGAACCTTTGCCTTTTGCATAGGCAATTTCTTAAGGAAATCTCTTCCCCTCCTATTCTTTTTCCTAGAAAAAGAATTAGGAAAAGTGCATGGAAATAATTCCATGTACTTAGTTAATCCACAGCATTTTAATGTTGCTCTATTACTGCATTCTCTGGAAGTGCAATGTTGCACAATATGTAGCTCTGGGGTCTTAGATAGACAACCCAAGTGGTTATGTGATGATGAGATTGCATTATCCTCTACCTTTGGATCTTCATGCTTCTTTAATGTTAAAATGTCTTTGTCCTTGTTAACTATCAATTGAAGCACATCTATTTTTTCACCCAACAAAACTTTGTCGTTCATTGTTTTTTCTTTTGAATCAAGCAAACCTCTTTCAATAACCAGTGCTTGAATGTCTTAGGTTGCCATATCCATTTTGTCCTTATGTTAAGGCTTTTTTGGATATTTTTAGGTCTCCATACCCCAACTGTTTTCCCGCTAGATTGTATTCCTTCAACTTCCTTTTGCTTTTCAATGAATTTTGTTTGGTCATGAAAAAGTTTCTTCTGTGATTCCTTTGTATCTTCTATTGGAAAGATAAATCTTTCCAGTTCTGAGTTATAGATTTCCTATTGAACTCCTTGTTCTTCATTACTCAAAAAAGGCATTAAAAATGTTTTGTCATTTATTTTCAATTTAAGCTTCATCACCTCAAAATTCAGAATTACTTTACCTTGCTTCATCCAAGGTTGGCCTAATATCATTTTCTCAGTCATCATATGATCAGGCCATTCCTCACAATCTATTTTCATATTTTCTTGATTTGACCTAACTATAATTGATTGTGAAGACAAACTTTGTACTACCTGTCCATCTAGTGTTTTGATAAGAGTTTTGCTTATGTTTCTCTTGGCATCCAATTTGTTTAACAATTCAGAACTTATCAAATTGACTTGTGCACCTGAATCTAACAAAACCTTAATTTTCTCTTTATCAAAATTCATTGTAATGACAAGAAAATGCTCTCTCACTTCCCTTGAAGATCTCTCACATATGAAAACTTCTCTGATCTCTTTAGATTTCCAGCTAATTCTTTCTATAGCTTCTTGTTAGGCTTCGTATCTAATTTTCTCCTCTTCTTTTTTTCTACTTTGAGCTTGATGTATCCTTCTCCATTCTAGAAATGTCAATGGAAGATCATATCTTTTTATTCTACATCCACTTATGAAATTTGGCATGATTTCTCCATCTATATTGGCTAATTGGACAGCTCCATTGCTACTTATTTGATTGATAATGTAAGGCCCATGTCCCTTCTTCTGAAGTTTCTTTTGGTGTTCTTTCAAGGTATATGACAGTACTACGTGCCCAACTTGCAAATCCTTATCTTTAATATGAATATCATGATTTGATTTTTGCCTCCTTTTATCTACATAGATACTCATTATTGCTTGAAGGTTTGAAGCTCCAAGTTTTTCTAATTCTACCACTCTTTCAGATAGTCCATGTCCAGTCCATTCTAATTGATTTCCCACCTTTAATGTAGGTATGAGAAATTCTAATGGCAAAACTACATTTTGTCCGTAGACCAAATTAAATGGTGTTGTACCAATAGCAGTTTTGTATCTCTATATGCCCATAGAACATGATTAAGTTGTAAATCCCAATGAGTCCTATTTGGATTTACCAATTTTGACAAGATAGTGCAAAGTACTTTATTAGTGCTTTCAGATAATCCATTTGCTTGTGGATGATAAGGGGTTGACTTGCCATGACTAATCATGAAATATTCAGTTATATTTTCAATTACCTGATTTAGGAAATGATTCCCCCTATCACTCACCAACTCAATTGGTAAACCAAAACTGTTGATAATATTCTCATAAAGAAATAATGTAGTGGTCTGAGCATCATTTCTTTTTGTAGCCTTAGCCTCTGCCCATTTGGTTAGGTAATTTGTAGCTACAAGTATATATTCTGCATGAGAATGTCTTGTAGGAGGATGGATAGGTCCAATGAAATCCAATCCCCACTTGGTAAATGCTCTGGCTAAAATGAGTGGCATTAATGGCATATCATCTCTTTTACTAGGCTGATTTGTTCTTTGACAAATGTCACACCTTTTCACATATGTCCTTGCATCAGGAAAAAGAGTTGGCCACCAAAATCCAGAATACAGAATAAGTTTAGCAGTCTTTTCACTTGAAAACTGACCTCTTGCTACTCCTGAATGGGCCATCTCTAACATTTCCACATACTTATCTTTAGGAACACATATTCTCAGATACCCATCCATTCCTTTCTTCTACAATTGTTATCCTATCAATTGATAATCCTCGATGGTTATCTTTAAAGTTCTAGAGTTTGCACTAACTTTTCTTGACTCTAGTGAGTGACCTTTCCTTAACTCCTCAACTATGTATGCACTCCAATCTCGGTTTTCTGAAACTAGTACAAGGTTATAATATCTGAGTTTTGCAAAGATTGACATTTGAGACAATTTGAAACATATTTCTCCACATCTTGAATCTTTGTAGGCCAATGGACACCCATTCTATTGAGATTGTTTAAAGTAACAACTGTAGAAGCATGAGTACATGGTTTCCAATAGTGAGCTTTCTTTAGATATCCAGGCTGCTCATCTTCTGGAGTACAATATTCTAGTATACCAATGTGGTTTATATGATACAAATGTCCAGCAAATAACACAAAGTTTCTACTTTGTAGAACCAGATGTGTGTTATTATTGTGTGCTCTACAAGTTCCCATAGTTAGCAAAGGCACTAAATTCATTGCCCAATTGGGAATACTTTCTATCTTGAATAGATATGCATCTCGTAAATCATCATCTAGAGGTGAATTTTGTTCTTTGGTTTGTATTCTAGACAAATGATCTGCTCTTAAATGTGTCTTCCCTTGTCTCACCACTACTTCAAACTCAAACTCCATTAACAGTAGGAACCATCTAAGTATCCTACCATTATGACAGGGTTTATTCACCAAGTAAAGCAATGCTTGGTGATCCACAAAACATTTAAACTTGTTGGCCAAAAGGTAATGTCTGTATTTCTTTACAACAAATATCATTCCAAGTCCTTCCCTTTCAGTGCTTGTATAATTTCTTTCAGCTAAATTCAACTGCCTACTACCATAACCAATTGGAAAATCCAATTTGCTTCCTTCTATAGATTGTGCCAAAACACATCCTAAGGCAAAGTTTGAAGCATCAACATGAACATGAAATATTTGATCCCACTGTGGGGTTTTTAAAATAGGTGCTGTCACCAAACAAGTTTTTAAAATTTCAAAGGCTTGATTACATTCTTGGGTCCACTCAAATTTTGTGATTAATGTGTACAAAGGTTTTGCAATATCTGCAAACTTGTGCATAAATTTCTTATAATACCCACAGTGTCCCATAAAATTCTAGAAACTATATGACCTAACATTCTCCCCTGTCTCACAAAGAACACACATTTCTCAGGGTTTAAACATACTTGTAAGTTCTACATTTCTTGAATATATTCTCCAAATCCTGTAAGTGATCTTGTCTTTTTACTGAAAAAGTGCAGAGAATCAACATAACTTTCCATCATGTTTCTAAGAAACTCTTTGAATATGTGACACATTCACCTTTGAAAGGTTGTTGGGGCATTGGTTAGTCCAAAAGGCATAACCCTGAATGCATATATTCCCCATTCACTAGAAAAGGCAATTTTATGTTGGTCTTCTAAGGCTATAGGTACTTGGTTATATCCTCAAAAACTATTCAAAAAACTATAAACCTCCTTTCCTGCAACTCTTTCTAGGAGATGATCAATTATTGGCAATGGATATCTATCCCTTATAGTTGCCACATTAACTTTTTTTCAAATTAACACATACCCTAAGCTTCCCATTTTTCTTAGGTACCACAACTATAGGAGATAACCACTCAGTGTACTCAATTTCATAAATGAAATTGGCAACAAGAAATTTATCAATCTCCTCTTTAGTTCTAGCAGAGTATTTGTCATTAAAGGTGTAGTGTCTTTGTTTGCTAGGTTTCGCATCAGGAGTAATAGGAATTTTATGTTCACAGATTTTAGGATCAATTCCTTTCAAGTCTTTATAACTGTATGCAAACACATCCCTATAAGCTTTAGCCAATTTTATCAATGTTTCCTCTTCTTGATTTGACATGTCATCAGCTATGACAACGTGTCTATCTTCCCCCTCCTCTTGAGCAATTACCACCTTCTTAGTTTGTTCCTCATTGTCATATGATTCCCCCTTTTTCTTATCCCTTTTTGGTTTCATTTTTAAAAGTAATCTGTCTTCCACCTCATAAGTCTTGAAGTTTGAAGGTACATCAAACTGTTGCTCCTCTTCCTTCATCTTCCTATTCATTTCAAGTTTTTTCTCTTCATTAATCTCTTTGTGTACACATTTTTTATAAGTTCTTGAGATTGTGTCCTTTATAGCATCTCGAACCTCCACTTCTTCTAAGAATTGTGTTTTGTGAATATTTAAGAGTATAGTTTCCCTCAAATTCTCCTCAGACTTTTTCACTCTTATCATTTATACTCCTATATGAAAAATATCATAACCTTCTTCATCTTCAAATTTGACTCCCACATATTCATCATTGGCCACATCCATTGTAGACAAAATCTGACTCCAACCATAAGGCTCAAAATCTTCATCATCAAACTTTTGTGGAATGTAATTCTCACCCTCTAATTTCCTTTCTTCTTGGAAATCTTCCTTCCTCAGCAACATTTTCTTATGAGCCTTGTTCCTTATGACATTACACCTCCAAATAGATAATTCTTTTTCATTCTTGTCTTCACCTCCTAACTCTTCACTTAAATCTTGATTTTGTTGAACTTTGAACCATTCCTGTGGGGATATATCACAATACTGCCCATTTCTTAAGTTTACTTTAGTTATTCTTCCTTGGCTTTGGAGATATAGGCAATCTCTACCCCAATCTTGCACAATTTTCATTTGTCTCATAAATGGTCTGCCTAGTATGATTTCATAAGAGGTAGGTTGTGGAAATTCAACTATGGAAAAGGTATGCTCTATCTCTATTCCACATATTTCCACAATGACCTTCTCCCATATTCCTAGAGGTGCCTCTATATGTCCATGTGCAAGTTGTAATATCATTTTGGTAGGTATCAATTCATCCCCCCCCCCCCCCCCCCCCATTTTTCCCAAGTTTGTTTGGCCATAATTGCCACTCCAGATCCACTATCCAATATGGCTTTGGCATGATGGTTCCCAAATTGTAATTTCAATGTTGAGTTACCTTCTTCTCCCTCACAATAGCCTCTATCTTGTCAATCTCAAGCGTAAACACCACCTCCTTTACTTGTCAATCCGCGGAGACGTGAGGACCGGTATGAAGACCACGAGCAACTGAAGGCACAAGTGTGTGAGAGAAAGCACATGCAAGCATGCACACACATACACACACACGCGTACAAGGTAAGATCAAAGAGAGGAACAATGGAAAGTTTCGATTGCCAAAGAGTTCTCTTACAAAAGCTCTAATCTCTAACAAGCTAACCTCAAAAATGAGCTCTCTAGCTCTTTTTATAGTTTTTTGACTAGTTTTGGCCCTATCCAGACCTAGTGTCCGGCCTAGTTAAAAATTAGGTTCCAGGGCTTATTTGAGGGCTCAAACGGAGTCTAAAAATTATGAAAATTGGTAGGATGATAGTTCTAATACTCCTCAAGCTCAAGGACTCCTCGGCTTGAACAAAATGGAGTTATAAAAATAGATAATGGTATTTACAATGGTTTTTAGTGATGAAAATCACGATTTTTTGTAGGGGATTCTTCTGAAAATTTGACATATACTTCTTGGAGCTCCCTAATTGCTCCCTTTCCTTGTGTGTCCACCTTTTGATGTGCTTCCATGCTTTGTCCTTGACTTTGAGCTTCAACACTCCCCCCCTCTCGAGTCTGTCGTCCCTGACAGACCTTTGTTGTAGTGGTTGTTCCAAGTAGTGCCTTGAGAGGGAGTGTCCCTTCTGTATGAACAAAAGTCGTCTGACTTCCAGATGTGTCTAGTTCTTCATCTATCACTGTGAGTCTTTGCAAGTTGTAGTCTCTTGGTATGTGCTTCTTCCTTGGATTCCAGCATGACTGTGTCGTTGTGAGTCTCCGTTGATGTTTTCTAGATGGATGATGGGTAAGTGTGTTCGTGCATGGGTTAAGGAAAATATGTGCCTTGTGCTCGGCCTTGTAATGTAGCCCTATGCATGCTTACTTGGAAAATGCATTGGAAGAAATATGGTGCAAAAAATTGGGGGTCTTGAGCTAAGTGCTCAAGGGTATGCCGACGAAGAGGTTTCCTAAGCTATCATGGTTATGATGTTTCCAAAGTAAAGATTCTTACCATGAAGAAGGTCGATCGATGTTCATCTCGTCGTGTTGTACACTCAATCCTTGGGATGGAACATTGTTTATGAATGTCCGTGTTGATGGTCCACTGATGAGATTGTGTTGTGAGTGCCTAGTTCTGCCTCCTCTTTTCAAAGCAACGTTTGCCAAATATTGAGGATTGAATTTCTTTATATTCTTTGAAAAAAACCTTGGGTAATTACACCAAGCTTAGGTTCACATATTCTCATTAGCTCACCATAAGCAGGAGTCTTCTCATCCAGTATACATACAAAGATTTGCAGGGTACCGGAACTACCCCTTGCACATATCTCCCTGGATGCTCTCGTACATGAAGTAGTTAAGCATCACTCAAGTTGCGGACCTTCAAGCTCTTCATTACTACCATGGTAAGAGAAAATCATAGTTGTAGATGCCATGTTCATGCCAAGTGCTTGCCATCTACCAGATAAGGCAGCAATAATATCATCTGCTAGCCGAGACACAGTTCTATCCAAATTGATAAATGCCTAGTAATCAACAATTCCACCTTCAACTAAGCATGACTCATTCATGTTCCAAGAGCCAAGCCTAGGAACAAGTTTTTTTATTTTTTATTTTTTATTTTTTATTTTTGAGGAAAAAGATATCACAAAACAAGAACACAAAAGTTAGTATCAATAGAAATATTTGACATATGTCACTATGCTCTTGTGCTTGGGATTCTCAAGTGTGTCTATGCACGGCCGTGTAATGTGGCCCTATATTAATGCATACTTTGGAAATGCATGACCTGAATGGTGCAAAAGACAGGGTTGTGCAAGGAGCACGTGGTTGTCGCTCGTTCGAGGCTTTCGATGTTATTTACGGAGGTTGATGCCGACCTTGGTGGAGGTATCCATTGAGTCTCGAACTGATGTAATCCTCCTTATTGGAGTCCATTTTAGAACATCATTTGGCACTGTAGAGGTCACTTCAGGTGTCATCCTCTTTGGATGCTTTCTGAACTGTGGTATCCAGTGTGGTTGGCGCTTTGGTTCGGTGGAGGCTACTTGTACTTTTGGCTTCAAAATGTTGATATATTTAGGTAGTGATGTGTGTGAACACTCTAGGACCGCCGGGGCACTTTTTTCCCTCTTTAGGAGGTTTTTTTCCCCCAGCTTGTATATACGCCTATTGCCCTAATGGGATACTGATCTTTGTACATTCTCTAGTAACACATTCAGTATTGTGTGTTTGTGCTCCAAGCTTCTTCTTCTTCCTTGTGCTGTTCGCGTGCTTCCGCAGACGTCTATCTCCAACAATTGGTATCAGAGCAGGTCGTCGCTTCTTCTAGGGCGCCGTCGACACTCCTCCGTTTGCAGTCTCAGATTCGCACGAAATTTGGTGAGCATACTCAGAGTGTTTCCGAGATCAAAACTGCTTCGCTCTGTGGTGCCGAAATTGCGATCTGAGCTCGTTTCGGCCTCCGAACGCACTATCGCAGTGCTTGTGCAGGCTATTTTGTCCTTTTGTGCCAAAGGTATATACAAGTTTCTGTTCGCCAGTTTAAGCGTCTCGAAGTCTGCTACAGGTCTAGCAGAACTTGTGTGGGCAGTTTTGTTCAACTTTTTGAGATATAGTCAACTTTTTGCATCAAGGTATTTTAGTCACCGGCCATGGCTGAAAGCAGTGATGTATTCCGTATGTTGGCTGTTGAGGATAAGTTGGATGGTACCAACTACCCATTATGGGCTTATATGATGCGACATGTACTGGTTGCAAAAGGATTGTGGAACATTGTGCAGGGTGTTGAAAGACGTCCTGTTACACCTGTAACGACAGGTACTGCAAATACAGGTGTTGGAGCTGATGAAGATGGTGTCGAAGATGATATTCCGCAGATTCCTGTTCGTGCTGCTGTTTCTGTTGCACCTACTACAGAGCAGATTCGTTGGGATGGCAGAGATGCCCAGGCACATGCATTGATAGCTTTGTCTGTCAAACGTGCCATTATTCCTCACATTCGCTCTTGCAGAACAGCAAAGGATGCTTGGGATACACTTACCACTTTGTACCAGGCTAGGAATGAGGCTCATGTTGCTTACCTCCAAAAACAGTTGGAGAGTGAGCACATGAATGAAGGTGATTCTATGGACAGTTTTCTTACAAAGATCAAAGACCTGAAGGAACAATTGATTTCTGCTGATGAGGTTATACCAGATAGCTCACTTGTGCAGACCGTTCTGAATGGTCTTCCTGATTCATATCAGAGTTTTGCCTCTACGCTTTGGTTGATGATGAAAGGCAATCCGAATGCCTTATCATTTGAGGAATTAGTCTCTGTTCTGTTGCAGGAAGATCAGTCCAGGCAGAACAGGTCCATTATGCGTGTTGCAGATCAAGCTTTCCTGGCTAGTCAGAAGGGCAAAGGAAAATGGAGCTCTTCTACTAGTAAGCAGAAATCTGCAAATGCTGCACAATCGAAGAACCAGGATAAAGATGAGAAGAAATCAGAAAAGTAGAAATTGTTCTGCAAGTACTGTAAAGGAAATGATCATATTATAAAGAACTGTCCAAAACTGGCTGTTAAAGAGGCAAAGAAGAAAGAGGCTGGAATGGTTGTTGCAGAGGCCTCTACACCAAAAACAGAGTCTGCAAATCTTGTGCAGGAAGAAGAATGGGTGTTTACTACTGTCTGCAGTTTTGACCCATCTTCTCATGATCAGTGCATGTCTGCAGTAGACTCAAATGTTTGGTACTTTGACAATGGGACGACCAAACATATTACCTCACAGTGTAGTTTCTTCTCTTCACTCGAGCCTGCCCCTACAGGGAATACTCTCACATGCGCCAATAACTCCTCTTATCCTGTTATGGGAGTTGGTAAGATCATTCTGACTACTCCTTATGGTAGTTCTTTCACTTTGTCAGATGCTTTATTTGTGCCAGGGATCAAAAAGAACCTGTTATCAGTTTTTGCATTAGCCAAGATTGGCTTGGTTGTGAAATTTGTTGATGACAGGTGTACAGTCCATGATCTCTCAAATGGCGATGTGATTATTGCTTCTGGCATTTTATGTCGTGGGCTGTATAAGCTCATAGACTATGAAAGATCTGTGAATGATTCGGCATGTGGAGTTCATGATTCTCAGGCTATGTCAGATGCAAAGCTTTGGCATGCACGCTTTGGTCATCTGAATTTTGCTAGTTTGTTACGCCTGCAGAAATCTGAAATGGTGTCCTCTTTGCCCAAACTTGAGGCACCTGGAAAACATGTTTGTGAAGGCTTTATTTTGGGCAAAATGCAGCGTTCTTCCTTTCCAAAAGATGGTTCAGTTCGGGCTACGCAGAAATTGCAACTTGTACATAGTGATGTCTATGGTCCTATGCAGACACCCTCTTTTGGAAATTACCTTTACTTCGTGACTTTCATTGATGATTTTTCCAGGCATGCATGGATATATCCACTCAAAGCAAAGTCCGAAGTGTTCATGTGCTTCAAGCAGTTTTAGGTTTTGGCTGAAAATCTGTCAGCATGTAAAATGGGCACCCTTCGTTCTGATCGAGGGGGGAATATATGTCTTCAGATTTTAATGCATTTTTTGGCTGAATGTGGGATAAAACACCAGTGTACAGTGCCATATACACCTCAATAGAATGGAGTTGCTGAACGAAAGAACAGGTCACTCATGGAGATGGCGAGATGCATGGTCAAAAGTCAGGCTTTACCACATAGTTTCTGGCTTGAGGCTGTCATGTGTGCAGCATATGTACTGAACAGGTGTCCCACTAAAGCGTTGCAGTCTATCACTCCATATGAGGCTTGGCATGACTGCAAGCCATCTGTTGCTCATCTGCGTGTTTTTGGTTGTTTGGCATATGCATTAGTGCCTGAACAACATCGCAGAAAATTGGATGATAAGGCAGTAAAATGTATTTTTGTTGGGTACAGTTCTGAAAGTAAAGGCTATCGTCTGTATCATCCACAGACTAAACGCATTCTGGTTAGCCGTGATGTTGTCTTTGTGGAAGATGCTATTCAGCCATTGCTTTCATGTACTAAGGAGACATCTGTTAGCTCCAAAGACATGTATAATACTTTGATGCCTCTTTTTATAGGTGGACAGGCTAGTGCTGGTCCTAATGAGGCAACTTCTCAGCCTTTGCAGGTTTCATATGATGATGTAGATCATTCCATTTCTGATGCAGATTTACATGATGCACTTGTTGATGAGAGAGATGATATTGGGCAGGCAAAAACTATGCCAAAATGGCTGGTGCAGACTTTGCGTGACAGCAAACTAGATGCACCTTTGTCATATCGTACTCGTTCAGGCTCTCATAGTGCCTCCTTTGCATCAGATTGCTATGCTATGGCTGCATCTAGTCTCTGTGATGAGAATGAGCCTGTTTCTTTTGATGAAGCACAAAATTCAGAAAATTGGATGGCTGCTATGCAATCTGAATATGATGCTATAATGAAGAATGGTACATGGTCTTTTTGTGACTTGCCTCCTGGCAAGAAGGCCATTGGCACTAAGTGGGTATACAAGCTGAAGCGTAAACTTGATGGTACAGTTGACAGGTATAAGGCTAGGCTTGTTGCAAAGGGTTATGCACAGGAAAGAGGCATTGATTTTGATGAGACCTTTGCACCTACATGCCGTATGACTACTGTTCGGAGCATTTGTGCACTTGCAGCCCATCATGGTTGGAATGTACATCAGTTGGACATTAAAACAACATTTCTGAATGGTGACTTGCATGAAGAAGTGTATGTTTTTCAGCCCCGTGGCTTTGTGCAGAAAGGGCATGAAAACGAGGTTTGCAGGTTAAAGAAGGCATTATATGGTTTAAAGCAAGCACCACGTGCTTGGTATGAGAAGATACATGCCTATCTGATTGCACATGGTTTTGAGAACAGTCCAACTGAAAGCACCTTATATGTTAAATGTGCTAATGATGTGCTTCTGATCATTGTTGTCTATGTTGATGACATGCTGCTCGCTGGTCCTATTGAGACACATATTGCTGATTTTAAGGCTGATTTGCATGCCTCATTTGAGATGTCTGATTTGGGGCATTTGCATCACTATTTGGGCATTCAGTTTATGCACGTTGATGGTGGAATGGCTTTGTGTCAAACGAAATATATTGACACATTATTGCAGCGTTTTGGCCTTGAAGACTGTAAGCCTATTGCCACTCCTATGGAGACAGGTTCACGATTGAGTCTTCATGATGCTGGAGATGCATTTGATGCTGTTCTCTATCAGCAGGCTGTTGGATGCTTGATTTACTTATGCATTACTCGGCCAGATATTCAGTTTGCTGTCTCACAGATGAGCAGGTTTATGCATTGCCCAGGAGTCACACATTGGAAAGCGGTTAAGCGCATCTTTCGCTACTTGAGTGGTACTCGGCTACTTGGGTTGTTTTATCCCAAGGGGGGATCACTACCGCCAGATTTGCATGCTTTTTCTAACTCAGATTGGACTGGTTGCTATGACACTTGTGTGTCCACCAGTGGTTTTTGCTTCATGCTTGGTAGCTCATGTATATCTTGGTTGAGCAAGAAGCACCCTACTCTGGCCACTTCCAGTTGTGAGGCTGAGTATAGGGCAGCTTTCACAGCGACTGTTGAGTGTGTGTGGCTCAGACGCCTTATGGCTGATTTGGGTGTTGGCCAGTCTTCTGCCACCACCATCTTCACTGACAGTCAGAGTGCATTGGCAGTTGCGAGGAACCCTGTGTTCCATGCTCGCACTAAGCACATTGAGGTGCATTATCACTATGTCAGGGAGAGGTTCTCTGCTGGGGAGATCAGCTTGGCATATGTGCCCACACAGGAGAACATTGCAGACCTTTTCACGAAGGCTTTGCCTAGGGAGAAGTTTGAAGCTTTCCGCAAAGCTTTGGGCTTACTTCCTTTTGTGGAGTGATTTCCACATAGCTTGGCACTTCCTTATACATGAGTGCCAGCTCCTTGTTCACCGCATCACTCCCAGGGGGGATTTGTTGATATATTTAGGTAGTGATGTGTGTGAACACTCTAGGACCACCGGGGCACTTTTTCCCTCTTTAGGAGGTTTTTTTCCCCCGGCTTGTATATATGCTTATTGCCCTAATGGGCTACTTATCTTTGTACATTCTCTAGTAATACATTCAGTATTGTGTATTTGTGCTCCAAGCTTCTTCTTCTTCCTTGTGCTGTTCGCGTGCTTCCGCAGACGTCTATCTCCAACACCAAACCCATATCCTTTTTGCATGTCTTCCTACTAATGTTGAAGAGCTGATTTGATCTTCCTTTGGTCTCTGTACGTGGTTCTTACCCTTTTCTCTTTTTGGCTTCTTTGTTGAGACCTTTCGCATGTGGGAGAACATAGGTTGTTGTGGATGTAGGAGCTTCTTAGGTACCCACATCTGTAACTGCCCTTGCTGAGCTGCAGCTAACTTCTTAGGCACCCAAACTTGTTGGATACCTTGTGATTGAGCTTGTCCGAGCTGCTTCCTTTGTCTTCTAGCCTGGTTGGCTTGCCTGGATGGGATTTGTGGGGGCAAGGCTGGTGGTTGCTCTCCTTTGCATACCCATATCTGCTTCATGCTCGGAACTGCTTTCTTATCGAATGGTGTCTTTCTATTTGCTTTAGCAGTTGTCGTGAACAGTTGTGTTTGTCTTTGTGGTGGAACTACTGTGGTCACCAGAGTCTTTGGAGAAGAAGAAAGATCCACCTATCTTCGAACGTGTTCTTCCACGATTGACTCCTTCTGCATCATAGAGCTTTTGACACATACAACATCTTCTTCCATATGATTAGTCTTAGAAGAACTAAGAGAGTGTGTGGTGCCATGATCTGTGAGCATGCAGTTCTCTAATTCTAATGTAATGCATTGTTCATGTACCCATACTTGAAGAATTTGACTTCTTAGGTTTAAGTTAACTGCATGGTCATAGATCCAATCTTGACCCAAGACAAGTGGTTCTATAAGGTTCTCATCTTGACATACTAGCGCTTTGACTTTCATTGGAACATCTTGAAGGTAGATGGGAAGTTCCACCTCGCCCAAACAAGGGGTTTCCACACCTCCCAATCCTATGAGATAAGCTTCTATGGGATTGATGTTCAACTGCAAGTCTTGGCAGTAGGAAAGTCTAACTGCACTACTTGCTGCACCTGAGTCAATCAATGCTTTCACCGTCCTTGCACCCTTCCCTTGTCCTATCTCTATGGTCACAAAGGGTCTTTGGTCAATGACTTGAGAAGTCTCTATGCCTGACTTTTGGCACATATCCATCTGATATTTTGGGGCTTTTGAGTTGACATCTAGGCCTAATTGCCTTAACTTATTTCGCCCAATACGCTCTCTAGCCTCTGCCTGTGCTTCTTCTCTCACTCTTAACTCTTCTTCTTTTCGCTTCTTAGCAGTGTTGAGTCTCATTAGCATATCCTCAGTAAGAGGTTCTTGATATGGCTTGACTCTACATCCACTAATATAGTTTGGAAAGATATCACCTTCTAAAGTAGCCAATTGAACCGCGCCGCTAGTGGAAATTCTGTTAATGATCATGGGTCCATATCCTCGTTTTTCCAACTTACGGGCATGTTGTTTTAGTGTGTAAACCAACACTAGATCTCCATCTTTCAGTCCCTTATCCTTAATGTGTGCATCGAAGTATGCCTTTTGCCTTTTCTTTGCAGCGTAGATGCCTGCAGCCGCTCGTAGCCTTGTCTCACCTAAGCGTTCTAGATCAAAGATCCTAGATGAAAATTCATGTCCATTCCACTCATGCTCTTGTGCTACTTTTAAAGCAAGGATTAAGAAATCCAGTGGTAGCACCGCATTCTGTCCAAAGACCATCTGAAATGGGGTGGCATTGAGTACTGTTTTGTAGGCAACTCGGTAAGCCCAAACAACATGATGAAGGTGTTTGTCCCAATGAGAGCGTTTATTATTTACCAATTTTGTCAATACGTTACAAAGGATCTTATTGGTACTCTCGGCTTGTCCGTTAGCTTGTGGGTGATAGGGGGCCGACTTCTTATGTATCACCAAGAATTCTTGGAGAAGATTTTCAATGACTTCATTCAAGAAGTGTGTGCCTCTATCGCTCACCAACTCTATTGGTAGTCCATATCTCGTGAACACATTCTCAAATAAGAACTTAGCCGTAGTCTGAGCATCATTCTTTGTTGTGGCTTTCACTTCTACCCACTTTGTAAGGTAATCTGTGGCTACAATAATATATTCTGCATGGGAGTTTCTAGCTGGGGGGTTAATAGGACCTATGAAGTCTATGCCCCACTTCGAAAATGCACGCCCTCCCATCATTGGCCTCAAAGGCATCTCGTCTTTTCTAACTGGATATTGTGCACATTGGCATGTGTCACATTTCTTCACATAGGTATGTGCATCCATATGAAGAGTGGGCCACCAAAGTCCTGAGAAGAGAATGGTCTTGATCACTCGGTCAGGATCAAAATGTCCACCTGCAACACCACTGTGTGCAGTCTCTAAGACCTTTAAATAGTCTGATTCATGAACGCATAGTCTTAAGTAACCATCTTTGCCTCTTCGGTATAGGTTCTCTCCTACTAAAGCATAGCCTTGAGCCTCTTGCTCCATGCTTCGTCTTCTTGCTAGACTGGCCTCTCTGGGTAATCTTCCCGACCTCATAAACTCTACCAATGGAGCACTCCAATCTGGAATTAATGACACTTGATAAAGGGTAGCATGCTCCACTGGTGGTCTCTCTCTGCACATTGGACAATTCTTAATCCACTCATGTATTTCTTTGTCCATGCTAGGCCAACACACTCCTAAACGTTTCAGATTTTGTAATGTGCGCTGTTTAGAATAATGATTTCCTAGCAATCCTTCATGAGCTTGTTGCAACCAACTACTATGTTCATCGTCCTCAACACAACAAGATAATACACCCTCAGTGTCTTGTTTGTACATGCTTCCTGCCAATATGTGATATTTTTGTGATTTTACAATTTCTTCTTGCGATGCTTTCACATTCTTATTTGCAGGGCCGAAAGTTAGGACTGGTACCAACTTATTTGCCCATTTAGGAACAACTTCTAAATTGAACACATAAGCATCGGGTAATTCATCAGACACTCCTTGTGGTGACTCTCGTGAAGTGATGCGAGAAAGGTGGTCTGCCCGAAGGTGGGTTTTACCTTTCCTGACAACAACTTCAAAGTCATACTCCATTAGTAAGAGGAACCATCTTACTAAGCGTCCAATATTGCAAGGTTTATTGACCAAGTATAACAAAGCTTGATGATCAGTGAAAAACTTGAACTTGTTGGCCAATAAATAGTGTCTAAACTTCTTCACAGCATATACCATGCCTAACCCTTCTCGCTCGGTTGTGGTATAATTTCTTTCGGCTGGGTTTAGTTGTCTACTAGCATATGCTATGGGCAAATCTAAATTCCCTTCACCTGTGGGTTGTGCTAGCACACATCCTATGGCATGATTGGATGCATCCACATGGACATGGAATGGCTTATTCCAATCAGGAGTGGTCAGTATTGGTGCTGTGCACAAACATTTCTTCAGTTCATTGAAAGATCTCTCGCATTCGTCGTTCCACTCAAAATTAGACAACAAGGCATAAAGGGGTCTAGCTATGATCGCGTACATGTGGATAAACCTACGGTAATATCCACAATGGCCCATAGGTGGTGAGCTTCCTCTTTCAATAACTGGTTGAGCCTGTGGAGGTAAAGAAACTTGTGGTTTGTTTACCAATTGCTCTAATCTTTCTAGTAAGCCCTGGAAATGCAAATATGATTTGATAGAGTTTGTCTGATTGAACTTTTGACTAGTCTCAAGTATGGCTTGAGCTTGTTCTACCATTTTCATGCACATTTTCATCCGTTCAATCTCTAAATCTGCTCCCCTTGGTATGGTTCATAAATCCTTTGGAGTCCCCTTGGGTTCTTGGTCCCACCTGAGGGTCAACGAGCTATAGAGCTCCCAAAATGGACTTTGGATGAAAAAGTTATGTCAAATCAGGCTCCTGTGGGTCAAAACAGGCAAACATGACCTTTTGGAAAAAAATCACGATTTTGTGAACTTCATGAAAATCGCGATTTTGTACCTTGAGAATCGTGTTTTCACAAAATCGTGTTTTGAAAATCGCGATTTTGAGCAGAAAATCATGTTTTGAAAATCACGATTTTGAGTAGAGAATCGTGTTTTGAAAATCGCGATTTTGAGCAGAAAATCGTGTTTTTAGAGAATCGCGATGTTGAGCACAGAATCATGTTTTTGAAAATCGCGATGTTGACCATAGAATTGTGTTTTTTTGAAAATCGCGATTTTGAGCCTTGAGAATCGTGTTTTCACAAAATCGTGTTTTTGGCTGAAAATCGTGATTTATGAAAATCGCGATTTTGAGCACAGAATCGTGTTTTTGAAAATCGCAATTTTGAGCACAGAATCGTGTTTTTAGAGAATCACGATGTTGAGCACAGAATCGTGTTTTGAAAATCGCGATGTTGAGCACAGAATCGTGTTTTTAGAGAATCGCGATGTTGAGCACAGAATCCTGTTTTTGAAAATCGTGATGTTGAGCAAAAAATTGTGTTTTCACAGAATCGCCTTTTTCACAAAATCATGTTTTTACTGAATATCATGATTGGTGAGAATCGCGATTTTGAGCAGAAAATCATGTTTTCACAGAATCGTGTTCTAGAGAATCGCGATTTTGTCTCAGAGAATCGTGATTCATAAAATCGTGTTTTTCACAAAATCGTGGTTCTCAGAATCGTGTTTTTGGCTGAAAATTGTTGTCTTTGAGAATCGCGATTTTGAGCACAACCACAGAATCGCGATTCTGAGAATGACCACAGAATCGTGATTCTTTCAGCAAGCTTTTAGGCGGGAAACAGAAAATCGTGATTTTTCAAAAAATTTTGAATTTTCATATACTCGCGATTTTCATCATAGAATCGCGTTTTTTGGCGGGAACTTCGAATTTTTGAGCGCCGAGCAATGGCGAGCTCCGTATGAGCAGAAAATAATGAAAAACACAAGCGCTTGTTCTCCCTTGCACTTCCTAACTCCTTCCCACACAATAATGCATGAAAAATGGTATGAAAATGGTGAAAATGCACTAAAAAACAAGAAATTTCTATGAAGAAGAAGACGGAAGAAGGTGGAGATGATGATGATGAAGAAGAAAAATCAGAAAATGAACAAAAATGACAGTTTTTTTACCTTCCAACGTCGCAAATCTACGATCTTACCATCACAACACTCGTCCTCGAAGCTCTCTCCCCGGCAACGGCGCCAAAATTTGGTTTAGCTCAAGCGTAAGCACCACCTCCTTTACTTGTCAATCCGTGGAGACGTGAGGACCATATGAAGACCACGAGCAAGTGAAGGCACAAGTGTGTGAGAGAAAGCACACGCAAGCATGCATAGACATACACACACACACGCGTACAAGGTAAGATCAAAGAGAGGAACAATGGAAAGTTTCGATTGCCAAAGAGTTCTCTTGCAAAAGCTCTAATCTCTAACAAGCTAACCTCAAAAATGAGCTCTCTAGCTCTTTTTATAGTTTTTTTACTAGTTTTGGCCCTGTCCAGACCTAGTGTCCGGCCTAGTTAAAAATTAGGTTCCAGGGCTTATTTGAGGGCTCGAACGGAGTCTAAAATTATGAAAATTGTTAGGATGATAGTTCTAATACTCCTCAAGCTCAAGGACTCCTCCGCTTGAACAAAATGGAGTTATAAAAATAGATAATGGTATTTACAATGGTTTTTAGTGATGAAAATCACGATTTTTTGTAGGGGATTCTTCTGAAAATTTGACATACACTTCTTGGAGCTCCCTACTTGCTCCCTTTCCTTGTGTGTCCACCTTTTGATGTGCTTCCATGCTTTGTCCTTGACTTTGAGCTTCAACAAGTATGTACATCAATTCTTTTGTTTCCTATGAGTGTGATTTTAGGCTATGTGAGTTTGTTTCCCAATTCTTCTTATTGTGTTGTAAACGAGGATTCTGTTTTACTAACTCTTCCATTGTAGTTTGACATAACATTGTGCACTGTTTATCTAAATTGAATTGTAGAGTTATTTGTTTTCCTTCTTTCTCTCAGTGTTCTTTTTCCTTAAACATTTCCTTTGATTCCATTGAATTTGAATCCTCGGATATGTGTTTCAAGTTATTTGATTTTTCCATTTAGTTTTGTGTCTCCCTAGTGATTTGTTTACACTTTTGCATTCTCTCATCCTCAATTTCAAGTATAGGATAAGCTAAGAGATGATCTGAAGAATTTGGTCCATCTTGGATTCTTCCTTTATAGGCTTCTATCAGTGTGTCCAAACACATTGAGTTTTTAATGTCTCCCTGGTTGTTTGTAGTTTGTTGTTGACTATTTTTTGGGTTACTTACAGTTTCCTCTTCTAGGGTTAGGGTTTTACTTGCTCTCATCTTTTTTTCCCATCTCCCTTTTTCTCTATTTTTCTTATCTTTTAGAAATAGATTTCTCTTGTTGTCCCTAGTGTGTGTCTCTGTTTTGACACTTTGTTCCTTAGCTTGAGCTCTAGTTATGACATTTAATGCTACTGGCTCATTCTCACTCAATTCTTCCTGTTCCACTATATTTACTGCCTTTAATGGTATATTACTAGACATGTTTTGTTGAATATGAGGATTTCTTGGACAATCTCTGATTAAGTGCTCCTTGCCACAATCCTTGCAAAAGGCTCCTTCTACTCTTAATGTTGGAGGTTGTGGACAGTACCTGATGAAATGCTCCCCCCCACATCTATGAAATGTTATCTTCTGGCCTCCTTTGAATTGGGATCTCTAATTGGACATGTAATTATTTGTTATGTACATGAATGTGGCTTTGTCCATTTCTATTTTTCCATTTCCCAAGTCTAAGGCTTGTATCTCATTCCATGTTCCTCCCAATCTTCCTGGCATCCATCAAACAATTGGTAATCCTCCTTAAAAGATGATCTAGCCCTTGGACTTCCCTCCTCTATAGGTGTATATTTTACTGGTACCACATTTGTAGGTAATGGTGGTTATTGCCCCAATACAGGTCAAGGTTGTTAAAAAAATCCATTTTCTCTTTGTGTATTGTGTTGATTCATATATTCTCTTTCTCTCACAAGTTCTTTATTGTAAAAGCATTCCTCTCTGTTGTGGTTGGTCCATTTTTTCTCTAAAGTACAATATTTGAGTGTTTTCTTGTCTTGCAAATGTTGAGGTTTATGCTATCGACACTGATGTACCAAATGACTCTCTCCACAATTATAGCACTTCTTATTGGGTGACAGTCTGGTATTTACCAAATTTGTTCTTGTGCTAACTTCTCGGGCTTTAGCAATGGCTTTTGCTTCCTTAGTTGGTGGGATTGTATCTTCATTTATTCTTGGTTGATCAAATACCAACAAATCTTGTCCTCTATTATCCTCTAAATCTATTGCCCCTTTGACAGAGGCTCCTAGATCAAAACATCTCCTATAGTACACCAGAGTTCTCAATTGTGCACTCCTCAATCCTTCTATGAACAAAGACACTTGTCTTGCCATTGAAGGTACCTCCTCCTTTGGGCATTTATCAATGTATTTCTTGAATCTGCTAGCAGTTTCTCTCACATTTTCATCTTTTTGTTGCTAAAAGCTATGTATCAATGTAGCTGTACTATGTTTGATTCTCATCTTGGAAAATTCTCCTATGAAGGCTTCAAGAAATGACTCCATATCAGGTTACATTTCCTTTCTCAATGGAACGAACCAAGATAATGCAGGTCCAGTTAGGGTTATACCAAAGGCTTCAAATTGAACTTTATAATCCTCCACCTCTTCTACCCTAATCAATTGTCTGAATTCTTTTGCATGAGCATGAGGATCTGAATACCCTTCATATTAATATGTCATGCATTTAGCTACTTGATAAGGTCTAAGCATTCTTCCATGGTTTTGACATTGTTGTCTCCTTCTAATGGGAAATTCAGGTATTTCTTCTGCTTCTCTCTCAAAAGGATTTGGAGAAGTGTGTGATATCCTCCCTTTTGGTGGTTCACTAGGGGTATAATTTCCATTATGCCTACGTATTTCTATTTGCCCTAGGTCATGATCCCAAGATCTCTTGTCTGCACATTGACCTATATCATTAGAATTTTCAGGATCTTGTGCAAATATGTATACACATCCTTGTCTATCCTCATATCTGCCATCCTTAAATTGTGCCACTGCCATTAAGTTCAAAGGAATTTCTAAATTTCTCAACCTAATGAAAGACTTATGCATGCCGTCTTGATACACATAGGCTCCAAACCTATTTGTATACATGTATTTGAGGATATTTCTAAAATCACTAGTATCTTGAGTTTCATTTGTCTCATTTAGATTTTCCATATTAGTTATATGTCCCAATTCCCCTTCTTGAGAATCACTTGTCTGTATATTTTCTTTTATTGACTCTTGTGTATGAGGTATAGGGAGCTTGTTACCAGATCTTAAAATCATCCACTTATTTATATTTGATTTCTTCAATAGTTGAAATTCTCAAAATTTTCAGACAAGAATCCTGTTTTTACATTATTCTGAGCACAATGTGAGGATTTTAGTTTAGTGTTCAAACATTTTTTTTTTAAAACATGTTATCCCTCCTTTTTTTTCACTCTTTTAGTCCAAAATTGTGTTTTCCATGATTTTGCGTGAAAATCGTGTTTTTCACGATTTTGCGTGAAAATCATGTTTTTCACGATTTTGCATGAAAATCGTGTTTTTCACGATTTTGCGTGAAAATCATGTTTTTCACAATTTTTGTGTGAAAATCATGCTTTTCACGATTTCTGTGTGAAAATCGTGCTTTTCAAGATTTTGTCTGAAAATCGTGTTTTTCACGATTTTTGTGTGAAAATCGTGTTTTTCACGATTTTTGTGTGAAAATCGTGTTTTTCACGATTGTGTGTGAAAATCATGTTTTTTCAAGATTTTGTGTGAAAATCGTGTTTTTTCACGATTTTGTATGAAAATCATATTTTTCATAATTTTTGTGTGAAACTCATGTTTTTCACGATTTCGTGATTCCCAGACAATTGTGATTGCTCACAATCGCTTAAAACACGATTTTCTAATGAAAATCACGTTCTAGAAATCGCAATTTTTGGTATATTCACAGAATCACGATTCTGTGTAAATTTTAGAAAAAAAAATTAACTTTTATTTTTCTTGACAATACACACTAAGTTTTGGGCGCCTAACTATTTTATTACCATGCAATGAAGAAAATTATTAAAAACTTTGGAAAAAATTAGAAAAATCACAAAAAAACAGAAAGTCACGATTTTGATTATTTCCTATTCTCTATGATTTTTTCAAGAAAACAACACTACTTTCAAGCTTACTCAATATAAAATGAAGTGTAGCATCATTACCTTGCTTGTTAGCTGGCAAGAGCTGTTGAAATAACTTGCTGCTAAGAATCGCGACTCTGATCCCTTTTTCTCTAGTTGTCTCTCACTCTCTCTCACTCACAATGCTTTTTTAAATTGAATTTTGTGCTTATATAGACCTCATAAAATCACGATCATGAATTATTTTCTCTTTCTTTTAAACCTAATTCCAAATTAGATGACTCCTTCTCTTATACAAAATCATGAGTTAACCTATGATGTTCCATCCTTAAAATCTATCATTAGCTTGCTCCCTCTACTAATGAAAATCATGATTTTATATCAAAACTCAGATTTTAATATTCTTTTGCTCAAATTTTACTCAATTTTAGTTCCTCTCTACCATAATACTTATAAAACTTTTTCCCATTTACCTGAATGCCCAACAACCATAATTGAAAACAGATTTACCATCTTATTGAAAATCGTGATTCTGAGATGAAAATCGTGTTTTCCTGGAGGTTTTTAAAAATTGAATTTCTTTGAATCTTTTTCCACGTGAACTTTCCAAATGTTCCTCAATCACTCCAAAACAATTGCCACTTGCAATTTATCCAAACTCAACAATTCAAAAGAGATTGAAATTAAAAATGAAACAATTATCTTGACTTTTCTTGAACTAATTGATTTTTCTTTGTATTTTCATCCAATTATCCTCATCCATCACTCCACACATACCTCATGCATTACTTCCTATAAGAAAAAAAGAAAAAAAAATTGTTTGTGATTTCTCTTCAAATGTTTCTAGTTTTTGAGTATTTTTACCCTAAATCAAGGAAAACACTTCACCTAGGGTTTTATTTTCTTGAAGATTCCCTGATCTTTCTTTGAATTATGATTGGCTGATCATACTAGACTATCAATATCATCATGGGATTAGAACTTCTTAAGGAAATATGTGTCAAATACAACTTCTCAATTTATGCAAAGATAAACTCAATGCCTTTCCTTCAATTGACCAAAACAATCTTTCTAAAAGACAATTAATTCAGTTAGGACAAGTGTAATGGAACCATCAATTTGCATATAGCTACTTTTCATGACTTTCCTTACTGCAACTATGTTATCTTCCCCAAAGATCAACAAAATTTCTTATTACTTCATCAAAAGAAATCTAAATATGCAAAGATAAACACATTTCACTTTCCTTTCAGCAAATTAAGTCATCTTTTTTACAAAAGACTTGCACTTTACTTTTGAAAAGCATGAGCAATTATCAGTTTTGCATAAAGATGTGTACTTGTCTCAAAAGGTTAATTCAAGCTTTCTTTTCCCCAAAAGACAAGCCTCAACACCTACCTTCTCAAATTTTCTTACATGATTATAGAGTAGTGCCTTTCCAATGTGTTTAAGTACCATCAACAATGGAAGATCTAGCAAGGTCCAAAACTTCAATGAAGCTTCAGCTTGTTCCCCAGCAACGATGCAAAAAAATATTTGTTGTTAACCTTTGGAGTTGTCCTCTCCAATCATTATAGCATAAAAGATTAACTACACATCATTATATTGTCAATCGGGGATGTATGCAAAGACCACAACGCCTTCTAGTTAATGGAATCCAAGAATAAGAGTTACCATAACTGATTTCTGAGAAGTTAGTGAAGAAGAAGATGGAAAAACTAGGGTTTTGATTATCTCGAGTTATACAATAGCATTTTCCACAATTTTTGTGCCTAAAGTGTGCCATTTTTCTTGTAGATTACAAAGATCACACAAAGAGACAATCATGATTCTGTAAAAATTGAGCAATTCCATTTCCAGCATTGATCTCTTGCAATACCTTGCTCAATATACTAACATTAGTCTCTCTTCATACACTTCACTCAAAAATACACAAGAAAAGCTCACAAATTCCATGGATTTCACAATAGGAAGACTCAACAAATCAAGAAAATTCTTATGAGAAGTAGAAACACGATTTTCTGCAAGAAGCTCTTCACATTACTTGGACAACATCAGAATAATACAACCAACCTCTACAAAGTAGAAGAAAATACCCTTTATACTTTTTCAAGTGTCCCTTTTCACACTTGAAATTTGGTCCTTCTACCTTCTAGTTCTTAAAAACATGATGTTCAAGAGATTCTAAAATTTCTAAGAAAAATATATATCATTCTACTATGCATGAGGAAGACTCTTCCTCAATTTTACATAATTTGGATAAATACAACCTCAAGAAAATGTCAAATTTCAAAGAATTTCCTACAAAAAGTGCTTCTTCCAACAACCTTCATCTTCATGCAATTGTTGCTTGCCTTTGTTATTGTTCTTCCTTTCCTTTGAATACATTGCTTGACCTGTACTCTTATCAATGTCACCTTTGACATCTTGTTGATTCAAATCAGGAGTAAAATGATCTAGTGACAATTCAGTAGACAAAATGAATGGCTTCCATTTTTCATCTGCTCTCAAACCTGTGAGGATTTGCCTTACCAATTTGTTCTCTTCAATATCTTCATCAACTGCTCCTAATGCATCTGTAATGTCCTTCATCCTTGTTACATAATAAAAAATGTTTTGAGAAGCCTTCTTCTTGAATGTGGTAAATTCTACCCACAAAGATGCATTCCTTGACTTTGTAGTGTTTTGGAAATGCTCCTACAAAGCATTCCATATGTCACTTGTACTTTCAAGTCCTCTAATATGAGGTAGAAAGTAGTCATTGACTCCCATGTAGATTATGCTCCTATTTTGAGCATCCTTCTTCATCCATATCTGCAATTCTGTGTGCTCCTCCCTAGTTGGAACACTAGGATCTTTAAATTCTGGTTTTTCTTCCTCACATGTAATGTATCCTATCAAGTCTTTGCTCATGAGATGAGTTGCCATCCTCATTGACCAAGCTGGATAGTTTTCTCTATCCAATTTCTCTATCTGATGAGAATCTCCCATCTTTTCTTCACCTGTGTATTAAATTCTTCAAGCTTTGTGAGGAATAAGTGTACCTTTACTTAGAATGTAGTTCCTTTTGATCTTCTTGATAGCTTCAGGCTTCCTTCTCTAGCTTTCACTTCAAACTTTCACTTTTTGAATCTTCAAAGGTTGATTTATGTACAACTGCAATAGTCGGGGTCCTCCTTTCTTCAATTTTGATGACTCCTCCTCTGATACCACCAATGGAGAGTTAGAGCACATCTATATCAAGAACAACCCAAAAACTTAACCAATTTTGGAAGACCAATGCCAAATCATCAAGATTTTATCTAACTTTGAAGAAAGTCACTACACAAAAAATTATGTCGCACTTAACTCATTCATTGGCTGACCAAATGTATAAATTTTCTAATGAAAATTTGTACAATTTGTTGTCTAAAGGTTGCGCACCTTCTCCAAGTTAAAGCTTCTCAAAAGATTAAGTAAATTTTGTGATTCACTTCAAACAATTCACCTATGTCTAAAAGTGTACTTCTCTACAGTCAACTTTGACACCTACAACTTCTAATGCATATTTCTCTTAAAGTAGAACTCATTTATTCAAATGATTTTAGCCATAGGTAGCTTACCCTCCAAATTTAAGAATTGAGTGCTCACTTGATTAAAAATTTACAATGTGGAAGGAGAAACAACCAAAACATTATCATCCAATTTGCGCCTGGTGCAGTCTTCTCTTCTTCACATTTACACATGTAAATGTTCCTAGTCTCAATTCTCTCAGCCTTATCACAATTAGGATCTAAAAATTTGTACAAAATTCACTCTACTATAGAATTAGACTTGTACAAAAGAATTTCACAAAAGAATAAACACAGAAGGATCACTTAGCAAAATATTGGGTGCAACATTTTTTCTATTAAGGAAAACATTACATCTATTTGATGAGAGATATTCTCTTCACTTCTAAAGTGTCCAATGACTCTTACAAATTTTTATTCATCATACTCATACATACCCCGACTTTCTACTTGTATATATAGGTATTTTGTACAAACTCGTATCAACCATTACAAAAGTATAAGCATGTTTAATGTACATGCATATACAAGCCTTCATTCTCTGATTATGCACTAACTTCAATCTTCATATATTGTTCTTTGCTTCATCTTTTGAATTCAATTCTTTGTCTAAAACATCAATTGATGGTTGTCATGCACCAACAATGAAGCATGATTTTTTGCTAAGTAGTTAAATAAATGTACTTTCCTAATTGTTACCTAATTCTTCAAACTCAAGTTAGACACTTAGGGGGAAAATGGCAAACTATTTAATTGCAAAGCTCTTAGTTGTTATGGAATTCAAGTAGCTAGTTCACTTTTTTGAGAAAAGTGATACTGATGTATCACTCATTTGTTGAAAATCAAGTCTCAATCATGCAAAAGGGCTCAACAAAGAGTTTTGCAAGTGGGTCAATTAAAAAGGAGTACCCAAAGTTGTGGAATCAAGTAAGAAGCTCCACTAAAACCAATGAAATTCAAATCTCATCAATTAGCCACCAAAAAATGCACCTACACTGATTGGTGGGTGGTTAGATAGATTGTAGGAAACAGAAACTCTATATAAGCATCATTCTACCTTTGTTTCTTGAGTTCTATGCATTCCACAAGTTTCCAACTTAGTATAATGAAGTCATAAAGTCCATCAAGCAGCCCCCTTGCTTGCTTACCTCATTTTCTCATGATTTCACTCCTCTCTATCTAGAGGTGTGGTTAGGCTTTTTCAAATATGATTGTAACAGATTGCAAAGCATTGTTTGCTCTCTCATTATACTCATTTTCATTGATTTAAAGCTTCATTTTTTCTATCATATAGAGCCCTCAATTTTGCCAAAGTTTCAAGTTATTTGGTTGAGTGACTTGTGAGAAATCAACAACTTTGTGAAGGTATATCTCTGCACATAGGCAGAGAGTGTTGCAAATAGGTAGCCTATTTGCAGAGCATGGTTCTCCTAGATGGAATATCCATTTTGGATTATTTAACTCTTTTTGGGTAGCTCTTACAGTCTGCTATAAGTCTACGAATTTGCATTTTATGTCTCTATATTGGTGCAGAGAAAAGTTTAGAATAGTGAGCATATATCACTGTTTGTGCACCTAATGGAGGGCATCCATCTTCCATTGTTGCATTGCGGTGTTAGAATCACCCTCCATCAATGGTATCAGAGACATTTTGGAGGACTGGAGACATTAGTGGCATCATATTGAAGAGGAAGGGATCAAGACAACTCTTGGAAGCACAAGGAGGACTTATCAAATCAAGAAGACATAAAAAGGGGGCTACATCGATCGAGATCTCAACTACTCGAAGGTTAGCAAGGGAGAATCTATCAAAAGGTAATACCGGAACCTTCTAAAATATACAAAAAACTTGAGCAGAAGCTAGAGGAGCATCTTGGAGCTCATTATGGCTAAGTATAATGCACAGATAGAGAAGTTAGAGAAAGGCAATTATCAACCATGGAAATTTAGAGTTAGCAACTATCTTATGGGCAAAGGATTGTGGGGATTAGTGAGCGGCATGGAGCCAATGCCTCATGTACATGATCCACCCCTTCAAGGGAAGGTGATGGCACTAAATGAATGGATAGAAAGGGATAGAAGAGTCATATTCATTCTATCCCAAAACTTACGCAATAGCATGATAGAGCATATACAAGGCTTCGACACATCCAAGAAGGTTTGAGAGACCTTGGAGAGATTGTACTCTTCATCAACCAAGGCAAGGAAGATTCAGCTCAAGAATGAGCTAAATAATCTTAGGAAAGCACCAAGTACTAGCATAAATGAGTACATTTTGAAGGTTAAGGAGCTTGTAGATACCCTAGGCTCAATTGGGAGCCCAACCGAAGATGATGATCTTGTCGCACACACTCTCAATTACTTGAGAGAGGATGAAAGGTGGAAAGCGTTCACCACATCTATTTATGTGAGGGATTCCCTACCAAAATTTGATCAGTTAGTCACATTGATGGTGATCGAGGACATGAACCAAGGAGGTTCACAATCAAAGGGCAACCAAGCCCAAGTTTTCTATGCAAGTAGAGGCAAAGGCAAAAGAGGTGGACAAAACTCCCAATGAAGAGGGAGAGGAAGTTCAAACTCAAGCTCAAGCAACCAAGAAGGCTCTAACCAAAGCTATCGATGAAGAGGAAGAGGAATGAGTAGAGGAAGAGGAGGAAGATCACATGGAAGAGAAGCATCCAATGGAGAATGCTACAATTGTGGAAAATCGGGCCATTATGCAAGAGATTGTTGGTCCAAAGGAGGAGGCAATCCAGGATACAAAACGAACTAAGGTAATTATTCTAGTACCTCAACAAAATCAGAAAATGAGAACTTGCTTATGATGTATGGGTCAAGTGGAAGACTCAATTCAGATTTTACATGGTACATTGATAGTGGTTGTAGCCACCATATGAGTTGCAATAAAGATGTTTTCTTTAAGTTACACTCACCCATCACTCAAGGACATATAGAGACAGGGGATGAAACTGAGCACAAGATTATACATGTGGGAGATATTGCATTGAATGGATCTCAAAGCTTTAAGGTGTTGAAAGATGTGTTGCATGTGCCAACCATCACAAAGAACTTGGTTTTGGTAGGTCAAATGGCTGAAAGAGGTTATGAGGTGAGGTTCAATTATGAAGGATTTTTTGTTGAAGACCCCATGCATGACTACAAGCTCATAGCAAAAGAAGCAAGGAAGACTCTTTACCACGGAGTAAAGCCACCAACCCCTCACACTGTCTACTTGTCAATTGGAAATAAACAGACTACAGAAATTGACTTATGGCATAAAAGAATTGGGCACATAAACTTGGAAATGATGAAGGACATGCAAAGGAAGGGATTGGTGAGTGGTCTACCTGATCGTACATCTCAAAATATGCAACATTTGTGCCATGCTTGTCAATTAGGGAAACAAAGCAGATTGCCATTCAAGAAGGGAGCACATGTGAGCAATGAAGTGTTGAATCTCATACACACAGATGCATGGGGACCTACAAGGGAGCCATCCTTTGGAGATAATAGATATTTTATCACATTTATAGATGATCATTCAAGGTTTGTTTGGATGCATTGCATGAAGTCAAAGTCAGAAGTGTTTTACCACTTCAAGAGCTTCAAAACCCTAGTGGAGAAGGAAAGATGGAAGTATATAAAGATTCTCAGACCGGATGGAGGGGGAGAGTATTTTTCAAATGAATTTTCAAATTTTCTACATGACCATGACATCAAAAGACAATTCACTTGTAGCTATACACCTCAACAAAATGGGGTATAAGAGAGGAGGAATAGATACATAGCACAAGTGGCTAGGGCTTGGTTAAATGAAATGAATGTTCCTAACTCGTATTGGGATGATGCAACAAATACAGCCATATAAATTATGAATAGGTTTCCAACCTCAGGAGTACATGGAGTTACACCTTATGAAGCTTGGTGTGGTAAAAACCCAACCTTTCACATCCCAAAGTATTTGGTTGTGCGTGTTATGCTCACATACATCAAGAATTGAAACACAAGTTAGACTCGAAGGTAGATAGGTGTATATTTCTTGGATATTTCTTCTTGGCTATAATCCTTAAACCAAAGATTTTAAGGTGTCTAGGGATGATCAAATATTGTCTAGGTATGGTAGCAAAGATGTGTTACAGGTTGATGATGCATATGAAGCCGAGAAGAAGTTCAAAGAGAAACAACAAAGCATGGAGATAAGTGGTCCAACCACTTCAAGCACACCATCAGAGAAGATCACTACATCAGCTTGGCATTGAAGGATAAGGAGTGAAGCTCATTCAAGTGAAGGAAGTAGCAAAGGAAAAGAAAAGGTAAATGACCAAGACCATCGATGGGTAGATATGGAATCTGCAAGTGACGAAGATATGGAAAAATTGGAAAGTCTAGGATTTAAAGCATCTAAATCCAGGAGGAGGAGATTCCTACCACCTAATGAAATTCAATAAATATACAAGAAAGACTCTAGGAATAAGTGTTGGAAAATAAGTTGAAGAAACAACAAAGTAAACAAAATGTTCAATAGGAGGAACAATTTAACAATTCAAGTGATGATGAGGAAATATTTTTATAAATGGAGGTTAAAATATCTGATCAATGCAAGATATTATGTCAATGGAATTCAAATGAAATAGTTAGTGAAAACCCTCATTTTCATAGCTTTTTGACAAAATAATTAGAAAACTCTGATACCAAGACAGATAGAGAATCAATTATGTAAGTCCCTATAGATAAAATTGAAGGATATTATGAGGGTGAAGAGGTTAGTACCATACTTGCAATCCAATTTGATGAGAAACAAACAAGTGCTATTGTAGATAGTGGAGATGGTGTAGCCATACCAAGGAGAACTTGGGAAGAATGGGGGGCCAAACCACTCAAACCTACTAAAATGAAACTTCAACTTGCAGATGGACATATAGAAACACCACTGGGAATATGGGAAAAGGTAATCATAGTAATGTATGGAAATGAGATTGAATACACCTTTGCAATAGTGGAGTTTCCTCAGCCCACTTCATATGAGATCATCTTAGGAAGACCTTTTATGAGACAATTGCAAGTGGTTCAAGATTGGGGAAAAGATTGCCCTTATCTTCAAAACAAAGGAAATGTTACCAAAGTCAATCTAAGAAGAGGGAGTTATTATAATATCCCTCCAAGAGAATGGAATGAAGTTCATCATGAACATGGAAGTATGGATGATTCAAATGATAACAATGATAATGAAGCACCACTTTGTACATTTGCTTCAAGAAACAAGAAATTAGCCAAAATATTTCTTCTAAGAAAAGAAGACTGCATAAATGAGAGCAAACTAGATGATACAAGACACATACCATAGAAATTTGATGATGAAGATTTTAAAATATTTTCTACTTTAGACGTAGCCAATGAAGAACATGTGGGAATCAATTTTCTAAATGAAGAAGGGTATGATATTTTCTACATAGGGATGAGAATGATAAGAGTTGAAGAAGAAACTTTTGTATAAAAAAAAGGAACAAAAACAAGAAATAATTAATAAGAATTCATATTTAGAAGAAGTGCAAGCTAATGATGTAATCAAGGATAAAATATCAAGAAAATACACTAAACTCAAACACAAAGAAGATTCAGGAAAACAAACTCCAAAAAAGAAATAAAAAAACAAAGAACAAAATACTAAAAAAGAAGATCAAGAAAGATTTGATGTTGCGTCAAATTTGAAAAAATACGAGATTGAAGAAAGACTATTGCTGAACTTGAAACTAGGAGATAGAGAGAGAAGAAAAAATGAGAGACCTATGACAATCAGGAAGAAACAAAAAATATTGTAATAACCCAAGAGGGGGGGAGAGGACAAACATATTGTAATTGCAAATGACATGGAAAAAGAGGAAGAAGAAGCCTTAATCAAGTTAGTCAAAGAATTTAGAGATGTATTTTCCTACACCTACAAAGATTTTAAGTGCATAGATCCTAATATCTATGTGCAAAAAATACCTATTGCACCATATGTAAAAGGTAGTAAGCAAAGGCATTATTCATACATTGACAAATACTCTACAAAGATTAAGGAAGAAATAGATAAATTATTGGTTTCCAATTTCATTTATGAAATTCAATATACAGAATGGACATCCCCAATAGTTTTAATCCCAAAAACGAATGGCAAACTTAGGGTTTGTATCAATCTCAAAAAGGTTAATGCTGCAACTAGTAGAGATAGCTATCCATTGCCAATAACAGATCACCTACTAGAGAGAGTTGGTAGAAAAGAAATTCATAGCTTTTTTTATGGATTCTCAAGCTATAATGAGGTTCTTATTGCACTAGAAGATCAACATAAAACTACCTTTACAAATGAATGTGGTTTCTATGCATTTAGAGTTATGCCATTTGGTCTAACAAATGCACCGCAACATTCCAAAGGTTGATGTGTCATGTGTTTAAAGATTTTCTAAGAAACATAATGGAAATTTATGTAGATGATTTATGCTTTTGTCTAAACCCAAAAAAGTATATCTTTTTTGTGAGACAAGGACGAATGCTAGGACACATAGTCTCCAAGAATGGAACATCAACTGATGAAGGAAAAATTATTGCAAGAAATTTGTATACAAGTTTGTACATGCATCAATCATTAAATTAGAGTGGCCTTTCAAACCCTAAAAAGTGTTTAGTCACAACACCCATATTGAAAACACCACAATGGGGTGTAATATTTCATGTACATGTAGATGCTTCAAATTTTGTTTTAGGATGTGTTTTGGCACAACCTATAGAAGGAAGCAAGTTAGATTTTACCATTGCCTATGCTACTAGACAGTTGAATCAGGCTAAGAAAAAAATATACCATAACTGAAAGAGAGGCATTAGGAATGGTGTTTGCTGTAAAGAAATATAGACAATATTTATTGGCTAAAAAGTTCAATTTTTTCTTTTTGTGGATCACCAAGCATCATTATACTTGGTAAATAAACCTTGTCAAATAGGGAGAATAGCGAGGTGGTTCTTACTTGTCATGGAAAATATATTTGAGGGCAGATTACTTATGTAGGATTCTTACTGGAGAAAAACCACATCTAATTGATGATGGGTTTCCTGATCCATGATAGTTCTATATAGAGAGCAAACCAAAATGGGAAAATTGTTGGGTATAAATAATATCAATTGGACCAAACAAATCAAAATGCACTCCTAGACACTTAATTTTGCAAAGTAGAGTTCTTTTATCAAGACATTTGTATCATGTGATTAACATTGGGGTGTTGGAATTTTGTATTCCTAAAGAAGAACAAGGTATATTTAGAGGAGGCACATCTTTGGAATCCATGTTTTCATACTTCAAAGATTGTTACTCTAAATAGCTTGTCAAGAATGGGAGTTCATTGGCCAACCAAAGAAAAAGATGTGGAATCATATATGACTCAATGTAAAAAGTGTTAGAGAAATCATCAAAGAGAGCTCATAACTCTATTCCAGTTTCAAGGAAATCCTAAGTGGAGTGGCCATATTGTTGAACATTTGAAGCATGATACTCTTAAAGAACCCAAGAAAGAGGATACAAAAACAAGAAATGTGCAAGAAATGAGTAAAGGCTTTGTACTCATTAATGATCAATTGTACAAGAAAGGTATGAATGGATATTTAAGGATTTGTGTTCTTGAAGAAGAGGTCACTTCTTAGGTGAGAGGACTGCTAAGTTAATCCTATATTCAATATTTTGGTGACCTACATTATTCTCATATGCAAAGTTGTTTGCACAAAAATGTGATATTTGCCAAAGAAGAAAACCACGTGTAAAGAAGGATGAAATGCCTCTTACACCTTTGATATCTGCAGGAGCATTTAGAAAATCGGGAATAGAACTCATTGGACCCATACACCCACTAGCTAAAAGTTGTCATGCAAATTATATTCTAGCAGCCACATTATTTGAGTAAATTGGTTGAAACAAAAGCGACTATAAAAAATGATGCTCATACAACCTCAAAGTTCTTATATGAACATATCATCACTAGATATGGACTACAAATTGATTTGGTAAGTGATAGAGTTACTCGTTTCTTGAATCAAGTGATTGAAAAATTCACAAATCAATACATGATTATGAGAGAACTTGGAGAAGCTTGTAGGGGGCAAAAAAGTGAGTTGCAAAACGAGAAAGTTTGGTCTAGCCAACCACCAGAAGAACAACCCTTGAGATTATGGAGACTCAAAAAGACCTTATAGACATGTGATAAGTGCAACAAAATGCACTATGTATTTTGGAGCATCAAGGAGAAAGAGTCGATACAAAACAGATAGGTTGGCATATCAACTGGCTCAAAAAACATATTATCTTTGGATGAGACACTAAGTTTAAAATGCTCATAGCGACCAACCTAATTACAATTAGAAAAAATCATTTTACGAAAGTGATAAAAATAGGGTTGTGTGTATATAATGCACAAGAGTACAAGGAATAGGCAAAATATGCTTTTGGAATTAGTCAGACACTCAACAGTGGTATCTCCTATTTTTTAGGAATACACAGAGATTGACCCTAAGTGAGAAAAACTGAGATTTCTCCCAATCTACTAAACCAAATTCTTTGAAAATCTACAAGCCTAAACTAGACACTAATAACTTTCCAATGAGTCTCGCATCCAATTTGGAGCTTTGTAGAGAGAGGAGCAGCCTCTACAAGCTTACTATTGTTGAAGAAGATGATGCAAAAAAATGGAGCAAGACAATGATGGTCACAAGTGTATTTATATTGCTTCCATAGAATGTAAAAGTGTTTTGAAGTCTTTATAGAGACTTTTCAAGTGCTCCATGACTTCTACAAGTGGATTTTGAATTCAAATGAATGCGAGATGAGTTTTTGGATGGAATCAATTCACTTTCCTACAATTTAGGAAAATTGAAGATCTAGTTTGATCTATTTTTAGGTGATTGATTGATTGATTGATTGCAACATAACCACCTCAAATTCGTAGACTTTAGGCTCTATTTTTCTACTTTTACATTTTTAAAGCTCAAATCTTTTACAATTGTAAAAGATCCATGAAAAATCTTTTAGAAAATACAATAAGTTAACATAAGTAAAAGAACTCTCCAATGGATATTCTTTCGACACAATAGCTTTTGATGTAGATCACATCCACCTCAAGCATAGTGTAAGCTTGATGTTCCAAAAGCTCCCCCTCAAGCTAAAGTATGCTTGAGTCGTCATTCTCTGATAGGTTGAATACATGCCATCACTTTGAGTCTACAAAGCTTTATGCCACTCATCATATCTACTACTTGCTTTTCAATAGGAACAAAAGAAATATCAATCTCCTTTACCATGAGCTTCTCCCTGATGAAGTGTTAATGAACCTCTATGTGTTTGGTTCTTGCATCAAAAATAGGGTTTGCTGCTAGATGCATGGAACTTACATTATCTCCAAATATGTGAGGTTTGGAACTTACAAGTACCAAATCTGTATACAATGCTTTTAACCATATTGCCTCTTGTGTTTCTATGGTCAAACCTTAGTAGTGTACCTCAATCGAGGATAAAGCAACTGTAGGTTGCTTCTTAGAAGTCCATGACACTAGTTTTGAACTTGCAAATGCTAAGTAACTAGAGGTACTTTTTCTATCATCCTTAGCTCTTGCCCAATCTGCATCTGAATAGATTTTGATATCCAAATCTCAAGAGTAAGGATAGAATATACCTTCATTGATTGTACCTTTGAGATACTTAAGTACTATATTAGCTACATCCATGTGTGGTCTTCTGCATGAGCGCATGAATTGACTAAGAACTCCCACACTATATGAGATGTCTGCCCTTATCAAGCTACCTACCAAGCTTTGATATTCTTTAATGTCTTCAATTTTTTGACCTTCATAAACACTAAGTTTATGATTCATCTCCAAAGCCGTACCTGCAGGTTTAGTGTTCTCCATTTTGAACTTAAGAAGTAGATCATGAATGTATCTTCTCTGAGTCAAAAACATTCCTTCATCTTTGTATATCACGTGCACACCTAGGAAATATGTGAGCTCACCTAAGTCACTAATTTTGAACTCCTCTTGCATTTGTCTCTTGATCCTTTGAATGCCATTCATATCATCACCTATCACAATAATATCATTTCCTTATACACATAGATAGATAAACTCATTGTGATCCCTTTTGATGAATACAGAATGATCCGAGTTGCTAGGTCCAAACCCTTGATCTTGAAGGTATGTAACCAACCTGTAATTCCAAGCTCTAGCAACTTGTTTCAATCCATACAATGCTTTTTTAACTCTACAAACATAAGGTTTATGATTAGAGTTTTCAAAACCTAGTGGTTGTGAAATGTATACCTCTTCACTTATCTAACCATTTAGAAATGCATTTTTTACATCAAGTTGGAAGAGTTTCCAATTTCTTGCAATAACTACACTTATCAATGTTTTGATTGTAGTCATCTTTGCACCTGGTGAGAATGTTTCCTCATAGTCTATACCATGAGTTTGTGAGCATCTTTTGGCAACTAATCTTGCCTTGTACCTAAAAACTGATCTATATGAGTTTCTTTTAACTTTATATACTCATCTGCAACCAATTACCTTTTGATTCGGTGACATTGGAACGAAATCCCAAATGTCCATCTCCTTCAATGCATTATTTCTTCTTTCATGGCTTTTTCCCAATTAGGGTTTCCCTTTGCCTCTTGATAGGTTGAGGGTTCCTCTCAAATTGAGTCCTTTTCCAAGTAGATTGAATGCTTTATAACAAATATGGAATCATACTCATACCTTTTTGGTTGTTTCTTCTCTCCTTTTGATCTTCTAGGAGCTTTCTTAGAGTGTTCTCCACACTCATACATCTTTGCTTTGTGTTGAAGTATGGGGAGTAACCAACCCAAACCGCCTCACATGGAAGTGAGGGGCTCTTCCAAGAGGAGTTGCAAGAAGTGCAAGCAACGCACACACACCCACGTCCATGAACAATGGCACCATGGCCAACGTCAAAAGGAACAAGGGAGGGCAATGCTCACACACAAGCCAACCCCAAATGCCAAACCCACACACATGGATCATCGCCTAGCACACAAGGAGAAATGTGGAAGCCAAATGACACCTTCTTCCATTATCAAAATGGAGGCCAAGGCCATGGCCAAGGGACCTCCTTTTACAAAATGAGCCCCTCCTTATATAAGAGAGGAGGAGGGATCCGTTGAGTACAAGTGGCCAAAGGCCTCATTAACTAAGATATTCTAAAAATGATAGGTAGGTGGGAAAATCAAAAAGGGAATCTTCTTAAAGAGAGAGAGAGCTCTTGCACGTATCCAAAAGAGAGCTCTCATTTCTAAAATAAGGCAAGAATTCAAAAAGAAGCTTTCTACCAAAAAAGAAAGGTAAAGTTGTGTTTTTATGGGTTTTCTCAAAAAAGGAACTAAGAGGGAGTTCCTATGAAGAACATGTATACTAAAGGAAAAAATGGGAAATTTGAGAGACTGCCACACAAGGCTTTGAATCCTCCAAGTATCCTTAGCTTCGAGGGAGTCCTCCGAGTACACCTTAGCCTTCATAGCTTTATGGGTCCTTCATAACTTCAAGGTTCCAACACCCTCCCCCACCTAGTCTTTGTCGTCCTCGACAAAGCTAAGACCAGAGGGGCATACATTGCAGCATTGTCCATGTTTGAGTCTTCAAGTCTTCAGATCTGTAGCTCTTCAAGTCTTCCAATTTACAAGTCTTCAGTCTTCAGGTCTTCAGAGTCATGTAATGCTGAGCGACACAATCCCCCTAAGGGGCTGTCAGCCCAACAAATCAAAAGAGAAGCCTTTTGTTGCTGAATGTGCAGCCATTCCTGGTGTAGTTCTTGAAAAAGCAAAACCTTCCAAGTGGTGGAGTCTTTCGGTGCTAGGCGACACCATCCTCCTAAGAGGCAGTCAGCCTAGCCATCCTGAAGAGCAGCGTCATGTGCTCCTTGCTTGCCAAATGGGCATAGAGCTTGTGTCCATCTTTGGAAGGCCTTCTAACAAGTTGGGAGTATATCCCCATTATTCATGAATCCTGGCAGCAATCATATCTGAAAAGAAGCATGAACTTTGTTCCACATAACACACTATAGTTGAGCACAGAAGATGTTAGACACAAAGTCATTTACAAACGTCCCCATATGATGACAGGGAAAGTGGCATCATCCTCAGGAGCTGTATATTCTTGTTGTGGCCACCGAATCTATGCAGAAACTGGATGGGTAAACAACTGATCAGTAGATCTAGGGTCCAATCCTAGCATAGAAAGCAATCCATTGCAAAGGGAAATTCACCAAAAAATTGTTGACCAACAGAACAGCTTCAAGCTTCTCAGTACATCAGGCACACATAGTAAAAATTAGAGACAATCTCAAGAAGACACATCTATGGCAATCGAAGTTTCCAGTTGTATCCAACCAAGACCATTTGTCATTTGTTTGTTTCCATGCTCCTTTTCTTTTTCCATGTAATGAGGCCATTCTCTAGCCCTACAGCTGTCATGAACAGAAACCTGCTTTCCAGTCTTGTCCGCATCAACAGCCTCATAGTATGTGTCTACTAATTGTCCAATAACATGCCACAATCTCGCTTTCTCTGGATCATTTCCATCAAGCATCAGATACTTATCCATATGTGCCTGCCAGCTGTTAGCTGCAACTCCCATTGTCTGGCTAGGCTTAAATCTGGCTCTCAAGAAAGCCTCAAAATGTATCGTCCTAAAGTCTTTTATGCAAGCTTCGTCATTCCCTGGGCATTTATTTACTGTATCATTGTTCTTCCAGACATCTGATGGTTTGAATTCCTTCACAATCAAACTGTTCCAGCAGCACCAGTATTGATCCCCATCAAGATCACTGTTTGCGATCTCATCAACCACAGAGCGTTCTCCCTTCACAGAGAAGAACATCACATACTTTCCATTCCCAACTATATCTTTGAAATCCTCATGCCATGTTGCTTCGAAAACCTTCACATCACCGACATGTAATCCTGGAGATTTATAAACCAACACTTTGGGGCAATACAGTGGCCCATGCTCTAGAAGGATGACCACTTGATTACGCTCAAGCCTTCCTGTGGGATCTGCAGAACCCATGAAGTAGTATGTGTCTGGAATTGTCACTCGTCCTCTGCTTAAATCTAGAAGCTTGCTTTTTGTCATATCAAGTAGCGTCTTTCTCAGGAATGGTTCATCCATAGGGATGTTTGCAAGAAGCATGCGCAATGCACACATGTCCCCCATATCAGAATACATTGCACTGATAGCAGCAGCTCTGTTCTTTACTGTGGTTACTATCTCCTCAAGCTCTTCCTCTGCAAACCTCATTATTGTCGATTCAGGAACGCCACCAGTTATCAAAATCTTTACAGCGGAGTAATTGTGCCATTTTGCATCTAAATGATGTAAACTTCTTGTCCCATTCACTGACGTACTCTTCGTATCCTGGATATTTGAACAGTTTGTTTACAAAAGAACCTTCAACCACTTTCGATTCTAGATTTTTTACAAAATCCTTGGTAATGGACTCTCCTTTAACGAGATCATATATCTTTCCTAGAATAGTAGTAGAATGATATGTGACGTCCTTCTTTATCCACCGTAGTCACAGTACTGTCCTGCAACATATACTCGGATGGACCAAAAGAACAGCATGCCCCACGCTCGGAGCCATCTTCAACTTCTGTGAGTCCAGCACAAAATCCGAGGCATGCCATAACCCCAGGCATGCTAAGCACTATACCATTCCGACCATTTCATTGCAAGTAAGCCTGGTAGGAGCCAAGAGCAAGAAGCTCATGATGTATTCGAGGCACCGAGAACTTCCAGGAGTTCGACTGGCAGATAGACCAATTTTGAGGTAGCTGCCGCGATTAATCCACAGGAGGCCATGATCTCAAGCAGCTAGGTAGTTGTCATTCAATAGCAGGCTCCTTTAAGTAGACACCTTCCTTGAGAAGGGAAGTCACAAGAATTCAAGTAATCTGTTTTACATGCAAAAAAAAACCACCATAAACGAGCACTAACTTTACATATCATGAGTAATCTTGTCATGGTGACGGTGTACCAGCCTTGATGATTCGACCTAATCTCCGAGTGGTTCATGGAGAGGCACGGAAGGTAGTACACAATTTCTGTGAATTTTCCAAGCAAGCATTCCCAAATCAAACCAACACATGCATGAGCCAGATGCCTAGATCGTGATAGAGCACAAACTGTTTAAAATGCGAACTTCAGAGAGGACGGCATGAATGGATGTATACAATAAAAAGCAAGCTGCTACAAATTACTTCATGTATACAACAATCATTGATCAATACATCTACATAGCACCCATCTTCGTCAAGCAGCAGCAACACCTTCCTTTTCCTCGTGCAAGTATCACACCAATCCTCGGGCAGTAATTCCATAGTGGCGATGGTACCTAGCTGCCATCGTTTTGTATGTGGCGTTGTTGGGCTCACCACATCATGGAAGCTTGATGGAGTAGTAGGGGCCTGAGCTTCAAGAGTCGTTCCTCCAAGAACCTCATAGCGCAGCCAGTACCTATTTTTGACTGTCCTTCCATTCAGAGCAGCAGTCAAGCTTTTGCGACCACACTTATCTTGGATGTGGTGGTATGCACAGGTGGGTAGGGAGCACCTTGTTGATTGTCAACATAGAATTACTTCGATTTCAACAATAGATGGCTGCTCAAAGATTGTGGGCTAGTACAAAGAAGTCATTTCAAGGTGAAGTCTTGTTATAGAGAGTAGTATGACTTCAACAGCAGGTAACTTCGAGAGAGGGAGAGGTCGAGGTGCACAATCATGTCAGCAGAGCAAGGGGAACGGGTTGTAATGCACAAACTCCACATATTTAGAAGAGCTCGGTGTGTAGAACGAGCCAAGCTCCAACTCCGCAGCAGATGAGCACGGGGAGCAAGGGACTCCACTTGATAGAATAGATCTTTTCATCCTTAAAGCAGCCCGATGGAGTGGAGAGGCACGTAGTTTGAATTGAAATACCACCATAGGATGCAAGGGCATTACTTCACCTACCTGTAGATGTCTGCATCTGCAAATCCAGTTCATCCGCAACCATCACATGCTTGACAGAGATGGATGGAAGCATGAAAAAGAAGAGTGCTCCAGGAGACCCGGAGCCACGTGACGAGGCACAAGCAGCAACAACGCAAGGTTCCCCATGACTGTGAGTCAAAGTGTCGGGGTACAACAGGGAAGCCCCAAAATAAAACCTCGACTCAGATAAGAATGTAGACATATCAACACGCCACTGGAATGGACTGAGAGAGCACAACACCACGTTTGATAACTAGTGCGGAGTGAGTCCACCAAAGATGAAAACACCAATGCCATGTACAGGACCGTCGAGTCTGGAGCATAACCCGCATAGCAGAAGCGATTCCAAGGAGGGAGCTTAATGCAATCTTCAACTTCACAAGTGGGAGAGGACGAGCTCCGCCCCCTGCGCACAACAGAGAATACGGGAAGGGAGCACACAAAAATCCATGGAGCCCGAAAGAGGGTAGCAAAAAAAAACGGCATGACTTCAAGCATGAGAAGCTCGAGGGCCATCCCATAATAACACTATGAAGCATCTGTAGTGTGTGCCCAACCGAGTGTAAAGCGCTTCTGTCGTAGGCCTTCAACAGAGATGGAGGGAAGAAGCTGAGCTCGACCCCCAAGGAGGGGGAACTCCAAGTTTTGATGCACATAGTAGAGCAGAGTAAGGGAGGAAAGACACAACCCTTGATCATAAGGGTGGGTGAACACAGGCGGGGGAGCCATAGCTCAACCCCATGCTGAGCATCAAGCTCAACGCACAGGGAGAACAGAGCTTAACGCGCGAAAGAGGAGTGGCCAGGCAGGAGAGGGAGGGTATCCTCCACGCATCGAAGGAAGGTATACCCTCCATTAATCACTTCAGAGTTCTCCGGCGGGCATTTCTTTTCCATAATGAATGTGTACGTGCACCCCAACAACCCACGCATGTGTTTGTCAGACACCCCATGCTAATCAAAAAAGTTGGGAGGGAAAACCCAAGGCAAATGTCCTAGTTTCTTCGAATAGAGGGACTAGATTCGTGAGATTTTGAAGTCTCTAGTTTCAACACTCATTTCTTTTTATAAGTTTTCAAATTGAAAAGAAGGAAGGAGCCAAAGAGGAAGTACCCCCCCTCCCTCTACCCAAGGCAATCACTTAAAAGGAGGTGATAGTGGTGAGAGTGATGCCACAATGGATGTATGGGAGTGTGTATGTGAGAGAGTGAGAGAGAGAGAAGGGGGTTAGGGGTGGTTTTTGTGCAACAAACAAAAAGGAAATGAACTAAAACTACTCAAAAATTAAAAGAAAGAGGTACCCAAGGCCAACCGAAGGCCACACGTCTCCACAACTCAATCCAAGTGTGAGGTGCATCCACCAAGTGTAGGCACGGCAAGCTTGAAAAAAACCCAACGGTTGAAGGTCGATCATCCCCGGCAACGGCGCCAAATTTGTTGTTGAAGTATGGGGAGTAACCAACCCAAACCGCCTCACATGGAAGTGAGGGGCTCTTCCAAGAGGAGTTGCAAGAAGTGCAAGCAACGCACACACACCCACGTCCATGAACAATGGCACCATGGCCAACGTCAAAAGGAACAAGGGAGGGCAATGCTCACACACAAGCCAACCCCAAATGCCAAACCCACACACATGGATCATCGCCTAGCACACAAGGAGAAATGTGGAAGCCAAATGACACCTTCTTCCATTATCAAAATGGAGGCCAAGGCCATGGCCAAGGGACCTCCTTTTACAAAATGAGCCCCTCCTTATATAAGAGAGGAGGAGGGATCCGTTGAGTACAAGTGGCCAAAGGCCTCATTAACTAAGATATTCTAAAAATGATAGGTAGGTGGGAAAATCAAAAAGGGAATCTTCTTAAAGAGAGAGAGAGCTCTTGCACGTATCCAAAAGAGAGCTCTCATTTCTAAAATAAGGCAAGAATTCAAAAAGAAGCTTTCTACCAAAAAAGAAAGGTAAAGTTGTGTTTTTATGGGTTTTCTCAAAAAAGGAACTAAGAGGGAGTTCCTATGAAGAACATGTATACTAAAGGAAAAAATGGGAAATTTGAGAGACTGCCACACAAGGCTTTGAATCCTCCAAGTATCCTTAGCTTCGAGGGAGTCCTCCGAGTACACCTTAGCCTTCATAGCTTTATGGGTCCTTCATAACTTCAAGGTTCCAACACTTTGCCTCTTGACTTCCATAGTTTCTAATCCTTTTCCCTTTCATCTTGGTCATCATTTATATCACTTCTAGGATCCAAGACCTATGTATCATGCTTGCTTCCTATTTGATGAGAATCAGAACCAAGATATGGTAGAGTTACCTTTTGTTTGCCTTCATCATACCAAGACCCGTGTTCTTCAAACACAACATCTCTACTTGCATTGAATTGATTGGTTGAAGGATTATAGAACCTGTAACCCATCTGAGTTGATTCATACCCAATAAACACCACCTTTGTTGCCCTTTCATCTAGCTTACCTATTATTTGTGATGGTACATGAACATGAGCTAAACAACCAAACACCTTGCAATTTCCAAGACTAGGTTTTCTTCCATACTATGCTTCATAAGGAGTCATACCTTGAAGTGATTTGGATGGTAGTCTACTGACAAGGTACACAAAAGTTGAAATAGCCTCTGCTTATAGATAATGTGGTAACCTCTTCTCTTCAAGCATTGTTCTGGCTTATCCAACCAATGTCTTGTTTCTCCTCTCTACGATTCCATTCAGTTGAGTAAAGTATGTGGTAGTCACTTCCCTTTTGATACCTTTATCCTGCAAGAACTCATCAAACTCTTTGGAGAAGTATTCTCCCCCTCCATGAGATCTGAGCTTCTTGAGTGATCTACTTGTATGATTCTCCACATGTGCTAGATATTTTTTGAAGCAATCAAATACTTCATTCTTACTTTTGATAAAGTACAGAATAGTCCATCTACTATGGTCATCAATAAATGAGACATAATACCTTGATCTTGCGAATGAAGGTTCTTGACTTGGTCCCCATACATCTATATGTACTAAGTCCAATAAGTTGTTGTGGATGTAGCCTTTGTGATTGAATGGTTATCTTTGTGCCTTCCCAATCTTACTATATCACACTTGTTGATCATGTCTTGCTTTGATATGTTTGGTAGACCAAGAACACTTTGATCCTTGCATATATCATTGAAGGTTGTTTCATTCACATGAGCAAGTCTCTTATGCCACACTTCAAGCTCACTTAGGGTTTGAGACCCAAAAGTAAATAGAGCTATGTTCCTCATTTCTCCTACTTCAAATGTAAAGAGCCTACCATGCTTCTCACCTCTGGCTATCTTTTGGAAGCCTTGACATGGATCTTCCACAAAAGCTCCATGTTGGGTGAACCTAGTTTGTAAGACTTTTTCAATTATTTGGCCTACACTTATTAGGTTTTTAGTGATAGTGGATACATAGAGAACCTTACTTAGAATGTCTATCCTCCCATTGGAAGCTTTGAAATCAGCAATCTTCTCCACATTGTGCTTTGTGTCATCCCCTGTTTGAACTTCATGTCTATGCTTTGGACTTTCCAAGTCAAATAGAAGAGCAATGTTGCCTGCAACATGATTTGACCATCCTGAATCTATGTAGAAAAAATGATCATCTTCTTTACCTTCTTTGTGGCTTAGATTCATAAGAAGCAATGAGTCTTCATGTGGTTCATCTTCTAAATAATTTTCTCTTCTATTATAGCCTCTATTTTTATCGTTGAAGTTATGTCCACCTTTGCCTCTAATGTTGCCATATCCACCTCTTCCACTTCCTTTCCGGGTCTTCTCATTGAACCAACAATTTTGAGTGGTGTGGTTGGTCTTATTGCAGATGGCACAAGGTTGAACATTTTGAACTTTGGCTTTTTCATGCTTTGGTCCTTTCTTCTTCCCTTTCCACATACAATACCTTGCTCAATAGGTTCATATTACCATGTGAAGTCTTTACATTGCCTATCGTCTCCAGTGGATGCCTTTTGTCATCTCTTGCTTGGACTTCATGTCTATTCCTTGGGTCCTCAAGGTCTGAGAGTAGAGCTACATTCCCTGCTACATAGTCTATATAGAATATATGTTCATTTGTTTTACCTTGTTTCATGGTCATGTTCATCAGAAGTAGGGAGTTCTCTTGAGTTTGATCATTTGCATAATTATCGTAGTCTCTCCTTCTTTTGTATCCTCCTTGATAATTATTGGTGTTGTATGAGTTATTGTGGAAACCATTGTTGTTGTTGGATCTTCCTCTTGAGCTTCCATATCCTCCTCTATTGTAACCTCTTCCTCTTTGATTTCTAGGATTGCTTAAACAATGCTTAGTAATGTGGTTAGTTAACCCACATATCACAACGGAGAGGAGCTTTGAGATCTCCCCTTACCTTGTCTTCCTCCTGTGCCTCTTCCTCTTGAGCCTCTACCTCTACCTAGAAACTTTTATTGAGAGGTGCTACCTTCATCATCAAACTTTTTACTATTGCCATCTTTATTTTTATTCTTATCTGTATATAGGGACCAAGATTGATTAAGTTTTTAGTTGTCTCCATTCTTCATAAGCTTTGCCTCATGTGTGAGCAGATGTCTATGAGAATGTTGAAATCAGGAACTTGCATCCATATAAAGGTCCATGGCTCTGGTAAAAGCTTCCTGTTTTTCATCTGCCTTTATTCCATTGATCACTTGCCTTACTATCTGCCCTTCATCAATAAGTTCTCCAATGCTCCCAAGCTGATCTACTAGTCCTTCATCTTGGTGAAAAAATTACTAACAGTTTTCTTGGGCATCTTCTTGAGTGTGGTGAACTCCATCCATAGTTGGTTCTTCCTTAGTTTGGTACTTGATGAATAGAATGCTTCAAGGGAATTCCATGTTTGTTGTGAAGTCTTACACATCATGATGTGTGGAAGTAAAAAATCAGAGATTTACTTAAGAATGTATGACCTAGCTAGAGCATCCTTTGACCACTATGTAGTTAACCTCTCTTGTTCATCTTGATTTGGTTGTCCTTTTCCTTGAGGACTAGCATCATCTCATCTCCGGATATGTAACCATAGAGGTTTCTCCCTTGAAGATAAGCTTCCATTATGTGACCAAGCTGAGTAATTACCTCGATCCAATTTGTCTATGGATGAAGGAAATCTATCTTCTTTGTTTATTTGTTGTTGCTCTAATACCACTATGAGGAGATGGATGAGTATGCTCCAGAGATGAGTTGGTGTTGCACAAAACCTACTCTACACCTACCAAGTTAGCTCTATGGATGCTTACTAGACTTCTTTGGCTTCACATAGGTACTTTGCAACATCATTCCCAGAAGTTTGTACTAAGACAGATAAATTGCATATACAAGGATTGTGAAGAAACCTTTTATTTTGGGAATGGAAGCGCTCAATGTTTTTCTTAGAGCTCACAACTTGGTATGAATTGATGAGAGAGCTTTTGCACACATCTAATTGAAGTTTATAGATAACTAACGAAATTTAGTTCATGGATTGAGAGACAATATGCACTAAGAAGTGAGTTTAGAAACTCAAGGGGGTCATCTTGATATTTTAGGAACAAGATGATGTGCAAACACAGTCAACTTCCTCACTTCATATGTCGAGATTGGCTGAACCAAAATTAATGAAATTTTCCATATAGATAATAGGCAGTTTCCTCTAACTATACCAAGTTAAAGTGCCTAAAATGATTGCGTACACACAGAGGAATCACTTCTACAAAATCACTAAAATAATGAAGATGCAATAGAGAACTGTAGAGAGGGATGTTCTTGACGAAATGTATCAAAATGTATATGATAATGAAAAATGATAGAAGGGAAGTGTAGTGGACTACTCATACTCTGAGAGTGTGTGCTCTATGATGTAGCTAACACACTCTCGGAAATGGCACACTTGCCCTGCGACTAATTGACATCTATTTATACTCATCACTTGAGTTTGAATTTTGAATTTCCCTCACTTACAAGTGTTCCTACACTTTAGGGATGATTGGTTCCTACAAATGATTCCTAGGTTCAGCTCCCTAAATTCATGAGATTTTGTTCTATTTTTAATTTTACATTTATCCAAAGAAACTATGCTAAGGATGACTAGCATAGGTTCACATATAGTTCCTTCTTGTGAAGAGATAAAATGGATAGTCTCATGCCTTTAGCAAAGCACTTAGACGCTAAATGTACCAGCAATATTGTACTTTTTCCTGCTCTCATAGTGCTTCAATTGCATCCAATTGTTATGCAAGGGCTATCTCTAGTCTTTGTGATGAGAATGATCCTATTTCGTTTGATCATGCACATAATTCAGAAAATTGGATGGTTGGTATGCAATTAGAATATGATGCTATTATGAAGAATGGTACATGTTCTTTATGTGATTTTCCTCCAAGCCCAAAGCCATTGAAAACAAATGGTTATACAAGCCGAAACATAAGCTTGATAAAATAGTTGATAGGTGTAAGGCTAGGCTTGTTTCCAAAGGTCTTTCTCAAGAGAGAGGCATTGATTTAGATGAGACATTTGCTCCCACATGCTGAGTGACCATTGTTCATAGAATTTGTGCACTTGTATCTCATCATGTGTGGAATGTATATTAGTTGGACATTTAAATTTTATTTTTGAATGGTGATTTACATGAAAAATTGTATGTATTTCAGCCCCAGGATTTTGTGCATAAAGGGCATTAAAACAAAGTGTGTAGGTTGAAGAAGCCACTATATAGTTTGACACAATCACCAAGTGCATGGTATCTGATTATTGTTGTATATGTTGATAATACACTACTCATTGATACTAATGACAAGCATATTGTTGAATTTAAGGTTGATTTGCATGCCTCCTTTGAGATCTCATATTCGCAGCATTTGCATCATTATTGAGCATTAGTTTATGCAAGTTGATGGGGGAATAGCTTTCTATAAAAAAAATACATTCACACATTATTGTAGCATTTTCATTTTGATAATTGCAAACTTATTGCTAATGTCGTGGAAAGATTCTTGAATTTGAGTCTTCATGATGCTAGAGATGCATCTGATGTTGCTTCTCTTGATTTAGTAATGCATAAGTCGCCATACTATCCAATTTGCTATCTCTCAAATGAGAAAGTTTATGAATTTTAGTGTCAAGCATTGGCCGACAGTCAAATGCATCTTTCACTACTTGAGTGGTAACTAGTCACCTTGATTATCTTATCCCAAGGGAGTATCATTAGCACCATATTTACATGCTTATTTTGACTCCAATTGGGCTATTTTCTATGACACGCATGTGTCCACTAGTGGTTTTACTTCATTCTTGGTAGTTCATGCATATCTTAGTTGAACAAAATGTGGCCTACTATGGCCACTTCTAGTTGTGAAGCTCATTATAGGGTTGCTTTCATAGCGACCATTGAGTGTGTGTAGCTCATATGCCTTTTGGCTAATTTGGGTGTTGCTCAGTATTTTGCCACCACCACCTTCATTGACAGTCAAAGCATATTGGTGATTGCAAGGAATCTTGTGTTCCATGCCCATATAAAGCACATTTAGGTGTGCTATCATAGTATCACAAACAGGCTCTCTATTGCAGACATCATTTAGGTTTATGTTCCCACACAAGATAATGTTGTATACCTTTTCCCAAAGGCTCTACATAGATAGAAGTTTGACACATTTCACAAAGATTTGGGCTTACTTCCTTTTTTGGATAGGCTTCTTTCCACATAGCTTGCTGCTTCCATATACATGAGTGCGAGCTCCTTGTTCATCCCATGACTCCCATGGGGGGGATTTGTTGATATATTCTGTTAGTAATGTGCGCAATCACACGTAGGACCATTGGGGCACTTTTTTGTATTGTGTTGTTCTCCAAGATTATTTTTCTTCCTTGTTTGTTTGTGTGCTTCTATAGACCTCCATCTCCAACAAGGGAGAATATTTCTCTAATTATTTTTCTGTTTTTTTATGGGAATCAAGGCATCATGAGACAATTAATATGCAAGTACACACCCAAATAAAATAGGATAGCAAAGAGAAAGAATAGATGCATTGCAGAGATTACTAGGGAAATGCTTAATGAGATGACTGTACCTAACATATTATAGAGTGATGCAAAAAATACCACCTTATACCTTATGAATAGGGCATATTCCTTATGGATCCATGGATTGAGAATATATTAAGCTTATTACAGTAAGAAACATTATCTTTCCTACTTGAAAATATTTGTGCATACTTGTTATGTACATGTGCTAGGCAAATTGAAACACATCTACAACCAAAGGCATAGAAATGTATATTTTTAGGATATTCAAATGATCATAAAGGTTATAGGTGCTTTAACCCAGACACAAAGGACTTGCGGATATCAACGGATGTACCATTTGATGAGCTACTCACTTGGAATAAGAAATATGATTGTAATAAAGAAGAAAGACGTGGAGATGATCAAGGACAAATTGACATAGAAGTAAGTGGCCCAAGGAGTTCCATCAATGAAGATGATTCAAGCATGAAATCACCATGAAGCACAATCAATCAAAAAGGGCAAAGCAACATTGATAGAGTTGGATGAAGATGGTAATGAAGTTGAAGATGATGAAAGGCACATGATGGAGAAAGGAGAAACATCAAAGAAAGACATCAAATCCCCAAGACAAAGGAGGTTTATTCCTTCAAAAGGTAAAGAAAGGAAGTCTTCTATGGTTAAGTATCCCCCTAAAATGTTTACTTGTGATTCTTACACGGGAACTCATCACAAATATGAATAAAGTAGTTGAAGATCATGAGTCCAAGTTATGAAGATGCAAGCATGTAAACTCAATGGAAAGAGGCAAGGCAAGAAGAGCTTGCTACACTTGAGGAGAATCAAACATGGCCTCTAGTGCCCAAGTAGGAGTACGTGAAGGTTTGTGGACAAGGGTACGCATAGTCCAAGGCCTATGCACTTGCAAGAAATAAGAAGAATGTAAAGATATCTCAAGGCTACTATAAATGAAGGATTATTCTACTCATTTGTTGATAATATGTAGGTCGAATCTTACTCTAGTGTAGATTCAACATGTTCAAAGTAAGAAAGAATGAGTACAAGTGGTTACCTAGTCATGCTAGTTAGCAAGGTCATCTCATGGATCTCAAACAAGTAGCCACAATGGTATTATCAACATTCTACTTCACAGTCAAAGTAAATGGTCAAACAGTTACCTGCACCATCTATTTCACAGTTGAAGTAGATGGTGCAGGTAACTCTTTAACATGCCCATCAACATTCTGCCCTTTACCTTTAGCATTCTTTAATGCATAACAATCTTTCTTCATATGTCCTTTCTTATGACAATAATGGATATCCCTCTTCCTTGATTTACTTCTACTCTTATTTCATTGACCATTATTTTCCTTGTTCTTGCTCCGGCCATGTTGCTGATTCTTTCCTTGCTAAGAATCACGAACGTTATATGCATCTCCACTCTGAGTGCCAACCATAGATTTTCTACAAATCTCCTCACTCAAGAGTACTCCACATATGTCATCATAGAAGAGTTTACCACCAGGTGCACTATTGCTAATAGCTGTGCAAAACGTATCCTTTGATGATGGCAAGGTGCATAACAACACTACTACTTTCATTTCATTATCGACGTCCATTTTCTGAGCCTGTAACTGGGAGAATATAGCATCAAACTCAATCGGATGAGAAACAACACTATCTGTGTCCTTCATACGAAGGTCATATAATTTTCTCGTTAGATACACTATGTACCTAAGTCACGAGGTCTTAGGGACTTGTGCCAAAGAGACTAAATCTCATTTGCCACACAAGTACATATAACGGTGGATTGGCACACGCTTAATTATCAATCTGAAGAACTTTATGAACCAAGTGTATGAGGACGTGTGCACACGTGATGGAAAGTTAAGTGGTTCAGCTAAAATGCAAGAGAAAAGACTAAACTACCTCTCCAACTCACTTAATCTCTGAAAGTGTCTGCCACGATACCACTTACAGTAGTAAACACAATTCGAATGTTTCTCTCAGCTCTGAACCCAAATATGGGCAATAGTGGGTTCATTTCGAAGATCTCGATGAGACACCTCTATTCTTGGTATTTTCAATCAAATATGACAACCGCTCTTCAAGTTATGGCCAAAATAGTGAATGGCGGGAAACACCTTCACTCACTCCACAACTCATACTTGCTCACACACACACTACAATAGTTCAAAAGCGATGGGGAGGGGTAGAAAACAGTCCGACACACACATTCCAAGCTTCACACACATACAAAAGATCATAGAGAAGATGAAAATCTACAGGAAAGAAGCAAATTCGAAATTTTTGAGCTCTCCTTCTTCACAATGGCAAAAAGTGTTTACAAAGAGTCACCAGGTGACTTATATACATGTGCCCTAAAATGGTCCTTTCGCACAAGTGACCGGCACTTTATTGGCTAATCTCTAATTTCCTACTATTTTACAAGAAATATGTTACAAAGAGTTGGGTTTATGCATCTAGAGGACTCCTCTAGTGCATTTACATAACTTTGAGGGAATTTCCTACGATTTTGAAGAAGAAAATTATGCCTGTAATTTGAAAATTTTGGGGCTCCTCTTTTGTGCCTCTTTTTTCTGCAATACTCTCCACCTCTTTGTGTGTATCGTCCCTTGATAGGCTTTGGTTCTTGTTCGCAGCTTGTCCATGGCTCTTGAATACATGCACCGAGTGGTTGAAGAAGCAGTAAGGACTTTAAGGCAGTTTGTTACTTTATCCAAGATTAGTCCTTTGCTTCTATAATCCCCTTGGTATTCCATACATTCATAAATTAGGGTTGCTACATTAAATCAGGTTGCCACGCATGCCATCAGTGGCTAAGAGTTTGATGTTCTTAGTCACCCTCTTCAACTTTTTAGCCTCTGCCTCTTTCTAGCTTTTGGTCTTCTGATATGTCTTTGTCTTCACACATCTCACCTGTTGTATTGCTTGGAGCGTGTTTACTTTCTTCCACCGCACACCTTAATTTGCTGACCTCTAATCTCTTTTAAGTCAGCATTACGGTTTAAAGGTCCTATTTTCAATCTTCTTTGTCATCCTCTAGGACTTGATTCATTTCTTTCCATTGCACGCATCCAGTGGATGAGGAGGCAGCTAGGACCTTCAAACAATTGGTTATCTTATCCGATGAAGAATCCTTCTTGTGCTGTCTCTCTTTCCTGCTTGTTTCGCTTCATCGCCTGCTCCTGGTGGATGAGGAAGCTATGTGCAACCTCCCACGAAATGTCCTAGTTGTTATCTTTCTTTAATTCCATTCCTCAAGACTTGGTTCTTTGGTGTTGTTGCTTGATGTGTGTCCCTGCGGGGCTTTGGGCAGAGAGTTGTTCTTCTTCTTCATAAACTTTGTTATTTACTAAGCAGTTTTACTCTTTGGTCTTCTTCTTCTTCTCTTTTTGCTTGATTCCCCTTCCACATGTCCCTCCTCTTGAACTTTGTCGTCCCTGACAGGCTTTTGTGGCGACGTGAGTATGTTTGGATGACTTTTTGCTCTGCTAAGCATATTGGCATGACATAGCATGAACTCTTTCCAGTGGTTGGACTTTACCCTGTCATCTCGTGCCTATCTGTGATCTGCAAAGAAACTTAACTCATAGGCCACCAGTCTTGCATTAAGGTTTGAAGACATTTTTGCAAAAATTTCTGAGTCCAATTCAAAAAATCCTGTGAAAAATGCCTCTTCAAAAGTCTGCATGTAAGTACTTGGCAAAAACATTAGCCTTGAGTATATAACCATGAGCGTTCATCGGCTGGGTATAGTTGATAGATAAAAAATGAGGGCATCTGATCCCTGATTAATGCCGATGAAGTTCAAAAATGTATATTGGACATGCTGAAACACCTTGATGACAATAAGTAACATACTCAAAATTTTATTAGTCATCTTGACTGCTAAATCTACTACAATTGCATATCTCGCAATCCAAAATTCTATGGATTTAACCATGTACTCTTCTGTTGGTAGATAGTTATGAGGTGGACTCGGAAGTAATGGATAGTTGAGCCATTGATTATTTATGCTTCCTTGGTGCAGTCCTTCCCAAGATTGCGTCCAGGAGTGTCTTCTGGGTATCGGGCAAAAAGATGGATTTACCTGGAGTATATATGGTGATGATTTCCATTGTACCTGTAGTGTAGGGTTCTTCTCCAAAATTTTTCTCCTCCATATAGGATCCACTTTGTCAAATTCCTATTGTGTGTAGGTGAATGTTTGTATGCTAAACTGGTGTCCCCTCTGTTACCTTCTGTGCTAGTTGATCTTGCAATTGTTTTATTAATTCGTCCTTTTCTTTCATTGCTACGGTTGCTCTTGTAACTTCTTCTTTATTCTTGAGGAGCTCTTCTCCTATTTCCGCAAGTTGGTTCGCATCTTCCTTGCATTTTTCAAAAAACCGATTCTTTGCCATTTTCCACTTCTTCCTAAGTGCATTAGTGTCGTCCATATACCTTTTCTCCCATTCTGCTATGATGGCCTACTCTTTCTTCTGCTGATCTTCATACCTTGCTATCCTTTCTTCCTATGTTCGCGTGTCATTTTCTGTCACTTCAGGAGTTTTTATTGGTTGATTGCATAGAAGGGCTGTCATAAGCTCCTTGTTCCTGTTACGGAGGTTATCTGCTTTGTCCATATATACTTTAATTTGTGATTCAAGGATTTTTCTCCGAGCATTCATTTGTGTTTTGTCTTCTTTGCTAGCTTCATATTTGCTCTGCAGTTCTTTCAGCTATTCCTTTAGCCTCTGATTTTCTGTTTCTAGTGTGTTGCATTGATGCTTGGCTTCTTGGGCTTATGCCTCTTTCTCTACTATTCGCTTTTGTGCTTGAATTAATTTGGCAGATAGATTCTCTCCTAACTCCTAAAATTGATTCTTTTCCCTTATTGCTTTATCATAGTCAACATCAACCTCAAGCATTAGTTGTTGAGTGTCCATGGCAGTCTCTATCATCTGTTGTACTACTGGCTTGAGTTGAGCGATGTCCACATTTAACCGTGTTTTTGGGATGCTTGGAGCTTCCCCAGTTCGTACATCCTTTCCGTGCTCCACATGTATGGTCTCGTTATGTGGTTGCCTTATCTGGAGTTGTACCTCCTTGTAGCTCAAGCGTGAGCACCACCTCCTTCACTTGTCAATCCGCGGAGACGTGAGGACCCGTATGAAGACCACGAGCAAGTGAAGGCACAAGTGCGTGAGTGAAAGCACACAAACATGCACACACATACACACACACGTGCACAAGGTAAGATCAAAGAGAGGAACAATGGAAAGCTTTGATTGCAAAAGAGTTCTCTTACAAAAGCTCTATTCTCTAACAAGCTAACCTAAAAAATGAGCTCTCTAGCTCTTTTTATAGTTTTTTGAGTAGTTTTGGCCCTGTCCAGACCTAGTGTCCGGCCTAGTTAAAAATTAGGTTCCAGGGCTTATTTGAGGGCTCAAACGAAGTCTAAAAATTATGAAAATTGGTATGATGGTACTTCTAATACTCCTCAAGCTTGAGGACTCCTCGGCTTGAACAAAATGGAGTTATAAAAATAGAAAATAGTATTTACAATGGTTTTTAGTGATGAAAATCACTATTTTTGTAGGGAAATCTTCTGAAAATTTGACATACACTTCTTGGAGCTCCCTACTTGCTCCTTCTTCTTGTGTGTCCACCTCTTTGATGTGCTCCTGTGCTTTGTCCCTGACCTTCAGCTTCAACACTCCCCCCCCTCTCGAGTCTGTCGTCCCTGACAGATCCTTGTTGTAATGGTTGTTCCATGTAGTGCTTTGGGAGGTAGTGTCTGTTTGGTAGGAACAAGATCCATCTACCTTCCAAATGTGGCAGGGTTGGTTGTACGATTCTTCATTTGTCACTAAAAGCCTTTGGAAGTTGTTGTCCCTTGGTATGCGCTCCTTCCTTGGATTCCAGCATGATTGTGTCATGGTGGGCCTCCATTGATGTCCTCCACATCTTTCAAAGATGATATTCCTATGTAGCTCATGCCTCGTACTTGTAACCCATAATGAGTGATGGGTAAGTGTGTTCCTGCATGGGTTGAATAAAATATGTGCGTTGTGCACGGCCTTGTAATGTAGCCCTATGCATGCTTACTTGGAAAACTGCATTAGAGGAAGGATGGTGCAAAAATTGGGGTCTTGAGCTAAGTGCTCAAGGGTATGCTGACAAAGAGGTTTCCTAATCTATCATGGTTATGGTGCTGCCAAAGTGAAGATACTTACCATGGTGAAGGGCCGATTGATGTGTATCTCTACGTGTTGTACACCCGGCATTTGTGATGGAACATTATGGATGAATGTCCATGTTGAGGGGCCACTGATGAAAATTCCTTTGAGTGCCTTGTCTGTTTCCTCTTTTCAAAGCAACATGTGCCAAATACTGAGAATTGAATTTCTTTATATTTCTTGACAAACAACATTGGGTAACTACACCAAGCTTAGTTTCACATATTCTCTTTAGCTCACCATAAGCATGAGTCTTCTCACCCAGTATACATACAAGGATTTGCAGTGTACCCGAACTACCTCTTGCAGATATCTCTTTGGATGCTCTCGTACATACAGTAGTGAAGCATCGCTCAAGTTGTGGAACTTCAAGCTCTTCCCTTCTAGCACGGTAAGGGGAAACAATAGTTGTGGATGCCATGTTCATGCAAAGTCCTTGACATCTACCACATAAGGCAGCAATTATATCATCTGCTAGCCGAGACACACTTCTATCCAAACTGATAAACGCCTAGTAATCAACCGCTCCACCTTCAACTAAGCATGAATCAGTCATGTTTCATGAGCCAAACCTGGGAACCAGTTCTTTCTCTCTCTCTCTCCCCCTTTTTCTTTTTCTTTTTTTTTTTTTGGAACAATGTCACCAAACAAGAAGACAGATGTTAGTATCAGAAAAAAATGATTGACATATGTCAATGTGCTCTTGTGCATGGGACTTCCAAATGTGTCTATGCACGGTCGTGTAATGTGGTCCTATATTAATGCATACTTTGGAAATGCATAACCTGAATGGTGCAAAAGATAGGGTTGTGCAAGAAGCACATGGTTGTCGCTTGTTGAGGCCTTCGATGTTACTTGTAGATGTTGACGCCGGCTTTGGTGGAGGTATCCATTGGATCTTGAAATGATGTAATCCTCCTTGTTGGGGTCCATCTTAGAACAGCATTCGGCACTGTAGAGATCACTTCAGGCATCTTCATCTTTGGATGGTTTCTTAAATTTTGTATCCCACGTGGTTGGTTCCTTGGTTTTGTGGGGGCTACTAGTGCTTTTGGCTTCCAAACCCATACCCTTGTGGCTGGTTTTCTAACCCTTGTTGAAGAGGCGAGCTGATCTGGTTTTAGTCTTGGTGTTTGGTTCTGACCCTTGCTCTGCCTTGGCTTCTTTGTTGCGACTTTTCTCATGTGGGAGAGCATAGATTGTTGTGTATGTAAGAGCTTCTTGGGTACCCATATTTGCAATTGTCCTTGTTGAGTTGCAGCTAATTTCTTAGGCATCGAAACTTGTCGGATACCTCGTGGTTGAGTTTGTCCTAGCTTCTTAAGTCATCTTCTGGCCTAGTGGGGGTCCCTGGAGGGGAATTGTGGGGTTATGGCCGGTGGTTGCTCTCCTTTTCGTACCCAGATCTGCTTCATGCCCGACACTACTTTCCTTTGGAAATCCCATTGTCTAGTTGATATAGCAGTTGTCCTGTTCCGTTGTGCTTGCCTTGTTGGTAGAATTGTAGTGGGGGCATGAGTCCTTGCACCAGAGGAGGATTTCGCTTGTCTTTGAGCCTGTTCTTCCATGATTGAGTTCTCCTGCAACATAGAGCTTTTGACGCATACACCATCTCTTTTGCTAAGATTATTCCTAGGAGAACTACAAGATGTGACATCTGGATTTGTGAGCATGCCATTTTCTAGTTCTAATGTAAAGCATTGTCCCTGGACCCAAACTTGAAGAAGTTGACTTCTTACGTTCAAGTTGACTGCATTGTCATAAATCCAATCTTGTCCTAAGACAAGTGGTTCTGTAAGGTTCTCATCTTGACACACTAGCACTTTGACTTTCATTGGAACATCTTGAAGGTAGATGGGAAGTTCCACCTCGCCCAAACAAGGGGTTTCCACACCTCCCAATCCTATGAGATAAGCTTCTATGGGATTGATGTTCAACTTCAAGTTTTGGCAGTAGGATAGTCTAACTGCACTACTTGCTGCACCTGAGTCAATCAATGCTTTCACAGTCCTTGCACCCTTTCCTTGTCCTACCTCTATGGTCACAAAGGGACGTCGGTCAATGACTTGAGAAGTACTTATGCCCGATTTTTGGCACATATCCATGTGATATTTTGGGGCTTTTGAGTTGACATCTAGGCCTAGTCGCCTTAACTTATTTCACCATATGCGCTCTCTAGCCTCTGCTTGTGCTTCTTCTCTCACCCTTAACTCCTCTTCTTTTCGCTTCTTAGCAGTGTTGAGTCTCGTAAGCATATCCTCTGTAAGAGGTTCTTGGTATAACTTGACTCTACATCCACTAATATAGTTGGGCAAGATATCACCTTCTAAAGTAGCCAATTGAACTGCACCGCAAGTGGAAATTCTGTTAATGATCATGGGTTCGTATCCTCTTTTTTCCAACTTACGGGCATGTTGCTTTAGTGTGTAAACCAACACTAGATCTCCCTCTTTCAGTCCCTTATCCTTGATGTGTGCATCAAAGTATGCCTTTTGCCTTTTCTTTGCAGCATAGATACCTGCTGCCGCTCGTAGCCTCATCTCACCTAAGCGTTCTAGGTCAAAGATCCTAGCGGACAATTCATGTCCATTCTACTCATGCGCTTGTGCTACTTTTAAAGCTGGGATTAAGAAATCTAATGGTAGCACAACATTCTGTCCAAAGACCATCTGAAATGGGGTGGCATTGAGTACCGTTTTGTAGGCAACTCGGTAAGCCCAAACAACATGATGAAGCTGTTTGTCCCAATCAGAGCGTTTATTATTCACTAATTTTGTCAATACATTACATAGGATCTTATTCGTGCTCTCGGCTTGTCCGTTAGCTTGTGGATGATAGGGGGAAGACTTCTTATGTATCACCAAGAATTATTGGAGAAGATTTTCAATGACTTCATTCAAGAAGTGTGTACCCCTATCACTTACTAACTCTATCGGTAGTCCATATCTAGTGAACACATTCTCGAATAAGAACTTAGCCGTTGTCTGAGCATCATTCTTTGTGGTGGCTTTGACTTCTACCCACTTTGTAAGGTAATCTGTGGCTACAATAATGTACTTTGCATGGGAGTTTCTAGCTGGGGGGTTAATAGGACCTACAAAGTCTATACCCAACTTTGAAAATGCACAACCTCCCATCATTGGCCTCAAAGGCATCTCATCTTTTCTAAGTGGATATTGTGCATGTTGGCATGTGTCACATTTCTTCACATAGGTATGTGCATCCATATGGAGAGTGGTCCACCAAAGTCCTGAGAATAGAATGGTCTTGATCACTCGGTCAGGACCAAAATGTCCACCTGCAACACCACTGTGTGCAGTCTCTAAGACCTTTAAATAGTCTGATTCATGAACGCACAATCTTAAGTAACCATCTTTGCCTCTTCGGTATAGGTTGTCTCGTACTAAGGCATAGCCTTGAGCCTCTTGCTCCATGCTTCATCTTCTTGCTAGGCTAGCCTCTTTGGGTAATCTTCCCGACCTCATAAACTCTACCAATGGAGTACTCCAATCTGGAATTAATGACACTTGATAAAGGGTTGCATGCTCCACTGGGGGTTTTTCCTGGCATACAAGACAATTCTTAATCCACTCATGAATTTCTTTGTCCATGCTAGGCCAATACACTCCTAAATTATTTAGATTCTGCAATGTTCGTTGTTTAGAATAGTGATTTCCTAGAAATCCTTCATGGGCTTGTTGCAACCAGCTAGTATGTTCATCATCCTCGACACAACAAGCGAGTACACCCTCCGTATCTTGTTTGTACATGCTTCTTGCCAATATGTGATATTTTTGTGATTTTACAATTTCTTGTTGTGAGGTTTTCACATTCTTATTTGCGGGTCCGAAGGTGAGGACTTGTACCAACTTATTTGCCCATTTGGGAACAACTTCCAAATTGAACAGATAAGCATCGGGTAATTCATCAGACACTCCTTGCGGTGACTCTCTTGAAGTGATGCGAGAAAGGTGATCTGCCCGAAGGTGGGTTCTACCTTTCCTGAAAACAACTTCAAAGTCATATTCCATTAGTAAGAAGAACCATCTTACTAAGCGTCCAGTATTGCAAGGTTTATTGACCAAATATAACAAAGCTTGATGATCAGTAAAAAACTTGAACTTGTTGGCCAATAAATAGTGTCTAAACTTCTTCACAGCATATACCATGCCTAAGCCCTCTCGCTCAGTTGTGGTATAGTTTCATTCAGCTGCAGTGAGCTGTCTACTAGCATATGCTATGGGCAAATCTAAGTTTCCTTCACTTGTGGGTTGTGCTAGCACACATCCTATGGCGTGATTGGATGCATCCACATGGACATGGAATGGTTTATTCCAATCAGGAGTGGTCAGTATTGGTGCAGTGCACAAACGTTTCTTCAGTTCATTGAAAGAATTCTCGCATTCATCGTTCCACTCAAAATTAGACAACAAGGCATAAAGGGGTCTAGCTATGATCGTGTACATGTGGATAAATCTACAGTAATATCCTCAATGGCCCATAAAGGCTTGTACCTCCTTAACATTCCTTGGCCTTGGCAGCTCCGCTATGGCTCGTACCTTATCTTCATCTGTTGAGATTCCATTCTTAGAAACAATATGACCTAAGATTTTACCTTGACGCACCATGAACACACACTTTTCTGGGTTCAGACACACTCGATATTCTCTACACTTGTTGAAGATTTGTCTGAGCTCAGGGATGTGAAATCTTCTTTCTTGGGAATGAGCACATAAATCATCCACATACACTTCTAAGCTCTTTCGCAAGAACTGTTTGAAGACATGACACATGAGCCTTTGGAATGTTGCAGGTGCATTGCTGAGCCCAAATGGCATCACATGAAATGCAAAGATTCCCCACTCTGTGGCAAAAGCTGTTTTGTGTTGATCTTCTGGGGCAATGGCTACTTGATTCTAACCTGAAAATCCATCAAGAAAGCTATAAACTTCCTTGCCTGCAACACACTCCAATAGGTGTTCTATGATTGGAAGCCGATAACTATCTCTGATCGTAGCGGCATTAACTTTTTTAAGGTTGATACACACTCGCAACTTCCCGTTCTTCTTGGGCACCACTATGATGGGGGACACCCATTCAGTATGCTCAATCTCATAGATGAATCCAGCTTCAATCAGCCTATCAATTTCTTCTTTTATTTTGGCTGCATATGTATCATTATATGTGTAGGGCTTCTGTTTGATGGGCTTGGCATCAGTAGTCATGGGGATAGTATGAGAGCAAATTCTTGGATCTACCCCTTTCAAGTCTCTATAGTGCCATGCAAACACATCCTTATATTCCCTTAATAGAGCTACGAGCTCCATTTCTTCTCTTGTACTTAGGTCATCTCCTATATATGTACATCTCTCTTCGTTCTCTTCGATGGTCACTACAATCTTCTTGGTCTTTTCTTTATTATCATATGATTCTCCTATGATGGCCTCTCTCTTAGGCATTCATACCAAAATTTTGTGATCGTCAACTTCATATTTCTTGAAGTTTTCTGGTACTTCAAACAATGAATTCTCCTCTTCTTGTTTCACTGCTTTTCTTTTCTTTTTCTTTTGACTGCTCACACTTCCATCCTTTGAATTACCGTTTTAATACTTGTGAGAGGTTCTTCTTCTTTTTGGGTGAACACTTCTATATCTTCTAGATAGTGGTGCTCTGAGTTAAAGCAACTATCCATCACAATGGACTCTATATCATCGTCATTCTCTTCTTCTTCTAAGACATCACTAGGGTCACATTCTTCTAGCAAGGGCTGACACATGAACACTGAAATATCATAACCCTCCTCATCACAATGTGGTGTCCATTGTTCTTCATTGACAACAATGTCCATGGTGGCTAAGATTTCTGGCCAACCATGAGGCTCAAATTCCTCATCTGGAAAGATCATCGCTGTGTAGGCTGGGTCTCTAACTGGTCTATCTCCTGTCGAAGTTCCTTCTTCTCTTGCCTTTAAGCGTTTTTCCTCTTCCTCTACGACCTTGCACATCCACAAATGAGTATCTTCATGCAGCCATGATGGATCAGGTGAACTTTCAGAATGCACAGAGATGGAATCGTCTTTCGCTTTGTGGATAGTATTCCACTATAGGGGTGGTACATCTCTGAAGGAGTAATCCTTCAAATTGACCTTGGTGGTGACCCCTAAGTGTTGTAAGTACAAGGAGTTGGTTCCCCAATCCTGTACTATTTGCAATTGTCGTAGGAAGGGTCTTCCTAGCATCATCTCATAAACATTATTTTTCTCAAAGTCACATATAGCAAATGTGTGCTCAAACTGTACACCACAAGTGGTTAGAGTTATCCCTTCGAGCAATCCTAGAGGTCTTTCAAAATGACCATCGGCCATTTGAAGCTTCATTCTAGTTGGTCTTAATGTGGGTTTGCCCCATTGCTTCCACAAGGAGGTGCTTGCAATGGCAACACCAACACCTGAATCTATGATTGCTTTGGTTGTGTAACCTTGGGTCTATTTTTGTTTTTGCGTCTTTCAAGCTTTCTTCTATTTCCGATAACTTTTTATTCCACTTGCGATTAGCCTTATCTCTGGTATCTTTCCATGTTCTTGTTTTCCTCTTACTAGGTTCTCCCGATTCACTCGACTCCGATTGCTCTACTGGTTTATCCAATTTTAAGGCTTGTGTTCTAGTGACGGCTTGTATAGAAGCCACATTACTGCAACTTGAACTTGAATCCGCCACTAAGCCTACCACATTAATGGGTGTAATCTTGGGCGCACTAGAGGGGTTTCTTGGACAATCTCTGGGGAGATGGTCTTTGTCACTATCAGGAAAAAAAGCCTATATTGTGATAGCCTGTCCTTGACTCGGAGATGGTGGGTGGGGACAATCACGAAGGAAATGGTCTCCCTGACATCTGAAACATGGTCCTCTAGGGGCTTGTGGTCTTGCTTGTCTCAATTGGGGCCTAGTGTTAGCATTTGTGTACATGACATTGGAGTATTCAGGCTCCCAATTTTGTTCCATAGGTTGTGCCTCATATTGATACGGGTAAATCTCACTATGTTTAGGTGACTCTGTGTAATAAGCATGTGGACTACCTTCATGGGAGTAGTCTGAACTATGAGCATGAGAGTCATTCTCTGAGATCAGTGGGGTCACTGGCACCAATGCTCTATTAAGGTTCTCTTCTGCCACTGCATACTTAACTGGAATTATATTGGCAAGAGCTGGTGGTTGGTTTCCCAAGACTGGTTGTGGCCTATATGGTGCCTGATATTGCTGTTGTGGTCTATAATATGGCTGTTGGTATTGGTTCTGATACCTACCTTGTGGGTAAGGTTGTTGATAATTTTGTCTAACAGCCTGTCTATTGTAGGGACAATCTTGAGCCGTGTGGTTCGTGTACTTCCTTTCAATAGTGCAGTATCGGGTATTCCTTTCTCTCATGTTCTGGTTGTGCATTGGGCATACATTAGCCATGTGGTCGCCTCTGTAAGTATAACACTGATTCAATGGAGTGACTCTCTGTGTTTGTCTATTTTGGACTCCCAGCTTCTTGGCAACTTGCTCAGCTATCTCCTCTATTTTTGTGGAGATTTTTGAAGTATGACTAGTAGAACTATCTGAATCCTTATAGAGTTTGGACAATCCTAACTCCTCACCCAAGTTATCTTCTATGTCAATGCACGTCCACACACACTCTTCTATGGATCTAGGCTCTTTCAAGTACACATATGATCTTAACTTTGTGCTCAGTAAGCCATCTAAGAACAAAGCCACTTGTTTGGCTGGTGTGGGTAGCTCTGGAGCAGGGCATCTTTCTAGGTACTGTCTAAACCTTCTACCTACTAGTCGCACTGTTTCTTGGGGTGTCTGCTTGAAGCTGTGGATCAAAGATGAAATGTTATGCGTGATACCACTCTTGGAAAATTCTACAATGAATTCGTCTAGCAGCTGACCTATGTCACGATAGTTGCGACTACTCAGTGGTTGAAACCAAGCTAAGGCAGTGCCCTTAAGAGTCAAACCAAATGCCTCGTAGTGGGTGAACAAATCCTCAACCTGTTCAGCTCTTAACACTTGTTTGAACTCGGCCACATGATCATAAGGATCTTCTGTCCCGTAAAAATAATTCTTCATTGCCTTGATCACTTGAGTGGGTCTAAGGGTTCTTGGGTGCTCTCGGGGTCTAGGCAATGGAAACTCCCGTTCATCTCTTTGTTGCCTATTTGCTTGATGTCTCTCTCTTTTAGGTCTTTCATTTTCAAATCCTAATCTATTTTTGCCCACAGTGTGTGCAAAACTTACCTCAGGTCTCTCTCTATTTCTTTCTCTCTAGGCTTCATGAGCTTGGGATGATCCTACTCCTTGGAGGCCATGGGAAACATTGGATCTTGATGGAGGGAAAATCAATTCACTCTTCCAAGTATATGCATGTCTATCATGTTCTGTTACCAAGAACACTTTCTCTGATGTGTTATCCAAGTAGACAACTTTTCCTGGTATCTCTGGGTCCTTGAACTCATAGATGATGACTATGCCCAATTGGCTAGGTTGATCTGGCTTGAATCTCCAAAAGGCTTCCTCTGTTTCTCTATTCAAGAATAGTTCTATGCTTTTGTTATCTTGAGGAATCCAATCTGGAGTGATCACTCTGGTCAAAACTGACTTGCCTCTAGGAGTCTGGGGTCCTTGTCCTACATTTCCTTGTTCTAGGTCTCCTATCTCATTCTCAGGAATGATATTTCCAAACTCATCAGTCCTATCTGGTAGGTTGGTGACCACATACATGGTTCCTTCCTTATCAATGTATGAACCCTCTTCAAACTTGACCACTAGGTGTTCAAGTCCAAAGGGTTGATCTGGATTTTTGAGTTGGACCACTGATCGCCTCAAGTCATCCTCATAGATGCGAGCACCTAATCGGTTGGTCCGAATATATTCCACTTGTGTCTTATAGGGACCTTTTGGTGTTTGTAGATGGGCAGTTCCTGAGCCACTTGCAGGTTTCCCCATGCTAAAAGACATTTCTCAGTCACTTGTGTCTGAACTTAGTGTGTAAGGATGAAGACTTAGTTGTTGTGCCCAAGACTTATCTGTATGGTTGACACTAGCCTCATAAGCTCTAATGCTTTGTCTATCCTTGCCTAGGTGTCTATCAGATCTCAGCTTCATAAGCTTGGGTTAAGACTCCAATTTTTGCACCATCCTTCCTCCAATGCATTTATCGAAGTAAGCATGCATAGGGCTACATTAGAAGGCCATGCACAAGGCACATATTTTACTCAACCCATGCACGAACACACTTACCCATCATTCATTATGGGTTACGAGTACGAGGCATGAGCTACATAGGAATATCATCTTTGAAAGATTTGGAGGACATCAATGGAGGCCCACCATGACACAATCATGCTGGAATCCAAGGAAGGAGCACATACCAAGGGACAACAACTTCCAAAGGCTTTTAGTGACAAATGAAGAACCGGACAACCAACCATGCCACAAAACGGTACTCAATGCCACCCCATTTCAGATGGTCTTTGGACAGAATGCTGTGCTACCATTAGATTTCTTAATCCCAGCTTTAAAAGTAGCACAAGAGCATGAGTGGGAATGGACATGAATTGTCCTCTAGGATCTTTGACCTAGAACGCTTAGGTGAGATGAGGCTACGAGCGGCAACAGGTATCTATGCTACAAAGAAAAGGCAAAAGGCATACTTTGATGCACACATCAAGGATAAGGGACTGAAAGAGGGAGATCTAGTGTTGGTTTACACACTAAAGCAACATGCCCGTAAGTTGGAAAAAAGAGGATACGGACCCATGATCATTAACAGAATTTCCAATGGCGGTGCAGTTCAATTGGATACTTTAGAAGGTGATATCTTGCCCAACTATATTAGTGGATGTAGAGTCAAGTTATACCAAGAACCTCTTACAGAGGATATGCTTACAAGACTCAACACTGCTAAGAAGCGAAAAGAAGAGGAGTTAAGGGTGAGAGAAGAAGCACAAGCAGAGGCTAGAGAGCGCATACGGCGAAATAAGTTAAGGCGACTAGGCCTAGATGTCAACTCAAAAGCCCCAAAATATCACATGGATATGTGCCAAAATTTGGGCATAACTACTTCTCAAGTCATTGACCGACGTCCCTTTGTGACCATAGAGGTAGGACAAGGAAAGGGTGCAAGGACTGTGAAAGCATTGCTTGACTCAGGTGCAGCAAGTAGTGCAGTTAGACTATCCTACTGCCAAAACTTGCAGTTGAACATCAATCCCATAGAAGCTTATCTCATAGGATTGGGAGGTGTGGAAACCCCTTGTTTGGGCGAGGTGGAACTTCCCATCTACCTTCAACATGATCCAATGAAAGTCAAAGTGCTAGTGTGTCAAGATGAGAACCTTACAAAACCACTTGTCTTAGGACAAGATTGGTTTTATGACAATGCAGTCAACTTGAACCTAAGAAGTCAACTTCTTCAAGTTTGGGTCCAGGGACAATGCTTTACATTAGAACTAGAAAATGGCATGCTCACAAATCTAGATGTCACATCTTGTAGTTCTCCTAGGACTAATCTTAGCAAAAGAGATGTTGTATGCATCAAAAGCTCTATGTTGCAGGAGAACTCAATCATGGAAGAATAGGCTCAAAGACAAGCGAACTCCTCCTCTGGTGCAAGGACTAATGCCCCCACTACAATTCTACCAACAAGGCAAGCACAACGGAACAAGACAACTTCTATATCAACTAGACAATGGGATTTCCAAAGGAAAGTAGTGACGGGCATGAAGCAGATCTCGGTACGAAAAGGAGAGCAACCACCGGCCTTAACCCCACAATTCCCCTCCAGAGACCCCCACCAGGCTAGAAGATGACTGAAGAAACTAGGACAAACTCAACCACGAGGTATCCGACAAGTTTGGGTGCCTAAGAAATTAGCTGCAGCTCAACAAGGACAATTGCAAATATGGGTACCCAAGAAGCTCTTACATACACAACAATCTATGCTCTCCCACATGAGAAAAGTCGTAACAAAGAAGCCAAGGCGGAGCAAGGGTCAGAACCAAACACCAAGACTAAAACCAGATCAGCTCGCCTCTTCAACAAGGGTTAGAAAACCAGCCACAAGGGTATGGGTATGGAAGCCAAAAGCACTAGTAGCCCCCACAAAACCAAGGAACCAACCACGTGGGATACAAAATTTAAGAAACCATCCAAAGATGAAGATGCCTGAAGTGATCTCTACAGTGCCAAATGCTGTTCTAAGATGGACCCCAACAAGGAGGATTACATCATTTCAAGATCCAATGGATACCTCCACCAAAGCTGGCGTCAACATCTACAAGTAACATCGAAAGCCTCAACAAGCGACAACCATGTGCTTCTTGCACAACCCTATCTTTTGCACCATTCAGGTTATGCATTTCCAAAGTATGCATTAATATAGGGCCACATTACACAACCGTGCATAGACACATTTGGAAGTCCCATGCACAAGAGCACATTGATATATGTCAATCATTTTTTTCTGATACTAACATCTGTCTTCTTGTTTGGTGACATTGTTCCAAAAAAAAAAAAAAAAAGAAAAAGAAAAAGGGGGAGAGAGAGAGAGAAAGAACTGGTTCCCAGGTTTGGCTCATGAAACATGACTGAGTCATGCTTAGTTGAAGGTGAAGCGGTTGATTACTGGGCGTTTATCAGTTTGGATAGAAGTGTGTCTCGGCTAGCAGATGATATAATTGCTGCCTTATCTGGTAGATGTCAAGGACTTTGCATGAACATGGCATCCACAACTATTGTTTCCCCTTACCATGCTAGAAGGGAAGAGCTTGAAGTTCCACAACTTGAGCGATGCTTCACTACTGTATGTACGAGAGCATCCAAAGAGATATATGCAAGAGGTAGTTCGGGTACACTGCAAATCCTTATATGTATACTGGGTGAGAAGACTCATGCTTATGGTGAGCTAAAGAGAATATGTGAAACTAAGGTTGGTGTAGTTACCCAATGTTGTTTGTCAAGAAATATAAAGAAATTCAATTCTCAGTATTTGGCACATGTTGCTTTGAAAAGAGGAAACAGACAAGGCACTCAAAGGAATTTTCATCAGTGGCCTCTCAACATGGACATTCATCGATAATGTTCTATCACAAATGTCGGGTGTACAACACCTAGAGATACACATCAATCGGCCCTTCACCATGGTAAGTATCTTCACTTTGGGAGCACCATAACCATGATAGAGTAGGAAACCTCTTTGTCAGCATACCCTTGAGCACTTAGCTCAAGACCCCAATTTTTGCACCATCCTTCCTCCAATGCATTTTTCCAAGTAAGCATGCATAGGGCTACATTACAAGGGCATGCACAAGGCACATATTTTACTCAACCCATGCACGAACACACTTACCCATCATTCATTATGGGTTACGAGTACGAGGCATGAGCTATATAGGAATATCATCTTTGAAAGATGTGGAGGACATCAATGGAGGCCCACCATGACACAATCATGCTGGAATCCAAGGAAGGAGCGCATACCAAGGGACAACAACTTCCAAAGGCTTTTAGTGACAAATGAAGAACCGCACAACCAACCTTGCCACATTTGGAAGGTAGACGGATCTTGTTCCTACCAAACAGACACTACCTCCCAAAGCACTACATGGAACAACCATTACAACAAGGGTCTGTCAGGGACGACATACTCGAGAGGGAGGGGAGTGTTGAAGGTCAGGGAAAAAGCACAGGAGCACATCAAAGAGGTGGACACACAAGAAGAAGGAGCAAGTAGGGAGCTCCAAGAAGTGTATGTCAAATTTTGAGAAGAAATCCCTACAAAAATAGTGATTTTCATCACTAAAAACCATTGTAAATACTATTTTCTATTTTTATAACTCCATTTTGTTCAAGCCGAGGAGTCCTCGAGCTTGAGGAGTATTAGAAGTACCATCGTACCAATTTTCATAATTTTTAGACTTCGTTTGAGCCCTCAAATAAGCCCTGGAACTTAATTTTTAACTAGGCCGGACACTAGGTCTGGACAGGGCCAAAACTACTCAAAAAACTATAAAAAGAGCAAGAGAGCTCATTTTTGAGGTTAGCTTGTTAGAGAATAGAGCTTTTGTAAGAGAACTCTTTTGCAATCAAAGCTTTCCATTGTTCCTCTCTTTGATCTTACCTTGTGCACGTGTGTGTGTATGTGTGTGCATGTTTGTGTGCTTTCACTCACGCACTTGTGCCTTCACTTGCTCGTGGTCTTCATACCGGTCCTCACGTCTCCGCGGATTGACAAGTAAAGGAAGTGGTGCTTACGCTTGAGCTACACCAAATTTGACAAGTAAAGGAGGTGGTGCTTACACTTGAGCTACACCAAATTTTGGCGCCATTGCCGGGGAGACGTGAGGACTGGTATGAAGACCACGAGCAAGTGAAGGCACAAGTGCGTGAGTGAAAGCACACAAACACGCACACACATACACACACACGCGCACAAGGTAAGATCAAAGAGAGGAACAATAGAAAGCTTTGATTGCAAAAGAGTTCTCTTACAAAAGCTCTATTCTCTAACAAGCTAACCTCAAAAATGAGCTCTCTAGGTCTTTTTATAGTTTTTTGAGTAGTTTTGGCCCTGTCCAGACCTAGTGTCCAGCCTAGTTAAAAATTAGGTTCGAGAGCTTATTTGAGGGCTCAAACGAAGTCTAAAAATTATGAAAATTGGTACGATGGTACTTCTAATACTCCTCAAGCTCGAGGACTCCTCGGCTTGAACAAAATGGAGTTATAAAAATAGAAAAAAGTATTTACAATGGTTTTTAGTGATGAAAATCACTATTTTTGTAGGGATTTGTTCTGAAAATTTGACATACACTTCTTGGAGCTCCCTACTTGCTCCTTCTTCTTGTGTGTCCACCTCTTTGATGTGCTCATGTGCTTTGTCCCTGACCTTCAGCTTCAACACTCCTATTCTTTTTTCTCTTCTTCCTTATTGATAGACTTGGTGGCACTCCCTTGAAATGTTACGTCCATAGGAGATGGTTCTACCACTACCCTTATTGGTGTGAAGGGTTCTGATTCTTCAACGGTATTTTCAACCCTTTCTTCCTTGGGGTTCTTGAATAGGACCTCTCCCGCTAGTAGAGTCTCTTGGATTTGAATATTAGATGCTTCATTCAATTTTATAACATGTACCCTTTCTTGAGAATCTTCCTTCCTTGTTGTGTCTTTGCTGGAGTTCATTGGCATTTGATCTGCCTTCGTTCCTTCCATGTCCACATCCTTATTACTTGATTTAACTCCTCCCATTGTCCATCATCCTTGGAATCACTTCGAATGTCCACATTCAACATGGAGGTTTTTGGTTCTTCTTGTGCATCTGATGATGAGCTTGAGTTTATTAATCCCAATTCCCTCTATCTGTGGACTTTGGTCAACCTCTTTCTTTGTTCCGAGTCTTGGTGTTCTTGTTGGTAGTGATGTCCTTGCACTGAGAGGTTCACTTGTCCTTTTGTATACTGGTGGGTAGCTTCCATGGCTCTTGTCAATTCTTCTTCTGTAATAGGTCGATTTTCTTCAAGTCTCGTCTTTGGAAGTACATGTTCCCTCTTTGTAGCTGGAGCTTCTGCTTTTGATTGCATCATTTCCCTTAGCCTCTTGGTACCTCTCATTCTAGGTTGGGAGCTTGTTTGTGCTTCCTCTGCAATCTTTACTCCTTTCTTTTTCCTAGGCACTGTAGCAATCTTTGCATATTTGGCCATTGCTTTAGATGACAGAATCTCTTTTAAATGCTCTCTAATGCCCAAGGCATGATATATTAATATGGTCAAGGCAACGCTTCCATTTAAGAACTTCTTATGATTCCACTGCTTCTTTGCCTCGAATAGCCGTTATTGAATGTATGGAGTTATATTTACTTGATTCCAGATTTGTTTTATAGCATGTGACAACATTTGCACAATGATCTTTTGTGGAGCCGTGTACTTGTGCATGTTGGGAAAGCAAAAGTGTTGATGGATGAGTCTTAGTTCTTCCTTGATATCGATGTGATTGATGTTAGTGAATGTATGGGTCTTTGCTCCTCGACTTTCCTCTTTCAATATCGTATTCCCATCCTTCTCCCATCCAAAAGCTTCCTTGACTAGGTCATGTGCAAATTGGATAATGAACCACTCGCCTACTACATCCAGGACTCTAGCTTCAGGCACCAATGGATCGTGCAAAGCTGGCTACAAGGTGTTCATGACTTGCGTACACCTTTGAAAGTCATGTTTGTATATTGGTAATTCAAAGAACTTGTGAATGCCCGCTTTCTTCATAATTTCTATTATCGATGGCAGTTCATGCACTACCTTAAAGTCTTGGGACATGATGGGGAACTGATGGTCAGTATCCATGATTTTAATCGTGACTAGGAACAAATAATCCCCTGCTAGTTGATCTTCCCTAAACTAGTGACCTTTTGCTTTAGTCACGCTTTGTAGAGGGAACTCCAGCACTTCCTCTTGAATGCTAGCTTCGAAATCCTCAGAAGCCATCTGCACCCATAATGAAAAGAGCATTAGCTTCCATTAAAATACATGTCTGTGGTGAGGTGTGTTGTAGCGACATTTTGCTCGTTGCATCACTCTGTTCCCGTTGATCACATAAGGAAGATCTCTTACCACATATTTTTTCATTTTTATTACTGAAAGAAAACAAAAATTAGTGTAGCCGAAGCACTTATTTATTGACATAGTAGGTCCATTCCTATGGAAGTAGAATCTATGACCTATTCCCTATTGGGTGTGTGTAGAAGTGCGAGAGACACACAACAAGCACACACAAGGAGCACAAACGCAGCAAGACACATGGAGAAGACGATGGCTAGAATAGCTCTCTCTATTGATCGATGATCTGAACTGAAGTAAGAGCTGAATAATATCCCTAAGTACAAAGTACCACCACATATGAGAGTATCAAGTATGTGGTAACATGGGGAGAAAACCTCTAGCCAACACTAGAGTAAAAACTGCCCATGTATAGGGAAAAGGTTCACATCAAAGCTACTCGAGGAACACATAAGTGTAACAAACCCCCCTGGAGCGAATGATGTGAACACATACAGGGAGTGACAGATCAGCCCCCACAAGGTAACAAACCTAAAGCTTTGCGAAAAGCTTCAAACTTTTCCCGTGGAAGAGCTTTGGTGAATATGTCTGCCACATTATCTTGTGTAGGCACATATACCAAATCAATATCTCCTGCATGAAGGCACTCTCTCACATAGTAATAATGCACCTCAATATGTTTGGTCCGTGCATCAAACACTGGGTTTCATGCAACAGCCAAAGCACTCTGACTATCTGTGAGAATATGCGTAGCAGCATCAATCTCCATGCAAAGATCCATCAATAGGCGTCTAAGCCATATACACTCCACTGTAGCTGTGAAAAATGCCCTGTACTCAGCTTCACAACTTGATGTCGCCACTGTAGGCTGCTTCTTCCTCAACCAAGATATGCATGAGTCTCCAAGGAAAAAGCAATTACCACTAGTGGACACGCGAGTATCATAACAACCAACCCAATCACTATGTGTAAAAGCATGCAAGCATGGATGAACATCTCTGCCATAAAAGAGACCTAAGCTCAAAGTGCCTCGGAGATATCTAAACACACATTTCAGCGCTTGCCAATGCTTAGTGTCAAGGCTATGCATGAATGGACTCAACTGGGAAACTGCATACTGTATATCTGGCCTTGTGTTGCATGCATATATAAGACATCCCACAGCTTGCTGATAAAGAGAAGTGTCAAATGCATCACTGGAATCCTCAACTGAGAACTTGAATCATGTCTCAACTGGTGTGGAAACTGGCTTACAATCCTCAAAGTCAAAATGCTGAAGTAGTTTTTCAACATACTTTGCTTGATGCATAACAATTCCCCCCTCAATGGATACAAACTGGATGCCAAGATAGTAGCTCAAAAGACCAAGATAAGTGACATCAAAAGTATGCTGCAAATCAGCCATAAGAATGTCAAGTTTTGCATCACATGACCCATTCAAGAGTATGTCATCGACATAAAGAACAAGCACTATAAGATCAGCCCCATTTTTGTGTACATAGAGTGTGCTTTCAATCAGACTACATGTGAAGCCAAGAGCAATCAAGTGCTTATGTTTTTTGTCATACCATGCACGTGGAGCTTGCTTGAGACCATACAAGGCTTTATGCAAGCAAAAAACCATATGCTCTTTCCCTTTCATAGCAAATCCAGGAGGTTGCTTCACATAGACCTCTTCTTGCAAATCACCATTCAAAAAGGCTGTTTTTATGTCCAACTAATGCACTTTCCAACCTCGATGGGCAGCCAATACAACCACGGTATGAATGGTAGTCATACGTGAAGTAGGTGCAAAAGTTTCCTCATAGTCAATGCCATATTGTTGCGCATATCCTTTGGGAACCAATCTAGCTTTGTAGCGATCAATGCTACCGTCAGATTTTCTCTTAATCTTGTAAACACACTTTGTACCAATGGCATTCTCTCCTTTTGGCAATTCACATAACTCCCAAGTACCATTCCTATGTATGGAATCCATTTCTGATTGCATAGCACTCATCCATTGTGGATCATCACATGCATATTCAAAAGAAAGTGGCTCTTTATTACATGATGTAGCAATAAGAGAATAATCCACAAAATTACTTGATGCATGGTGAGAGCTTGATCTTGTTCTACCAAGTAAAGGTGCACTCAATTTGCTGTCCTGCAAAGTTTGTTTCAGCCACTTTGGCATAGATTGTGCACTCTTGACAGACATGTGTTCATTATGTAAAACATCTTCAATATGTACATCATGCGTGGGCTGATCAGTTTCAGCCATATTTTGATGCAAATGTTCAGCCATATTTGGCTGGAAATTTCCAGCAGTTTGGACATTTTTTGATTGAAATTTTTCAGCCATGTTTGGTTGGAAATTCTCTGCATTTTCAGCCCTATTTGGCTGGAATTTTTTAGCCCTTTGAACCTCGGTTGGCTGCTCTACATGGCCATAGTCAAGCGCACCATTTTGGAACAAAGGCATGAGTGTATCGAACACATCTTGTGAGCTAATTGTTGGCAGTTTTTTGCATTCAAGTAGAGGGAAAACTGAATTTTCAGCAAATACCACATCTCGACTCACAATAATTGTGTTTGTCAATGGATGGTACAACCTATACCCCTTACTTTCAGCACTATAGCCAACAAATATACATTTCTTTGCCTTTTCATCAAGTTTGTGACGTTGTTGTGATGGCACAAGAGCATATGCCAAACAACCAAACACACGCATATGACTAACCATAGGCTTATGACCATTCCAAGCCTCATAAGGAGTGATGAATCTCAATGCTTTTGTAGGGCAGCAATTCAACACTTAGTTTGCACACATGACCGCTTCCATCCAAAACTTATGAGGAAGATGCTTTCCTTTAACCATACATCATGCCATTTCAAGTAAGGTTCTATTTTTACGCTCGACAACACCATTTTGTTGAGGTGTATATGGCATGGTACATTGTGTGAAATACCTCTTTCATGAAGAAAAGCATCAAACTCATGTGACATGTATTCACCACCACGATCCGTGCGTAGAGTCAAAAGCTTTTGTGAAGAAAAATTTTTAGCCATAGCTAAAAATGCTTTGAAGCAAGAAAATACTTCATTCTTTGCTTTCATAGGATATCCCCCATGTATGGCGAGTAGCATCATCAATGAAGGTAACAAAATATACATGCTTCCCAAAAGATGGAGTCTTGATCGGACCACATACATCACTGTGAACAAGTTGCAATTTTCTTGTAGTGTGTGTATGACTATCTTTTGGAAAAGAAGCACGATGCATTTTTCCAAGAATGCAACTTTCACATGCATGCTTTTCAATTGGACTCAAGTGTAGGCAAGCCAATAACCATGTCCTTCTTTTGCAAGTAGAGCAAACTATGAAGTTTAAATGACCAAAACAAGCATGCCAAAGCTCCATTTCAGGAATGGAAGAAGTATGAGCAACTAAGGCATTCGATTCAGCCTTCTTGTATGTATCCATGGGATACAAACCATTACATAATGTACCGAACATCACGATAACATCGCCATTGCTAAAATCATGAACCATACACTTATCATCAACAAAGTGTACATGAAGTCCAGCTTTGGCAATCAACGGAACTGAAATTAAGTTCTTCTTGATACCGGGCACATACAATGCATTTTTCAAGAGAATCACACCTCCATTTGCAGCCGTAAGCTCAATTTCTCCTAGTCCAATGATAGGATAAGAGGCATTGTTTGCACACACCACATGTCCTCCTTTAGGTGCATCTTTCAAAGAGGCAAAAAATCTTTTGCATGATGTTATGTGCTTTGAAGCACCACTATCAAAGAACCAATTTGAATCAGCCTCACTCACAACCATACATTTAGAATGTAAAGAAGCATCATAATGACATGTAACAACACATGCCCAAAAATCTTGAGCCATGTTAGCTTCATCATTCTTTGCATTTGTTGAATTTTCAGCAATAGACATGCCGGATTCCTTCTTCTTTTCATTGGGTTTTCCAAGCTTTCTACACTCATCAATAGTATGACCAGCCTTCCGACAATATTTGCATCTCTTCTTCTTTTGCAAATCACCATCATTAGAGGAATGAGTGGAAGAGGAAGCTTGAGGCTTTGGTTTTGATGAACCCAAAGCTGAACCATACTTGCTTTTCCCCTTTTGTGAGATAGCAAGTGCTTGCATTCCCTCAATCAAACCACTCCTATTCACTCTAGATTGCTCTTCTTGCAAAAGAAGAGACACAACCTTATCAAATGCATACATATTAGGATTTCCTTTTTCAACCAAGCGAAGTGTAGTAGCAAAGCTTTGAAAAGATTTCGGTAATCCTTTCAACAATTTAGAAATGAGTGATGCATCCAGAATGATCTCATCTATGTTTGCCAATTTCTCTTTCAAGTCCTTGATGCATGTCACATACACATCCACCGACTCATTTTCAGCCATACATACATCTTCAAGTTGCTTGCTCAAGTATGCAACACATGCTTCATTACGCACGGCATACAAAGAAGCAACAGTGTCCCATGCTTGTCTCGATGTAGAACATGACCGAATGTGTGGAACTATATGAAGCTTCATTGAAAGCGCAATCAAAGCATGAGCTTGAGCATCTTTTCCATCCCATTTAAGCTACTTCTATGTAGGTGGAGAAGGAGAAACCACTGTACTCCAAGAAGAAGCTCCATCTGTGATAGTAGACTGTGAAGTAGAAGCACTTGCCAGTCTTCGATCTACATCTGCCACTATGTTCCAAAGTTGTTTTGCAACAAGAACATGCTTCATCATGTAAGACCGCATCGGATAGTTGGTCCCATCAAGCTTATCTTCAGCTTGAAGCATGCCAAACAAGTCACTGTTGCCTGCCATTTCATTAAGGAACAAGAATGTGATAAAATCTTCACTTCGATGAAAGCTGAAATTTCAGCTCATAAACCGTCACTCTGATGGTGAAATTTCAGCTCATAAACCCCCAGCGCACTTGGTGGAAATGTTTCCGGGCTGTTGAAATTCACACTATGCTCCGAAGTCGATTTGCACTGTTAAAGTGCACGCGCGCCGCGATGCAAAAAACCGAAACTTGAGAAGAAGCTGAACCTGCTCTGATACCACTCTTGGGGTGTGTGTAGAAGTGCGAGAGACACACAAGAAGCACACACAAGGAGCACAAACGCAGCAAGACACACGGAGAAGACAATGGCTGGAATAGCTCTCTCTATTGATCGATGAATTGAACTGAAGTAAGAGCTGAATAATATCCCTAAGTACAAAGTACCACCACATATGAGAGTATCAAGTATGTGGTAACATGGGGAAAAAACCTCTAGCCAACACTAGAGTAAAAAGTGCCCATGTATAGGGAAAAGGTTCACATCAAAGCTACTCAAGGAACACATAAGTGTAACATTCCCAAGTGGGAAATGTGCACCACTACTTTTGTTACACACATCATGTGCCGAATGCATGGCCTTGTAGTGTGGCCCTATCATGCATACTTTAGGTGCAGTTGATGCTTCATGTGTGCAATTGTAATATTTTTGGTTCTATTGTTTTGGTTCCTTCTGCCTCTTTGGTCTCCATATCCATTTTGTAGTTGAAGTGTAAGGCCTCATCCTCTCTATGTTTTGTCGAGTTCTCGGTCTGATCTCTTTCTCTTTTGAAGCCCGATTGGTTGGGGTCCTGCTTTTCCAATATCTTTGGTTAGTTTTGTTTGGCTTTACGGTCCTGGTTTGTCGGTATAACGTTTCTTCTTGCTTGTCTATTTCTTGATTTGTCATTTGTCTGACCTTCTTTGGAATCCATATTTGTTGTCATCTTCTTTGAGCTTCTACCAATGACATTGGAAGCCATACTCTTAGAAGTCGCTTTGGTCCCTTCTGTGATGAAGAGGAACCCTTGTTCACCCTTGTCTCCCTAGGATGAATGACCAGTATTGGTATGGACTTCTCTGATTCCTTCACTCGATCCTTGCGAACCCATTGCAGGTTAGCACCTCCTGATTGCGATAATCTCACAGTGGACTTCCATGTAGCTGATCTCCCTTTGTTGTAGACGACTTTAGGAGTATTGTGCTCATCGTTTCTCTATTATTCGTTGTTCGTGTGGGACAAATCCACTTCATCAATTGATGTATTGGCGTTGACAATCTCTTCTTTCTTGAGAGACTCATGGGTTACATTTTTGATTGGTGATTCTGCTACTTCTTCCGCTAGGGTTTATGTTGCAGAGCAAAGAAGCACAAAAGAAGAGCCCAAAAATTTTCAAATTAATGGGCACATTTTTCTTCTTCAAAGTCTTAGGAAATTCCCTCAAGCCATGTAAATGCACTAGAGGAGTCCTCTAGATGCATATTCCCAACTCGTTGTAACATATTCCTTGTAAATTAGTAGGAAATTCACTTTTTAGAAATAAAGTGCCGGTCTCTTGTGTGAAAGGACCAAATTTAGGGCACATGTATATAAGTCACTTTGTAACTCTTTGTAAACACTTTTTACCATTGTGAAGAAGGAGAGCTCCTGATTTTCGAATTTGCTTCTTTCTTGCAGATTTTTGTCTTCTCTTTGATCTTCTATGTGTGTGTAATGCTTGGAATGTGTGCGTAGGAATGTTCTCTACCCCTCCCCACTGTTTTTGAGCTACTGTAGTGTGTGTGTGAGGTTGTAGGAGTTGTGGAGTGAGTGTGAGTGTTTCTCGCCATTCACTATTTTGGTCATAACTTGAAGCACGGTTGTCAGAATCGAGTGAGACGACTTCCAATAAATGCGTCTCATCAAGAGCTTTGATTGGATTGACGTAAGTAAGCGTGTGTCAATTTCCCACTACACGCACTTGTGTGGCAAATGAGGTTTAGTGTCTTTGGCACAAGTCCTTCAGTCTTCTTGACTTAGGTACACATGTTTTTGGCACCGTTGCCGAGGAACACTCAGGCAAGGTGCCTTCCTCATGGTTATAGCTCGTGTGATGAAATTGTACTTGTAGAAGTAAACTCATTCAGTGGCAAGTAGTCAACCACCTCAGCACTTGTTACTTCACATCCCGGAGGTGTGTGTAATGAGTTTTTAGGTTTAGGGTTAGTAGGAAGGGAGAGAAGGAAGAGTTAGGGTTAGATTGGGAGAAGAGAAAACGTAGGAGTAAGCCAAGACCACCAAAAAAATCCCAAAAAAATTGCCAAAATTAATGTAGTTCAGTTTTTGTCATAAAAAAAGTATAAAAACCAAAAATTGGAAATCATTTGATACTTTTTTTCATTCTGGTATTGTCTGAGCGCAGCGAGTAGTATCGTCAAAGCTGTATCGTCCAAACTGAGCCCTCACACTTACCTTGTGACCTCAAGGCTAGATTAGTGCAACCTAAGGGTAAGTTACCTGCAAACTTTAACCTCAAAAATTGTGAAAATCTCCATTTACACGTTATTAAGGTTCCGACCAGTATTGCGGGGAGGGACTGTGTGTTTTTTGAGCTTCTTGGAGTGAGACAATAAGCTAGGATTGAAGAGGGGTGAGAGAAGAGTTAGGGGAAGCAAAACTTTTTGATTTTTGAGGTATTTTGGCTTGAGTATCGCGATCGGTTGAGTTTCTGGTATCGCGATACCACAAATTCCCTTGTATCACAATACTCGCTGAAGTATCATATTGCCGATTACCAACCTTGGTATCGTGATACCACTTGTGGTATCGTATCGCCAGGTTGGTATCACGATCTCACTTTACCAAAGTGGTATCGTATCGTGTCCATTTTTAGTATGGTATCGTGTCGTGTCCAGTCTAGTATCGCGATACCATACTAGTATTGTATCGTGCATGCTGGTGGTATTGTATCGCCACTTACATTGATGTCGTATCGTGTGGTTTTGCGGTATCGTATCGTGTAGCTTCTAGTATCGTATCGTCCCCTACTCTGGTATCGTATCGCCAGAGCATTCAGGTATCGTAGCGCGCAGGTCGGTGGTATCGTATCGCCACCTGTAGCAGTATCATATCGTGCAATCCCTAGGTATCGTATCGTCTCTCATTCCGATGTCCTATCGCGATACCATTTTGGTATCGTATCGTCACCTATTGTGATATCGTATCATGTGAGAAGGTCAATATCGTATCGTGCTTAGTGGCAGTATCGTATCGTGCAGATACTCAAGTATCGTATCGTGCAGATACTCAAGTATCGTATCGGGCCAAACTCCAATATTGTATCGTGCCCTTTTTGGTATCGTATCGTCCAAAACATGTGTTGAAGCTCAAAGTCAAGGACAAAGCATGGAAGCACATCAAAAGGTGGACACACGAGGAAAGGGAGCAAGTAGGGAGCTCCAAGAAGTGTATGTCAAATTTTCAGAAGAATCCCCTACAAAAATAGTGATTTTCATCACTAGAAACCATTGTAAATACCATTATCTATTTTTAGTAACTCCATTTTGTTCAAGCCGAGGAGTCCTCGAGCTTGAGGAGTATTAGAAGTACCCTCGTACCAATTTTCATAATTTTTAGACTTCGTTTGAGCCCTCAAATAAGCCCTGGAACCTAATTTTTAACTAGGCCGGACACTAGGTCTGGACAGGGCCAAAACTAGTCAAAAAACTATAAAAAGAGCTAGAGAGCTCATTTTTGAGGTTAGCTTGTTAGAGAATAGAACTTTTGTAAGAGAACTCTTTTGCAATCTAAGCTTTCCATTGTTCCTCTCTTTGATCTTACTTTGTGCGCGTGTGTGTGTACGTGTGTGCATGTTTGTGTGCTTTCACTCACGCACTTGTGCCTTCACTTGCTCGTGGTCTTCATACCGGTCCTCACGTCTCCGCGGATTGACAAGTAAAGGAGGTGGTGCTTACGCTTGAGCTACACCAAATTTTGGCGTCGTTGCCGGGGAGAGAGCTTCGAGGACGAGCGTTGTGATGGTAAGATCGTAGATTTGCGACGTTGGAAGGTAAAAAAACTGTCATTTCAGTTCATTTTCTGTTTTTTCCTCTTCATCTTCATCATCATCATCATCTCCATCTTCTTCCATCTTCTTCTTCATAGAAAATTCTTGTTTTTTAGTGCATTTTCACCATCTTCATACCATTTTTCATGCATTATTGTGTGGGAAGGAGTTAGGAGAAGCAAGGGAGAGCAAGCGCGGTGTTTTTTTTCATGATTTTCTGCTCATACGGAGCTCGCCATAGCCGGCGCTCAGAAATTTGAATTTCCCGCCAAAAAACGCGATTCTGTGATGAAAATCGCGATTCTGTGAAAATTCAAAATTTTTTGAAAGATCACGATTTTCAGTTTTCCCGCCTAAAAGTTGGTTGAAAAAAATCGCGATTCTGTGTTTTTCTCAAAAAGACACGATTCTCTTGGACAAAATCGCGATTTTCAAGTCAAAAACACGATTTTGAGAAAACACGAATTTTTGCTCAAAATCGCGATTTTCAATTCACGATTTTCTGCTCAAAATCGCGATTTTCATGTCAAAAAACACGATTCTCTAAAACACGATTCTCTGCTCAAAATCGCGATTCTCACCAATCACGATTTTCAGCAAAAAAAACACGATTTTGTGAAAAAACACGACTTTCTGCTCAAAATCGCGATTCTCACAAATCACGATTTTCAGCCAAAAATACGATTTTGAGAAAAACACGATTCTGTGGAAAAACACGATTCTCTGGGACAAAATCGCGATTTTCAAGTCAAAAACACGATTTTGAGAAAACACGAATTTTTGCTCAAAATCGCGATTTTCAATTCACGATTTTCTGCTCAAAATCGCGATTTTCATGTCAAAAACACGATTTTGAGAAAACACGATTTTCAGTCAAAAACACGATTTTGTGAATCACGATTCTCTGAGTCAAAATCGCGATTTTCAGAAACACGATTTTGTGATCAACATCGCGATTTTCAGAAACACGATTTTGTGATCAACATCGCGATTTTCAAATCACGATTTTCTGCTCAAAATCGCGATTTTCAAAAACACGATTTTGTGCTCAACATCGCGATTTTTTTGACTTCACAGCATCGCGATTTTCAGAAAGTTCACAAAATCGCGATTTTCTCCAAAGGTCCTGTTTACCTGTTTTGACCCCCAAGAGCCTGATTTGACATAACTTTCTCATCCAAAGTCCATTTTTTGAGCTCTATAGCTCGTTGGAAAGCTCAGGTGGGATAGGATAATTTGAAGTTGACCCTCAGGTGGGACTAGGGAACCAAGGGGGCTCTAAAGAATTTTGAACCATACCAAAGGGAAAATTTGGACTCTTGACTAAAGCTTATGAACCTGAGATCTGGTAGACACTTAGGCAAGGATAAACAAAGCATTAGATCTTCTGAGGCTAGTGTCAACCATACATCCAAGTCTTGGGCACAACAACTAAGTGGTCATCTTTTACTCAGATCAGACACAAGTGATTCAGAAATGTCTTTTAGTATGGGAAAACCTGCAGGTGGCTCAGGGACTACCCATCTACAAACACCGGAAGGTCCCTATAAGACACAGTTGGAATATATTCGGACCAACCAATTAGGTGCTCGCATCTATGAGGATGGTCTGAGGCGATCAGTGGTCCAACTCAAAAATCCAGATCAATCCTTTGGACTTGAACACCCGGTGGTCAAGTTCGAAGAGGGTTCATACATTGATAAGGAAGGAACCATGTATGTGGTTACCAACCAACCAGATAGGACCGATGAGTTTGGAAATATCATTCATGAGAATGAGATAGGAGACCTAGAACAAGGAAATATAGGACAAGGACCCCAGACTCCTAGAGGCAAGTCAGTTTTGACCCGAGTGATCACTCCAGACTGGATCCCTCAAGACAACAAAAGCATAGAACTATTTTTGAATAGAGAAACAGAGGAAGCCTTTTGGAGGTTCAAGCCAGAACAACCTAGCCAATTGGGCATAGTCATCATCTACGAGTTCAAGGATCCAGAGATACCAGGAAAGGTTGTCTACCTGGATAACACATCAGAGAAAATTTTCTTGGTAACAGAACATGATAGACATGCATATACTTGGAAGAATGAATTGATTTTCCCCCCACCAAGATCCAATGTTTCCCACGGCCTCCAAGGAGTAGGGTCATCCCAAGCTCAGGAAGCCCAGAGAGAAAGAACTAGAGAGAGACCGGAGGTAAGTTTTGCACACACAGTGGGCAGGAATAGGTCAGGATTTGAAAATGAAAGACCTCAAAGAGAGAGATATCAAGCACATAGGCAACAAAGAAATGAACATGAATTTCCATTGCCTAGAACCCGAGAGCACCCAAGAACCCTCAGACCCACTCAAGTGATCAAGGCAATGAAGAATTATTTTGACGGGTCAAGAGATCCTTATGATCATGTGGCTGAGTTCAAACAAGTGTTAAGAGCTGAACAGGTTGAGGATTTGTTCACCCAGTACGAGGCATTTGGTCTGACTCTTAAGGGCACTGCCTTAGCTTGGTTTCAACCATTGAGTAGTCGCAACTATCACAATATAGGTCAACTGCTAGACGAATTCATTGTAGAATTTTCCAAGAGTGGTATCAGGCATAACACTTCATCTTTGATCCACAGCTTCAAGCAGACACCCCAAGAAACAGTGCGACTAGCAGGTAGAAGGTTTAGACAGTACCTAGAAAGATGCCCTGCTCCAAAGCTACCCACACCAGCCAAACAAGTGGCTTTGTTTTTAGATGGCTTACTGAGCACAAAGTTAAGATCCTATGTATACTTGAAAGATCCTAGATCCATAGAAGAGTGTGTGCGGACGTGCATAGACATAGAAGATAACTTGGGTGAGGAGTTAGGATTGTCCAAACTCTACAAAGATTCGGATAGTTCCACTAGTCATACTTCAAAGATCTCCACAGAAATAGAAGAGATAGCTGAGCAAGTTGCCAAGAAGCTGGGAGTCCAAAATAAACAAACACAGAGAGTCACTCCAGTGAATCGGTGTTATACTTGTGGGGGCGACCACATGGCTAATGTATGCCCAATGCAAAACCAAAACATTAGAGAAAGGAATGCTCCATATTGCACTATTGAGAGAAAATACACAAACCACACGGCTCAAGATTGTCCCTACAATAGGCAAGCTGTTAGACAGAATTATCAGCAACCTTACCCACAAGGTAGGTATCAGAACCAATACCAACAGCCATATTATAGACCACAACAGCAATATCAGGCACCATATAGGCCACAACCTGTCTTGGGAAACCAACCACCAGCTCCAGCCAACGTGATTCCAGTCAAATATGCTGTGGGAGAGGAAAATCCAAATAGAGCTTTGGTGCCACTAACCCCATTGATACCAGATAATGACTCTCATGCTCATAGTTCAGACTACTCCCATGAAGGTAGTCCACATGCTTATTACACAGAGTCACCTGAACATAGTGAGATTTACTCGTATCAATATGAGGCACCGCCTATGGAGCAAAATTGGGAGCCAGAATACTCCAATGTCATGTACACAAATCCTAACCCTAGGCCCCAGTTGAGACAAATGAGACCACAAGCCCCTAGAGGATCTTGTTTCAGATGTCATGGTGACCATTTCATTCGTGACTGTCCCCACCCACCATCTCCGAGCCAAGGACAGGCTATCACAATACAGGCTTTTTGTCCTGATTGTGGCAAAGACCATCTCCCCAGAGATTGTCCAAGAAACCCCTCTAGTGCACCCAAGATTACACCCATTAATGTGGTAGGCTTAGTGGCAGATCCAAGTTCAAGTAGTAGCAATGTGGCTCCTATACAAGCTGTTACTAGAGCACAAGCCTTAAAACAGGATAAACCAGTAGAACAATCAGAGTCGAGTGAATCGGGAGAGCCTAGTAAGAGGAAAACAAGAACATGGAAGGATACCAGAGAGAAGGCCAATCGCAAGTGGAATAAAAAGTTATCGGAACTAGAAGAAAGCTTAAAAGAAGCGAAAACAACAATAGAAGACATTGCATCTCAAAGCCCCTCGCATGCCGAAACTCCATCCACTCCACCTCATCCCACCCCACCACCCATTGTAAATAGACCGCAACCAGGGTCTGTTCTTGCAGATCCAACCCCAGAAGGCTTGGACATGATGTTCAAGGCCTACCAGGCTCGACTTCAAGAAGGGCCTACAGCGGCAAACCTAGACAAGAGTTACCCTAGAGCAGATTTAGAGATTGAACGGATGAAAATGTGCATGAAAATGGTAGAACAAGCTCAAGCCATACTTGAGACTAGTCAAAAGTTCAATCAGACAAACTCTATCAAATCAGATTTGCATTTCCAGGGCTTACTAGAAAGATTAGAGCAATCGGTAAACAAACCACAAGTTTCTTTACCTCCACAGGCTCAACCAGTTATTGAAAGAGGAAGCTCACCACCAATGGGAGCTTATGTTCCTAATTCCACGAATCCGGGAATACCTCCTTCAATTCAACAGTACTCTCAAGAATTCTTGCGGGAAATACAAGAAGAGAAATGGGCCAAGGAGAAGGGTAATTCCCCTCCTATTCCTGAGATTGATGACCTTCATGATCAATTTCCCCAAGACATCCCATCTATTTACGAAGATGAAGCAGAACAACAAGAAGACGAAAGGTTAGAGTTTGAATCTAATACCTTAGAAGAACTGCCTCAATTCCCAGGCCCATGGGAATCTGAATCTCTCCAGATTAGAGCTCCCACAATACTAGTAAGAAATGAAGACTCAGTGGTTCCAAGGAACACAGATGTCGTGAAGAACACTAAGGTTCAGTGTCATCTCGCTGTAGAAGAGCTGCTCAAAGCAAAACCTGAGCTCTGGAATCATGTGAAGGATCAGGTTCCAGAACTTGATTCCAATATGCCAAAAGCAGGCTCTAAGCAAAGGGTACCAGAGATACCTCTAGACAAAATAGGGGACATGTGTGAGGGTGAAGAAGGTAATACTTATCTTCCAATCACCTACCAAGGTTACACAACCAAAGCAATCATAGATTCAGGTGCTGGTGTTGCTATTGCGACCACCTCCTTGTGGAAGCAATGGGGCAAGCCCACATTAAGACCAACTAGAATGAAGCTTCAAATGGCTGATGGTCATTTTGAAAGACCTCTAGGATTGCTAGAAGGGATCACTCTAACCACTTGTGGTGTAGAGTTTGAGCACACATTTGCTATATGTGACTTTGAGAAAAATAATGTCTATGAGATGATCCTAGGAAGACCCTTCCTACGACAATTGCAAATAGTACAGGATTGGGGAACTAACTCCTTGTACTTACAGCACTTAGGGGTTACCACCAAGGTCAATTTGAAGGATTACACCTTCAGAGATGTACCACCCCTACAGTGGAATTCTATCCACAAAGTGAAAGAAGATTCCATCTCTGTGCATTCTGAAAGTTCACCTGATCCATCATGGCTGCATGAAGATACTCATTTGTGGATGTGCAAAGTCGCAAAGGAAGAGGAAAAACGTTTAAAGGCAAGGGAAGAAGGAACTCCCCCAGGAGATAGACCAATAAAAGACCCAGCCTATACACCGATGATATTTCCAGATGAGGAATTTGAGCCTCATGGTTGGGCAGAAATCTTAGCTACCATGGACATAGCAGTCAATGAAGAACAATGGACACCTCATTGTGATGAGGAGGGTTATGATATTTCAGTGTTCATGTGTCAGCCCCTGTTGGAAGAGTGTGATCCTAGTGAGTTCATAGAAGAAGAAGAGAATGACGATGATCTAGAATCCATTGTGATGGACACTTACTTTGACTCAGAGGAACACTATTTAGAGGACACGGGAGTGTTAACCCAAAAAGAAGAAGAACCCCTCACGAGTATCAAAACGGTAAATTCAAAGGAAGGAAGTGAAGGAGGTCAAAAGAAAAAGAAAAGAAAAGCGGTGAAACAAGAAGAGGAGGAATCATTGTTTGAAGTACCAGAAAACTTCAAGAAATATGAAGTTGACGACCGCAAAATTTTGGTACGAATGCCTAAGAGAGAGGCCATCATAGGAGAATCATATGATAATAAAGAAAAGACCAAGAAGATTGTAGTGACCATTGAAGATAACGAAGAGAGATGCACATATATAGGAGATGACCTAAGTGCAAGAGAAGAAATGGAGCTCATAGCTCTATTAAGGGAATATAGGGATGTGTTTGCATGGCACTATAGAGACTTGAAAGGGGTAGATCCAAGAATTTGCTCTCATACTATCCCCATGATTGATGATGCTAAGCCCACCAAACAGAAGCCCTACACATATAATGATACCTATGCAGCAAAAATAAAAGAAGAAATTGATAGGTTGATTGAAGCAGGATTCATCTATGAGATTGAGCATACCGAATGGGTGTCCCCCATTGTTGTGGTACCCAAGAAGAACGGGAAGTTGCGAGTGTGTATTAACCTGAAAAAAGTTAATGCCGCTACGATTAGAGATAGTTATCCACTTCCAATCACAGAACACCTTTTGGAGCGTGTTGCAGGCAAGGAAGTTTATAGCTTCCTTGATGGATTTTCAGGTTACAATCAAGTAGCCATTGCCCCAGAAGATCAACACAAAACAGCTTTTGCTACAGAGTGGGGAATCTTTGCATTTCGTGTGATGCCATTTGGGCTCACCAATGCACCTGCAACATTCCAAAGGCTCATGTGTCATGTCTTCAAAGAGTTCTTGCGAAAGAGCTTAGAAGTGTATGTGGATGATTTATGTGCTCATTCCCAAGAAAGAAGGGTTCACATCCCTGAGCTCAGACAAATCTTCAACAAGTGTAGAGAATATCGAGTGTGTCTAAACCCAGAAAAGTGTGTGTTTATGGTGCGTCAAGGTAAAATCTTAGGGCATATTGTTTCTAAGAATGGAATCTCAACGGATGAAGATAAGGTACGAGCCATAGCGGAACTACCAAGGCCAAGGAATGTTAAAGAGGTACAAGCCTTTATGGGCCATTGTGGATATTATCGTAGGTTTATCCACATGTACGCGATCATAGCTAGACCCCTTTATGCCTTGTTGTCTAATTTTGAGTGGAACGACGAATGCGAGAATTCTTTCAATGAACTGAAGAAACGTTTGTGCACAGCACCAATATTGACCACTCCTGATCGGAATAAGCCATTCCATGTCCATGTGGATGCATCCAATCATGCCATAGGATGTGTGCTAGCACAACCCACAGGTGAAGGGAATTTAGATTTGCCCATAGCATATGCTAGTAGACAACTAAACCCAGCCGAAAGAAATTATACCACAACCGAGCGAGAAGGGTTAGGCATGGTATATGCTGTAAAGAAGTTTAGACACTATTTATTGGCCAACAAGTTCAAGTTTTTCACTGATCATCAAGCTTTGTTATATTTGGTCAATAAACCTTGCAATACTGGACGCTTAGTAAGATGGTTCCTCTTACTAATGGAGTATGACTTTGAAGTTGTTGTCAGGAAAGGTAGAACCCACCTTCGGGCAGATCACCTTTCTCGCATTACTTCAGGAGAGTCACCACAAGGAGTGTCTGATGAACTACCTGATGCTTATCTGTTCAATTTGGAAGTTGTTCCTAAATGGGCAAATAAGTTGGTACCAGTCCTAACCTTCGGCCCTGCAAATAAGAATGTGAAAACATCACAAGAAGAAATTGTAAAATCACAAAAATATCACATATTGGCAGGAAGCATGTACAAACAAGATACTGAGGGTGTATTAGCTTGTTGTGTCGAGGATGATGAACATAGTAGTTGGTTGCAGCAAGCTCATGAGGGATTGCTAGGAAATCACTATTCTAAACAACGAACATTGCAGAATTTGAAACGTTTAGGAGTATATTGGCCTAGCATGGACAAAGAAATCAATGAGTGGATCAAGAATTGTCCAATGTGCAGAGAGAGACCACCAGTGGAGCATGCGACCCTTTATCAAGTATCATTAATTCCAGATTGGAGTGCTCCATTGGTAGAGTTTATGAGATCGGGAAGATTACCCAAAGAGGCCAGTCTAGCAAGAAGACGAAATATGGAGCAAGAGGCTCAAGGCTATGCCTTAGTAGGAGAGAACCTATACCGGAGAGGTAAAGATGGTTACTTAAGACTGTGCGTTCATGAATCAGACTATTTAAGGGTCTTAGAGACTGCACACATTGGTGTTGCAGGTGGACATTTTGGTCCTGACCGAGTGATTAAGACCATTCTATTCTCAGGACTTTGGTGGCCCACTCTTCATATGGATGCACATACCTATGTGAAGAAATGTGACACATGCCAACGTGCACAATATCCAGTTAGAAAAGACGAGATGCCTTTGAGGCCAATGATGGGAGGGCGTGCATTTTCCAAGTGGGGCATAGACTTCATAGGTCCTATTAATCCCCCTGCTAGAAACTCCCATGCAGAGTATATTATTGTAGCCACAGATTACCTTACCAAGTGGGTAGAAGTCAAAGCCACAACAAAGAATGATGCTCAGACTACGGCTAAGTTCTTATTCGAGAATGTGTTCACGAGATATGGACTACCAATAGAGTTGGTGAGCGATAGAGGCACACACTTCTTGAATGAAGTCATTGAAAATCTTCTCCAAGAATTCTTGGTGATACATAAGAAATCCGCCCCCTATCATCCACAAGCCAACGGACAAGCCGAGAGTACCAATAAGATCCTCTGTAACGTATTGACCAAACTGGTGAATAATAAACGCTCTGATTGGGACAAACAACTTCATCATGCTGTTTGGGCTTATCGAGTTGCCTACAAAACGGTACTCAACGCCACCCCATTTCAGATGGTCTTCGGACAGAACGCTGTGCTACCATTAGATTTCTTAATCCCTGCCTTAAAAGTAGCACAAGAGTATGAGTGGAATGGGCATGAATTGTCCTCTAGGATCTTTGATCTCGAATGCTTGGGTGAAACGAGGCTACGAGCGGCAGCAGGCATCTACGCTGCAAAGAAGAGGCAAAAGGCATACTTTGATGCAAACATCAAGGATAAGGGATTGAAAGAGGGAGATCTAGTGTTGGTATACACACTAAAACAACATGCCCGCAAGTTGGAAAAAAGAGGATATGGACCCATGATCATTAATAGAATTTCCACTAGTGGTGCAGTTCAGTTGGCCACTCTAGAAGGAGATATCTTGCCAAACTATATTAGTGGCTGTAGAGTCAAGCTATATCAAGAACCTCTTACTGAGGATATGCTAATGAGACTCAACACTGCGAAGAAGCGAAAAGAAGAAGAGTTAAGAGTGAGAGAAGAAGCACAGGTAGAGGCCAGAGAGCGTATTAGGCGAAATAAGTTAAGGCGATTAGGCCTAGAAGTCAACTCAAAAGCCCCAAAATATCACATGGATATGTGTCAAAAGTCAGACATAGCGACTTCTCAGGTCATTGACAGAAGACCCTTTGTGACCATAGAGATAGGACAAGGGAAGGGTGCAAGGACGGTGAAAGCATTGATTGACTCAGGTGCAGCAAGTAGTGCAGTTAGACTTTCCTACTGCCAAGACTTGGGGTTGAACATCAATCCCATAGAAGCTTATCTCATAGGATTGGGAGGTGTGGAAACCCCTTGTTTGGGCGAGGTGGAACTTCCCATCTACCTTCAAGATGTTCCAATGAAAGTCAAAGCGCTAGTATGTCAAGATGAGAACCTTACAGAACCACTTGTCTTGGGTCAAGATTGGATCTATGACCATGCAGTTAACTTAAACCTACGAAGTCAAATTCTTCAAGTTTGGGTACATGAACAATGCATTACATTAGAATTAGAGAACTGCATGCTCCTAGATCATGGCACCACACACTCTCTTAGTTCTTCCAAGACTAATCATATGAAAGAAGATGTTGTATGTGTCAAAAGCTCTATGATGCAGAAGGAGTCAATCGTGGAAGACCAGGTTCGAAGGCGGGTGGATCTTTCTTCTTCTCCAAAGAATCAAGTAGCCACAGTAGTGAGTCCACCACACAAGCAAACACAACCGTTCACGACAACTGCTACATCAAATAGAAAGACACCATTCGATAAAAAAGCAGTTCCGAGCATGAAGCAGATATGGGTACGCAAAGGAGAGCAACCACCAGCCTTGCCCCCACAAATCCCATCCATGCACACCAACAAAGCCAGAAGACGAAGGAAGCAGCTCAGACAAGCTCAATCACAAGGTATCCAACAAGTTTGGGTGCCTAAGAAGTTAGCTGCAGCTCAACAAGGGCAATTACAGATGTGGGTACCTAAGAAGCTCTTACATCCACAACAACCTATGTTCTCCCACATGCGAAAGGTCTCACCCAAGAAGCCAAAAAGAGAAGAGGGTAAGAACCACGTACAGAGACCGAAAGAAGATCAAATCAGTTCTTCAAGAGAAGTAGGAAGACGTGCAAAAAGGATATGGGTTTGGAAGCCAAAAGTACAAGCAGCCTCCATCGAACCAAAGCGCCAACCACACTAGATACCACCGTTCAGAACGCATCCAAAGAGGAAGACGCCTGAAGTGATCTCTACAGTGCCAAATGATGTTCTAAAATGGACTCCAATAAGGAGGATTACATCAGTTCGAGACTCAATGGATACCTCCACCAAGGTCGGCATCAACCTCCACAAATAACATCGAAAGCCTCGAACGAGCAACAACCATGTGCTCCTTGCACAACCCTGTCTTTTGCACCATTTAGGTCATGTATTTCCAAAGTATGCATTAATATAGGGCCACATTACACGGTCGTGCATAGACACACTTGAGAATCCCATGCACAAGAGCACAGTGACATATGTCGAACATTTCTATTGATACTAACTTTTGTGTTCTTGTTTTGTGATATCCTTTTTCTCAAAAAAAAAAAAAAAAAGAAAAAAAAAAAAGAAGTGGGAGAGAGCTTGTTCCCAGTGTGTCTCGGCCAGCAGTGAGATTATTGCTGCCTTATCTGGTAGATGACAAGCATTTGGCATGAACATGGCATCTACAACTATGATTTTCTCTTGCCATGGTAGGAATGAAGAGCTTGAAGGTCCGCAACTTGAGGGATGCTTAACTACTCTATGTACCAGAGCATCCAAGGAGATATCTGCAAAAGGTAGTTTTGGAGGAGAAGACTCCTGCATATGGTGAGCTAAAGAGCATATGTGAAACTCAGCTTGGTGTAGTTACCCGATGTTGCTTGCCAAGGAATATAAAGCAATTCAATTCTCAGTATTTCCTGAACCAGTATGGAACAGTAGCACTGGTGAATGGTCTATGTCAATCAGCATGGGAATCTCTTAGAAACCGGCACGTATCCAATATTCCTCTGAGTGTCAATATAGGGAAGTGAACGTGCATGAGCCCAAGCTCAGAAATGCACATTGTTAGTGACAAATGTTGCTTTGAAAAGAGGAGAGGGGATCCACCACTCAAAAGATCTCATCAGTGGACAATCAACATGGACATTCATCAACAAGGTTCCATCCCAAAGGCCGAGTGTACAACACGAAGAGGCAAACATCCATCAACCTTCGCCATGGTAAGTATCTTTACTCTGGAAACACCATAACCATGATAGTTTAGGAAACCTCTTCATCAACATACCCTTGAGCACTTAGCTCAAGACCCGCAATTTTTGCACCATACTTCTTCCAATGCATTTTCCAAGTAAGCATGCGTAGGGCTACATTACAAGGCCGTGCACAAGGCACATACTTTTTTCAACCCAGGCACGAACACACTTACCCATCATTCATTATGGGTTATGAGTAGTTGGCATGAATGCTCTCAACATCATCTTTAAAAGAGCTAGCAGACATCATGGGAACAACATCCATATCTCGGAAGCAAATTGAAGCCAGTAGTTGCTCCAAATCACTCTTGACAACCTCTTCAGAGCAACTTGCAGTTTTGAAAGCTCACAACGACACATTCTTGCTGGAATCCAAGGAACCAGCTCATACAACGGATGGACACCACCTCTCAAAGCACTACACAGAACAGCCCTTCCAACAAGGGTCTGTCAGGGACGACAGACTCGAGAGGGGGGGGAGTGTTGAAGCTCAAAGTCAAGGACAAAGCATGGAAGCACATCAAAAGGTGGACACACGAGGAAAGGGAGCAAGTAGGGAGCTCCAAGAAGTGTATGTCAAATTTTCAGAAGAATCCCCTACAAAAATAGTGATTTTCATCACTAGAAACCATTGTAAATACCATTATCTATTTTTAGTAACTCCATTTTGTTCAAGCCGAGGAGTCCTCGAGCTTGAGGAGTATTAGAAGTACCATCGTACCAATTTTCATAATTTTTAGACTTCGTTTGAGCCCTCAAATAAGCCCTGGAACCTAATTTTTAACTAGGCCGGACACTAGGTCTGGACAGGGCCAAAACTAGTCAAAAAACTATAAAAAGAGCTAGAGAGCTCATTTTTGAGGTTAGCTTGTTAGAGAATAGAACTTTTGTAAGAGAACTCTTTTGCAATCTAAGCTTTCCATTGTTCCTCTCTTTGATCTTACTTTGTGCGCGTGTGTGTGTACGTGTGTGCATGTTTGTGTGCTTTCACTCACGCACTTGTGCCTTCACTTGCTCGTGGTCTTCATACCGGTCCTCACGTCTCCGCGGATTGACAAGTAAAGGAGGTGGTGCTTACGCTTGAGCTACAACATGGTATTCTATCGTCTAGATTTTTAGTATCGTATCGCGAGAATATCTGGTATTGTATCGGCCAGAGCAGAAGTATCGTATCGCCCAATTTTCCGGTATCGTATCGTGGAACCCATAGGTATCGAGTCGTGACTGGATATAGTTATCGTATCGTCTACTCTGGAGGTATCGTATCGCCAGGACAACAAGTAGCATATCGTGCCCAAGAGCGGTATCGTATCGCCTGTTGCTACAGTGTCGTATCACCTACGTTTCAAGTATTGTATCGTGGACAGTTTGGTATCGCCTAAAGTGGTATCGCCCAGAATATTTGAAGCATTTTGAAGGGAAAACTTGACGCATTTTGAGAGCCACTTAGAGAGAGCTTCAGAGACCTAGAGAGCCTCAGGAGGGTGAATGAACTTGAGGTCAGGAAGGGTGCTAAGTAGCCGTAGAAGTGTCATATCTTCTGTTGGAAGTGCCGCTCACGTCAGTCACCGCTCTGTCTATTCAGACAACTCTATTGACTTAGAGGAGGAGATACCCATGGCTTCAGAAGACATGCAGGGTCCCGCTCCAAGTAGAAACTTCATGACCACTGTGGAGGGAGAGTACCACACTTCCTTACAGTATGTTTCTACTAATGCCCAGGAGATCCCCATCTACCTGGATGGCTTAAACAGATATGTGGCTAGGATGGTGACTTTAGTAGATGCAACTATTGTGCCCAGACCTGTAGTTAAGTATGAGGGAGGAGCATACATGGACAAGATAGGTCACATATACATAGTGACTGAATTTCCCGATTTGATCAATGAAAGGAGAGAGTTAGTGGGACAAGAAAACTCAGGTAGACCAAACCCTAAGGAATTAGTGACAACCCCTAGAGGTAGGTCCCAAGTGACATGAGCCTTGAGAGGAGACTTGATACCTCAAAACGACTACCTATTGGAAGTCTATTTGATCCATGGAATGGACTTGTTGCTTCAAACAAACTCACCAACCCAAGGAAGAGAAAAAAACCTGATGACATTTTATGAGCTAAAGGATCCGGAAGACAAGACTAGAATAACATACCTAGATAAAAATCAGAGAAGATATTGGTTGGTAGATGCCGTAGACAGGGCTCAACTGAAATACATGGGCTTGCCTGTATTCCCTCAGAGAGAGCAAGCAACCACCTCTCAAAACCCCTTTGGAACCCAACAAGAGCCAGAGCACATCATGTCAGGACAAACAGGCCAACAGAGTGTTCCAAACCGTGTTCATGTACAATTTGCTACTCCAGGAGTGCAACCACACAATCAGACCCATCCTGGAATAGGTAATCAATATCGACCACCTGTAAGACCACGACCACCGATAGGAGTATAGCGAGGAATACTCCCTGATAGACCAGCAGTTCTTCCTGTAATGCCTAGACAACTAGAACCAATGAGGAGATTGAGACCGATTCAGGTGGCCAAATGCGTGAGAAATCATTATGACGGATTGGGAGAACCGTATGATCACATTGCTCAATTTAAACAAGTTCTTAGGGCAGAACAAGTAGACGACTTCTTCATGCAGTATGAGTCTTTCGGACTCACCCTCACAGGAACGGCTCTGACTTGGTTGTAGCCCTTAGACACCAACCAATTTGGAAATATGGAGCAATGTTTTCAAGAATTCATTGGGGAATTCACTAAGAGAGGGATTAAACACAATTCTGCGTCTTTAATCCATAGCTTTAAACAGAACCCTAATGAAACTGTGAAAACTGCTGTCAAGAGATTTAACCTGTATGTTGATAGATGTCTAGCTGGAGAGAGGCCCACTCAGCAAAAAATGATATCATTGTTTTTGGATGGACTAATGAATGGAACCCTGAGAACGCTAGTTTACGTGAAGAGGTTACAAACCCTAAGTGAGTGTCTTGAAGAGTGCATTTCCCTAGAAGACAATGTAGTTGAGGACCTCAAGAGTACACCCAGCCCCACTAAATCAGAAGACTCTCAGAGTACTATTACTTCCAACTCCAGTAATGTGGAGGAATTAGCAAAGCTAGTGGCGAAGAAATTGGGAGTCCAAGGATAGAGAAATTACCAACACCCAGCCTTAAGAGTGCCTATGTTATGAAGACGTATTCTATGTGGAGGAGATCACCCCACACACATGTGTGTACGAGGAGGAACTGGTATACCTCAGACCTATCCTTACAACAGACAACCTCATCAAGGAGCTACATTGTATTGCCACATAGAACAAAAATACACCAACCACACCACGGAAAACTGTCCATTGAATAGGGAGGCACGACCTTTACAACCACCTCAATATCGACCATATGGATGTCCCCCTAGAGAGCTAGGCTGAGAGATGCCCATGTACAATCCTTACCCAACACCAACAAGAGCACCGAGGCCATACGAGCAAGTACCATATCCACCACCCCAACCAGTGCTAGGACCATAACTGTCACAACCACAACAAGTGGTATCGGTAAAGTATGCCCAGCCAGAAGAAAATTTGGAAAGAGCCACAGTGCCAGCCTCAACAATGACGAGTGTAGAATCAACAAACCCTGGATATGAGCTGCCCCCAAGAGAGTACTATCCTTATGAAGCCAAAATGTTAGAGTAAAAACTAGCATATGATTCGACATACTACGGATATGAAGGCTATGATCAGGTGTATGGAATGGAGGTAGCAACATTAATGTATACTGCACCTAAAGCACAACCACCCGTGAGACTGCCCATTAGACCGCCTATGCCGAGAGGACCTTGTTATAGATGCGGAGGAGACCATTTTATTAGAGAATTTCCTCGACCTTACAACCCACCACCTCCTAGGACTTGGGAAGGATATTGTAATGATTGTGGGAAGGAACATCTTTTCAAAGATTGCCCTAAGAATCCAACCAAAGTCCAAGACACTGCACCAATTAATGTAATTGAAGTGATAGAAGCACCTCGAGGTGATAAAGAATACACCATGCCCTTAATGGCCATTACCCGAGCCCAAACAAAAGAACAAAAAAGAAAACAACCAGAACGGGAACAAGAGAACAATAGAACAATAAATCCCAAAATTCAAATAGTAGAAGATTTAGAGGATTCACGTGAGAGTACCCAGAACACAAAAGCACAAAAATGGAACGAAAGAAGAGAAAAGCTCAAAGATAAATGGATGAAAAACAAGAGTCAAGAAAATAGGAAGCAAACCAGAAACAAGAAAGAGCATAAAGAACAAGGGATTCGGGAAGAGGTTCCCATTCCACCGCTTATCCAAGAAGCAGAGAGACGTGGATCAATTCTAGCTGACCCAAAACCGGACGACCTAGACATGTGGCTGAAAGCTTACCAAGCTAGAATTAAGACTGGACGGAATGTGGAGCAGCACGAAAAGCTTTATCCACGGGGAGAATTAGAAAAAGAGAGACTTGCAATATGTCGAAAACTTATAGAGGTAGCAGAAGCAACCCTAGAAAAGACAATCCCAGCCCTTCCAGAGACGAGGATAGTAGATGATCAATACAAAGAGTATGTCAAAGCCAAGAATAAAGAACCCAAAGAGAAGGATGCTAGATGTGAGCGAGTGAAAACCCAAGACAAACCTATGTCAACAATACCTGATTTAGAGGTTGATTGGCCAAAGGAATTATGGAATAGAATTCGAGAAGAACAGTGGAAGAAGAATGGAGTGATTAAGCCTCCCTTTGAGGAATTAGATGTGGAAGTTTATCAACCAAATCCCAACATGGAAGAAGTATATGAGGAAGTATCAAGACTAGACCAAAATATTGAAGAAGCACAAAGCATTTCGACCTTACCAAATTACATGGGAGAATACAAAAAGGAATCTATGATAATCCGAGCACCCACGATACATGGAAAAGGAAAAGGAGACTCAGAAAAGAATTCACACAATTTAACGAAACTCAAGAAGATGAAAGTACAATGCAAACTGACCATGGAAGAATTACTTCGGGTGAAACCGCAATTATGGAAGCAATTAGTGAGTCAATTGGAATTAGGGCAAGAGAACGATGAAAAGGAAAACAAGGTAAAAGAAAACTCATCTAAGATACAAATCCCAGTAGATAAGGTGGGAGAATTTAGTGAAGGAGACAAAGGTAATACATGTCTACCTGTCACTTACAATGGGTACATGACCAAGGCAATCCTAGAGACAGGAGCTGGAGTAGGAATCGCCACCAAGGAGATTTGGGAGAAATGGGGAAAGTCTACTTTACGACCTACATGCATGAAACTCCAATTAGCGGACGGTCATGTGGAAAAACCCTTAGGAATATTGGAAAGAAACAAATTAACCACCTATGGAGTTGAATTTGAACACACATTAGCCATTTGTAAGTTTGAAAAGGCTAACAATTACGAAATGATATTAGGTCGACCTTTCATGAGACAAATGCGGCTAGTGCAAGATTGGGGAAGAGATTCGTTATACCTGCAACATCAAGGAAACACAACCAAGATAAACTTGCATACGTTTAGATATCGAGATGTCCCTCCACTACAATGGAATCCCATACACAAAGAGGAAGATGACCTATCTATTCATAGTGCTGGATCAAGCAATCAATCTTGGAAGTATGAGGATGCCCAGTTATGGATGTGTAAAGAAGCCAAGAAAGAGGATAATAAAAGACAGCTATGGCCAATAGGACATCCTAACTACAGACCTATAGAGGACCCAAGGTATATGCCTCAAATCTTCCCTGATGAAACCTTTGAACCACATGGATGGATGGAAATCTTAGCCACCTTAGATGTGTGTGTGAATGAGGAAGTACTAACTATGACCGAGTGCATAGATGAAGAAGGCTATGATGCAAATTTGTACATGGTTGTCCTTGTAGAAGTAGAAGCAGGGCAAATCTTGGAAAAAGAGTGGAAAGAGGAATATGAGAGTATAGAAATGGAACCAGAGTTCGATTCAGAAGAAAGCTATCTAGACACCATTCGAACCATAGAAAAGTAGGAACCAACTAAGATCTTGGCAATAGAAGCCGCTCCCATAGTACATGAGCAAGAGAAGGGTATGAATAAAATTGGACCAAATCTAGATCTTTTCGAGGTTCCGGAGCACTTTAAAAGATATGAAGTGGAAGAGAGAAAGGTAGCCATTCAAATGCCTAAGAGAGAGGCTCGAGAAGGAGAAGCATACGACAACAAAGAACAAACAAAAAAGATCATAGTGACAGTGGAAGAGGGAGAAGAAAGATGTACATACATAGGTAAAGATGTATCAATTGAGGAGGAAGAAGAATTAATACAATTGATCTGAGAATATTGAGATGTATTCACCTGGACATATAAGGATCTCAAGGGTGTGGAACCCTCAATTTGCTCTCATAGAATACCAATGACGACAGATGTGAAAACATCGAAAAAACGCCCTTATACATACAATGAGGTCTATGCTGCTAAAATTAAGGAAGAAATAGACAAGCTATGTTGGCATACAAGCCAGATGAAGAGCATACTAGCACAACGGAGCAGTCATGCACAATACGGCAACAAGGCCCAATCATTTTTTCCATGGACCATTTACAACTCAAGTGATTTTAATCACTACACAAACATTGTAAATTCCATTTTTGGTAGAATAGACTCCATTTTGTTCAAGCCGAGGAGTCCTCGAGCTTGAGGAGTAGTAGAATTAGCTACATATCAATTTTCATAATTTTTAGACTTCGTTTGAGCCCTCAAATAGGCTCTAGAACCTAATTTTTAACTAGGCCGGACACTAGGTCTGGACAAGGCCAAAGCTAGTGAGAAAACTATAAAAAGAGCTAGAGAGCTCATTTTTGGGGGGTTAGATTGTTTGTGAATTGAGCTTATGTAAGAGACTTTTTGACTAATGCAAAGAACTCCATTGTTCCTCTCCTTGTTCTTGCCTTGTGTGCGCGTGTGTGTGTATGTGTGTGCATGCTTGTGTGCTTCTCACTCACACACTTGTGCCTTCACTTGCTCATAGTCTTCATACTAGTCCTCACGTCTCCACGGATTGACAATTATGAGGTGAATCTTCTCATGTTGGTACTCACCATTGTGCTAGAGTGACACCAAATTTGGCGCCGTTGCCGGGGAGAGAGCTTTGAGGACGAGCGTGTGATGGTAAGATGTTGAGTTGAGACATTGGAGTTATAGGTAATATCCTTCCTTTTCTTTATTTTTCTTCATTTTTTTCCTTACTTTCACATCACCATCATCACCATCATCCTCCCCACCATCTCCCACCTCCATCTCCATCTCCACAAAAAATTTCAGTTTTTTGGTCATATTACACTCCCACCTCATTTCCCTCATTTCATTGTGAGAGAGAGCGAGAGAGAGCTTGCATGCTATCTGTTTTTGGTGTGTTTTTGAGCTTTTGTTGCAGGAACTAGCTACACCACCTTCTCCAGCAGTGTGCGCAGGTACGACAGACTCTGCACAGGTCCCGGGATGACGACCTCTGTCTGTCGCGACAAACAGAAAAACTTTATATTTTGTGAATGTGTGTTTGGCACGGTAACCTACACCATTAGAGCACTCCAAATCACTAGAAGTTTCTCAAAAATTTGCGTTTTTTTACTCTATCGTGACAGACACCATCTATCGCGACAGACACCATCTATCGCGACAGACACCGTCTATCGCGACAGACCCGTCTATCGCGACAGACCACTCTATCGCGACAGACCACTCTATCGCGACAGACACCGTCTATCGCGACAGACCACTCTATCGCGACAGACACCGTCTATCGCGACAGACCACTCTATCGCGACAGACACCGTCTATCGCAACAGACCCATCTATCACGACAGACACCGTCTATCGCGACAGACCCATCTATCCCGACAGACACCGTCTATCACGACAGACCACTCTATCGCGATAGACACCGTCTATCGCAACAGACCACTCTATCGCGACAAACACCGTCTATCGCGACGGACCACTCTATCGTGATAGACACCGTCTATCGCGACAGACCCATCTATCGCGACAGACACCGTCTATCGCGACAGACACCATCTATCGCGACAGACCACTCTATCGTGACAGACACCGTCTATCGCAACAGACCACTCTATCGCGACAGACACCGTCTATCGCGACAGACCACTCTATCGCGACAGACACCGTCTATCGCGACAGACCACTCTATCGCGACAGACACCGTCTATCTCGACATACCCATCTATCGTGACAGACACCATCTATCGCGACAGACACTGTCTATCGCGACAGACCCATCTATTGCGACAGACCACTCTATCGCGACAGACACCGTCCATCGCGATAGACAAACATTTTCGGCAAAAATTAAGGGGTAAATTTTTTGGAAATTTAGGCTAAATTTTGGGCATATTTGCACTCTCAAATACTCACACACTTGCAAAGGCCTTAGAAAAATGCATTAAAACTCCTGAAAGGTTCTGTTTGTCTGTTTAACCCCCTAAACCCTGAACGGTCATAACTTTTTCATACAAAATCCATTTTTTGAGCTCTAGGGCTCGTCAGAAAGCTCGTGGCATATACTACACACCCTCAACTGTTTTTTATAAGAATAATGCGTTGATTTTCAGATAGGATATTTGGAAGTTGACACACTGAGGGGTAGGAACACCAAGGGAGCTCTAGAGGAAATTTTTAGCAATACAAAAGGGGGAACAAGGGCATTAAAAAAGTGTCTCAAATAAATTGTCTTTCAATTGAAGGATCAAATTGAAGCTAAACTTGGGATTCTTACAGGATCATCGAGAGCTCTTGGAGAAAGCAAAGTAAGTGCCAGGGCGAACAAGCTTGGGAACGTGCTTCCTGGGTAGACCAGCATCGCCAGGAGGAGCGACTTGAGGTTGGAACATCACTTAACCCCCTCAGTCTATTCCTAGCATAGGCTAAGTGCGAGTAGTTGTTCTGATTGACTAGGGGTACGATAGGAACACTCAAGTTTGAAGAGCCCTTAATTTCTCAAGTGCAAGGGTAGGCTAAATTGTAGTCAAGGGATAACTTAAAGGAAAAGAACTTAAACTAAGCGGACGCAGAACATCAAGTACGACCCACGAAAGTGCTCCTGATGACGCTTAATTAAAAAAACAAGAAAACACATCCAAAGGAACTTAAAAGGAACAAGTGACTGGTACCAAAGAATCAGCAACGTACAAAGGGCATATGAACCTTAGGTCAGGTAGACACCTAGGGAGAGACAGACAAAGTCTTAGATCTTTAGAGGCTAGTGTCAATCATACTGCGAGGTCTTGGGCCCAGCAGTTGAGCCATCATTCGTATTACCCTAGTTCTGAGACTAGCGAGTCTGAGATGTCCCACGGTATGGAGAGACCTACAGGAAGTTCTGGGGTGCCATATTTACATAGGGTGGAAGGCCCTTACAAGATGCAACTCGAGTACCTTAGGACCAACCGATTAGGTGCTAGAATCTATGAGGACGGCCTAGGAAGAGCGGTGGTCCAGATTAAAAACCCTGACCAATCCATTGGAATAGAGCGCCCAGCTGTCAAGTTTGAAAATGGAGCATACTTCGACAAGGAAGGGACAATATATGTAGTCACCAGTCATCCCGATAGGATAGATGAATTTGGGAATGTGGTCTGGGAATCGGACTTAGGTGACCTAGAGCAAGGAAACATGGGCAAAGAACCTAGAACCCCCTGAGGGAAATCTGTTCTCACGAGGATTATCACACCAGAGTGGATTCCCCAAGATAATAAGAGCATAGATCTCCTCTTGAACCGAGAGACGGATGAAGCCTTTTGGAGATATAGACCTAGTCAGCCGAGTGAGGTAGGAACAATCATGATATATGAGTTCAAAGATCTTGATATTCCAGGAAGAGTGACCTACTTAGATCACTCTTCAGAGAGGATCTTTGGGGTTACAGAAAATGATAGGCATGCTTACACTTGGAAAGGAGAATTTATTTTCCCCCAACCAAGATCGAATGTGTCCTTTGGTCGCCAAGGAGCTGGAACATCTCAAGCTCAGGGGACTCAAAGAGAAAGGAGTCGAGAGAGACCTGAGGTAAGCTTTGCCAACTCTTGGGGAAGAGAAAGAACGAGAATGGAAACGAATAGAGGGGAACGTGAGGGACATAGAGCCCCAGGGAACCGAAGAAATGCTGATGATTTCCCTCTGCCAAGACCGAGAGAGCACACGAGGACCTTGAGACCGACCTAGCTAGTTAAGTCCATGAAAAACTACTTCGATGGCACTCGAGACCCCTACAATCATGTAGCTGAGTTTAAGCAAGTCTTGAGAGCTGAACAAGTTGAAGACCTGTTCACGCAGTACAATGCCTTTGGTTTAACCCTTAGGAACACCGCCCTGACATGGTTTCAGCCACTAAACGAGAGGCAGTTTAGAAGCATAGATCGACTTTTAGAGGCATTCATTATCGAATTCTCTAAAAGTGGCATAAGGCATAATACTTCCTCATTGATATACAGCTTCAAGCAGACCCCGCAAGAGACTGTGAGACTTGCAGGAAGAAGATTTAGGCAATATCTTGAGCGATGTCCTGGTCCTGAGTTACCCACAGCCGCTAAGCAAGTGGCTTTATTCTTGGATGGATTGCTAAGTACCAAATTGAGATCATATGTGTACTTGAAGGACCCCCGGACTATAGAAGAATGTGTACGCATGTGCATCGATATTGAGGATAACCTAGGGGAGGAGTTAGAGCTATCCAAAATCTACAAAGATTCAGATACTACCTCTAGCCTCTCTTCCTCACAATCCACATCAATTGAGGAACTTGCGGAAAAAGTAGCTCAAAAACTAGGTGTCTCTAGTAAACAAATTCCTAGATTTGCCCCAGTAAAGAGGTGCTATACTTGCGGTGGTGACCATATGACAAACGCATGTCCCATCACGGCTCAACCCCACGTGAATCCTAGCAGCCAATATTGCACCATAGAGCGAAGGTACACAAATCACTCAGCACAGGACTGCCCATACAATAAGCAAGCGGTTAGGCAAACCTACCCTCAGCCATACCCTCAACAAGGCAGATACCAGAGTCAATATTCACCACAACAGTATACTAGGCCTCAGCAAAATTACCAACCGCAATATCAGGTCCAACTGAGACCCCAGCCAGTGCTAGCACAGCAACCACCTGCTCCTACTAATATGATTCCAGTAAAGTATGCTGCGGCAGAAGAAAACCTGAATAGAGCTATAGTCCCAGTAACACCGTTAATCTCAGAAAGTGATCCCAGTGACCATAGCTTTGATTCTACACATGTTGATAGTCCCCATGCTTACTACATGCAGTCTCCTAAACATGGTGAGTCTTACTACAGTGAGGAACCGAGTGAACCTATTTGGGAGACAGAGTATGCGAATGTCATGTACGCGAACCCCAACCCTAGACCTCAACCTAGGCAGGTAAGACCTCCATTTCCTAGAGGGCCATGCTACAGATGTCAGGGAGATCATCTCATTCATGATTGTCCCTTGCCTCCACCGACACAACCCCAGTCAGTGACAATACAGGGCTATTGCCAGGAGTGTGGAAAGGAGCATCTCTTACGAGACTACCCAAAAAATCCTAATAATATGCCGAAAATCACTCCTATCAATGTGATTGGCTTAGTGGTAGACTCCACAGGAAGTGTGACTTCCACAGCCCCAGTACAAGTCATCACGAGAGCCCAGACACTTAAGCAAAACCAAGACTTAGGCCAAGAAAAGAATGCGGAGGTTAGTGAGACTGAGAGCCAGAATAAGAAGAGGACAAGAGCTTGGAGAGATAGTCGTGAACGTATGAAAAGGCAATGGGCCAGAAAGATGAGCGAACTTGAAGAAAGCGTATGAGAAACCAAAGCCAAAATCATAGAAATCACATCTCAAACGCACTCTCACGCATCCCCACCACTACCATCCCCTTCACCCTCCATTCCTCCACCCACCAATCCACCACACGTAACCCAATCACCACCCCAAGTAGGATCAGTCTTAGCCGATCCCACTCCTGAAGATCTAGACATGATGCGTAAAGCATATCAGGCCAGAATTCAAGAAGGGCCCAATGTAACAGATCTTGAGAAATGTTACCCTAGAGCCGATCTAGAGATAGAGCGAACAAAGCTTTGTGCTAAAATGGTCGAGTTGGCGCAAGCCATGTTTGAAGCCAGTCGTTTGCTCAATGGCTTTAACCCCATCAGAACACCATTGCACTTTGATGGTCTATTGGATAGATTGGAGGGGTTACTTGCAAAGTCTGGAAAAGGAGCCACCTCCCAGGCTAAGGAGAGGGCAAGTGATAGAACAAGCATTCCTCCCAAGGAAGCTTATGTGCCTAACTCCACTGAACCAGACACCTCTTCTTCTATGAATCAATACACACCAGAATTCTTGCGAGAGATTCAAGAAGAGAAATGGGCTAAAGAGAGTGAAGTTCCTCCTCCCATTGAACTTGTGGATGACACACATGATCAATTCCCACAAGACCTTCCTTCCATTTATGGAGAGCAGGAGAGTGCCCAATCTCAAGAAAGATTAGACTTCGAGTCTAATTCTTTACAAGAACTACCCCATTTCACAGGCCCATGGGAAGCAAAGTCCACTTGTATGAGAGCACCTACAGTCATGGTAAGAAACGAAGATTCAATCATACCTAGGAACACAGAGGTAGTGAAGAACACCAAAGTGCAGTGCAATCTCACTTTGGAAGAGCTGCTCAAGGTTAGACCAGAAGTGTGGAAACATGTAGCCAATCAAGTGCCCGAAGTAGCAAAACCACGCTCCCAGGTAGGTTCTCATAGGACGGTGCCAGAAATCCCACTAGATAAGATAGGAGAAATGAGTGAGGGCGAAGAGGGAAATACATATCTTCCTATCACTCATCAAGGTTACACAACCAAGGCCATTCTGGACTCAGGTGCAGAAGTTGCAATTGCCACCACTTCCTTATGGAAACGTTGGGGCAAGCCATCACTCAGGCCAACAAGAATGAAATTGCAGATGGCCGATGGTCACATTGAAAGGCCATTAGGACTGCTAGGAGGACTAACTCTCACTACATGTGGTGTCGAGTTCGAGCATACATTTGCTATATGTGATTTTAGCAAAAATCATGCCTATGAAATGATCTTGGGAAGACCATTTATGCGACAGTTGCAAGTGGTACAGGACTGGGGAACCAATTCTTTGTACCTGCAACACTTAGGTGTTACGACCAAAGTGAATCTCAAAGATTACTCTCATAGAGATGTCCCTCCTATCCAATGGAATCCCATCATAGAGCCAAAGATGATACGGAATCTGTGCATTCCATAAGATCAGGATCCTCATGGATGCATGAAGACACCCACCTATGGATGTGCAAAGTGGCAGTAGAAGAGGAAAAAAGAGAAAAGGCCAGAGAAATAGGTGCAAACGAAACACATAGACCCATTCAAGACCCAGCCTATGCACCTTTAGTATTTCCTGATGAAGAATTTGAACCCCATGGCTGGGCAGAAATCTTAGCAACAATGGATGTAGCCATCAATGAAGAACAATGGACACCCCACTGTGATGAGGATGGCTATGACAATTCAGTCTTCTCCATAGAGCCAATCATTGGAGAGGCAGTGTTAGAAGAGTGTGAGCCTAGCCCTGATGCATTCGAGGATGCAAGTGACTCCGATCTAGAGTCAATCATCATGGACCCACCTTTTGCATCAGATGAAGAATACTTCTATGAAGTAGAATTTCAGCCCCAGAGGGGAGAGCTTACGAATGATGTAAGGCTAGCCACACATGTGACCCCAAAGGAAGAAGGAAAGAAAAGGAAGAAGAAAGATGTCACACAAGCAAAGGAAGAATCTTTGTTTGAGGTCCCGGAAAATTTTAAGAAGTATGAGATAGATGACAGGAGAGTCATGATTAGAATGCCTAAACGAGAGGCGCAATCGGGAGAGGCCTATGATAACAAAGAAACCACCAAGAAAATAGTGGTAGCCATAGAAGAAGGAGAAGAGAGGTGCACTTACATAGGACATGACCTCATTGAGGAAGAAGAGCATGAGCTGATAGTCTTGCTAAGAGAATATAGAGATGTATTCGCTTGGAGTTACAAGGATTTGAAAGGAGTGGACCCGGACATATGCTCACATACGATTCCCATGACCACAGAGGCCAGACCCTCAAAACAAAAGCCATACACATACAATGACAACTATGCTGCCAAGATCAAAGAAGAGATAGACCGCTTGGTTGAAGCTAGATTTATCTATGAAATTGAGCACACTGAATGGGTATCCCCCATTGTGGTGGTGCCCAAGAAGAACGGCAAATTACGAGTATGCATTAACTTGAAGAAGGTTAATGTAGCCACGATCAGGGATAATTACCCGCTTCCTATCACTGAGCATCTATTAGAAAGGGTGGCAGGCAAGGAAGTGTACAGCTTCCTAGATGGGTTCTCTGGCTACAATCAGGTGGCCATTGCACCAGAAGATTAGCATAAAACGGCTTTTGCCACAGAGTGGGGCATATTCGCTTTTAGGGTAATGCCATTCGGGCTTACCAATGCTCCCGCAACCTTCCAGAGATTGATGTGCCATGTGTTTAAAGAGTTCTTGAGAAAGAATTTGGAAGTCTATGTTGATGATCTATGTGCTCATTCCAACAGTAGACAAACACATATACCTAAACTCAGGAAAATCTTTGACAAGTGTAGAGAGTATCAAGTCTGCCTGAACCCAGAAAAGTGTGTTTTCATGGTCAGGCAAGGCAAAATTCTAGGACACATAGTGTCAAAGAATGGCATATCTACGGATGAAGAGAAAGTAAGAGCTATAGCCGAATTACCTAGGCCAAAGAATGTCAAGGAAGTACAAGCTTTCATGGGGCATTGTGGTTATTACCGACGATTTATACACATGTATGCCATCATAGCAAAGCCTTTGTATGGACTATTGACTAACTTCGAGTGGACTGATGAATGTGAGCATTCCTTCAATGAGCTTAAACGGCGATTATGTTCAGCACCAATCTTGACCACACCAGATTGGAATAAGCCTTTCCATGTTCATGTTGATGCATCCAATTATGCTATTGGGTGTGTACTAGCGCAGCCTACCAGTGAAGGTAATATGGATCTTCCCATTGCCTATGCGAGTAGACAATTGAATGCAGCTGAGCGAAACTATACCACTACCGAACGAGAGGGGTTGGGCATGGTGTATGCGGTTAAAATGTTTAGACATTATTTGCTTGCAAATAAGTTTAAATTTTTTACTGATCATCAAGCTCTACTATACTTGGTAAACAAGCCATGCAACACAGGTAGATTGGTGAGATGGTTCCTCTTACTAATGGAATATGACTTTGAGGTAGTGGTGAGAAAAGGCAAGACTCATTTGAGAGCAGATCATCTCTCTAGGCTCACATCCGGAGAAGCCCCACAAGGAATATCAGATGATCTTCCTGATGCTTACTTGTTTAATTTGGAAGTAATACCTCAGTGGGCTAAGCCATTAGTGCCAGTATTGACATACGGGCCTAACCACTCAGTAATAAACACTCAAGGTAGAGAGGTAGTAAAAGCCCAGAAGTACCATATCATGGCAGGAAGCATGTACAAACAGACAGATCAAGGGATCTTGGCTTGTTGTGTAGAAGAGGACGAGTACACTAAATGGTTGCATTTAGCACATGTAGGTGCATTAGAGAAACACTACTCAAAGCAACGAACCTTACAGACACTAAGGAGACTCGGAGTGCATTGGCCGACTATGGAGGCTGATGTCCAAAAGTTGTGCAAGGAATTCCCAATCTGTTGCACTAAACCACCTGTGGAACATGCCACTCTTTATCAAGTGTCCATAGTGCGAGATTGGAGTGAACCTCTAGTATCCTTCTTAAGGACGAAAACATTCCCTCCAGACATGACTCTGGCTAGGCAAAGGAGTTTAGAACAAGAAGCCCAGGATTATTCACTCATTGGTGATAATCTATACAAGCGTGGTAAAGATGGTTACCTGAGACTATGTGTCCATGAGAGTGAATATCTCAAAATCTTGGATACCGCTCACCAAGGTGTAGCAGGGGGACACTTTGGACCAGATCGGGTAATCAAGGCAATACTATTTGCGGGCTTTTGGTGGCCAACCCTTCACATGGATGCACATACCTATGTGAAACGGTGTGATGTTTGTCAGAGAACTCAGTACCCTATACGCAAGGATGAGATGCCACTGAAGCCTATGATGGGCGAACGTGTGTTCTCTAAATGGGGAATAGACTTTGTTGGTCCTATTAATCCCCCAGCTAAGGGTTCACATGCTGAATATATCATCGTGGCCACAGACTATCTAACCAAGTGGGTAGAAGCGAAAGCTACTACAAAAAATGATGCTCAAACAACAGCAAAGTTCTTATTTGAAAATGTATTCACGAGGTACGGATTGCCAATAGAGTTGGTAAGTGATAGAGGCACACACTTCTTGAATGAAGTCATAGAAAACCTTCTCCGAGAATTCTTGGTGATACATAAGAAATCGGCCCCCTATCATCCACAAGCTAATGGCCAGGCTGAGAGCACTAATAAGATATTATGCAATGTGCTGACTAAACTAGTGAACAATAAACGCTCTGATTGGGACAAACAGCTACACCATGTTGTTTGGGCATACCGGGTTGCCTATAAAACGGTACTCCAAGCCATCCCCTTTCAGATGGTATTTGGCCAAAATGTTGTGCTACCTCTGGACTTTTGATACCTACATTGAAGGTAGCACAAGAGCATGACTGGACAGGCCATGAACTCTCCTCTCGAATCTTTGATCTTGAACGTCTAGGCGAAATACGATTGAGAGCTGCAGCAGGAATCTATGCAGCGAAGAAGAGGCAAAAGGCATATTTTGGTACACATGTGAAGGATAAAGGCTTGAAAGCAGGCAACCTAGTCCTAGTCTACACATTGAAGCAGCATGCACGGAAATTAGAGAAAAGAGGTTACGGGCCAATGATTATCAATAGAATCTCCACAAGTGGCGCAGTTCAACTAGCTACTTTAGAGGGCGATATTCTACCAAGTTACATAAGTGGATGCAGAGTCAAGTTATATCAGGAACCCCTCACTGAAGAGATGCTAAATCGACTCAACACTACCAAGAAACGTAAAGAAGAAGAGAAACGAATTAGAGAAGAAGCACAGGCAGAAGCTTTAGAACACATCCGACGAATGAAATTGAGGAGACAAGGCAGAGACTCGCCTATGCTTGACACTCAAGAATCTTTAGGCTATCCTATGGCCATGTGCGAGACTTCAGGTGGGTATTCCCATAGAATAATCGACCGACGGCCTTTTGTAACCCTAGGAGTAGGACAAGGGAAGGGTGCAAAGACTGTAAGAGCTTTGATTGACTCAGGTGCATCCACTAGTGCTGTCAAGTTGTCTTACTGTCAAGAATTGAAATTAACTGTCGATCCTATAGAAGCATATCTCATAGGATTGGGAGGTGTGGAAACCCCTTGCATGGGCGAGGTGGATCTTCCCATCTCCATTCAAGATGAAGTGATGACAGTCAAAGTAGTAGTGTGTCAAGATGAGGACCTCACTGAGCCTCTTGTCTTGGGTCAGGACTGGATCTATGATCATGCAGTCAACCTCAACCTAAGAAGTGGACTTCTTCAGGTATGGGTAGATCATAGCCGAATTACAGCTGAATTGGAAAATGAGGCACTCAAGGAACTAGGCAAGGCACAAACTCCTGGTCCTTCCAGGGGCGCACATGAAGTTGACAATGCTATTTTTGTCCAAAACTGTATGATGCAGAAAGAGGCTTATCCCAACAACGGAGCCAGGGAGAGGACGGAACTCCCTTCTTTTGCAAAGACCAGAAGGTTGCAACAACCAACGGCAGATCAAATACAGAAGAAGCAGAACACTACCGATACTGGATGCCAAAAAAAGGAGCAAAGCAGATTGTTTCAGCCATGGAAACAAGTATGGAGGCGAAAAGGCCAATACCCTGTTCAAACCAGGCCGACCCCACGGCCAAAACCTCTTATTAGTAGTCAACAACATGACACTAATGAGAAGTCCTTCATTAATTCTTCTGCGAAGGTGAAGTCTATTTGGGTACCCAAGAAGTCAATGAAGGCCAGCTGTTAGAGGGCCGCCGAACCAGGACGGATGAACCCGGACAAGTGCCGTAAAAAGTGGATTCGCGGAAACATTATAGCAGATTTCTATTTAAAGCGCATAAAGGAAAGCGGTAAAGAGGATGAGTAGTAGTAGTAGTTTTTTCGAAAAGAGTCTCTGTTCTGTTGGGCACTGTAGCGAATAGGGTTGTTCACATCTCGAACTTAAGTATTTGGAGATTGCAAGTATCGTATTGTATTCTGTCTGTCTGTTATATTGAATCCATTTGGGAGATTGCGAGCATCATATTTTGAGACTATGTATGATGAGTACATTGAGTTCTGATCTATTTTATTCGTATCTACTATTCTGTTATTCTCCTTGTTGAACCGATTTCCATTCGGTAGTATTGTGTTGTGAGTCTGTTTGATGATCAGTTATATACGATTCTGGATCTTTTCTGTCGTGAGATTGTGTGTTTGTCATCTTGCGAGAGACTGTGTAAGGTCAAAGTTAATCATCTACATTTAGTATCTTTTCGGTTAAGTGACCAGATTCGACACAATAATCTGCGTTCACTGAGAATTCGGTAAAGATCTGTATGTGGACAGAAGTATTGGTAAGTTTGTCAATTGCGGTAGGAATTTGTGACTTGAGTCATTATACGAAAAGTTTGGCGTAATTCCGATTATAGTTGTCTGTGTATTATTGTTCGGTGTAACTTACCTGTCACATGGAATCATCACATTGAGTAGTATTCAATTACTGAAAAGTACGTATTCTATTAGTTATAAGCGGACCTCTGTCTATTACCATAGCAGATTCAGTCTGAAAGTCCTAACATTCACCGTGCCGAAGAGTAGTCAGTATTCAGATTCATCCACTGTGCTAAGACGCGATGAAGTAGTTATGATTGTGTGAAGAATTGGGAAAATAGTACAGGGCCTCTGTCTAACAGACCCCTACCACTCCCAAGAACCCGAGGACCCGATAATACTCTTCTGAAAGTTGGATAGCGGAATTATCGTTTAACATTGGTGATCCTGTTGGGGATGTGGCATTAAGATTGCCTGGTATTTTTGTTCAAACTAAATTTTGTTGGAAGGACAGTAGCAACAGAAAAGGATTGTTGCAAGACTGTTTTATTCGTAATACTATATGATCAGTACGGAAATGCTACATGCCGATTACTCGATCAGGTGAAAAGTATCCCAAGAATCATCAGTTAGGGGTATTAAGAACAACTCTGGGAGGTACTAGTACAATTAGACCTGACCCAGTTGTCGAAAAAGTGACGAACGATAACACTGATTCCGGTGAGATTACAGTAGAACGTAGTGCATCTCTAGAACTGTCTGGTATCACTACGGTGCAGACTGTCGAAAATACAGCAATTTTGGAATCTACCAAGACGCAGTTGGAATCTAGTCTAAAAGTTTGCGGAATAGATTCAGATACGATTAGAAACACTTTAGGGAAGGAAACTAACACAGGCGAATCAACACTGTATCCAGTCACAATTTCGAATCCTTCCGGTGGAATTTCGGTAAGAAAAACACAGTTTTTCGGTGACGATTCAGCAGTTTCGGCTCAATCTTCAGCTCAACCACAACGTTTGGAAGCAAGTCATCCTACTCTGGATATCAAGGAGGAAGGAAGACTATTTGAAACAGAAATTCGCAATATAGTAAGTAAGCTAACTGCACCGGAAAGTGTGCCATCTGGTGAAACAAATTCCGGTAGTTCAGAAACTCAAAACAGAAATACAGAAGGAGTGTATAATACATTTACGATGAATGAACAACCGCAACGACAGTTAGGTCAACCCAGATTGGCTCCAACGGGAGTAACATACACAAAGTTTAGTGGATTTCCAGGAGATGATCCAGATGCTCACGTATGCACCTTTGAAATCAGTTACGCTGTCCTCAACCATCCACCGGATCCGGCATACAAAGCATTTGTTTTTCAATCTACACTTGTGAATGAAGCAGCAAGATGGCTTACTGAATACGATATTAATCATTTCGGTACTTATGAAGCAGTACGAGACGCTTTTTTGCAGCGATTCAGGCTGAAAAAGAATCCTGCAGAGATCTTTGAGTATTTACAGAACAACAGACAAAAACCAAATCAAACTGTACAAGAGTATGCTACCCTTTTCAGAACACATTTAAGACAGTTACCCCAGGCTCATGCTAATTTACCAGATGATGTTATTACACAGTGGTTTATCAATGGCTTACTTCCTCAACTTAGGCAAATCATGATTATAAGATGTGTAGGAGCCATGACCCTCGATGCAGTTATCGCAATGACCCTTCAGCTGGAAAACAAAGTTGGTGGATTTTCAGAGGATTTGGAATGGATAAAAACAAACAAACATGTGGCTGAAGAGATCACTAAGCAAGTATATTGCACCACCTGCAAGAATTCAGGACATACCAGTGCCCAGTGTGCGTTAAATCAGACCTATTGCGCCATCTGTAACATTGTTGGACATACCACTGAGAATTGTGCATACAATGCCAGAAGACAAGGAACAACAACAGTTAATGCAATTATTCAGGAACAAGGGCAGCCGGCCAATCAATATGTACCCCCACATTTGAGAAACAATCAACAATAAGGTTATCGACATTATCAAGGACAGAGGAACAACAACTATAATACACCGCGCTGGCAGAATGGACCACCACCGGAAAATCATAATTTACCACCACCTCGATGTCATTTCTGTGGACAATTGGGCCATATTAGAAGATTCTGTAGAGATGCAGCGGAATATGATCAAAGGAAAAAGGAACGTCAAAACCCAATGGCCAATGTGGTAACAATCACACCTGTAGAGACGCAGGCAGCAGCAGTTCAAACTCGTTCCGGTAAACAATTGCAACCAGCAGCAGAATTATTTGAACCAGGGATACGAGAACAACACAGAATGTATCATAAAGCTAGCCAGTGGACCACCGTAGAACCACCTGTTTTTCCAGAACCTACTCCAGTAATCCAGTCCCCGAATACGACACAAGCTCGTGCTGACAATACAAAAGCAAGTACATCATCTGCAGTAGAATTACCATCTTCAGACCAAGCTTCATCTTCAACAGTTAAGGAAGATGCAAATCAATTGCAACCAGCATGGGATATATTGTCAAAAGCATCCATCACACTTCCTTTCGGGCAATTACTGGCATTAGTACCAGGAATACGCCAACAATTTCAACAACAGTTTACTACAAAATCTGCTTGCATTCCGGCTACCGCAACAATACAACCAGAGCCAGACTCTACGGTAGATCACTCAGTTCCTCTGATTACGGTATGGTTTCATAAACATCAAATTCCACAAGTTTTAATTGATGGGGGGTCTGGCGTGAATATTGCCACTGCGTCACTTTGTAAGAAGTTAGGATGGACTAAGATAGAACCAGTTCAATTCCTTGTTAGGATGGCTGATCAATCTAGAGTTCATCCAGTAGGACTGGTCCGAGATATACCCATAACTGTGCAAGATACAACATTCAAGATGACTTTTGTTGTTTTAGAATTGCCGGAATCCACCTTAGATTACAATCTACTTTTCGACCGTCCTTGGTTGAAACAAGCCAAGGTAATTCAAGACTGGTCAGCCCAGGAACTTACGTTCAAAGATAAAAATCGCAAATGTGTTGTAAAGTTAGATGCGATACAACCCTGTGAATTACATGCTCGACCATATTTTGTCGAACCAGTCCATATGTTAGATGGGTTGTCTGATGACGAAGAAGAAGAATTTCTGAAGAATAATGTTGATTTAATGACATTAGGAACTATTGATCTACAGTCTGTGGTAGATACCTGGAATGCTTCAGTATGTACAGTAATACCCATTGCCGAAGAAACTAAGAAGGAAGATACCATTTCGATTCACAGTAATGAACTACAGCAACTTCTCGAACCATCAGCTAATACAGAGAAATATCAACAATTTTATGTTCCAGAAGACCAGTTAATTACTTATAATCTTGGAGATGAAGATCACCCTCGTCCTGTAAAGATAAAGCAAAACTTACCTGAAGCCTTTCAAGCAGATTTAATTCAGTTACTCCAAGAATTTACTGACGTCTTTGCATGGGATTACAAAGACATGAAGGGCTTGGATCCTCGTATTTATCAACACAGAGTTATGCTAAAACCAGAAGCGAAACCGATAAAGCAAACCAGCTACCGGATGAACCCACATTATGCATCACAGGTAAAGATTGAACTTGATAGGTTATTAAAAGTTGGATTCATAGTACCAATAGAACATGCGGAATGGATTTCACCGATTGTAATTGTACCAAAGAAAAATAAGCAATTGAGAATTTGCGTAGACTATCGGAAATTAAATGCTGCAACAGTACCAGATCCTTTTCCGATTCCTTTCTTGGATACTATGCTTGACAAAGTAGTAGGTCATGAGATGTATTCATTTCTAGATGGATACAGTGGATATAATCAAGTAAGAATGGTTGAAGAGGATATACCAAAAACTGCATTTATTACAAATTGGGGTGTCTTTGCGTGTACAGTAATGTGGTTTGGATTGAGGAATGCACCAAGCACATTTCAAAGATGTATGCAGGAGATATTTTCTCCTTATCTCACCTCATTTATGCAAGTATACCTTGACGATTTTTCAATTTTCGGTAAGATGATCGCACATCCGGTACATTTACGATGTTGCTTTCAGAGATGTAGAGAATATAGATTGTGTTTAAACCCAAACAAATCTGTGTTTGCGGTTTCATGTGGTAAGTTACTTGGTCACATCATATCGGCACAGGGTATTCAAGTCAATCCTGATAAAGTTTCAGCAGTATTAGAAGCTCCGGTGCCTAACACACCTAAGGAAGTAATGCGGTTTATGGGTCAAGTGAGATGGCATGGAAGGCATTTACGGTGGCTTGCTCATGTGGCGATACCACTGAACAAATTAATTTCCAAGACTCCACGGCAATTCGAATGGACTCAGGAATGTCAGATAGCATTTGATCGACTGAAACAATTATTAACACAGGTTCCCATTTTACAGCCACCAGATTGGGATCACCCATTTCACGTATTTGTTGATGCATCTGATATAGCAATAGGAAGTGTACTGATGCAACAAACAGATAAATGGTTTAAACCAGTATACTACGCTAGCAGAAGATTAGCACCTGCAGAGAAGAACTACTCGGTAACTGAAAGGGAATGCTTAGGACTAGTGTATTCGGTAAAAAAATTCAGACATTATTTGCTGGGCCGAAAATTTACATTTCATGTCGATCACGCTGCACTTGTTTACTTGGTTCGGCAACAACATATAGGTGGCCGCCTAGCACGATGGGTTCTACTATTGCAGGAATTCGACTATGATGTCGTTCATCGGCCAGGTAGTTCACATGCTGTAGCAGACTTTTTGTCACGCTTAGATTCAGGTGAACCTCCGGTTGGTATAAATGATACAACGCCAGCCATTTATACTTCAGAACCAACTATTGAGGGATTGTCAACCCAACCAGTACCAACTACGTATTATGATCAGTTATTGACCTTCCTTTCGGATGGATGTCTACCTTCTGAAGTCCCTACAGCTACACGCCGAAAAATTGTAGTTTTTAGTCGAAGATTCCGGTTAGTTGCTGGAGAACTCTATTATGCAGATCATACAGGAACCTTACTCCGGTGTGTTCCTACACACGAAGTAAATTCAGTCATCAATTTAGCTCACTCAAGACCAACAGGAGGACATTTTGCAGCAGATCTTACTCACCGAAAAATTCTACAAAGTGGACTTTGGTGGCCAACTATGTACAGAGATGTATTGGAATTTATCAAAACTTGTGATAGCTGTCAAAGAACTGGACAACCACTACAACGCCATTACTTTCCACTTCATCCAGTACTTCCTTTAGAACCATTTCAGAAATGGGGTCTAGATTTTATTGGTCCAATCACACCTCCCGCGGTATTCAGTAATAACCGGTATATATTGACTTGCACAGATTACGCAACCAGGTGGGCAGAAGCATGGCCTTTACGTTCGGCTACAGCAGTTGAAGTAGCAAAATGTCTATTATCAGATGTCTTTCCAAGATTTGGATTGCCACTAGAGCTTGTTTCAGATCAGGGCACCCATTTTATGAACAATTTGATGAAAGCATTAACACAGTCATTCCAGATCAGTCATAAATTCAGCTCACCATATTATCCTCGTGCAAATGGATTGGCAGAAAGTACCAACAAATCTTTGCTGAACATGCTTCAGAAATTGACTAGAGAAACACCGGAAAGATGGGATCAGTTGCTACCTGCAGTCTTATGGGCCTATCGCACTACATATAAGGTAACCACCGGCTTGACACCATTCAAGTTAGCCTATGGACTAGAAGCAATAGCTCCGATGGAAATTGTAATACCAAGTTTAAGAGTAGCAATTTCTCAGAAGCTTCTACCCGAAGAGTCATTGGTATTTCGGTTAGAAACACTTAGAGAATTAGATGAGCACCGATGGCTCAGTTTCTTAACTATGAAAGAAATCCAACTAAGACAGGCCAGGACACATGACCGCAATTTAAAGACCTCAGTATTTTCGGTAGGACAGCTTGTTCTTTTCTACAATGCGAAGTCCAACAGATCAGCAGGAAAATTCAAGTTACGTTGGTTCGGTCCATTCAAGGTTTCAGAACAAGTTGGTCCGGCAACTTTTCGGTTGACTACGTTGACCGGAAATCCACTTCCAAAGGTAATCAATGGGTCGAAGCTGCGGCCGTATTATCCCAGTACTAGTACGCATTAAATTATTCGGCGGCGAACCGCGTTTTGTATAAATTTTTGTGTTTTTCTTTTCTTCCCTTTGAGTAGTGTTTTGTACGAATCTTTATGTTACTAGCCGCCTCTCCCTACCGGTCACTCAAGCACACACGCCAGCATGCAAACAGTACCTTTCACGCACCGAACAATGATACCCATTTCCCTTCTCTTTCTCACCGTGTTCTCCTTATTTAACCCCTCGGTTGCGCCTAAACACTATTGTGTTCTCGAGAATATACGTATTCCCTTGTCTTCTGTGTTATCCATAAGAGTGCTTGTAAACACCATGGAAGCGCTAGCCAACTACACTGCTTTCCGTGATGGTATCCCGACAGACGTCGGCGAATACCTGCGTTGTAGAGGATTGTCCAACTTCGCTGAGTTGCCTTGGCACTCAGTGGAAGCCCATCCCTTCTCCGCACAAATCATCCATGCCATCGCCCAATTCCCCGTCACCGAACGACAGTGGATCTTCCCTTCTCTCCCATATAGGACCGTCATCACCTTCCAAGCCTTCTCTGCAGTCTACCGTCTCACCCCACAAGGACGCAAAAATGGCCCTAGCATCCCTATCGCTCGTATGACCGCACTCTTTCCCCGCTCCTCATCCAACGAATATGCCATTCTCTGCCGCCCAGAACCCGAATGATCCGCCCTACAGTTTCTTCTAGCAATCCTCAACCTGCAAAAACGAACCTACGGTATCTCTCGCCCCTTCTACTCCGCTCTAGAATTAGCCACCCGTGAACCTGTAAACTTTGCCTCTTATTTCTTCCAACGAATCCATAAAGAATCCGTCGCTATAGTAAAACAACTCCAGAAAGGTAGCTCTTCGCGCTCTCGCCTTCCCCACATCATCTCCTTCCTCTTCCCAACCATTCTCGCCGCACAACCCCCACCCACAGGCCCAGCACTTAGGCACGAAGAATCAGCACAACCACTCGAGGAAACTGAAGAAGATGACGAAGAGATCAATCAACTCTTCCGCACGAAGCGAATCAGGATCAGCTCTTCAAAAAGTGAAGTCCAAGGATCCACCGGAAAGAAACACGACGCCAAAGAAGATCAGCAAGAAGAAACTTACCACGACACCGCCACTTCAATACACAATGACACTTCGACAGAGCAACAAGACCAACAAAACAAAGCAGATACAGAGATACTATCCACCGAAAAGGAGTCTGAGCATCAACAGGACGAACCGGAAACTACCACAAAAGCATTGGATGAACTTATTGAGGCCATCAATCATACAGAAGCCGAACAACAGAATGTTGCAAAGGTAACCACCATTGACTCTGCTCTACCCATCCCACCTGTCAACCCTGACCTCCCACCGGAACCATCCCGCCGACTCGATTCTGAACCTACACCTTCCTCCTCTTCCTCCCCTAACTACTCTCCGCCAAACTCCCAAAACCTACTCACCGATACCTCCTCTCAGCCTCGTCAACCACCACCACCACCCACCGTATTTTCAGAACTAGCCTCCATGGGTCAGTTTCTCATGCAGTTATCACACCAACTGCCCATACAATTTAAGGAAGTCACGGACAACCTGAAGGCCAAATATCAATACAAGGTCGACGTACTGGAAGCAGACATCACCCCCCTCCAGGAAGAAATCGAAGCCACAAAGATTGAGAACCATCAGCTCCAGACGCAGTTAGCAGAGCTACAAGCCAAATTTTTGGCAGAACAGACCTTAGTAGAGCAACGAGATGCAGCCCTTGAGCAACTTACAGCCAAAGATCGACTACTACACGCCGCGCATGAAGAAATCCGTGCCCTGAAGGTCACCCTCCACGAAAATGAAGATATCAACACCTCCCTCGAAGAACTGATCACAGAGACAAAGATTCAATTGCAGGAAGCAATCCAAAAGAATCAGGAGCAGCAGAAAGAAACCGAACAAATCCAAGAACAGTTACGGAGAGCCGAAGAATGCGCAAATGAAGTAAACAGTATCCTAAAACGCCAGCTGTTACGGGAAGGACAACACCTCAAGGATATCGACAGGACGCGCAGAGAACGAGATTCACTGAAGAAAACTCTGGATTTCCAAACCCAGCAGTTTGAATGCCAAGACAACCAAATACGCAACCAAAAGGAGTATATTGCAGAGCTAAAGACCAAACTAGACGAAATGAAGACTTCCAAGGACGCCGCACTAGCCAATGATTTTTATCTACAGGAAGCTTTTGTGCAGACCCAGGCCGAAAATGTACTCACCGAAGCCATCGCACTTAGCTCTGCTAGAATAGATGCCCAGCTTCTAGAGCCTGATATGCTAAAACAGCTATTAGAAACCCTTAAGAAAAAGATAGCTCGAACATTTAGATCGGCTAGGAGTATGTACCTCAAAGGTCTCATCGACGAATGAGTATATTCGCCAATCCAAATTCATAATGTATGAATATGATAATCAAATTTTGGATTTCTCACATTTTCGCACATGACAAGTCTTGTTCAGTCTAGCACCAACCGACAATGTAACATGCGGCATAATGATTTTTATTCGGATACAAATATTATCAAGGGAGGGAAGAGTCATGTCATACTGACATACAATCAGTAGAGCAAATGGCCATTCAAGCATCGGTGTCTATAAAATGCGGTTACAGATTATAGCTTTCTAAATTAGCATTCTTCAAGATTCAGCACCTGTTAGCAACTTCTAGTATATTTTTCCAGTATACCTTCACCAAGCATGTCGGAATCTGATATTCTCCGCTGGCAATTCAGAAAGCGCGCCCATACGCAGACCTACGTGGTAACAATAGATACCACTCTACAAGATGAACCAGATGATGCAGTAACTTCTGCATCAGAAAAAACTCAGCATAAATTCTCCACCGAATTTAAAATCGAGCTCGACACCAAATCACCAAAGAATGAAGAATGGCTACAGAAGATAGGGCTCCTCCAGTTTGCCCAATTACCGTGGGAACAGTGGATTGCTAACGATGATGCAGAAGACCAATTACATAGCATGCGACAAACCAGCGGTTTCATTCTCAATCAGGTACGATTTTCTCCCCAGCTCGTCTCAGCCGTATTTAAACTACCAATCTATGATGGTGCCCGATATCTTAAATGTTCAAATGAGGATCTGAAGAAGGAATTTGGCAACTGTGAAGGCCCCCGACGGTATTACATGTTGAAAAACGCCACCTATCACCGACGAGAACAATTTAAATGGTATTTAGAAAAACTTTGTTTATTAGTAAAATTCGACTTAATGTCGAAAGAAAATTTTTCTCCCCTATTGCATGCCGAAGCAAGAGGTCCGGTTAGCTGGACACATTGGCTCTATGACCACCTCTACGCACAAATCATTGTTGGGGATAAGAGAAGATCCCACACCAATAGCAGACTAGCAGCCTATTTAGCTGCAATATTTAATTTTGTCCAATCTGTAAAAGATAAACAGTTACACTGGTCTTCCCCTTTTTACCCCGGTGAATATAATCAAATAAATTCAGAACACCATACAGAGCCTCAGGAAGAAGCCCAACCCTCCCCCTCGTCTACATCTTTATCCCACACAGGTAACAGCACACAGAATCAGACAGTAAGGACGCCATTTCGGCTGTCCATTAGAAGACGAATGGCAGACAATGTGCCAACTGCCAGTCCAGAGCAAGCACCGGATGACCCTCAACCTGATTTTGTTATAAGGATGCAAAATCAACTCCAAGAGGTTTCCCAATATTTACGGCAACAAGAACAAGCAATTCAGCACAGAAACGAGTTATTATTAGCAACGATGACTAAGTCCAACTCAGTAATGACACAGATGCAAAAAGAATTGGATGACAAAGATGCGTTAATACAGGTGTTACAGCAAAACAACCAGCATATTACGGCCGAATTGATCACCGCAAAAAAGTATGTCCAAGACCTTACTCAGTGGCAGCAAGCTATCCAAACACAAATTCAAACCGAAATGTCCAGTTTTTCTACCCTGAATACTCACCTGCAAGCCGAAAATGAACTTTTGCAGTCAAGAATACAAGTATTGCAGGAGTTCGAAAAGCAGATATTAAAAGATGAGGGTGTAGAACTAAATGCTACATTGATGACAAATGTGGACATAAAGTTATTAAAACAACAGTTGGATAGCCGTGTTCAAAATAGCTGGACACTTTTTCGCAGGAGATGGTTGGCTATACTTGTTCCGCCACTAGAACAAGTGCGAACAGAACAGATTGGGGAGTCAAACCCGGGTATGGGCCGACAGACACTGTAAAAGGATATTTCAGCCAGGTGGTGATAGGATACTGTATGAGTACATGGCTTCTACAGAAGACATGGATATTTTCAACAAGCATAGCACAGGCAAATCCAAGTTGAAAGAGGATTCAACAGCACAGAGGGTACTTTGATTCCATAGACAAAGCGATTAAAGCACATCACAAGGTCAAGTTGTCTGTGCTAACTCACGAACAGCTTCTTTTGATCTCGAGGTAGCTAACAATCATATCATTATCTGGCCTCCTATTGTATGTATAAATAGACATGTTTTTCAGGATGGCTTAGATGTTCAAAAAGCTATTCAAGTCGAAAAGGAAGAGCTGCAACTGAAGAATACGAGTATAAAAAGCAATAGCATATAAGAAAACGGGACTTCATGAAGAGGCAACTAGACCAGCTATACGAGTTTGAAGAAGTTCTAGAGAAAGAAAAGACCTATCACGTACGGTGACACATTCGGGGTTAAAGGGCCAGGCACTCATATGGTCCTCCAGGGCATAAGGGAATGAGCCTGCTTATATTTGCTGAATCACCAGCAGGATATTGGCATGCTGAAAGTGTAACCAGAACCTTTCTGGATGCATGTAAAGGAAGGGAACATTGGGATAGCTCAGACAAAAGGATATTACTAACAGTACTGCACCTGCGGGTTCGAGTCCACCGTGCGTGCCAGTGTTAGAGGGCCGCCGAACCAGGACGGATGAACCCAGACAAGTACCGTAAAAAGTGGATTCGCGGAAACATTGTAGCAGATTTCTATTTAAAGCGCATAAAGGAAAGCGGTAAAGAGGATGAGTAGTAGTAGTAGTTTTTTCGAAAAGAGTCTCTGTTCTGTTGGGCACTGTAGCGAATAGGGTTGTTCACATCTCGAACTGAAGTATTTGGAGATTGCAAGTATCGTATTGTACTCTGTCTGTCTGTTATATTGAATCCATTTGGGAGATTGCGAGCATCATATTTTGAGACTATGTATGATGAGTACATTGAGTTCTGATCTATTTTATTCGTATCTACTATTCTGTTATTCTCCTTGTTGAACCGATTTCCATTCGGTAGTATTGTGTTGTGAGTCTGTTTGATGATCAGTTATATACGATTCTGGATCTTTTCTGTCGTGAGATTGTGTGTTTGTCATCTTGCGAGAGACTGTGTAAGGTCAAAGTTAATCATCTACATTTAGTATCTTTTCGGTTAAGTGACCAGATTCGACACAATAATCTGCATTCACTGAGAATTCGGTAAAGATCTGTATGTGGACAGAAGTATTGGTAAGTTTGTCAATTGCGGTAGGAATTTGTGACTTGAGTCATTATACGAAAAGTTTGGCATAATTCCGATTATAGTTGTCTGTGTATTATTGTTCGGTGTATCTTACCTGTCACATGGAATCATCACATTGAGTAGTATTCAATTACTCAAAAGTACGTATTCTATTAGTTATAAGTCACAACAGGACCTCTGTCTATTACCATAGCAGATTCAGTCTGAAAGTCCTAACATTCACCGTGCCGAAGAGTAGTCAGTATTCAGATTCATCCACTGTGCTAAGACGCGATGAAGTAGTTATGATTGTGTGAAGAATTGGGAAAATAGTACAGGGCCTCTGTCTAACAGACCCCTACCACTCCCAAGAACTCAAGGACCCGATAATACTCTTCCAAAAGTTGGATAGCGGAATTATCGTTTAACACCAGCCCACAATCACGACAAATCTGGGTGCCTAAGGCTTGCTTGCGGGCTCAAATAGCTACACCAGGGCCGCAACCGGTACAACATGTTTCACTCACTCGAACATCTGAGGCCCAGTCTTACACATCACGCACGGACACATATTCTTCCATGAGCACTAGTAGAATCACTTGTAAATGGGTCCCTAAAAAGCCTTATCTTCAAGCAGATACCCCTATCAAACTCTTCAGAGTCTCCACAAAATCAAGATCAAAGCCCATCCACTGCATTTGGCAACCTAAAACTTGTAATAAACCCCTGGACCCCAGTTGTAAATCCATGCCCACCTACTAACTACGTCACTCTCACACTACATCATTCCACTTAGTTCTTAGGTCCAACCAATTCCTAACTACACACACAAGCACCGAGCACTTATTAACCTACTAATCTCTCCCGAACCTCATGATAATGTTGTAATGGGGACAAAAAATGGTTCTAACTTGTCCTTTACAATGTTAACACATGTTTCTATATTCTCACAAAATCAGGAGGCAAGAAGTAACATGGCAGAAGCGACAGGTCCGAGCTCACAAGTAGGAATACTTACTGCAGGAATCGATGTGGATAGTCTACCTGTGGATGTGCCACCAACTGAACGACCTGTGGAGCTGCAACACCTTCAGCAGATCCCGGTACCGGATCCACCCACAGGGATCACAAAAAGAGTCCATACCAATTCTCATTGGTTCAATGGCATGCCAGGTCCATTAGGAGAGGCCAAGTATATATGGGAGTCTAAGTGCGAGTATGACAGATCATGGGTTCGATTCCAATTTTTCTCCAAGGAGTTTGAGACTCTACAGAACACCGAGGATCTCCAGACCATATGGCAACGTTCATGGCTAGCAGAATACTTTGAAGCACCACTACCTAAACCGGATCTCCTCCGATGCTATTATTTGGTCTCCACATTACAAGCTAATGAAGAAAAGGACAAACCAGGATCATTTGTTCTTCCTTCCTTGCTGGGCAACAACGAGTTAAAGAGGTTTGAACCTACCTTGGAGTTGGTGAGCTCTGCTTTGAATATGCACAGCACACATGTACCTTCTGAGAAGGATGCTCTCGTTCCTACTAACATGAAGGATAGGAAACTACTGAAGCTTAAAGACATGGCAGCACTCACACCAAACGTGTCCATCCCTCTCCGTATGTGCATGCAACATTTTGCTTTCCCCGGCCAAGACCGCTTCACACAACCACACAAAAGAATCTCGTTCGCTCTCTACTTAGCGGAGACAGGTGCGTTACCAATTAAGCTGCCTGTGTGGATTATAGATGAATTGTATGAAGCAAATAAAAGATCTTCTAGGAAATTAGTGGTGAACGGTTGCTGTGCAATCACACGCATTATTTACCGGTGCCTAGCATACCATGTTCCCATTGAACGTGCCTTAACTTGGGCACAATTACAAATGTTCAAGAAGCTCAAGACGTCCACACATCAATCCAAGCGCATGAGGGGTGCCATCCCTTGTGTCCAAACAAGGGAAGTTCTGACTACTCCTGAAGTATCACCACGAGGGGAGGCCACTGTACCTCCCTTTACCATTAGGATACCGAGGTCTGGATCTGAAACTACGACACAAGCTACCCCTTCAGCTCCTCCTGCTCCATCTGAATTTGAATTTGCTACAACTGGAGATGCTGAAGGAATGGATCCCCAGGACTTCGAAGCATTCTTACAAAGTACACAACTCTCTGATGTAGAGTTTTATTCAGATGCAGAAGAACAAGGCACATCTTCACAAAGAAGAAGAAAATCTACAGATGGCCGCCATGTGCATTGGAGTGACGCTCAGCAAGGTCAACAACAAGGACACCTAGAAGAAGAAGGAGCATATGAAGCGGAGACCACTGAAGCCCCAGCCTATACAGCAGAACTCCGAAGGCTGTATCAAATTATGGAACGAGTGCGATCGCAACAACTGCTCACTGAACAGAGCAGTAGAGTACTCATGACTCAGCTGTTGGAAGAAGCAGGAGTTGACTCAGAATATAGTGAAGGTCTCTTATTGATGGCAGAAACATATGGGGTAGTAGAAGCAGTGTGGACCGCCATTAGGAGGTCTCCAGTTCAATATGATCCACGAAGATTCCAGACACGACCACGCTCAGGTAAGAATATCCAGATCCCCATTACAACGGTAGAAGGGCCAATTATTACATCCGAACCCATCGGGACAACCTCCCAAGCAACCGAAACTGCTAGCCAAGAGCACCCAGTCATCCATGAGGAATCCACCGAGCCACTACCACCCACACCCCCACCATCGCCTCCTAGAGCAGAAACCGTGGAAATCACCTCGACCACTCAACCCACCGAACCAACCTTCATCTTCCGTACTCCCATCTCTAGTCCAACCCTATTCTCCACCTCTGATAACCCAATCTATGAAGCAACCCCCATCACTACACAATCCACCGAATCGCTCATAGAGCCTGCCCTAGGACAACCATCCCCCATGCCCTCAGCCATAGGTCATCCTGACCCTAGATCCATATTCATGGGTTTCCCTGCTACCACGCAACCCTTCATGCCCTCCTCAACTCTACAACCTCAACCCCCAACCTCCATCTCTCCACTTCTCCAATCCCTCCATAACTTCCTTGCTAGAACTTTTCAACCCAGGTCTCAACCATTCCCTTTATTTTCAGCTCCCCACCCCACTTCTCATCTATTCACCACTTTCACACACACACCACCTACCATTCCAATGTATATGGTAGACCCCACACTCGCACCCACTCCTGAAAGTATGGACATTTCACCACTCACGGCACCTCCCCCTCCCCCCATGCTTCCACCTCCTCCCATTCCCCCTCCACCAATTTCACCCACACACACGTCTTCAATAGACACATCATTCACTCTTCCCCTTCCCCAATTCCCTTCCCATGCATCTTCCATTGTAAACACCACCCCCTCATCTATAGGAAATGCATTGGACACCATGCTAGCTTGTATATCAAACTTAAGGACAGATTACAATCAGCTCCAGCAACAGAATGAACTCCTGCAAGAGCACTCGGAGACACTACAACACCGCCTTGCTGCACTAGAGGAGGAAAATGCTCGCCTCCACACACAATTCCAAACTCTCCAAGAGGCTCATAGCATATTGGAGGTACAGTTATAGAACACAGATCAGGAAGCAATACAAGTGGTAGAAGGTCATCTACGGACACAGTTGGAACGCAATTCAAAGCTTCAGCGGAATATGGCCCTAGTCAAGCGACATCTTGCTGCCGCTCATGAAGAGAATCGACGCCTGCAATTACAAAATCAGGGAAACCTAGAAGCAGCTATCGAAAGCACACCTGGGGCACCCATCAGCCCATCAAAGTTTCAAGCAGTGACCCCTGACAATATCAAAATCATATTGGAAGACTATGCCATGCTACTTGAAGCACATGACCTGCTATCAAAGGAACTAGGTCAACTGAAGCAGAAACACCAAAAAGAAACAACAGCAGCCTCTCAAACCACCTCCTCCGCGGCTTCACTTCTCACACACTCAGAGGCCTTAAAAGATCTCCAGAAATAGGTCACCGAATTGCAAGCACGTCTACTACAATATGAGAGACCACCTTCCCCTCCAGAGGCTCCCACCGACGAAGAAGTAGTACAAATTCCTGTGGAACAAACATTTGAAGAAGAATACGACCCGCAACCCTTCCCAGGAGGCCAACAAACGGAAGAAGCTCAGGACACATTCGAAGCACCATGGCCTCCATGGCTACGTCAAGTGGAGGAAATCGGGAGTTCTCACGAAGAGCGCACAATAGTGCAAAATCAGGCCATGAGGGTCATAGAGGAAACTGTGCTACAATCTGCTTACTTCAAGAACCTGTCATCGAGACGCCTTATCCTCTCATCTGAACTCCAATACAGGCCTTATTATATTATCCTGGCTTATTATAATGCAGAAATACAGAGAGTCACGGGTAAGATTCCTACCTTTGCTACCCAATTTCAACCCGAAGACCTTCCTCCAGAGGTGCAAAAAGGCAAAATTCGTCAACCCACCTGGCGGCAGAAACTTCTAGAGACATATCCAGAAATGCTACGCACATGGAACAACGCGCCTTTACATCTCCTATACAATCCATGCTACGGTCCAGTTCCATGCCGCAGGTCTTGGAAGACATTCAATATCAAAGTGCAGAACAACGCGCAATGCAAGGAATGGCTAAACTACTCGTACATTGCGCCACCACAGGGACCACCGTCGGTAGCATACATGATGGGAACAATTTGACATTGGATGCCGCGATTGAAGCCCATGCCAGATGTGGCAGCTCAAATGATGCTTAAGATTTTAGATATGATGCAGGTAGTCCTGAAAACCTTTAAAAATGCAGCCGCACCACAGGTACGTCTACCGGGGTTTACCAATGGAAATTATGATTTGGTGTATGACATGAGCACCACCCCCAGTATTCGTGTGGCTTATGCCTGGCATGCACGCATCAAATACCTCCCTGCATGTTACAAACAGACCTTCAAAGAAATGTTCAGATCAGGTTTCTGGGAGTATCACTCGGAGGTCTTTGCACCGAAGCCAACACACCTGCTCCATCTCTTTGCTTGTGAACAAGGAATGTACTCTGAGTACTACACCACACCGCAACCAGAGGTCCCGGGCGCAATAAATTGGGATGCATTGGAAGCTGATCTAGCAAGAGGCTTAACGATAGGAGAACACGAACTTGCCACCAATGTCATCCAATACTATATCGACCACCCGATAGAACAGAGGTCTGTCAGGGGCGACAGACGCTAGGAAGGGGGGCGTGTTGGCATACAAGTCAGATGAAGAGCATACTAGCACGGAGCAGTCATGCACAATACGGCAACAATGCAATCATTTTTTCCATGGACAATTTACAACTCAAGTGATTTTAATCACTACACAAGCATTGTAAATTCCGTTTTTGGTAGAATAGACTCCATTTTCTTCAAGACAAGGAGCCCTCGAGTTTGAGGAGTAGTAGAATTAGCTACATATCAATTTTCATAATTTTTAGACTTCGTTTGAGCCCTCAAATATGCTCTAGAACCTAATTTTTAACTAGGCCGGACACTAGGTCTGGACAAGGCCAAAGCTAGTGAGAAAACTATAAAAAGAGCTAGAGAGCTCATTTTTGGGGGGTTAGATTGTTTGTGAATTGAGCTTATGTAAGAGACTTTTTGACTAATGCAAAGAACTCCATTGTTCCTCTCCTTGTTCTTGCCTTGTGTGTGCGTGTGTGTGTATGTGTGTGCATGCTTGTGTGCTTCTCACTCACACACTTGTGCCTTCACTTGCTCATAGTCTTCATACTAGTCCTCACGTCTCCACAGATTGACAATTATGAGGTGAATCTTCTCATGTTGGTACTCACCATTGTGCTAGAGTGACAAGCTATTAGCCGCAGGATTCATATATGAAATAGAACACACCGAGTGGGTATCGCCACTAGTAGTTGTGCCTAAGAAGAATAGAAAATTGAGAGTGTGCATTAACTTGAAAAAGGTCAATGCAGCCACCATACGTGACAACTACCCATTACCCATCACTGACCATCTATTGGAAAGAGTCGCAGGAAAAGAAGTCTATAGCTTCTTAGATGGATTCTTTGGATACAACCAAGTAGCTATTGCTACCAAGGATCAACATAAGACCACATTCACGACTGAATGGGGAGTCTATGCTTTTCGAGTGATGTTTTATGGACTCACTAATGCGCTTGCTACTTTCCAACGATTGATGTGTCATGTTTTCAAGGAATTCTTGAAGAAGAGCATGGAAGTGTATGTAGATGATCTGTGCACATATTCAAACCAAAGGCAAGACCACATTCTTGAATTGCGGAAGATATTCAATAAATGCTGACAATATAGAGTGTGTTTGAACCCATAGAAGTGTGTCTTCATGGTAAGACAAGGGAAGATCTTAGGACATAGTCTCTAGAAATGGAATATCCACGGATGAGGACAAAATTAAGGTCATCTTAGAGCTTTCTAGACCTAAGAATGCGAAAGAGGTGCAAGCATTTATGGGAGATTGTGGATACTACTGCCGATTTATCCACATGTATGCCATAATCGCCAAACCCTTGTATGGACTCTTAACTCAATTCACTTGGATAGAGGAATGCGAGATGGCATTCAATGAGTTAAAGAAGCGACTGAGCACAGCCCCAATTCTGAAAACACCAAATTGGAACAAGCCTTTTCATATCCATGTGGACGCTTCTAATTACGCAATAGGATGTATCTTAGCCCAACCAGCAGATGAAGGAAAGTTAGATCATCCAATTGCCTATGCGAGTAGATAACTGAATGAAGCCGAGAGCAACTATATCACTACCGAGCGAGAGGGATTAGGAATGGCCTATGCGGTGAAGAAATATAGGCACTATCTCTTTGCCAACAAATTCAAGTTCTTCATAGACCATCAGGCTCTATTGTACCTAGTCAATAAGCCTTGTAACACAGGGAGATTGGTAAGATGGTTTCTAATATTGATGGAGTTCGACTTTGAAGTGATAGTGAAAAAGGGAAATACCCATGTAAGAGCAGATCACCTTTCTAGGTTAACACATGGAGAACCACCGAGTGGAGTACATGATGATCTGCCAAACACTTATTTGTTAAATCTGGAAGTGTGCCCAAAGTGGGCAGAGAAACTAATTCCTATACTTACTCATGGACCACAACACTCAATCAATAAAGAAAGTAAAAAGGAAATTCTACAGTCAAGGAATTTGCACATTATTGCGGGAAGTGTGTACTATAAGGAACCCAATGGTGTATTGCTAAGATGTGTTGAGGAAGACGAACAATTGAAGCTGATTGAACAAGCTCATGTGAACAAATGGAGGACACACAAAGGAACTCATGAAACCATCAAGAAGTTAAAGTGATTAGGAGTATACTGGTCTGACATGACTAAGGATGTCGATGATTATGTAAGTAACTGTGCAGAATGCCAGTAGACGATCCCTGAGGATCATATATCCATAGCTTTCTCAGCGATAGCCCCAAATTGGAGCAAAACATTGGTCAAATTCCTAAAGACAGGAGAGCACGAGGAAGGAGTTAGCTTGGCAAGAAAACGATCCCTAGAAGAGATGAGAAAGGATTATGTACTTATGGGACGACATTTGTTTAGGAGAGGAAAAGACAACCAATTACGATTATGTGTGCATGAAAGAGAATATTTACCCGTATTAGAGATGGCCCACGCAAGTGCGGCATGAGGTCATTTTTCAGCCGAGAGAACCGTAAAAATGATCCTCTTCGTGGGCTTGTGGTGGCCAACTTTACATATGGATGCAGAGACACATGTACGAAGTTGTGAAAATTGCCAAAGGGCTAAATGCCCGATTCAGAGAGATGACATGCCATTGAGACCTATGGCTTGTTTTCTTTCAGGAAAAGAAATAAAAAGATGTGGTAAGAGATCTCACTTATAGAATCAAGGGAAACGGAGTGACGAAATGACAACATGACACTGCAATGCACTGCTCAATTGCTATGCTTTTTTATTGAATCTAATGCACTTTTCATTACAAGTGCAAATGGCTTTCGGCGATTCTGAAGCAACGATTCAGGAGGAAGTATTGGAGTTTCCTCTACAGAGCATAACCAAAGCAAAGGGACATTGGTTTAGAGAAGATCAACCGGCCAAGGAGTACCTCTTCCTAGTGACTATCAAAATAATGGGTATGGATCATCAATTCCCAATTATGTCTCAAGATTTTAAAGTGGTGCATGAGCTTCCGACTACTGTTGCCATCATGACGAAAGCGGGTCTACACAAATACTTCGAACTGCCGATCTACAAGCCAGACTTTCAAAGGTGCACGCAAGTCATGAATACTTTACAGCTAGCACTACATGACCCATTGGTGCCAGAGGCCAGAGTCATGGACGGAGTAGGTGAATGGGTAGTCATTCAATTTACACATGACTTGATAAAAGAAGCTTTTGGATGGGAAAAAGATGGCACCATGGTATTGAAAGAGGAAAGCCATGGAGCAAAGACAAGGACATTCACTGACATCTATAGAGTTGACATGGAAGAGGAAGTCAGACTAATCCATCAGCACTTCTGCTTCACAAACATGCATTGATACACTGCCCCTCATAAGATAATTGTCCAGCTACTCTCATATGCCATCAAGCAGATTGGCAATCAAATTAATCTGACTCCTTACATTCAAGAACGGCTATTTGAGGCAAAGAAGCAATGGAATAACAAGAAGTTCCTAAACGGTAGTGTAGCTCTGACCATTTTGATCTATCATGCTTTAGGCATTAGAGAGCACCTGCAAGAAATGCCCTCATCTACTGCTATGGCTAAGTATGTAAAGGTAGGCACAGTCCTCAAGAAGAAAAGAGGAGTTAAAATTGTTGAGGAGGCAGAAACTAGTTCTCAACCGAAAATGAGAGGAACAAAGAGATTATGGGAAGTAAAGCAAGGAGAAGAAGAAGTTCCAACCAAGAAAAGGGCACACGTACTTCCAAAGACAAGGATTGAAGAGCCCAGAGCTATTAATGAAGAGGTTTATTCTGCACTAGTTATTGGTGATGTTGGCACTATGGCTCTTTCTAAGTTTTCCTCAGGTTGAGCATATTTGACAGGTACTACGTGTTGAGGAAGTGGCGGTTTTGATCCTAACATCGGCTGAGGGTTTCCAAATTGTACTTACTCATATGGTCTAGGTGCTCCTAGTAGTCCTAGATAGGGATTATACTTGGGAATCTCCCTTCTTGGCTCTCTAGGTGGGTATCCATGTGGCCTATACTGAGGTTGATTTACACGATGTGTCTGCCTGTTGGATGGACAATTCTCCGTGGTGTGGTTGGTGTATTTTTGTTCTATGTGGCAATACGAAGCAGTTCCTGGATGTGGTTGCCTATTGTAAGGGTAAGCTTGAGGCAAACTAGTTCCTCCTCTTACACACAAGTGAGTGGGGTGATCTCCTCCACATAGACTACATCTGTGTAACGTGGGTACTCTCATTGGTGGATGCTGGTAGTTCTGCTGTCCATGGACTCCTAGCTTCTTGGCTACCAACTCTGCTAACTCTTCTATGTTACTCGAGTTGGATGTCACTGTACTTCTAGTGTCTTCTGATTTCGTGGGACTGGGTGTACTTTTAAGGTCATCGGCTAGGTTGCCCTCTAGGTCAATACACTCTTGAAGGCATTCACTCAATGTTTGTAGCATCTTCACATAGACTAAAGTTCTCAAGGTTTCGTTCGTTAGACCGTCCAAGAATAATGATATCATCTTTTGCTACGTGGGTCTTTCCGCTACTGGGCATCTATCCACATATTGATTAAACCTTCGTGCTACTATTTTCATAGTTTCATTGGGTTTTGTTGGAAGCTATGGATTAACGAAGAAGAATTATGTTTGGTCCCTCTCTTAGTGAATTCCCTTATGAATTCCTCAAAGAATTGCTCAATATCTCCAAATTGATTGGGATCTAGTGGCTGGAACCAAGTCAAAGCCGTTCCTGTGAGAGTGAGTCTGAAGGACTCATACTACACAAAGAAATCATCCATCTGCTTAGCTCTTAGAACTTATTTAAATTTAGCAATGTGATCGTAAGGTTCTCCTCTCCCATCATAATGATTTCTCATGCACTTGGCCACTTGAATTGGTCTTAATCTTCTTATGGGCTCTGGTGTTCTAGGCATGAGAGGATTTTCTGGTCCAATTGGAGGTATTCCAGGTTGCGCTCCTAGTTGTGTTCTTGGTCTCATTGGTGGTCGATGTTGGTTGCCTAATTCAGGGTGCGTTTGATTGTGCGCTTGCAGTCCTGGCATTGTAAATTGCACATGAGTTCGGTTTGACACTTCGATGGCTTGTCTGTCGCGACATTGTATGTTCTGTCTCTTGTTGTGTCCCAAAGGGATTTTGAGATGTAGTTGCTTGTTCTCACTGAGGGAATACAGGCAACCCCATATACTTCAATTGAGCCCTGTCAATGGCATCAACAAGCCAATACCTTCTTTGGTTCTTGTCTAGTTATGTGACTCTAGACTCGTCTTCAGGATCTTTTAGCTCGTAAAAGGTGATTGAACTTTCCTCTTGTTCACGTGTAGGTGAGTTAGTTTGGAGCAATAAGTCTGATCCATGGATCAAGTAAACCTCTAGTAGGTAATCATCTTGAGGTATCAAATCCCCTATCAAGACTCGAGTCACTACTGATTTGCCTCTGGGAGTGGTTACCAACTCTTTAGGGTTTCGTCTTCCTTAATTTCCTTGTTCTTCAAACCCTCCTCTCTCATTGATCAGATCTGGGTATTCCGTCACTACGTAGATGTGTCCCAACTTATCCATGTATGCTCCTCCCTCATACTTGACTGTTGGTCTAGGCACTATTATAGAATCCATGGAAGTTACCATCCTGGCTACTGATCTATTTAAACGATCGAGGTAGATGGGAATCCCTTGGGAATTAGTGGACACATATTGCAAAGAGGTATGGTATTCCCCTTCTACAATAGACATGAAGTTTCTCATGGGAACCAAGCCATGCATGTCGTCTGAAGCCATTGGTATCTCTTCTTCTGAGTCACTAGAGGTGTCAGAATATACATAGTGGTGACTTGCCTAAGTAGCACTTCCTACCGACGAAATGACACTTCTCCGACTACTTAGCACCTGTCCTGACCTCAAGTTCATTCACCCTCCTATGGCTATTCTGATTCCTAACTATGCCCTAATTGGTTGCTCAATGGCCTCAACTTTTGCCTTTCAAAAGACTCAAATTGTTTTGGGCGATACCACTCTTGCAATACTGTACTAGGTGATACCACTCTTGCCATGATACGATACCACTATGTACTGCGATACGATACTTCTGTAGGTGACGATATGATACTCGGGTAGTCCATGATACGATACCAGAATTCTCACGATACGATACACCTTACTACACGATACGATACTAAAGAACTGAGCGATACGATACTGCACCTTGACATGATATGATACTAGCGCATGACACGATACGATACTTCGACTCCTCACGATACGATACCTATGCACGTTGCGATACGATACTGCAAACCTGCACGATACGATATTGGAGTTTCAAACGATACGATACCCGAAATCCTTGTGATACAATACCGCAACAATGCACATACGATATCGAGATCTCTTGCGATACAATACCGCTCAATCAATGATACGATACCGCTCGATCGATGATACGATACCGTGACTGAGACGATACGATACCAAGTGGACCGCGATACGATACCACTGGTAGATCGTGATCACGATACCAACTTGACGATACAATACCAAAAGAGGTATCGCGATACGTCAAGTGGTATGCGACGATATGATACTCGGCGAGTATCGCGATACTAGGGAGTTTTGGTATCGTGATACCAAAACTCAACCGATTGCGATACTACATCCAAAATCGCTCCAAATACAAAACATTTTGCACCCCTATGTTTCTCTCTCACTCCTCTTCACTCCTCACCGTCTGTCTCACTCAAAGAACCTCTTAAATCTCTGTGTCCCACCCCGTGATACCGAAAACATCTTTAATCACGTGAATTTGTACTTTCAAGAAACTTTGGATGTTAAAGCCTTAATGTAGCTTACCTTTGGGATATCTTTCTTAAGTCTTGAGCTCACAAGGTAGCTTTTTGTGCTTGTAGGGCGTGATACTGCTCAGGCGATACCGGTCACTGTCTGCAGGCGATACCACTTTGTGAGCAAGTGTCAAATGAACTGCATTTTTTGGTTTTTATAGTTTGTGATACCAAAAACCTATTCTACACTAATTTGGCAATTTTTTTGGAAATTTTCTTGGTGATTTCAACTTAATCCTACTCCACTTCTCTCCTTAACCTAACCCTAACTCCTCCTTCTCTCCTTCACTCCTAACCCTAAACCTAAAAGCTCATTACGCACACCTCAGGGATGTGAAGTAACAAGTGCGGAAGTGTCTGACTATTTGCCACTGAACGAATTCACTCCTACAAGTATGATTCCTTCACTCCAGAGCTATAACCATCATGAAGGCACCTTGGTTGAGTGTGCTCCCTAGCAACAACGCCAAAAACGTGTGTACCTAAGTCACGAGGTCTTAGGGACTTGTGCCAAAGAGAGTAAATCTCATTTGCCACACAAGTACATATAGTGGTGGATTGACACACGCTTAATTATCAATCTGAAGAACCCTATGAACCAAGTGTATGAGGACGTGTGCACACGTGATGGAAAGTGAACTGGTTCAACTAAAATGCAAGAGAAAAGACAAAACTACCTCTCCAACTCACTTAATCTCTGAATGTCTGCCGCGATACCACTTACAGCAATAAACAAAAATTTGAATTTTCTCCCAGCTCTGAACTCCGAATATGCCAATAGTGGGTTCTTTTTGAAGCTCTCGATGAGACGCATCTATTCTTGGTATTTTCACTCAAATCTGACAACCGCTATTCAAGTTATGGCCAACACAATCAATGGCGGGAAACACCTTCACTCACTCCACAACTTGTACTTGCTCACACACACACTACAGTAGTTCAAAAGTGATGGGGAGGGGTAGACAACAGTCCTACATAGACATTCCAAGCTTCACACACACACACAAAAGATCATAGAGAAGATGAAAATCTTCAGGAAAGAAGCAAATTCAAAATTTTTGAGCTCTCCTTGTTCACAATGGCAAAAAGTGTTTACAAAGAGTCACCAAGTGACTTATATGCATGTGCCCTAAAAATGGTTCTTTCACACAAGTGACCGGCACTTTATCGGCCAATCTTTAATTTCCTACTATTTTACAAGAAATATGTTACAAAGAGCTGGGTTTATGCATCTAGAGGACTCCTATAGTGCATTTACATAGCTTTGAGGGAATTTCCTAGGATTTTGAAGAAGAAAAATATGCCCGTAATTTGAAAATTTTGGGGCTCCTCTTTTGTGCCTCTTTTTTCTACAACATACACTTTATTTGATGTCGTCTCTTTTTCATATGTATTGCATAAATCCTTCCAAAGCTCCTCTGCACTTTCACACTCTAATACTGTAAAGTAAACCTTATCTGCCAGGTGCAAGCGAATGGTAGACTTGGCCATTTCATCTAACTCATCCCAATCATCTTCATCCATGTCAGCAGGCTTCTTTGAAATCCCATTTACTGTCTTCCATTGCCTCCTTTGAATCAACACATCTTTAATCTCATTCTTTCATAGAGAAAACTTTGTGCCATCAAGTTTTCGGATCTCAAAATGGTTTTTGCCCTGCAAGTTATAGCTCCTCCTTGGAACACTGGCACTAGACCCTTATCCACCAGATGTGATTGAGACCTCTGATGCCATGATGGTAGAGAACTGAATAGAATGATAATGGAGCTAGAAGAGTCCAAACACCAACAAAAAAGTGTATCAAGGAGTAAATCGACCATTGTATAGTTGAGTAAGCTAGAAATCTAGAAAACTTTTGCCAGAGTATCATCTGCAAAATGAGCATATGACCAGTGTCAAAATATCATAAAACTGCAAGTATTGACAAGTTTACCTGCATAGTGAATCACTGACTCCACTGCATATAATCACTTACCCAATAGACGCCAACTAGGCTTATCGAGCACCTATGAACAACTATCATACATCTCCTATGGCGAGGTTGGGTAAGTCTTCCACCTGCATCACCAAAGAGACCCCGACATCTAGGTGTCTTCCAGTTAAGAAAACTTCACCACGACCCTCTTTTTAAAACGTAAAAGCCTTTATGCAAAAACGTAACCGCTCTATCAATGACCACATGGACGTACGTAAGTGGTATCCACAGAAGCATACATGGTGTGTATGTGCTTAATATATGCAATAAAGTGACACTAAAAGGCTCAATGCACAGCCCAGAATCTAGCCAACAACCCTTGCAAGTGTTTGTCAACTCTGATGTTTTAGGCCCAAAAACCTGCATAAATTTGCAACGGTTGCTCCCACCAAAATTGGAAACCTTTTGAGAAACCTGTAGTTTTACGAGTGTGGCTGAAAACACAACCCCAAAGGTTGATATTTGTTGTCAGAGAAGTACAAATAACACTCTTCTTGATTTTCACAGACCTATATGAAAAGAATTATGTGTGAAAGTACTCCAAAATTGCTCCAAAAGACACCCCAAAAATGCTTGAGAAACAGGCCTTGAAAGCAAAGAATGAAGCTTTGAGGGACCAAAACATGTTCAAGGTAATGTTAACCTTAGTCTTTCCCCTTCTTTAGACACCACAAGAGTGTAGCTTAGTGGCAAGGGATTGCCACGGTTAAGCGAGCTTCGGGGGGTACAGTACTGGGATGGGTGACCTCCCCGGAAGTACCGGGAACCTCTATCTTCCTTGATCATTGAGGTCCTCCCTTGCACACAACCAGCGGTGCCAACGGAGAAAGCCAAGAGAAATCTGAGGGGGGTGCTCGCTTTGCTCGCACAAAAGAAACAAAGTGTTTGCCTCGAAATGCTATGATACCAGTGAAGTAATTCGATGGCGATGCACCACAATATGTTCTTCTTCTCAAGAGCTTCATGATGATATCCTCCGAGTAGAAAACTGACCTCCTAAGGCCGCATAGAGTAATCCACACAGAGGCTACAAAATACAGAGGAAAAACATAGTACATAGGGAGCATGAAGACAAACTTCTTAGGTAATACAAATGCGGTTGAACTTACAGCCTCTGACTGACCAGACCTGAAGTATTTTGATGGCAATGCACCATAGTGTGCTCTCCTTCTCGAGAGCTCCACGATGATATGCTCGGAGTAGAAAACTGACCTCCTAAGGCCGCACATAGTACTCTGCACAGAGGCTGCAGAATACGTAGAAAACAAAGTACACAGGGAGCACGAAGAAAGACTTCTTAGGTCTTACAAATGTGATCAAACATACAGTCTGTGATTGACCAGGCCACTATATGATTTATTAAAGAACATATACAAAGAAGTGTCCAGTGGCCATTTGGCCTTTCACATGGACACTAACGATAACAATCTCCCACTAAAGGCCAAGATGGCCAAAGTAACTATGGGAGAAAAATAAAGAATGATAAAGAATACCTGACTGTAAGTATACAAACTATACCTCCCACCTGATGGGCATGTTACACAGTATACAAGTGTCTGTGTAAGATCAAGAATCAAGTAACCCCCATCAAGTGACAACAGTGTCGAAAGCTATCATGTGGTAGAGCTTTAGTCAAAGCATCTGCAGCATTATCTCAAGTGTGAACCTTCTCAAGAATAATGCACTCACTGGCTAAGCAATCTCTAATGAAGTGATACCTCACCTCAATGTGCTTGGTCTTTGCATGATAGACTAGACTCTTAGCCAAAGCAATGGCACTCTGACTATCACTGAGCAAGCGGGGTACATGCTGAGGTAAACCCATATCACAAGCAAGACGAGAAAGCCACAATGCTTCCTTACATGCTTCACTTGTTGCAACATACTCTGCTTCTGTGGTGGAAACAACTGTACATTCTTGAAGATGAGATCTCCAAGAGATAGCACCTCCAGCAAAATGAAAAATGTACACTGATGTAGACTTACGATCGTCTACAGAACAAGCATAGTTAGAATCTGTGTAACCAATACTGGATGCTTTCCCTCTACCTAAGCATAGACACTTGTCCTTAGTGCCACTCAGATATCTCAAAATCATCTTGACCGCTTCCTAATGTTTCTTGCCAGGATTAAACATATATCTGCTCACAACTTCCACAGCAAATGCAATGTCTGGTCTTGTAGCTACCATAGCGTACATGAGACTGCCAACAGCAGACCGATAGGGAATTTTGGTCATGAATTCCTTTTCCTCATCTGATTTGGGGCAATCATCCTTGCTCAATTTCACATATGTGTGTAAATGTGTACTCAATGCCTTTCCACCCTGCATATTGAACCTGTGAAGTACTTGGATATATACTCACTTTGAGACAAGTATATGCATCTTTTACGCCTATCACGAGTAATGGGCATGCCAAGAATATGTTTGGCATCCCCCAAATCCTTCATATCAAATGTCTGACTCAACTTCTTTTTTAGAATTGACAAGTCATAAGAGGACTTCCCAACAATCAACATATCATCGACATAAAGTATCAAACATATCAAGCTGCCATCTGAGCATCTCTTTGTGTAGAGACAATGATCCTCATTGCTTCGAGAATAGCCTTGAGACTTCATAAAAGCATCAAAATTTTGGTACCATTGTCTAGGGGACTATTTAAGTCCATACAAGCTCTTCTTGAGCTTACAAACTAGACTTTCCTTGCCAGGAACTACATAACCCTCTGGTTGTTCCATATAGATCTCATCTGTAAGATCTCCATGCAAGAAAGCAGTTTTCACATCCATTTGGACTAACTCTGAGTCATTGATTGCAACGAATCCAAGCAATATGCACAAGGTAGTCATCTTGACCACTGGAGAGAAGATATCCTCGAAATCAACACCATGTTGTTGCTTAAAACCCTTTGCAACAAGTCGTGCTTTATACTTTAGAGAAGCACTATCTGATGTGAATTTTAGCTTATATACCCATTTACATGGTAAAGCTGTCCTACCATTTGGCAAAGGTACTAAATCCCAAGTACCATTCTTGTGAATATAATCCAACTCACTCTTCATGGCACGCTCCCACTTGACATGATCCTCTGTCTCCATAGCCTCTTTGTAGAAAGAAGGCTCATCGACATCTGTTAGCATAACAAAATCTAAACCTGGAACATATCTATCAGGTGGATGTGAGACACATGCAGAACGTCTCAATGGTTGCTGAACAAGAACATGTTCAGACTGATGTGAATGGACATTCTCTTGAACATCCCTATGTGCAGCATTTTTATGCATGCTAACCGAAGGACTAGTATCCTCAAACACCACTCTTCTCACTTCAACCTCCTTAATGGGTTGTTTATGCATCTTAGACTCACTGAAAATGACATCACTACTTCTGATCACTGTCCGTGTTTCAAGATCCCATAAGCGATATCCAAATTTTCCTTCTCAACCATATCCAAGAAAAATGCATTTCTTTGACTTATGGTCCAACTTTTGTCTAAGATTGTTGGGTATATGAACATATGCTTCACACCCAAAAACTCGAAGATGATCATAATATGGTGGCTTCCCTGTCCACAACTCTTGTGCCACTTTCAGACCTTTGGCAGTACTAGGTGAAAGGTTAATCACATGAACTGCAGTCAATACTGCTTTTGCCCAAAAGCCTTGTGAGAGGTTTGCATGATGCAACATAGAGACTACTCTATCTTGAATAGTTCTATTCATCCTCTCAGCTACACCATTCTGTACTGGAGTATAAGGGCTGTAAACTCTCTATGAATCCCTCTAGACCGATAGAAAAGGCTGAATTCATGTGAGGTATAGTCACCCCCATTATCTGAATGTAAAGCCTTAAGCTTAGTTCCTTTTTGAATCTCAACTAAAGCAAGCCTCATCCTTCGATTTGATAGGATATACCCAGACTTTTCTAGTAGCATCATCTATGAAAGTGACAAAGTAAAGAGAACCACCTAAGGACCTAGTGGGCATAGGACCACACACATCTATATGGATGAGATCTAAAGGTTGAATTGAAGAGTCAATGTGCGTTCTATGCACATTTCTGGTTTGCTTTCCATATTGACATTGCTCACAAAATGAAAAATCAGAGAAAGATAACATAAGTAAGTAGCCAGAACGAGAAAGATTTTCCATTGCACTACGAGATATATGGCCCAAAGACCGTACCAAATACAAGCCATAGGCTGTTCAGTAACAGGTAACAAGTGTTCTTTCTATGATAAAAATAAAGGATAAAGTGAGCCAACTTCTCTTCCTTTTACAATAACCATATTGCCCTTTCATATACGAAAGGACTGAGCATAGAAGACTACCTTGTAACCAAGGTCATCAAGTTGACCAACTAACATCAAACTGCGTGATAATTGAGGTACATGGCATACATTATGCATAGTAAATTTTGAACCATCAATGAAACTGCACAACTACATCTCCAATCCCCACAACGTCACACTCGTACAAATCACCAAGTCTCACGGTTCCAAGAGACTTTGCTGCATAATTAGAGAACTATTCTTTGTGTGGTGTCACATGGAAAGATGCACCAAAATCTAGCAGCCAGGTGTGGGAGAGAGAATCCGCCATAAGTGCCTCAGTTGGTAGAGTACTATCAAGTGTCAACACATCAACATCATCAGAAATAGCATTAATTTATTCAATCTTCATAGTCGAAGTAGATGGTGCAGGTAACTGTTTAACATGCCCATCAACATTCTTTCCTTTACCTTTAGCATTCTTTAATGCATAACAATCTTTCTTCATATGTCCTTTCTTATGACAATAATGGCATTCCATATCCCTCTTCCTTGATTTACTTCTTATTCGTTGACCATTCTTTTCTTTGTTCTTGCTCCTGCCACGTTGCTGATTCTTTCCTTGGTAAGAATCTTGTACATTATATGCATCTCCACTCTAAGTGCCAACCATAGATTTTCTACGAATCTCCTCACTCAAGAGTGCTCCACATATGTCATCATAGACGAGTTTACCACTAGATGCACTATTGCTAATAGCTGTGTAGAACGTATCCCATGATGATGGCAAGGTGCATAACAATAATACTACTTTCATCTCATTATCCATATCCATTTTGTGAGCTTGTAATTGGGAGAATATAGCATCAAACTCATTTAGATGAGTAGCAACACTATCTGTGTCCTTCATGCAAAGGTCATATAATTTTCGCATCAGATACACTTTATTTGATGTCGTCTCTTTTTCATATGTATTGCATAACTTCTTCCAAAGCTCCTCTGCACTTTCATAGTCTAATACTGTAAAGTAAACATTATCTTCCAGGTGCAAGCAAATGGTAGACCTGGCCATTTCATCTAACTCATCCCAATCATCTTCATCCATGTCAGCAGGCTTCTTTGAGATCCCATTTACTGGCTTCCATTGCCTCCTTTGAATTAGCACACCTTTAATATGATTCTTCCATAGAGCAAAGTCTGTGCCATCAAATTTTCAGATCTCAAAATGGTATTTGCACTGCAAGTTATAGCTCCTCAGAACACTGGCACTAGACCTTGATCCACGGGATGTGCCTAAGACCTCTGATGCCATGATGGTAGAGAACTAAATAGAATGATAATGGAGCTAGACGAATCCAAACACCAATGAATAAGTGTATCAAGGAGTAAATCGACCATTCTATAGTTGACTAAACCAAAAATCTAGAAAATTTTTGCCAAAGTATCCTTTGCAAAATGAGCATATGACCAGTGTCAAAATATCATAAAACTGCAAGTAGTGGCATGTTTTCCTCCATAGTGAATCACTGACTCCACTGCATATAACTAGTTACCCAACAAAAGCCAACTAAGCTTATCGAGCACCTATGAACAACTATCATACATCTCCTATGGTGAGGCTGGGTAAGTCTTCCACCTGCATCACCAAAGAGACCCCGACATCTGGGTGTCTCCCAGTTAAGAAAACCTCACCACAACCCTCTTTATCAACATAAAAGGCTTTATGCAAAGAACGTAACCGCTATATCAATGACCACATGGACGTACATAAGCGGTATCTACAAAAGCGTACATGGTGTGTATGTGCTCAATATATGCAGTAAAATGACACTAAAGGTTGAATACAGAGCCCAAAAACTAGCCAATAAAACCTGCAAGTGTCTGTCAACTCTGATGTTTTAGGCTCAAAAAACTTGCATAAATTTTGCAATAGCTGCTCCCACCAAAACTAAAACCTTTCAAGAAACCTGTAGTTTTACGAGTCTGGCTGAAAACAGCCGCAAAGTTTGATATTTATTATCGAAGAAGTACAAAGAACACTCTTCTTGATGTTCTTTGACCCGTGTGAAGAGAACTATGTGCACAAGTACTCCAAAATGGCTCCAAAAGACACCCCAAAAATGCTTCCAAAATAGGCTTTGAAAGCAAAGCATGAAGCTTTGAGGGACCAAAACATGTTCAAGGTAATGTCAACCTTAGTCCTTCCCCTTCTTCAGACACCACAAGAGTGTAGCTTAGTGGCAAGAGATTGCCACGGTTAAGCGAGCTCTCGGGGGAACAGTACTGGGATGGGTGACCTCCCGAGAAGTACTGGTGTTGAAGCTGAAGGTCAAGGACTAAGAAGAGTGTTGAAGCTGAAGGTCAAGGACAAAGCACAGGAGCACATCAAAGAAGTGGACACCCAAGAAGAAGGAGCAAGTAGGGAGCTCCAAGAAGTATATGTCAAATTTTCAGAAGAAAGCCCTATAAAAATAGTGATTTTCATCACTAAAAACCATTGTAAATACCATTTTCTATTTTTGTAACTCCATTTTGTTCAAGCCAAGGAGTCCTCAAGCTTGAGGAGTATCAAAACTATCATCCTACCAATTTTCATAATTTTTAGACTTCATTTGAGCCCTTAAATAAGCCCTGGAACCTAATTTTTAACTAGGCCGAACACTAGGTCTGGACAAGGCCAAAACTAGTCAAAAAACTATAAAAAGAGCTAGAGAGCTCATTTTTGGGGTTAGCTTGTTAGAGAATAGAGCTTTTGTAAGAGAACTCATTTGCGATTGAAGCTTTCCATTGTTCCTCTCTTTGATCTTACCTTGTGCGTGTGTGTGTATGTGTGTGCATGTTTGTGTGCTTTCACTCACGCACTTGTGCCTTCACTTGCTCGTGGTCTTCATACCGGTCCTCATGTCTCCGTGGATTGACAAGTAAAGGAGGTCGTGCTTACACTTGAGCTACACCAAATTTTGGCGCCGTTGCCGGGGAGAGAGCTTCGAGGACGAGCGTTGTGATGGTAAGATTGTAGAATTGCGATGTTGGAAGGTAAAAAAATTGTTATCTTTGTTCATTTTCTGATTTTTCTTCTTCATCTTCATCATCATCATCATCTCCACCTTCTTCCATCTTCTTCTTCATAGAACTTTCTTGTTTTTTAGTGCATTTTCACCATTTTCATACCATCTTTCATGCATTATTGTGCGAGGAGGAGCTAGGAAGTGCAAGAGAGAGCAAGCCCTTGTGTTTTTTCATGATTTTCTACACATACGGAGCTCGCCATTGCTCGGCGCTTAGAAACTTGAATTTCCCACCAAAAAACACGATTCTATGATGAAAATCGCGATTCTGTGAAAAATTCAAATTTTTTTGAAAATTTTTATTTTCTATTTCCCACCTAAAAGCTCTCTAAAGGAAACACGATTCTGAGGTCGTTCTCAGAATAGCGATTCTGTGGTTGTGCTCAAAATCGCGATCCTCACAAATCATGATTCTCAGCCAAAAACACGATTGTGATCAAACACGATTCTCTACTGGCAATCGCGATTCTCAAAAACACGATTCTCATCCAATGTACAAAATCGTGATTTTCATAAACACGATTCTGAGAAAACACGATTTTCAGTGGGCTTAGCATCACAATTCTCTTGAGATTCATAGCATCGCGATTCTCTTGAGATTCACAGCATCGCGATTCTCTTGAGATTCACAGCATCACGATTCTCTTGAGATTCAGAGCATCACGATTCTCTTGAGATTCACAGCATCGTGATTCCCTTGAGATTCATAGCATTGCGATTCTCTTGAGATTTAGAGCATCGCGATTCTCTTAAGATTCACAGCATCGCGATTCTCTTGAGATTCACAGCATCGTGATTCTCTTAAGATTCACAGCATCGGGATTCTCTTGATTTCATAAAATTGTGATTTTTTCCAAAAGGTCCTGTTTGCCTGTTTTGACCCCCAGGAGCCTGATTTGACATAACTTTTTCATCCAAAGTCCATTTTTTGAGCTCTATAGCTCATTGATTTTCAGATAGACTAATTTGAAGTTGACCCTCAGGTGGGACTAGGGAACCAAGGGGACTCCAAAGGATTTTGAACCATACCAAGGGGAAATTTTGACTCTTAACCAAAGCTTATGAACCTGAGATCTGGTAGACACCTAGGCAAGGATAGACAAAGCATTAGATCTTCTCAGTCTAGTGTCAACCATACAGCTACGTCTTGGGCACAACAACTAAGTAGTTGTCCTTACGTACTAAACTCTGACACAAGTGACTCAGAAATGTCTTTTGGCATGGGAAAAACTACAAGTGGATCAGGAACTGCCCATCTATAAACACCAGAAGGCCCCTATAAGACACAATTGGAATATATTCGGACCAACCGATTAGGTGCTCGCATCTATGGGGATGGATTGAGGCAATCAATGGTCCAACTCAAAAATCCAGATCAAACCTTTGGACTTGAACACCCAGTAGTCAAGTTCGAAGAAGGTTCATACATTGATAAGGAAGGAACCATGTATGTGGTCACCAACCTACCAGATAAGACCGATGAGTTTGGAAATATCATTCATGAGAATGAGATAGGAGACCTAGAACAAGGAAATGTAGGACAAGGACCCCAGACTCCTAGAGCCAAGTCATTTTTGACCAGAGTGATCACTCCAGATTGGATCCCTCAAGACAACAAAAGCATAGAACTATTCTTGAATAGAGAAACAGAGGAAGCCTTTTGGAGATTCAAGCTAGATCAACCTAGCCAATTGGGCATAGTCATCAGCTATGAGTTCAAGGATCCAGAGACACCAGGCAAAGTTGTCTACTTGGATAACACATCAGAGAAAATGTTCTTGGTAACAAAACATGATAGACATGCATATACTTGGAAGAGTGAATTGATTTTCCCTCCACCAAGATCCAATGTGTCCCATGGCCTCCAAGGAGTAGGATCATCCCAAGCTCATGAATCCCAGAGAGAAAGAAATAGAGAGAGACCTGAGGCTAGTTTTGCACGCATTGTGGTCATAAATAGATCAGGATTTGAAAATGAAAGACCTAAAAGAGGCAGACATCAATCACATAGGCAACAAAGAGATGAGCATGATTTTCCAATGCCTAGACCCCGAGAGCACACAAGAACCCTTAGACCCACTCAAGTGATCAAGGCAATGAAGAATTATTTTGACGGGATAGGAGATCCTTATGATCATGTGATCGAGTTCAAACAAGTGTTAAGAGTTGAACAACTTGAGGATTTGTTCACACAGTATGAGGCATTTGGTTTGACTCTTAAGGGCACTGCCTTAGCTTGGTTTCAGCCACTGAGTAGCCGTAACTATCACGATATAGGTCAACTGCTAGACGAATTCATTGTAGAATTTTCCAAGAGTGGTATGAGGCATAACACATCATCCCTTATCCACAACTTCAAGCAGACACCCCAAGAAACAGTGCGACTAGCAGGTAGAAGATTCAGATAGTATTTAGAGAGATGCCATGCTACAGAGTTACCCACACCAGCCAAACAAGTGTCTTTATTTTTAGATGGCTTACTAAGCACCAAGTTAAGATCATATGTGTACTTGAAAGAGCCTAGAAACAAAGAAGAGTGTGTGCGGACCTGCATTGACATAGAAGACAAATTGGGGACTATCCAAACTCTGTAAGGACTCTGACAGTTCTACTAGTTATACCTCCAAAGCCTCCACTAAGCTGGATGAAATAGCGGAGCAAGTTGCCAAGAAGCTAGGATTTCAAAATAAACAAATACCAAGAGTCACCTCATTGAACCGATGTTATACCTGCGGAGGGGACCACATGGCTAACGTATGCCCAATGCAAAACCAGAACATGAGAGAAAGGAATGCTCCATATTGCACTATTGATAGAAAATACACGAACCACACGGCTCAAGATTGCCCTACAATAGGCAAGCTGTGAGACAGAACTATCAGCAACCATACCCACAAGGTAGGTATCAGAACCATTACCAACAACCATACTATAGACCACCACAGCAATATCAAGCACCATATAGGCCACAACCAGTCCTAGGAAACCAACCACCAGCTCCTGCCAATGTAATTCCAGTTAAGTATGCAGTGGCAGAAGAAAACCTTAATAGAGCTTTGGTGCCAATGACCCCACTGATCTCAGAGAATGACTCTCATGCTCATAGTTCAGACTACTCCCATGAAGGTAGTCCACATGCTTATTACACAGAGTCACCTGAACATGAGATTTACCCGTATCAATATGAGGCACCACCTATGGAACAAAATTGGGAGCCTGAATATTCCAATGTCATGTACACAAATGCTAACCCTAGGCCCCAATTGAGACAAGTAAGACCACAAGCCCCTAGAGGACCATGTTTCAAATGCCAGGGCAACCATTTCCTTTGTGATTGTCCCCACCCACCATCTCCCAATCAAGGACAGGTAATCACAATACAAGCTTTTTGTCCTGATTGTGGTAAAGACCATCTCCCCAGAGATTGTCCAAGAAACCCCTCTAGTGCACCCAAGATTACACCCATTAATGTGGTAGGCTTAGTGGCGGATTCAAGTTCAAGTAGCAGTAATGTGGCTCCTATACAAGCTGTCACTAGAGCACAAGCCTTAAAACAAGATAAACGAGTAGAGCATTTAGAGTCAAGTGAATGAGGAGAGCCGAGCAAGCGAAAAACAAGAACATGGAAGGATACCAGAGAGAAGGCCAATCGCAAGTGGAATAGAAAGTTATCAGAACTAAAAGAAAGTTTGAAGGAAGCGAAAACAAAAATAGATGACGTTGCATCTCAAAGCACCTCGCATGCTGAAACTCCATCTACTCCACCTCATCCCACCCACCACCCATTGTAAATAGACCGCAACCAGGGTCTGTTCTTGCAGATCCAACCCCAGAAGGCTTGGACATGATGTTCAAGGCCTACTTCAAGAAGGTCCAACAACTGCAAACCTAGACAAGAGCTACCCTAGAGCAGATTTACAGATTGAACGAATGAAAATGTGCATGAAAATGGTAGAACAAGCTCAAGCTATACTTGAGACTAGTCAAAAGTTCAATCAGACAAACTCTGTCAAACCAGATTTGCATTTCCAGGGCTTACTAGAAAGATTAGAGCAGTTGGTAAACAAACCACAAGTTTCTTTACCCTCATAGGCTCAACCAGTTATTGAAAGAGGAAGCTCACCACCAATGGGAGCTTATGTTCCTAATTCCACGGATGCCGGAATACCTCCTTCAATTCAACAGTACTCTCAAGAGTTCTTGCGGGAAATACAAGAAGAGAAATGGGCCAATCAGAAGGGTAATTCCCCTCCTATTCCTAAGATTGATGATCTTCATGATCAATTTCCCCAAGAGATTCCATCCATTTACGGAGATCAAGTGGAGCAACAAGGAGACTGTTGCTCTAGCACAATGGTGAGAACCACGTTAAGAAGCTCCACCTCCTTAATGTCAATCCGCGGAAGAGATAGGAGTGATATGAAGATCGTGAATGTGAGATGAAGTGACAGTGAAGGTGAGAAGCATAGAAAAGCACACACACTACGAAGAGACAAGCAACACACAATGGAAGGTGAGAAATCAACTCTATTGCTCAAGATCTCAATTACAAGCTCAAATTAGCTCTAAGCTCACACTAACCAACCTCAAAAATGAGCTCTCTAGCTCTTTTTATAGATTCTAGACTAGTTTTGACCGGTTTCACATCTAGTGACCGGCATAGTTAAAAAATAAGTCCTAGATGCTATTTGAAAGGGTAAACGGTGTATAAAAATAACCAAAATTGATAGGATCATTCTACCTAAGCTCCTCAAGCTCGAGGACTCCTCGGCTTGCACAAAATGGAGCTATGGATTACAAAAAGGGTTTTTCTATGTTACATATGTTACAATAGTGATGAAAATCACTGTTGGAGGTTTTGAAGAATATTTATAAAACATAATCTTTGAAAAATTGATTCGACTGACTCCCTGCTCTGTCTTTACATGCTTCCTCGTCATCTATGCCTCTGGCTACTGCCAACACCCCCCTCCCTCGCGCTTCTGTCATCCTCGACAGAACCTTGTTGTGCGGTCTGTCGGATGTAGTTCTGTAGTAGTTCCTGAGCAAGGGTGTGTTCTAATATTCGAATGCCTTGGGCCAAATCTACCTCGAGTTTCTCCCAATCAATTGGTCGCAGTTCATCGAGTGGTGGGAGTCGATAATGTGTGGAATAAACCATCTGTTCACAGGAGAATAATTGAAGCAAATGTGTCGGCCTGCTGATGAACACTTCTAAATGGTATTCCCAGAAACCGATTGTGAACATTTCTTCGAGGGTTTGCTTGTAGCACGCCGGTAGGTATTTGATTCTGCAATGCCAGGCGTAACACACCCGAAGCGATGGCATTGTACTCATATCATATGCAAGATCTAGGTTGCCATGCTCGAAGCCCGGGGTGTTTACATGTGGTGCCTTGACGCGTCTGAAGACTTTAAAAACCATCTGCATCATGTCAAATATCTTGACAGTCATATGCGTTGCTATATCGTCCATATGTTTCAAGCGAGGGATCCAGTGACGAATCATTGCCATCATGTATCCGATAGTTGGTGGTCCTGTGGGTGGCCTGAAATAGGGATAATTCAACCAATCCTAGCATTGTTTGTTGTTTTGTACCTTAATAGCAAATGCTGTCCAGGAGCGGCGACATGGTACTGGTCCCCAACAAGGGTTATATTTTAAGTGGACAGGTGCCTTCACCCAACTGCTCATCATCTTTGGATAATTCTGTAAGAGGTCCTTGCGCCAGTCTGGTTGATAAATCTCTCCTTGCTGCGCATCTAATGGCAAATCTTCAGGCTCGAATTGAGTAGCGTGAGAAGGTTTCTTGCCTGTTTCGTTCTCTATGGCCAACTGATATTCGCCCATTAACATAAAGTATGGTTTGTACTGTAGCTCATGCCCTGATATGTATCTGCGCGGGGCCAAATGAGCAAACTAGGGTGACTGTAAAATTCTTTCCTCAATCATTGCCATTGCATGCAATTGCACCTCTACTCTGGCTGAGTGGGTTGTACCAAGCTCTTCAATTGTCTTCCTCCATGCAGGAGTTGGAAGTTCGTAAGTCGTCTGGCCTTCAGCCATGACGCGTCCGCCTGGGATGGGTTGTGGTTCATATGCTTCTTCAAAGGTTTCCTCCACCGGAATAGTGACTGTTTCTTCCTCGGCTGGTAGTTCCGGTGGGGAGTCTGGCCTTGGGGGTGCTTCATAGACTGCTATCTGTGATTGAAGTGTTGACACCTGGGCCCGTAATGCATTAAGTTCCTCTAGGATGGCAAGGGATGGGTCCGCAGGGGGTGGTAGTCCTTGTGCTATTGGTGCTCTTAGCTGTAATATCTTGTGTTCATCTTTGAGCTTCTGAAACTCCTCGTTCATGCTATCGTATTCATCTAGCAATCTGACGTGATCTTCTAGTAACATTTTCATCGATTCTGAGGGCACGGCCTTGAAGCGGCTGGGGCTCAATGGTTGGTTTGGTTGATCTAGGGCAGCTTCTAAATTCTCTCGATTTTGTTCTTGTAAGCGTTGGTTTTCTTCTTTCGCGGCTGCGAAGTGTCGTCTAAGTAATCCCATATTTCGTGTTAACGTTGCATTGCGAATGGTCAGTGCCCTTAACAAATTATCAAGATCAGTAGTGGCCTCTTTGGTTTTCTCTTCACTTTCTAGTTCTAGTTTGTGGTATGCCTCTCGGAGTTCTTGGTATCTGGTGTTTAGGGAGGCATTCTCTATGGTCAGTGAATTCAGCTGCGACTGTAAATCATTGGTTGTCCTCTGCAGCTGCTGATAATTATTTCCAAGAGATGTGAACTCATCTCTTACTTGAGTCATACAGGTGAGCATTTGTCGAAATGCATAATATTAATGGTGTACTAAGTGAAGATGCAGTGGGTGTAGATGAAAAGGGAATGGGGAATGGGGGTGGGAAAATGGATGCTGTGGTGATTGTGGAAAATTGTGGTGTGCTTTAATATTGTGGTGCCACAAATGAAGTGAGTGGAGGTGCAGTGGGTGGTGATATATCCATATCGCTAGATATGGTGTCGAGTGCAGTGACCGTGAATAATGGCAAGATCGTGGGTGCTTGCATGGGTGTAAATAGAGGGTCTACAAAGGTTGAAGAGTAATTTACAGAGGGGTTTTCTAATGCTGCTTGATGGAAAGGGGGAAGAGGAATGATGGTGGATCGGGGAGGTGATACAGGAGAAAAAGTCATCGGGGTTAGAAATGGAAATAGTGGTCTCAGGGGTGTAGGGAAGGATGGATGGGTGTGGACATGGTGAGAGGAATGGATGTTAAAAAGGCTTCTGCTACTTCGTCGTGGAAGAAGGTGGATGTTCTGGGAGAAGGAGGGTGTATGGGGGAGACTGGGTGGATGGGAGGTGAAGGAGGAGCGGTTGGGTGGTAGGTACTTCGACAATGGTGGTGGTATGTTTAGCAGTAGTACGGGGTGGGGAGTCGACGATAATTGTGTCTTCTGCCAATGAGCCTTCAGGGACGAGACATGCTTCCCTGGCCTGTTCTGAAGATTGACCGCCGGTGGGTACCCGAATGTATTCACCAGGTTTGGTTAGTAGACGGATTCTTCGAGGGTCATATTGCGGTAACGGTTTCCTCTAAAAATATTGTAAGGCTTCTGTGGATCCCACTGATTTGACAAGTTCTCGGAAGCCTCTGATGTATTATTCTGCGAATCCGCCTGAGACAAGTTCCTGTTCTATAAGTGCTTGACTCTCTTCCTCAGTCAGTTTCTTGCGCGCCCAAACTTTCTCCATAGTGCGATATAACTTTTTTATGGCTAACGTGTAAGCTGCTGCTTCAAAGGTTTCGTCTTCGTGCGTGCTGGTGTCACCTTGGGTGTCCCTGTGTTGTCCTTGTTCATCTGTCTGCACATGTTCTTGAGATTTGTGAGTGCCCTGGCTGGCTTCATCATCTCCGTCATCTTCATCTGTCTCTGTTCTTTCCTCTTCAGAGCTAGACACGACTTGTCCTTGTGGTTGGTCTCACGGTGTGGTAGGGTAGCTTGGCCTTTCATATTCTTGAGAGAAGATCTGGCCTTCTGAAAACTGAAATTCATTGGAGAAAGCATCTTGCATTTCGAAATCAAACATTGTATCTAGTGGCTCTGCTTCCAAGTTAGGTATTGGAAAAGAAAAAGCTTCCACACCAATATTGGTGGGAACTTCTGCTGTAGTGGTGGTAGGTCCTGGAACTATGGCTGCTTGAGGAGCAACTGTGTTGGTGGTGGCTACTGTTATAACCGGTCTTGATAAGCGTATGTGAATTGGTTGTACACGGGGTTCAGTAGGAGACTGTTCTGGAGAGGGTTGCAGTGACAGTGATTCTAGGACCTGTAGGCATGGGATAGTACCTCTCATGCACTTTCCTGCTCGTCCTTTGCTAGGCTTCCTAGCTTTCTTCGTTGTCCCTTTGAAGGCTTTCAGCTCTTCGCTTGTCATTGCTCGCTCGATAGGTAAATCATAGGCCAAACACATATATACAATGCGCGTGAGGGCACAACATCCATTGATGACCTTCTTTCTTTCCCATCTGTGTTGTGCTAGATACAACTGGTCAATAATCCAACTGGCAAGATCAACTGTCTGGGGTCCAATACAAGATATATACAAACCGAACCATATGCGCTTGTGAGGCATTGTGAATCTGTTCTGAGCGGGGAAAGCAAAATGCTGCATACATATCCGCAGTGGTTTTGAAAGCTCAGGTGTGATCGCCGAAATCTCTTCCCATTTAGTAACGTCCCCATGTTTCATAGGGTCTAGAACTAACCTTTCTCGCTCTGTGGGCGTGTGGGTTCCATGAATCTTGATGGTAGCTCAAATCAATCTTTAGAAAGATAAAATCTTTTATATGGTGGATCGTTTACTAAGGATGGCAAAATAAAAGTGCCGGGTAGATCCTTGTTCTCAGAAGCTGTCAAAGTGGTGACTAAGTAATAGCATCTGTAAAAGTCTGGTTTAGGCAAAGGGTCACTGAAATAATCTGTGAAGCCGGCTCTTGCCCAAACATGCGTTAAGTCTTGTGTGTTCTGTAGTCCTTCGAACTCTCTTGAGAAAAACTGATATTTGCCCCAGGTACGGCCATCAAACACCAAATTGGCCTCAAATATAAAATGAGCATCCGCTAACGGTCCTGCTAGTCCTTGGAACCAGTGAGAATTGCGATGAATCTTCTCAGTGTAACCCCTAGGAGGTTCTTCAATAGGCATGGGTCCTGGGAAACCTTGAAATTCTGGCGGTGGAGCCGTCGGATGGGGCTCAGCAAGTAAATCACCAATAGTAGCCCTGGGTATACTGGTTCTAGCTTCAAATGGTCCTTCTTCGGTTTGCATGATGATTGACGTGCTAATGGAAAAGATCTGCTACAAAAGATTAGCACATTAGTATGGAAATTAATTATGATCCCATTAAAGTGAGACCGCAATCCCTTTCCATAACCGATGTGTAACCCGTGTAGCCAAGTGCTGTGAAGTGATTGATGCAATGATTTTTGCAGAGCTAATGCAGGTCTCTAGACACCTACATGCTTCAAATGATGCATACATTTCTTGATGAGGTGTTATTACAGATGATGGTGGGTTATAGTGTGTGGATTTATACAAGGTTCAGTCATGAATGAGTTATTACAAGGTTGTAGATTAGTCGGGGTGGGAGTTATGTTAATCAATGGGTTAGGAGAAGACTTCTGGATACGTTTCGGTATCTGTTTCCTAAGAGTTTGTGATCAGGTGATAGGTCTCTGCGGAGGGACAAAAGATGATATCAGATTTGGTGGTATGGAGGGTTGAAAAGATTTCCGAGGGGTGTATATTACATGGCTTGAGTATTGAGCTATAATACACTGTTTGGGTACCCAAATCTGCATGGGTGTGGGTCGATTCGTTAGGTACTTCTTGGCAATCCAAATTTGTCGATTGTTCGAACTTGTAGAGGAAGGTCGAGGGGATGTTGGATACTGATTCTGCTTCTGCCTTGACTTCTTCTTGTCATCGTCTGCATTGTTGAAACCAGTCGGTGCTTTCTGTCCTTTTGGCACCCATATTTGCTTCATGCCTCTTGTTCTGTGATACTGATACTGCTGCTTTCTTTGTGTCGTATGAGATTGTCGTCGGTCTGGGTTCCTCTGTCGTGGTTGACTCTTTTGTGGTCGAGGTTGAGAGGTCAGATGGACACTCTGCTTTGGAAAAGAAGAGAGGTTCAACACTTGCGAAACCTGCCCATTAGGAAGTGAGGCATTCTGTAGATTTAATCTAGGCCAGTCCGCAGTAAGTGTGGAAGGATGGGCACAGCAGGGTGTTTTGCCCATGTGGCTACCGATGCAACCCACCTGACCTACAATCCTCCCCATTTGTCCGCTGATTGTGCCCATTTGACTGCTGATGGTGTCCATTTGACCAAGGGGTTGGGCGGTTGCCCTTCTAATTTGCAGGAAGCCCAAGGGAAAATCTCCTGACGTCCTTCTGATTGACAACTGTCTATAGCCAAGCCTGTGTGGGTTGGTGTAGACGTAACGTGACTGATCTGACCAAAGATCTTTTGGTCTTCCGTCGCATGTTGTTCATAGGGTCTAGGGTCGCATACTTCAGGCGGAAAGCCGTTAGGGAAGTCAAGTGGTATCACTCGCTTCTGATCGAAGGTTCCAATCTGTAAGGAGCCTTGTCTAAGATTTAGGTCCACTGAGTGACCGGATAGCCAATCTTGGCCAAGGATTAGGGGTTCTATCAGGTCCTCGTCATGGCACACTAGTAACTTTACTGTCAAGGTCACTTCGTCTATGAGGATAGGAAGGTCCACCTCACCCATGCAAGGGGTTTCCATGCCTCCTAGCCCTATGAGGTATGCCTCAATTGGCCGCATTTCTATTCCGGAGTCCTTATAGTGGGACCATCTAATCGCACTAGTCGCAGCGCCTGAGTCAATTAAAGCCCTGAGCTCTTGGCAAGGGTTGTCGTGCTCTAGCCTGACTGTAATGAATGGTCTCCGATCCACTATGCTAGGATGTGTACTTGACTTTGCTTGACACATGGCCATGGGGTATCTGGGTGTTGTTTCCAGATGGTTATAATGTTCTCTCCCTAGTCCTTGTCTTCTTAGCTTCATGCGCTAAATGCATTCTATAGCTTCTGCCTGAGCTTCTGCACGTATTCTATTTTCTTCCTCCTTACGCTTCTTTGCCAACGTGAGTCGTCTAAGCATATCCTTAGTAATAGGTTCTTGGTATAACCTGACTCTACAACCACTAATGTAATTAGGCATTATATCTCCTTCTAAGGTGGCTAATTGTACTGCTCCACTTGTCAAGATTCTGTTAATGATCATAGGTCCAAAACCTCGCTTTTCTAACTTCCGTGCATGTTGTTTTAGAGTATATACTAGAACTAAATCTCCTTCTTTTAGGCCTTTATCTTTCACATGTGCATCAAAATATGTTTTCTGTCGCTTCTTTGCTGCGTATATACCTGTTGCTGCTCTCAGCCTGGTTTCACCTAATCGTTCCAAGTCCATTATTCTTGCTGATAATTCATGGCCGGTCCACTGATGTTCTTGTGGAACCTTAAGGGTCGGTATCAAGAAGTCCAAAGGAAGCACAACATTATGACCAAAAACCATCTCAAAGGGAGTTGCATTGAGTACGGTCTTGTAGGCCACTCGATATGCCCAAACAGCGTGGTGTAACTGTTTGTCCCAATCTGAACGTTTGTTGTTCACGAGTTTCGTCAGTACATTACATTGGATCTTGTTAGTGCTTTCAGCCTGACCATTGGCCTGAGGATGATATGGTGTGGATTTCTTGTGAATCACCATAAAATCCTGTAACAAATATTCAATGACTTGGTTTAGAAAGTGAGTTCCTCGATCGCTCACTAACTCTATAGGCAATCCATATCTTGTAAAGACATTATCAAATAAAAATTTTGCAGTCGTGTGTGCATCATTCTTTTTCGTGGCTTTTGCCTCTACCCATTTGGTAAGATAATATGTCGCAACAATAATGTATTCTGCATGTGTACCTTTTGCAGGGGGGTTAATGGGTCCTACAAAGTCTATACCCCACTTAGAAAATGCACGTCCGCCCATCATGGGTTTCAATGGCATTTCATCTCTGCGAGTAGGAAACTGAGTTCTTTGGCACACATCATATCTCTTTACATAGGTATGAGCATCCATGTGAAGAGTGAGCCACCATAATCCTGCAAAGAGGATGGCTTTGATTATCCTATCGAGTCCAAAATGACCTCCTGCAACACCTTGGTGTGCAGTCTCTAGTACGCTCAAATAATCGTTTTCATGGACACATTGTCTTAAGTATCCATCTCGTCCTCGTTTGTATAGATTATCGCCAATAAGAGAATAGTCATGAGCTTCCTGCTCTAGACTGCGTTGTCGCGCTAAAGTCATTCCTTGAGGGAATGTTTTTGTCCTCAAGTATGTCACTAAAGGTTCACTCCATATCTCTCAGTTTTCTCAGTCAGATTGCAGAGATGGTTTCTCTGCGGTTAGTGCATCATTTTCAGTGATTTAACTTGGTAAAGCTAGCTCTATAATTCTAATATATGCTCACCAATTTATCATCTCATTTGGGTTTCCAATCTTCAGTTATGCTCAGTTGAAGTCAACCCAGTCTGTTCATTTTCACTTCTCAGTCAGGTACCCAACTTTTTTTTACTCATCTTGTCAGAGTTGTTTCTCAATATTTACTTATCCAAATTCAATGATTTAAAGTATTTTGGATTCATCTTATTGTCTATTATAAGCATACAAATTTTCATAATCATTGGATTCCTAAATCGTGGTTTATGTTCATTTTTCTGCTCACTGGTTGCATTACTGTAGTAGCCCATGAAAATCGGGATGATGTCATCACTTGTTAAACATCATTCTCAGTGTGTGGTTCATTATTTTTTATGAGATTACTCTTGAAAGTTAGCTCTTCAAGTTAGCTAGATTCCCTAAAAGGAATTAAGCTAATTACTGTTGTGCTCAGAGAATTATGCAAAACACTAGACAGGTGTATGAACCAAAATAGCAAGTTCTTCACCTCTGAGCTAACTCCAACTTATCTATTTTGATCTATCTTTTTGAGAGTGATCTTCCCAATAGAAGGGACTACAAAAATTATTCAGAAGATCAGCCACATGAAGACTCATTGCTTCTTATGAATCTAAGCCACAAAGAAGGTAAAGAAGATGATCATTTTTTCTACATATATTCAGGATGCTCGAATCATATTGTAGGCAACATTGCTCTTCTATCTGACTTGGAAAGTCCAAAGAATAGGCATGAAGTGCAAATAGGGGATGACACAAAGCACAATGTGGAGAAGATTGGTAATGTCAAAGCTTCCAATGGCAAGACAAACATTCTGAGTAAGGTTCTCTATGTACCCACTATCACTAAAAACCTAATAAGTGTAGGTCAAATAGTTGAAAAAGGCTTGCAAGTTAGGTTCACCCAACTTGGAGCTTTTGTAGAAGATCCATGTCAAAGCTTCAAGAAGATAGCCCGAGGTGAGAAGCATGGTAGGCTCTTTACTTTTGAAGTAGGAGAAACGAGGAACATAGCTCTATTCAACTTTGGTTCTCAAACCCTAAGTGAGCTTGAAGTGTGGCATAAGAGACTTGCTCATGTGAATGAAAGAACCTTGAAGGATATATGCAGGGATCAAAGTGTTCTAGGGCTGTTGAACATATCAAAGCAACACATGATCAACAGGTGTGATGCATGTCAGATTGGGAAGGCACAAAGACAACCATTCAACCACAAAAGCTACATCTACAACAACTTATTGGACTTAGTACATACAGATGTATGGGGACCAAGTCAAGAACCTTCATTGGCAGGATCAAGGTATAATGTCTCATTTATTGACGACCATAGTAGATGGACTGTTCTATACTTTATCAAGAGTAAGAATGAAGTGTTTGATTGCTTCAAGAAGTATCTTGCACATGTGGAGAATCATACAGGTAGATCACTAAAGAAGCTCAGATCTGATGGAGGGGGAGAATACTTCTCCAAAGAGTTTGATGAGTTCTTGCAGGACAAAGGTATCAAAAGGGAAGTGACTACTAGGTACTCTCCTCAACTAAATGGAATTGTAGAGAGGAGAAACAAGACATTGGTTGGATCAGTCGGAACAATGCTTGAAGAGAAGAATTTGCCACATTATCTATGGGCAGAAGCTATTTCAACTTCTTTGTACCTTGTCAATAGACTACCATCCAAATCACTTCAAGGTATGACTCCTTATGTAGCATGGCATGGAAGAAAACCTAGCCTTGGACATTGCAAGGTTTTTGGTTGTTTAGCTTATGTTCATGTACCATCACAAATAAGAGGTAAGCTAGATGAAAGGGCAACAAAGGCAGTGTTTATTGGATATGATTCAACTCAGATGGGTTACATGTTCTTCAATCCTTCAACCAAGCAATTCACTACAAGTAGAGATGTTGTGTTTGAAGAACACAGGTGTTGGAAGCAGCCAAAGGCACAGACGACATGGAAGCATGTAACGACAAAGCAGGGAGCCAGTCGAATCGTTTTTCAAATAATTATGTTTTCAAATACTTTCCAAAAACCTCCAACAGTGATTTTTATCACTACTGTAACATATGTAACATAGAAAACCCCATTTTGTAATCCATAGCTCCATTTTGTGCAAGCCGAGGAGTCCTCGAGCTTGAGGAGCTTAGGTAGAATGCGCGTACCAATTTTCGTTATTTTTAGATACCGTTTACCCTTCCAAATAGCATCTAGGACCTAATTTTTAACTATGCCGGTCACTAGATGTGAAACCGGTCAAAACTAGTCTAGAAACTGTAAAAAGAGCTAGAGAGCTCATTTTTGAGGATAGTTAGTGTTGGCTAGTGTGCGCTTAGAGCTATTTTGAGCTTGTAATAGTGTTCTTGAGTAATAGAGCTAATTTCCCACCTTCCATTGTGTCTTGCTTGTCTCTTCGTAGTGTGTGTGCATGTGTGTGTGCATTTCTATGCTTCTCACCTTCACTCTCACTTCATCTCACATTCACGATCTTCATATCACTCCTATCTCTTCCACGGATTGACATTAAGGAGGTGAAGCTTCTTAACGTGGTTCTCACCATTGTGCTAGAGCAACACCAAATTTGGCGCCGTTGCCGGGGATCGAGTCTAGGACGAATGTGTGATGGTAATAGTATAGCAAGAAGTGGCGTTGGAAGGTAAAAATTTCAGTTTTTGTTGTTGTTTTTACTTAGTTTTTAGTGTTTTTCACCTCCCCCACACTCCATCTTCATCACCGCATCATCATCTTCATCTCCAAAAAAATCAGAAAATTCACCATATCCACCCATTCTCCTCATTTCCCCTCATTTGTGCATGCGAGAGAGTGAGAGAGAGCTTTTGTGCTTGCATGTACTTGTGTTTTCTTGAGTTTTCTTGCAGGTACAGAGCTCCAGTGCATCAGGAAGGCTGCAACAAGGTAAGAAAATCAGCATCTGTCAGAAATTTCCGCTTGTGTCAGACCATCGCGATGGTCTGCAAAGTTCGGAATTTGGAGAAGGCGACCACACCAGCGTGAAGAGCACACCTGCGCCTACAGGAATCCACAGCTGCATCTCAAAAATTCATAGTTTGGTGGACCATCGCGACGGTCTCTGACCATCGCGATTGTGTCACACCATCACGATTGGCTCACGCCATCGCGACGGCTTGGCCGGACCATCGCGACGGTCTCTGACCATCGCGATTGTGTCACGCCATCGCGATTGGCTCACGCCATCGCGATTGGCTCACGCCATCGCGCCGACGGTGCCACATGGCAATCTAGACCATCGCAACTGTGCACTTCAGACCATCGCGACGACACCCTCACACCATCGCGACACTTCAAAAAATTCAGACCATCGCGATTGGCTCACGCCGTCGCGCCCAGACCATCGCGATTGGCTCACGCCATCGCGCTCAGACCATCGCGATTGTCCACGTTGACCGTTGACTGACGCCATCGCGATGGTGCACTTTCACGCCATCGCGATTGTCCAAGTTCACGCCATCGCGACGGTGCAAGTTCACGCCATCTCGACGGTGTACTTCCACGCCATCGCGATTGTCCAAGTTCACGCCATCGCGATGGTGCAAGTTCACGCCATCGTGACGGTGCAAGTTCACGCCATCGCGACGGTGCACTTCAGACCATCGCGACGGTGCAATTTCACGCCATCGCGACGGTCCCAGACCATCGCGATCATCTCAGACCATCGCGATTGTGCACCCCCATCGCAAATTTTAGGGTTTCATTTTTTGGCCAATTTTGGGGCTATTTTTGGGAAATTTTTGGGTGATTAGACTCATAGGAGACCCCTTAGCTCATATTTGGAGAAAAACCTGTTTGTCAGTTTTTACCCCCAGGGCCTGAACGGTCATAACTTTTTCATCCGAAGTCCGTTTTTTGAGCTTAATAGCTCGTTAGAAAGCTCTCTACGAGTACTACGTGACCTCAACTATTTTTTTCTTAAAGGATACGTCTATTTTTAGACAAGCTATTTTGAGGTTGACCTAGTTTGGGACTAGAAAGCCAGGGGGCAAACATTGAAAAGTGGGGCAAAAGGGAAGGGACTTAAAAGGTGTATATACTCAAGTGCTTGATCATCCAACTGTGAATTGGTCTAATATTGGATTTTTCCAGGTCTAGCAAGGGCAATCGAAGGCAACCAAGGCAAGGCAGTGAAGGGCATAAAGCTTGGGAAGCGTGGCTTCTTGGGCATCAGAGCAACCAGGAAAGCTGACTCGAGGTTGGAAGATTACTCAACCCCCTCAGTCAATTCTTAGCTTAGGCTAAACGTTAGCATTGTGGATTAAGACGATAGGAACGCCTCAAGTTCAAGAGAGTTAAATTTATCAAGTTCAAGACTAAAGTAAAGGTGTGTGACACGAAAACCTAAAGGAAAGAACCTAAGTCTGACGGAACGAGAACTCAAAGTACCACGGAAAGTCGAATTCCTGACGCATACATTAAGACAAGAATCTAAAGAAATTTAAAAAGAATCAAGACAGTAATAACAAAGAATCATTGACGATCTGAGCAAGTACCGAGTGTGCAAGGAAGAAAATTAATGAACCTTAGATCGGGCAAACATATAGGTAAGTCAGACCGACGAAGCCTTAGATCATCAGAGGCAAGTGTAAGAACTACTGCACGATCGTGGGCTCAGCAATTGAATAGTAATTACCCATACGAGAGCTCAGATACTAGTGAATCAGAAATGGCATTTAGCACAGAAAGACCAGAAGGAGGGTCGAATGTAGCCTATTTAGAAAAACCAGAAGGACCCTATAGAACGCAACTCATTAGGGGAAAAAATGAACCCTGAATGGGCCTTTTAGATTAAGAGGTGATTAGTGATGGACCAATGAGAAGAGGGTGGTGGCCACAGTCTACTGCCTAGATCACCTAGGCTTCCCTTGTTTCTTTGTGGTCAAAGGTGGTATCAATGACTAAAAACCATCAGTTCTTCTATAAAAGTGGTTTGATAGGACTGGAGTTGCAACCATAACCATTGGATGAACTCAAAGATCTGATGGCTCATGTTAAATATCAAGAAAAAAGTCGGCATGCAATTCTGTCCATTGGATGTAGCAAGGATCTTATGGTCCATTTTGAAACTCAAGAAAAGAGGCGCCTTTCTATCTCTGTCGTCGGATGGACCCGAAAAAGAACGGTCGAGATTCAATCGGTTGGAGTTTGGGCCACTTTAAATCACATCCATTGGATCATTGCTTGATCTAATGGTTGTGAAGACTTGCTTTTAAAATGATCCCAAGGTCGCTTGTAAGCCATCGGATGATAAGTCGATCGGACGGCGGTCATTTCATCGTGCGACGGAGCTGCGTCCAGTTTTTTGTCTTCTTCTGCTAGTCTACAACCTCTCTTAGCTCATTAAATGCTTGCTATTTTGTCTTTTTTTGACAGACACTAAGTCCCCAATCGTGACCGTCCATGAGCATATCATCTAATGGACAAGAGTGCATACGACTGTCCATATCTTAGAAGCTTTTTTGTCGCCTTGTGACAGAGATAGTGAAGACACTCACAACCGTCGATGTGATCATATCTAAGGGCAAAAAATGCCAACGAGCCCATTTGGACTGAGCACCAAATTGAGAATAAATATTTTATTCTGAAAACCACTAGTGGTATTTTTTCTAGCTTTAAACCCTCTTTTTGCTAATCTTAATCCCTAAAAATTAGGGATCCTTACAAGGCCCATGCAGGGCTCATTTTTTCCCCTAATGTAGAGTTTCTCCGAACCAACCGATTAGGTGCTTGCATCTATGAGGATGGTTTGCGAAGGCAAGTGGTGCAAATGCACAACCCCGATCAACCCATTGGATTGGAACATCCAGTGGTGAAATTCGAGAGAGACGCGTACATAGACAAGGAAGGAACGATGTACATCTTAAGTACGCAGCCAAACAATACCAACGAGTTTGGCGTGATTCAACCAGAGACGGAAGCAAAATCTCAAGGAAAAGAACCATTAGAAGAGCCTAGAACACCTAGAGGGAAATCTGTACTAACACGAGTACTAATCCCAGACTGGATCCCTCAAGACAACAGAAGCATAGAGTTGTTTGTAAATAAAGAAACTGATGAAGCCTTTTGGAGATACAAGACCGAAATACTTAGTGAGGTAGGTATCATCACTATATACGAGTTCAAGGACCCGGATACACCTGGAAAGGTTGTATACCTGGATGAGACTTCAGAAAGAGTCTTTGTGGTGCCTGACCGCGCTAAAAACACATACACATGGAGAGGTGAATTGGTATTCCCTCCATCTAGAACAAACATGAATACAAGTCAACAAGGGGCAGGAACATCCTCAGCCCATGGAAATCAAAGAGAGGGAAATAAAGAGAGACCGGAAGTAAGCTTCACTCATCCCATGGGGAGAGATAGAACAACCACGAACACTAATAGAGCGGATAGACAAAGAGATCATGGAGTACTAGGTGGTAGAGATGATTTTCCTCTACCTAGACCACGCGAACACGCAAGAACATTGAGACCCACACAGTTAGTAAAATCAATGAAGAATTATTTTGATGGGACAGGAGATCCCTATGACCATGTCGCAGAATTCAAGCAAGTACTAAGAGCCGAACAAGTTGAAGACATGTTCACGCAATACAACGAATTTGGACTAACGTTGAAAAATACAGCTTTAACTTGGTTCCAACCTCTGCAACAAAGGAAATTTAGAGACATCCATCACTTTTTAGAGTCATTCACCACCGAATTCTCTAAAAGGGGGATTAGACATGACACGTCTTCGTTGATTCATAGCTTTAAACAGACCCCTCAGGAAACAGTCAGACTGGCAAGACGTAGGTTTAGACAATATGTTGAACGATGCCCAATGCAAGAGCTACCCTCACAAGCCAAGCAAGTGTCATTGTTTCTAGATGGCTTGTTGAGCTCTAAACTACGCTCCTACGTGTACCTAAAAGAACCCAGAACGCTAGAGCAATGTGTAAGAATTTGTATAGACATTGAGGACAACTTAGGAGATGAGTTGGAACTCTCAAAGGTCTATAAGGACTCAGACTGTTCATCTCTAGCATCCACAAAATTGTCTAGCTCAATAGAAGACCTAGCAGAAAAAGTGGCACAGAAACTAGGAGTTTCGAGCAAACCTTGGGTGCTAACAAACAAGCGTTGTTACACCTATGGTGGTGACCATATGGCAAATGCGTGTCCCAATGCACTACAACCACAAGCCAACCCTAGTGGCCAATACTGTACAATTGAGAGAAGATACAAGAATCATACGGCTCAGGACTGCCCGTACAACAAACAAACCGTGAGACAGAACTACCCGCAAGCATACCCGCAGCCAGGTAGGTATCAAGGTCAATACAATGGTCAGCCCTATTACTATAGGCCTCCTCAGAACTACCCATACCAGGCTCAACAGAGACCTCAACCTGTCTTAGCTCAGCAGCCACCCCCACCAGCGAATGTCATCTCAGTCAAATACGCTGCTGCAGAAGAGAATCTAAGTAGGGCCTTAGTGCCTTCTTCACCTTTGATCACAGAGAGTGACCCACACTCAAATAGTTTTGACTCTACACATGTAGATAGTCCACCCGCTTATTACACAGAGTCACCAGAACACGTAGAGACATATCATTACGATAGTCCACCAGTGGAACCTAGTTGGGAGCCAGACTATGCTAATGTGATGTACACAAACCCAAATCCACGGCCCCAATTGAGACAACAAAGACCACAGGGCCCTAGAGGACCATGCTTTAGGTGCCAAGGAGACCATTTCATAAAGGATTGTCCACATCCCCCGATAGCAGGACAATCACAGTACTATAACATACAAGGCTTTTGTGCCGATTGTGGCAAAGAGCACATAATCAAAGATTGTCCTAAGAACCCTGTTAATGCTTTGAATGTGACACCGATCAACGTGATAGGTATTGTAAATAACGCAGATGGATCCAACCCTACATACGTGCCTATCCAAGCTATCACAAGAGCCCAGGTGCTCTTACAGAACCAACATCTTAATCAAGAGAAAGTAGCTGAGACCAGTGAAGTTGCAGAATCTAGGAGTAAAAAGACAAAATCTTGGAAAGATTCTAGAGAAAGAATAAAGAGAAAGTGGAGTAAAAAGATAACTGAGTTGGAAGGAAGTTTGAAGGAATCTAGAGCCAAAATCCTAGAATTGACTTCGCAGGACTTGAATCAAGAGAATCCAGCTCAGAAATCAGGATCAGTTTTAGTGGAACCCATACCAGAAAATCTAGACATGATGTTTCGTGCATATCAGGCTAGATTAAAAGAGGGATCTCAGGTAGCTGAAATGAGCAAAAACTACCGTCGGGCTGATCTAGAAATTGAGAGAACTAAACTTTGCATGAAAATGGTAGAACTAGCACAAGCTTTGTTTGAAGCCTCTAGATATCTTAATTGGAATAACATGGCAAAACCGGAATTACATTTTCAAGGACTAATGGAGAGGCTAGAATACTTGATAGAAAGCAAAGAGAAAAAGGATCAGCCTAGGAACCCTATTGTCCCAGAGACACAGGAAAGGAATGCGCCATCCCTGTATCAAGTACCCAACACAGAAAGTCAAGACAATTTGTCTTCCATACATAAATATTCACATGAATTTTTGAGAGAAATACAAGAAGAGAAATGGAGAAAAGAACAAGGAACTCGTCCTCCTATTCAAGAAATGGATGACTTGCAAGAACAATTTCCCCAAGACATTCCCTCCATTTACGATGATGTAGAGGAAGAACAACTGAGTGAACACACAGGATTTGAATCTAATTCTTTACAAGAATCACCTCAGTTCACAGGACCTTGGGAAGCAAAGTCTATTAGTATGAGAGCACCCACGATAATAGTGAGGAATGAAGAATCAGTAATCCCTAGAAACACGGAAGTGATCAAGAATACCAAAGTACAGTGTAATCTCACTCTAGAGGAGTTGTTAAAGGTAAAACTAGAATTGTGGAAGCATGTAGCAAATCAATTCCCTGAGCTTGCTACTACTCCCTCACAAATAGGATCACAAAAGAAGGTACCAGAGATACCCGTAGAAAAGATCGGAGATGTAAGCGAAGGAGAGGAAGGTAACACTTATCTTCCGATAACCCATCAGGGCTACACCACGAAAGCCATCTTAGATTCAGGAGCCGGAGTAGCCATCGCTACCACCGCTCTATGGAAACGTTGGGGTAAGCCAGCATTGAGACCCACCAGGATGAAGCTACAAATGGCTGATGGACACATAGAAAAACCATTAGGCTTACTAGAAGGCATATCTCTCACCACTTGTGGTGTAGAATTTGAGCATACTTTCGCCATTTGTGACTTTGCAAAAAACCATGCTTATGAGATGATATTGGGACGGCCATTCATGCGTCAGTTGCAAATTGTACAAGATTGGGGAACTAATTCTTTGTACTTGCAACATTTAGGAATGACTACCAAAGTCAATCTTAAGGCTATTCACATCGAGATGTACCCCCAATACAATGGAATACCATCCATAAAACACCAGTAGAGACGGAATCTGTGCACTCATTAGAATCAGATCCTTCTTGGTTGCATGAGGATACTCATTTATGGATGTGTAAAGTAGCAAAACAAGAGGAAGAAAGGTTAGAAGCCAGGACCTTAGGTGCAGAACAGCATCCACGAACCCTTCAAGATCCAGCTTATGCACCTGTAGTATTCCCTGACGAAGAGTTTGAACCCCATGGTTGGGCAGAAATCCTAGCAACCATGGATGTAGCCATCAATGAAGAACAATGGACACCCCACTGTGACGAGGATGGCTATGACATTTCAGTTTTCACGATAGAGCCAATCATGGGCGATGCAATTTTAGAAGAATGTGAACCTAACACTGATGCATTTGAGGATGCAAGCGATTTTGATTTAGAATCAATTATCATGGACTCTCCCTTTGCATCAGAAGAAGAATATTTCTACGAAGTAGAGACTCACACTCAGAGACACGAGGAAATTACGAATGAGGTGAGGTTAGCCACTCAAGTGACTACTAAGAGTGAAGGCAAGAAAAGAAAGAAGAAAGAAACCACGACAGAAAAAGAAGAATCTTTATTTGAAGTACCCGAGAATTTCAAGAAATATGAAATCGAAGATAGAAGAATCATGGTACGAATGCCTAATAGAAAAGCGAATGACGGACAAGTATATGATAACCGAGAGAAAACCAAGAAAATAATCGTAGCCATAGAAGGAGAAGAAGAAAAATGTACATACATAGGGCATGATTTGACAACTGAAGAAGAAGAAGAGCTAGTTTCCCTATTGCGCGAATATAGAGATGTTTTTGCGTGGAGTTACAAAGATTTGAAAGGAGTAGATCCAGATATATGTTCTCATAGAATCCCTATGACTCCAGATGCAAAACCGACAAAATAGAAACCGTACATGTACAATGATAACTACGCTGCGAAGATTAAAGAGGAGATAGATCGCTTGATAGAAGCACGATTCATTTACGAAATTGAGCATACCGAATGGGTATCCCCCATTGTGGTAGTACCCAAGAAGAATGGAAAATTGCGTGTGTGTATTAACCTTAAAAAAGTTTACGCCGCCACGATTAGAGACAGTTATCCTCTTCCTATCACGAAACATCTATTGGAAAGAGTTGTGGGCAAGGAAGTTTACAGCTTTCTTGATGGATTCTCAGGTTATAATCAAGTAGCCATTGCTCTAGAGGACCAACACAAGACGGCATTTGCCACTGAATGGGGCATATTTGCATTTCGTGTGATGCCATTTGGCTTAACAAATGCACCCGCCACTTTCCAACGACTCATGTGTCATGTTTTCAAGGAATTCTTACGCAAGAGTTTGGAAGTTTATGTCGATGACTTATGTGCTCATTCAAATGTAAGACAGACGCATATCCCAGAGTTAAGGCAAATATTTGACAAATGTCGAGAATATCAGGTTTGTTTGAACCCAGAAAAATGCGTTTTCATGGTCAGACAAGGCAAAATTCTAGGACACATTGTGTCAAAAAATGGAATCTCTACGGATGAAGAAAAGGTGAAGGTAATTGCAGAATTACCTAGACCAACTAATGTGAAAGAGGTACAGGCATTTATGGGCCATTGCGGATATTATAGGAGATTCATACACATGTATGCAATCATAGCCAAGCCTTTGTACTCTCTTTTAACCAATTTCGAATGGACAAATGAATGTGAAAATTCATTCAATGAACTTAAACGACGCTTGTGCTCAGCACCTATATTGACTACCCCAGATTGGAGTAAGCCATTCCATGTACATGTGGATGCATCCAATTATGCCATAGGATGTGTGTCAGCACAACCCACGAGTGAAGGTAACATAGATCTCCCCATAGCTTACGCTAGCAGACAATTGAACGCAGTAGAAAGAAACTACACCACGACGGAACGAGAAGGATTAGGGATGATCTACGCAGTAAAGAAGTTTAGGCACTACTTGTTGGCCAACAAATTCAAGTTCTTTACAGCTCATCAAGCCCTATTGTACTTAGTCAACAAACCATGTAACACAGGATGACTAATACGTTGGTTTCTATTACTCATGGAGTATGATTTTGAAGTAGTAGTCAGGAAAGGAAAGACACATCTTAGAGCTGACCACCTTTCGAGATTAACCTCAGGAGAAGCTCCTCAAGGAGTAGCGGATGATCTACCAGATGCATACTTGTTTAATCTTGAGATAGCACCAGAATGGGCTAAACCAATAGTCCCCATTCTCACGTACGGACCCAAGAATCCTAGGATAAAGATCAAAGAGGGAGAGATTACCAAGTCTCAGAGATACCAAATAATGGCAGGAAGCATATATAAATAGGATAATCAAAAGATTCTTGCTTGTTGTGTAGATGAATCAGAACATGCGAATTGGTTGCAATTAGCACACATAGGTGCACTAAAGCAACATCATTCAAAACATCAAACACTACAGACTCTGCATAGATTAGGAGTATATTGGCCTACGATGGAAGGAGATGTCTACAGGTTGTGTAAGGAATGCCATGCTTGTTGTGAAAGACCACCAGTAGAGCATGCTACACTATATCACGTGTCTCTCACACCAGACTGGAGTGAACAATTAGTGACATACTTGAGGACGAAGACATTCCCTCAAGGAATGACCTTAGCTCGACCACGCAGTCTAGAGCAGGAAGCTCACGACTATTCACTTATTGGCGATAACCTATACAAAAGAGGACGAGATGGATATCTAAGACAATGTGTTCATGAGAGCGATTATCTGAGCATACTAGAGACTGCACACCAAGGTGTTGCAGGAGGTCATTTTGGACCCGATAGGATAATCAAAGCCATTCTCTTTGCAGGATTATGGTCGCCCACTCTTCACATGGATGCTCATACCTATGTTAAGAGATGTGATGTGTGCCAAAGAACTCAGTTTCCTACTCGCAGAGATGAAATGCCATTGAAACCCATGATGGGCGGACGTGCATTTTCTAAGTGGGGTATAGACTTTGTAGGACCCATTAACCCCCCTGCAAAAGGTACACATGCTGAATACATTATTGTTGCCACAGATTATCTTACGAAATGGGTAGAGGCAAAAGCCACGAAAAAGAATGATGCACACACAACTGCAAAATTCTTATTTGAAAATGTCTTTACAAGGTATGGATTGCCTATAGAGTTAGTGAGCGATCGAGGCACTCACTTTCTAAACCAAGTCATTGAATATTTGTTACAGGATTTTATGGTGATTCACAAGAAATCCGCACCATATCATCCTCAGGCCAATGGTTAGGCTGAAAGCACTAACAAGATTCTTTGTAACGTACTGACAAAACTCGTGAACAACAAACGTTCAGATTGGGACAAACAGTTACACCATGATGTTTGGGCATATCGAGTGGCCTACAAGACCGTACTCAATGCAAGTCCCTTTCAGATGGTTTTTGGTCAGAATGCAGTGCTTCCTTTCGACTTCTTGATACCGACCCTTAAGGTTGCACAAGAACATCAGTGGACCGGCCATGAATTATCAGCTAGAATAATGGACTTGGAACGATTAGGAGAAACCAGGCTAAAGGCAGCAGCAGGAATATATGCAGCGAAGAAGCGACAGAAAGCATATTTTGATGCACATGTGAAAGATAAAGGCTTAAAAGAAGGAGATTTAGTTCTAGTATATACGCTAAAGCAACACGCACGTAAGTTAGAAAAGCGAGGTTATGGACCTATGATCATTAACAGACTCTCAACAAGTGGAGCAGTACAATTAGCCACTTTAGAAGGAGATATAATGCCTAATTATATTAGTGGCTGTAGAGTCAAGTTATATCAGGAACCTCTTACTAAGGATATGCTTAGACGACTCACGTTGGCAAAGAAGCGTAAGGAGGAAGAAAATAGAATACGAGCGGAAGCTCAGGCAGAAGCAATAGAACGCATTAAACGCATGAAGTTAAGAAGACAAGGACTAGGGAGAGAACATTATGACCATCTGGAAACTACACCCAGATATCCCATGGCCATGTGTCAAGTAAAGTCAACCACTCATCCTAGTATAGTGGACAGGAGACCATTCATTACAGTCAGGCTAGAGCACGACAACCCTTGCCAAGAGCTCAGGGCTTTAATTGACTCAGGTGCTGCGACTAGTGCGATTAGATGGTCCCACTATAAGGATTCAGGAATAGAAATGCGGCCAATTGAGGCATACCTAATAGGCCTAGGAGGCATGGAAACCCCTTGCATGGGTGAGGTGGACCTTCCTATCCTCATTAAGGATGTGACAGTGACAGCGAAACTACTAGTGTGCCATGATGACGACCTGATAGAACCCCTAATTCTTGGCCAAGATTGGCTATACGATCACTCAGTGGACCTAAATCTTAGACAAGGCTCCTTACAGATTGGAACCTTAGAACAGAAGCGAGTGATACCGCTTGACTTCCATAACGGCATTTCGATTGAGGTTTGTAACCCTAGACCCTATGAAACGCATGCGACGGAAGACCGGAAGATCTTGGGTCAGATCAGTCACGTTACGTCTACTCCAACCCACTTGGGCTTGGCTATGGACAGTTGTCAATCAGAAGGACAACAGGAGATCTTCCCTGGGGCTTCCTGCAAACTAGAAGGGGCAGCTACCCAACCGCTAGGGCAGATGAACACAATCAGCGGTCAGGTGGGTTGCATCAGCGGCCAAATGAGCACAACACCCTGCGGTGCTCATCCTTCCAAACTTGCTGCGGACTGGCCTAGATTAAAGATAAATAACGAATCACTTCCTAATGGGCAGGTCATGCAAGTGTTGGATCTCCCTTCTTTTCCAAAGCAGAGCGTCCAATGGACCTCTCAAACCCAACCACGAACAAGTCAACCACAACAGAGGAACCCAGACCGACGACATCACCAGACAAGGCAAAGAAAGCAGAAGTATCAACATCACGGAACAAGTGGCACAAGACAAATATGGGTGCCAAAAGGACAGCAACCACAGGCTATTGGCAACAATGCAGACGAGAACAGGACAAAGTTTCAACAGAGACAGAGTCAGCATCCACAGTCCCCTCGATCTTCTTTTACAAGTACCAATACTCGACAGATTTGGATCGCCAAGAAGTATCTTATCAATCGACCCACACCCATGCAGATTTGGGTACCCAAACAATGTATTATAGCCCAACCCTCAAGCCATGTAACGTATACCCCTCAGAAATCTGTCCATCCTTCAAGACCACCAAACCCGATACCAATTTTTGTCCCTCAGCAGAAACATACCACACACTCCAAGACTCTTAGGAAATGGATACCGAAACATATCCAAACGTCTTCTTGTACCCCCTTATCTAACAATTCTCCCACCCCGTTTAAACTCCACCCTTGTACTAATTCACCTTCAACCAAACCTTGTATAAATTCATACACCCAAACCCCACATCATGCATAATAAAAGCTCATCAAGAATTGCAGGCATAATATGAACCATGTAGGTGTCTAGAGACTTGCAATAGTTTTGCAAATAATCATTGCATCAATCACTTCACGACACTTGGCTACACGGGTTACACATCGGTTATGGAAAGGGTTTGCGGTCTCACCTTAATGGGATCATAATTAATTTCCATACTAATGTGTTAATCTTTTGTAGCAGATCTTTTCCATTAGCTCATCAGTCATCATGCAAACCGAAGCAGGACCATCCGAGGCTGGCCCCAGTGCATCGATGGCCACTATTGCAGAATTACTAGCAGAATCTTATCCTACGGTGCAACCACCAGAGTTTCAAGGTTTTCCAGGACCCATGCCAATCGATGATCCTCCTAGAGGATACACCGAGAAGATTCATCATAACTCTCATTGGTTTCAAGGCCTAGCAGGACCATTAGCAGACGCTGATTTCATATTTGAGGCCAATTTGGCATTTGATCTTCGCACATGGACCAAGTACCAGTTCTTTTCACGAGAATTTGAAGGACTGCAGAATACACAAGATCTAACGCACGTTTGGGCACGAGCGGGATTTACAGAATACTTTAGTGACCCTCTGCCTAAACCCGATTTTTACAGATGCTTTTACTTGGTAACCACCTTAACGGCTTCAGAGAACAAGGATCTACCTGGCACATTCATGTTACCATCCTTGGTAAATGATCCTCCATTTAGAAGGTTCTATTTTTCTAAAGATTTGATTCGCGCAGCTCTGAAAATACATGGAACACACACTCCAACGGAGAAAGAACGGCTAGTCCCAGAACAGATGAAGCGTGGTGACGTAACTAAGTGGGAGGATATTTCTGCTATAACACCTGAGCTCTCTAAGCCATTACGGATATGCATGCAGCACTTTGCTTTCCCAGCTCAGGATCGTTTTACCATGCCCCACAAGAGAATCTAGTTTGGATTATACTTAGCATGTACTGGACCGCAAACGGTTGATCTAGCCAGCTGGATCATTGATCAGCTCTATTTGGCACAACATAGGTGGGAGCGAAAGAAGGTAATCAATGGATGCTGCGCCCTCACCAGGATCATATATATGTGCTTGGCATATGATTTACCCATAGAGCGTGCCATGACCAGTGAGGAACTGAAAGCATTCAAAGGGACCACTAGGAAGGCTAGAAAATCTAGCAAAGGCAGAGTCGGAAAGCGGATGAGAGGTACTATCCCGTGCCTACAAGTCCCAGAATCACCCTCGCCACAACCATCTCCAGAGCAGTCACCAACAGCAGCCACTCCCACGGTACCACCAATTCGTATACGGTTATCAAGACCAGTTACGCCGGAGGGCACCACCAGTAATGTTGCACCCCAAGCAGCCACAACCACAGAACCTATCACCACAGCAGTTGAACTTCCCACCACTATTGGTGCGGAAGCTTTCTCTTTTCCAATACTGCATTTAGAACCAGGACAAGCAGAGCCATTGGACCAAACTTTTGATTTTGAGATGCCTGATGCATTCTCCAATGAGTTCCAGTTTTCAGAAGGACAATTGTTTTCTCAAGAATTTGAAAGGCCTAGCTACCCTACCACACCCAGGGATCAGCCACAAGGACAGATCGTGTCCAGCTCTGATGACGAAAGAACAGCAACCGATGACGACGAAGGTGACGATGAAGCTAGCCAGGGAACACATGAATCCCAAGAGCAGGAACAGACAGATGGCCAAGGCCAACAAACAGACACACATGGCGATACAAGTACCCATGAAGATGAAACTTACGAGGCAACAGCTTACACACTAGCTATCAAGAAGTTGTATAGAACTATGGAAAAAGTTTGGGCACGCAAAAAGCTGACAGAGGAAGAGAGTCAAACAATAATAGAACAAGAACTTGTCACAGGCGGATTCGAAGATGCATACATCAAGGGATTCAAAGAATTAGTCAAATCAGCAGGCTCCAATGAAGCACTCAGGTATTTGCAAAGAAAGCCACTACCACAGTTTGACCCCCGCAGAGTACGACTACTTTCAAAGCCCGGCGAATACATTCGTGTACCAACCGGAGCACATTCTTCAGAACAAGCCAGGGAGGCACGCCTCGTCCCCGAAAGTTCGTTGGCTATAGAAACCATCTTTGTAGACTCCCCACCCCGTGCTACAGCTGTACAAACCTCAGTAGTCACTGAAGTACCGACCACCCCAACCGCTCCTCTCTCACCACCCGTCCATCCAGCCTCGCCTCTTCACCCTCCTTCCCCCAGACCAACACCTTCATTCGCCGGAGGTGTTGCACAAATCGTCTTTACGACCACTCACCCCACAATTCCCGTACCCATTAGCCCTAGTCTACCCCCACCCACACCCACCTTTCTATCCAACCCATTCCTCCATCCATCTTTTCCATCTTTCCCCACAACTCCAAGACCCCTATTTCCATTCCCACCACCATTAACCTTCTCCCCCGTCTCACCTCCCCGACCCACTGTAACCCCTCTTTCCCCTTTCCACCAAGCTGCTCCAGCCAGCCCCCCTGTAAATTACCCCTCAACATTTGTAAATCCCGTATTTACACCAGCACGAGCACCCACGATCACACCCATATTCACGGTCACCGCACTAGATACGTCCACTGACATGGACATCTCACCACCCGCTGCACCATCACTCACTTCACTCCCGGCATAAACATTTTTAGGCAGATCACAATTTTCAACAATCACTACATCATCCACCTTCCCATCTCCATTCCCCATTCCCGTTGCATCTACACCAACTGCATCTTCATTTAGCACCCCGTTAATACTATCACCCACTGTAGATAATGCATTCCGACAGATGTTCATGTGTATGACGCAAGTAAGAGATGAGTTCACATCTCTTGGTGATAATTATCAGCAGCTGCAGAGGACAACCAATGACTTACAGTCGCAGCTTAACTTATTGTCTATTGAGAATGCCTCTCTGAACACCCGATACTAGGAATTACGCAAGGCTTATCACAAATTGGAACTAGAAAGCGAAGAAAAGACCAAGGAAGCAACTGCTGACCTAGATAATTTATTAAGAGCCCAGACAGTCCGCAATGCAACGCTAACACGAAACATGGGCTTACTACGAAGACACCTAGCAGTCGCCAAGGAAGAAAACCAGCGCTTACAGGATCAGAACCGAGAAAACTTAGAAGCAGCGCTCGACCACCCAGACCAACCACTCAGTCCTAGTAGGTTCAAAGCCATTCCTTCAGACTCAATGAGGATGCTGCTAGACGATCATGTAAGATTACTAGATGAATACGACCGCATGAACGAGGAGTTACAGAAACTCAAAGAAGATCATAAATTACTCCAGTTACGAGAACCGGCACACCAAGACATACCAGCACCTGTGGACCCCTCTCTTGACCTCCTAGAGGAACTCAACTCATTACGGGCCCAGGTATCGACCCTTGAATCAAGGATTGCAGTATATGAAGCGCCACCAAGGCCAGATTCCCCACCTGAGCTTCCAGCTGAGGAAGAAACGGTCACCATCCCGGTGGAGGAAACGTTTGAAGAAGCGTACGAGCCACAACCCATCCCAGGCGGACGCGTCACGGCCGAAGGTCAGCTGACGTACGAACTTCCGACCCCCGCGTGGATGAAGACTATTGAGGAACTTGGAACAACGCACTCCGCGAGAGTAGAGGCACAATTACATGCCATGGCGATGATAGAAGAAAGAATATTACAGTCTCCATTCTTTGCTCATTTGGCCCCGCGACGATACATATCTGGGCATGAGCTACAGTATAAACCGTATTTCATGTTAATGGCCGAATACCAGTTAGCCATTGAGAAAGAGACAAGTAAGAAACCATCGCATGCAACTCAATTCGAGGCGGCTGATCTACCACCAGATGCACAGAAAGGAAGGATCTATCAACCAGAGTGGCGAAAAAATTTACTACAGCAGTATCCAGAGATGATGAGTACATGGGTAAAGGCACCTTTGCATTTGAAGTACAATCAGTGTTGGGGACCAGTGCCACGACGCCGCTCCTGGACTGCCTTTGCTATTAAGGTACAAAACAATAAGCAGTGCCAAGACTGGTTGAATTACCACTATTTTAAGCCACCCATTGAGTTACCAACTGTTGGCTACATGATGGCTACAATTCGCCACTGGCTCCCTAGATTAAAGCATATGGATGATATAGCGGCACATATGACTGTCAAAATTTTTGACATGATGCAAATGATTTTTAAAGTCTTCCGACGCATCAAGGCACCACATGTAAACACCCCGGGCTTTGAGCATGGCAATTTTGACCTGGTATATGATATGAGTACAATGCCATCGCTATGGGTGTGTTATGCCTGGCACTGCAGAATAAAGTACCTACCGGCATGCTACAAGCAGACATTCGAAGAGATGTTCACAACCGGCTTCTGGGAATACCATTCAGAGGTATTCATAAGCAGGCCTACACATTTATTACACTTATTTGCCTGTGAACGAATGGTCTACTCCACACACTATCAGCTCCCGCCACCGGAAGAACCGCAGCCAATCGACTGGGAGAAACTCGAGGCAGACCTGGCCCGAGGCATTCGTATCTCCGAGCACACCCTCGCTCAAGACCTCCTACAGAACTATATCCGGCAGACCTCACAGCAAGGTTCTGTCAGGGACGACAGAAGCGAGAGGGAGGGGGGTGTTGGAAGCAGCCAGAGGCACAGACGACACGGAAGCATGTAACGACAAAGCAGGGAGCCAGTCGAATCGTTTTTCAAATAATTATGTTTTCAAATACTTTCCAAAAACCTCCAACAGTGATTTTTATCACTACTGTAACATATGTAACATAGAAAACCCCATTTTGTAATCCATAGCTCCATTTTGTGCAAGTCGAGGAGTCCTCAAGCTTGAGGAGCTTAGGTAGAATGCGCGTACCAATTTTCGTTATTTTTAGATACCGTTTACCCTTCCAAATAGCATCTAGGACCTAATTTTTAACTATGCCGGTCACTAGATGTGAAATCGGTCAAAACTAGTCTAGAAACTATAAAAAGAGCTACAGAGCTCATTTTTGAGGATAGTTAGTGTTGGCTAGTGTGAGCTTAGAGCTATTTTGAGCTTGTAATAGTGTTCTTGAGTAATAGAGCTAATTTCCCACCTTCCATTGTGTCTTGCTTGTCTCTTCGTAGTGTGTGTGCATGTGTGTGTGCATTTCTATGCTTCTCACCTTCACTCTCACTTCATCTCACATTCACGATCTTCATATCACTCCTATCTCTTCCGCGGATTGACATTAAGGAGGTGAAGCTTCTTAACGTGGTTCTCACCATTGTGCTAGAGCAACAACAGGTCTTGGTATGATGAAGACAAAAAAAAGGTAACACTACCATATGATCTTGATTCTGACTCTCATCAATTAGGAAGCAAGCATGATACACAGGTCCAAGATCCAAGAAGTGATACAGACGATGACCAAGATGAAAGGGAAAAGGATTACAAGCTATGGAAGTCAAGAGGCAAAGCAAAGATGCAAGAGGTTGGAGAATGCTCAAAACAAGCACCTAGAAGATTAGCAAGAGAGAAGAAACAACCAAAAAGGTATGGATATGATTCCACATTTGTTACGAAGCATTCAACATACTTGGCAAAAGACTCTATTTCAAAGGAACCCTCAACCTATGAAGAGGCAAAGGGAAACCTTAATTGGGAAAAGGCCATGAACGAAGAGATAGATGCATTGAAGGAGATGGACACTTGGGATTTGGTTCCAATGTCGCCGAATCAAAAGGTAATTGGTTGCAGATGGGTATATAAAGTTAAAAGAAATTCAGATGGATCAGTTTGCAGGTACAAGCCAAGATTAGTTGCCAAAGGATGCTCACAAACTCATGGTATAGACTATGAGGAAACATTCTCACCAGTTGCAAAGATGACTACAATCAGGACATTGATAAGTGTAGCTGCTGCAAGGAATTGGAGACTCCTCCAACTTGATGTAAAAAAATGCATTCTTAAATGGTTGGATAAGTGAAGAGGAATACATGTCACAACCACCAGGATTTGGAAACCCTAATCATCCATCTTATGTTTGTAGACTTAAGAAAGCACTATATGGATTGAAACAAGCTCCTAGAGCTTGGAATTACAGGTTGGTTACATATCTTCAAGATCAAGGGTTCAAAGCTAGCAGCTCAGATCCTTCTCTATGCATCAAAAGGGATCACAATGAGGTTATCTATCTATGTGTATATGTAGATGATATTATTGTGACAGGTGATGATCTAAATGGCGTTCAAAGGATCAAGAGACACATGCAAGAGGAGTTCAAAATCAGTGACCTACGTGAGCTCACATATTTCCTAGGTATGCAGGTGATATATACAGATGAAGGAATGTATTTGACTCAAAGAAGATACATTCAGGATCTTCTTCTCAAGTTCAAAATGGAGAACACTAAACCTGTAGGTACACCTTTGGAGATGAATCATAAACTTACTATTTATGAAGGTGAGAAAATTGAAGACATTAAAGAGTATCAAAGCTTGGTAGGTAGCTTGATATATGCTACTCATACAATGGCAGACATCTCATATAGTGTGGGAGTGCTTAGTCAGTTCATGCACTAACCGAGAAGACCACACATGGATGCGGCTAAGAGAGTACTTAAGTATCTCAAAGGTACAATCAACAAAGGTATATTCTATCCTTACTCTTCAGATTTGGATATCAAAATCTATTCAGATGCAGATTGGGCAGTAGCTAAGGATGACAGAAAAAGTACATCTGGTTACTTAGGATTTGCAGGTTCGAAGCTAGTGTCATGGAGTTCCAAGAAGCAACCAACAGTTGCTTTATCTTCAACTGAAGCAGAGTACAGAAGCTTGACCATAGCAACTCAAGAGGCAATATGGTTAAAAGCATTGTATACAGATTTGGGACTAGTGAGTTCCAAACCTCACATATTTGGAGATAATGTAAGTTCCATGCATCTAGCGGCAAATCCTATTTTCCATGCGAGAACCAAGCACATAGAAGTCCATTACCACTTCATCAGGGAGAAGCTCATGGCAAAGGAGATTGACACTTCTTTTGTTCCTACTGAAAAGTAAGTAGCAGATATGATAACAAAGGCACTTGATGGAATAAGCTTTGTAGATTCAAAGCTATGGCAGGTATTCAACCTATCAGAGAATGAAGACTCAAGCATACTTTAGCTTGAGGGGGAGCTATTGGAACATCAAGATTACACTATGCTTGAGGTGGATTTGATCTACATCAAAGGCTATCACATCGAAAGAATATCCGTTGGAGAGTTCTTTTTCATATGCTCATTTATTGTATTTTTTTGAGAGATTTTTGATGGTTCATTTACCATTGTAAAAGCCTTGAGCTTTACACATGTAAAGGTAGAAGGATAGAGCCCAAATCCCACGAATTTGTGGTGGTTGGAGTTGCATTCAATCAAGAAATCAATCACCTAAAAGTAGATCAAACTAGATCTTCACTTTTCCTAGATTGTAGGAAAGTGAATTGATTCCCTCCAACAACCATTCCCACCTTCATTTGAATTCAAATTTCACTTGTAAAAGTCGTGGAACACTCCTAGAGTCTATATAAAGACTTGAAATCATTTGTACATTACATGGAAGCAATATACATACACTTGTAACCATCATTGTCTTGCTCCTTCAATTTTCTGCATCATCTTCTTTGCCAACAGTAATCTTGCAGAGGCTACTGCTCTCTCTCCAGAGCTCCAAATTGAGTGCAACATGGCTCATTGGAAAGGTATAGTGTCTATTTTATGCTATAAATTTTCATATCATTTTGTTCTATAGATTGGGAGAAATCTGGGTGTTTCTATCTCGGGGTCAATCTCTGCGTATTCCTGAAAAATAGGAAGTACCACCGGTAAATGTCGCATTCATTCCTATAGCATATTTTGCTTATTCCTTATACTTTTGTGCATTCCATACACTCAACCCTATGTGTATCACTCCCATAAAAGCACTTTTTCTAATTGTAATCACCTTGGTCACTATGGGCATTTGAAGTTCATTGCCTCTTCCATAGATAGTAAGTTTTTTGAGCTAGTCGACCCGCGAACTTATTTGTTTTGCACCGACTCATTCTCCTTGATGCTCCAAAGTACATAGTGTGTTTCTTTGCACTTATCGCATGCCTATAAGCTCTATTTGAGTCTCCATAAGCTCAAGGGCTGGTCTTGTGCCGGATGGCTTGACCAAACTTTGTCGCCTCGAAACGCACTTTTCTACCTTCGACAAGCTTCTCCAAGTTCTTTCACCTCTTTGGGTAAGGTTCCTGTTCTCATAAACTCTACCAATGGAGCACTCCAATCAGGAATTGATGACACTTGATAAAGGGTGGCATGCTCCACTGGTGGTCTCTCTCTGCACATTGGACAATTCTTAATCCACTCATGTATTTCTTTGTCCATGCTAGGCCAATACACTCCTAAACGTTTTAGATTCTGCAATGTTCATTGTTTAGAATAGTGATTTCCTAGAAATCCTTCATGGGCTTCTTGCACCCAGCTAGTATGTTCGTCATCCTCGACACAACAAGCGAGTACACCCTCTGTATCTTGTTTGTACATGCTTCCTGCCAATATGTGATATTTTTGTGATTTTACAATTTCTTCTTGCGAGGTTTTCACATTCTTATTTGCAGGTCCGAAGGTGAGGACTGGTACCAACTTATTTGCCCATTTAGGAACAACCTCCAAATTGAACAGATAAGCGTCGGGTAGGTCATCAGACACTTCTTGAGGTGACTCTCTTGAAGTAATGTGAGAAAGGTGATTTGCCCGAAGGTGGGTTCTACCTTTCTTAACAACGGCTTCAAAGTCATATTCCATTAGTAAGAGGAACCATCTTACTAAGCGTCCTATATTGCAAGGTTTATTGACCAAATATAACAAAGCTTGATGATTAGTGAAAAACTTGAACTTGTTGGCCAATAAATAGTGTATAAACCTCTTCACACCAAAAACCATGCCTAAACCCTCTCGCTCGGTGGTGGTATAGTATCGCTCAACTCCAGTTAGCTGTCTGCTGGCGTATGCTATGGGTAAAGCTAAATTTCCTTCACTTGTGGGTTGTGGTAACACACATCCTATGGCATGATTGGATGCATCCACATGGACATGGAATGGCTTATTCCAATCAGGAGTGGTTAGTATTGGTGCTGTGCACAAACGTTTCTTCAGTTCATTGAAAGAATTCTCGCATTCGTCGTTCCACTCAAAATTAGACAACAAGGCATAAAGGGGTCTAGCTATGATTGCGTACATGTGGATAAACCTACGGTAATATCCACAATGGCCCATGAAGGCTTGTACCTCTTTAACATTCCTTGGCCTTGGTAGCTCCGCTATGGCTCGTTCCTTATCTTCATCTGTTGAGATTCCATTCTTAGAAACAATGTGACCTAAGATTTTACCTTGACGCACCATGAACACACACTTTTCTGGGTTCAGACACACTTGATATTCTCTACAGTTGTTGAAGATTTGTCTTAGCTTAGGGATGTGAAATCTTCTTTCTTGGGAATGAGCACATAAATCATCTACATACACTTCTAAGATCTTTCGCAAGAACTCTTTGAAGACATGACACATGAGCCTTTGGAATGTTGCAGGTGCATTGGTGAGCCCAAATGGCATCACACGAAATGCAAAGATTCCCCACTCTATGGCAAAAACTATTTTGTGTTGATCTTCTAGGGCAATGGCTACTTGATTGTAACCTGAAAATCCATAAAGGAAGCTATAAACTTCCTTGCCTGCAACACGCTCCAATAGGTGTTCCGTGATTGGAAGTGGATAACTATCTCTGATCGTAGCGGCATTAACTTTTTTAAGGTTAATACACACTCGCAACTTCTCGTTTTTCTTGGGCACCACTACAATGGAGGACACCCATTCAGTATGCTCAATCTCATAGATGAATCGAGCTTCAATCAGCCTATCAATTTCTTCTTTTATTTTGGCTCCATATGTATCATTATATGTGTAGGGCTTCTGTTTAGTGGGCTTGGCATCAGCAGTCATGGGGATAGTATGAGAGCAAATTCTTGGATCTACCCCTTTCAAGTCTCTATAGTGCCACGCAAACACATCCCTATATTCCCTTAATAGAGCTACGAGCTCCATTTCTTCTCTTGCACTGGTCATCTCCTATGTATGTGCATCTCTCTTCATTCTCTTCAATGGTCACTACAATTTTCTTGGTCTTTTCTTTATTATCATATGATTCTCCTATGATGGCCTCTCTCTTAGGCATTTGTATCAAAATTTTGCAGTTGTCAACTTCATATTTCTTGAAGTTTTCTGGTACTTCAAACAATGATTCCTCCTCTTCTTGTTTCACTGCTTTTCTTTTCTTTTTCTTTTGACTGCCCTCACTTCCATCCTTTGAATTTACTGTTTTAATACTTGTGAGAGGTTCTTCTTCTTTCTGGGTGAACACTCCTATATCTTCTAGACAGTGCTGCTCTGAGTTAAAGCAACTATCCATCACAATGGACTCTATATCATCGTCATTCTCTTCTTCTTCTATGACATCACTAGGGTCACATTCTTCTAGCAAGGGCTGACACATGAACACTAAGATATCATAACCCTCCTCATCACAATGATGTGTCCATTGTTCCTCGTTGACAGCAATGTCCATGGTGGCTAAGATTTCTGGCCAGCCATGAGGCTCAAATTCCTCATGTGGAAAGATCATCGGTGTGTAGGCTGGGTCTCTAACTGGTCTATCTCCTGTTGAAGTTCCTTCTTCTCTCGCCTTCAAACGTTTTTCCTCTTCCTCTGCGACCTTGCACATCCACAAATGAGTATCTTCATGCAACCAGGATGGGTCAGGAGAACTTCCAGAATGCACACAGATTGAATCTTCCTTTGCTTTGTGGATAGGGTTCCACTGTAGGGGTGGTACATCTCTAAAGGAGTAATCCTTTAGATTGACCTTGGTGGTGACCCGTAAGTGTTGTAAGTACAAGGAGTTGGTTCCCCAATCCTGTAATATTTGCAATTACCGTAGGAAGGGTCTTCCTAGGATCATCTCATAAACATTATTTTTCTCAAAGTCACATATAGCAAATGTGTGCTCAAACTCTACACCACAAGTGGTAGATTTATCCCTTCGAGCAATCCTAGAGGTCTTTCAAAATGACCGTCAGCCATTTGAAGCTTCATTCTAGTTGGTCTTAATGTGGGTTTGCCCCATTGCTTACACAAGGAGGTGGTTGCAATGGCAACACCAGCACCTGAATATATGATTGCTTTGGTTGTGTAACCTTGGTAGGTGATTGGAAGATAAGTATTACCTTCTTCACCCTCACACATGTCCCCTATTTTGTCTAGAGGTATTTCTGGTACTTTTTGCTTAGAGCCTGCTTTTGGCATTTTGGAATCAAGTTCTAGAACTTGATCCTTGACATGATTCCATAGCTCAGGTTTTGCTTTGAGCAACTCTTCTACAGTGACATGACATTGAACCTTAGTGTTCTTCATGACATCAGTGTTCCTTGGGACCATTGAGTCTTCATGTCTGACCAGTATTGTGGGAGCTCTGATCTTAAGAGATTCAGATTCCCATGGGCTTGGAAATTGAGGTAGTTCTTCTAAGGTATTAGATTCAAAATCTAACCTTTCGTCTCTGTTGGCAGTAGCCAGAGGCATAAAAGATGCAGAAGCATGTAAAGACAGAGCAGGGAGTCAGTCGAATCAATTTTTCAAAGATTATGTTTTATAAATATTCTTCAAAACCTCCAACAGTGATTTTCATCACTATTGTAACATATGTAACATAGAAAAACCCTTTTTGTAATCCATAGCTCCATTTTCTGCAAGCCGAGGAGTCCTCGAGCTTGAGGAGCTTAGGTAGAATGAGCGTATCAATTTTGGTTATTTTTAGACACCGTTTACCCTTTCAAATAGCATCTAGGACCTATTTTTTAACTATGCCGGTCACTAGATGTGAAACCGGTCAAAACTAATCTAGAATCTATAAAAAGAGCTAGAGAGCTCATTTTTGAGGTTGGTTAGTGTGAGCTTAGAGCTAATTTGAGCTTATAATTGAGATCTTGAGCAATAGAGTTGATTTTTCACCTTCCATTGTGTGTTGCTTGTCTCTTCGTAGTGTGTGTGTAAGTGTGTGTGCTTTTCTATGCTTCTCACCTTCACTCTCACTTCATCTCACATTCACGATCTTCATATCACTCCTATCTCTTCCGCGGATTAACATTAAGGAGGTGGAGTGTTGGGGGATTCTTTGACAAGAAGGAGTTTGAGGGTTTGTAGGAGAAAATGGAAGGACCAAAAGAGAAAATACACCTTGGAAGTCTCTGTCTTCGATTGATTGCAGTAAGAAAAGTACAATGTTTGAAATACAAGGTACACCAATACCTCTGTGCACAATCCCGCAGAGTGCCCAATTACAAAATATCCAATATCCCAATGTCCTCTTGCTGCCGACCTCCTCTGCAACAAACCTCCACCTGCTTCAAGCTTCTCCTTGTGCACACCTTGCACCAAGCTTCCACAAAGAGGGAGGAGTGAATACCTGCTGTCGGCAAGCGTACACTGCCAAAGGACCTTGAGATACTTGGGGGAACTCTAGCTTAGCCCACCTCTGCACCAAAATCCTTGGTCACTCTCTATGCACCTTGCACTTCCACTTCTGTGCGACTTACTCTGGTGTCTCTTGCACTTCCCTCTCTTGCTCCACTTGGCCTATGCTCTCTTGCTTACTCCAAAAACTGGTCCAAGAATGGCTCTTCCTTGATTTGAGTGTGCCGATCACGTACGCTCCTAACTGCAAGTGAATCTTGGTGCTCACTTTGATGTCCCAAGATGGCTCTCACAAGTGGCAGCCATCTACTCACTGTTTTGTCCTGTAGTGACTTTAGTCTAAAACCAAAAATTTTAATGGGGGGCCATACTTTCACCTGTGCGTACACTTTGCCGCTTCACATGCCTTCACATTTCCTTTTAATTCTTCACTTTTGCACATAAGGGGGGTTCACCTGAACCTTCCAAATCACTTTAAAACACACTTTGAACCTTAGGGAAATTAGAGAAAGTACCTCTGCAACCTGCAACCTATTTTCTCCAATTTACCCTTTGTGGATAATTCATTGTGCACTACCTGTGCACTTTGACACCTGCACTTTGACTTTGCACCTATTGACTTTGACCTTTGACCTTGTAGACTTTGACCAGTTGACTTTGACCGTTGACTTTGACTGCAGTTGACTTTGACCAACATGACTTTTATGGGCTCAACAGTTGCCCACCACCTAATGTGCTCTCCGTCCCGGAGAGCGATAGCTAAACTTTGATCACGATGAAGATATAGCCGCAAAAACTTGAATAGGACATCCGAGCAGCAACCAATTCCACCAAAACAGGAGAGAACAAGCCCCAGAGAAGAACCAAAAGTGGGATGTTGGAATGGAAAAGCAAAAAAGGGGGGCATTGGAAGGGGAGAAAGGAAGGGGAAGGGAGGGCTGAGGGTGTGAATATGGATGGGGTAGGGAGGGGAAAGGATGTGGCTGGGCATATTGGTAAAGGGAGGGATGGGGAGTAGGAATCAGGGGCCGGGAGGAGGCTAATGTGAACAAACCGGAGGGCTACAGAGGGTACATATGGGAGATTATTAAACATAAGGTAAGACAAGGTGAGAATAGACCATTAGGACAATGTTGTGAAATAAAAACATGTGAGAAAGGTGTTCAAAACAGGTGGTTTCAGACCAAAAGTCATACAAAAAGTGGGAATTTGTAAAAAGAAAGTCAAAAACTGAGTTCATAGGGGCCAAAAAACATGAAAATGACTCCATTTTTGTAAAAAAACGGCCAACCGAGGCACAATCCAAAGCCAATAGCTTTGATCCATAAAAAAATAAAAAAAATAAAGTAAAATAAAATAAAAATAAAAATAAAAATAAAAATAAAAATGATTTTTTTTTTCGTTTCGTTTTCAACGCTCAGACAGAAAATAAAATAAAGAAGAAAAGAAAATAAAATAAAATAAAATAAATAAAAGATAAAAATTAATAAAAATAAAATAAAATAAAATAAAACAAATAAATAAAAAAAAATAATAGTGGGCGGGGGGGGCGGGGGGGGGGGGGGGGGGGAGGGGGGGGGGGGGGGGGGGGGGGGGGGGGGGGGGGGGGGGGGGGCGGGGGGGGGGGGGGGGGGGGGGGGGGGGGCGGGGGGGGGGGGCGGGGGGGCGGGGGGGGGGGGGGGGGCGGGGGGGGGGGGGGGGGGGGGCGGGGGGGGGGGCGGGGGGGGGGGCGGGGGGGGGGGGCGGGGGGGGGGGGGGGCGCGGGGGGGGGGGGGCGGGGGGGCGGGGGGCGCGGGGGGGGGGGCGGGGGGGGCGGGGGGGGGGATTTTTTTTTTTTTTTTTTTTTTTTTTTTTTTTTGGGGAACCCGCAAATTCCCTAGGGGGCCCTTTTTTTTTTTTTTTTTTTTTTTTTTTTTTTTTAAATAGCCCAATTTAGAGAAAAATCAAGGAAAAATCTGAAAAAAATGCCAAAAATTGGCCAAAAAATTCTAAAAAAATTCTGATGAAATTTTCTACATGTTGAGCCTAAAATCCTTCATCAAACCACAGAGACCCTCCATTTATTCCTCAAATTGGGCAATAAAAAGACACATGAAAAAGGCGAAAATACTAGAAAAAGTCCAAAAAAATGCCTGAAAAAATCTGAAAAAATTTCTAAAAAATTCCAAAATTTGTGCCTTTGCAAAGTGGATGAAATGACTGCTAAATTTGCTAAAACCTTAAGAAACAAGCATGAAATGGATAAGAAAACTACTAAAACTTAAGTAAAAATGACGAGAAAAGACTATGTACAACCTGGACAATTTTTACAGGTTCCAGGTGATCCATAAAACTTCAGTTGGCTTGATAGTAGGCCTTGAGCCTTGTATTGTTGACTGAGAGAGACTCCTCCATAATCTGCATTTGTACTGCACTTCATTGCTTTAGTCTTCTCCTGGGGCACCCTGGCCATCTGAGAGGGGTACCCTAAATCCTTCATTAGAATGTTATCTCCTCCAGCAACTTTATGATATGATTTGCAAAATTTTAATTTTACTACTCCAGCTTCTTCATCCAGAGGAACCCTATGTTCCCAAATACTGGCAGTAGCAACTTCCACATTCTTGTAAAGCCCTGCACTTGCTACCATAAGAATTGAAATAACAGATGATAGCCATACCAGAATCCATAAAAAAGTGGCCATTGATATATGAATTTGAGTAGCTTTATCACTGCTGCATGTAAGGACTTTGCTTTTCTTCGCTTTGCTATGGCCTTTGACTGCTACTGTTTCAACCTGAGTGATTTCCTCTTTTTCTTCATATGCTTTTTCTATACATGAGTTTGGAAAAATTCCATAGCAGGAGGATGGGTCTTCTGCATGGAGCCAAGCCAACATGTTTTCATCTTCATATAAATCTGCTCTTTCAAATAGGTCTGCTTCTGGGTTGTCCACCACTTCTTCTTCCATACAAATACCGATTGTCTGCATCATGCTAGTATTTTTCTGATTATCTGGGCCTTCTTCTAAAATTATCTGCTGCAACTCTTTTCCCTCTTGCTTTACCCACATTGTGTCCTTGCCCCAATCATGCAGCACATTGGCATGCCTTAACCAAGGTCTCCCAATTAACAGTGGGAAGCTTCCTTCTACCTGTGGCAACCTTAAAACAACAAAGTCCAAGTTAAAGATAGTACCTTGTATCCTGACTGGGACTCCAAGAACCACTCCCATAGGCCTTACTATGCTTTGGTCTGCCATTGTTACAGTGAAGTTGGCAGGTTGTGAAGGGTATAGTCCAATCTTTTTCATGGTATATTCAGGCATCAAGTTAATGCCAGAACCACCATCCACAATAACTCCTTGAAACTCATGACCTTTAATAGAAACAGTTAGCCGAGGGCTCTTGTAATCTGTGAGGGGTGCTTCCCCTACATATTTATCTTTATGCATAACCGCAGCTTTTGCCACTAAGCTTGTTGTGGACATTTCATCAATTATCTGCAAGAGTTCTGACCTGAACTTCCCATCCATCCTTATTAAATCAAAAATACTAACCTCCTTTTTCATGGACTTGAGCAGTCTGGAGGCTTCTGATTCCTTAAGAGCTTGGGCTCCATTTGACTTATCCAACTCCTCATGAGCCCTGCTGACTGGTACCTGTGCAATTTTCCTTTTGCCTTGTGTCTGCACTTGTGGTGGCTTGGTCTTCAGACACACCTTTGTCTCTGTTTAATCCATTAATCAATGATTCTTGACCCATGTCCACTGGAGCCTTCCCCTTGCTTCTTGTCTGCACAGTAAAAGAGTCGATTTCCTCTAACTGCACCACCCTGGTAGATGGTGATGGCACCTTAACTTGATTTGCCATTTCTTCTTCCTGCACGGAAATCATTTGAATGTGGGGCCCAGATGAAGAGGCTTGATTCTTAGGACAACAAATTGTGTAGTGGTCTCTGGCCTCTGGGCAGTTTCTGCAAGGGGGGGCATTTTCTGGTAGGGTGCACCTACTTTGATAGTGCCCACATTCCCCACATCTGAAACAAATAATTGGCCTTCTAGGCCCATTTCCAAAATTATCCCTCTGTCTAGGGTTATAAGTGTTACCTTGATTGGGTGCAGCTGCCATTACATTTGCTGGTGGCAGGGGTCCTCCTTGTGTCCAGTATGTCGTTGCAGGCATTCCCCTTGATTGGCATTCATGGGCCTCATGGCCAACCTTCCTGCATAATTGGCAAGTTACACTTAACAGAGGGCACTCACTTACTATATGCCCTTGTTTGCTGCACATGGAACACCAAAGACCACTCTTGATGCCTCCTCCTTTGAGCTCCTGCAACTCCTGTCGCAGCTGAGCTAATTCCTCTGCCTGGGCTTCCTCTTCCTTTTGGAGCTTGAGTGCTTCAATCTCCCTTCTCAATTGAGCCACAGCAGTCTCCTCCTCTTTGTAGGGCTTATTTCTCTTTAAGCCCTCCAACTCCCTCCTCAGCTGGGTCACTGGATCCTCCATGTCTGTACCATATGTTGGTGGTGAAGAAGTTGTCCCATATTGGTGTCTTACTTGCTCCAGTCTTGTAGCCGTGGTGATGAACTCCTCTATGGAGGCTGTAGGTAGCACTAACTCTTTTATTTTGCATTGGGTGACCACAGGTAAGGGTTTGGCTAACCACTTCTTGACAAAGAAGTCGTGTGGTGGATCCGGTAGTTTAGCCATTAATGCTTTGGCCCTGGTCACGAATTCGGGGAACTTCTCTCCTGGACCCAACTTTAAGTTTTCCAATTCTTCTATAATGATCTCAGCCGTGTTGCCATGCTGAAATTGATTCTTAAAGGCCTCTTTCATCAAATCCCAAGAGGTAAAGTGATTTTCAGCAAACTGGCTAAACCACTTGTCTGCCAGTCCTTCCAATGTGGCGGGGAAGAGTATCAAGAAAGCATCTTCCCTACCCATTAGCCCCCTAGTCTTACATAATGCAAGAAATCGTCGAATGTGCTCATCTGGGTCCTCCTGGGCTAAACCCCTGAAGGAGGGAAATTTTATGTTTAATCTGGAGAGCAAGATTTCTAGGTCCACCTGTCCTGCCATGCTTCCTACCGATGAAGTCGATGAAAGTGGACTCGATGATCTTCTGTTCGTCTTTCTTCTTGTCTGCTTGCACTTGATTCTCAAGGTTTGTGACCGGGTCGCGGTCATGAGCTATGCATAGTCCACTTAAAATGAGACACTTGATAAAAGGATATACCTTTTGGCCCACTGGAGTAATGTTGTCGACACTGGAATGTTGTCCTTCAATGGCAATATATAGTCTCCTATGCTCAAAGCTCCTTGGATGTCCCACCGTGCGTGCCAAATTTGTTGGGGGATTCTTTGACAAGAAGGAGTTTGAGGGTTTGTAGGAGAAAATGGAAGGACCAAAAGAGAAAATACACCTTGGAAGTCTCTGTCTTCGATTGATTACAGTAAGAAAAGTACAATGTTTGAAATACAAGGTACACCAATACCTCTGTGCACAATCCCGCAGAGTGCCCAATTACAAAATATCCAATATCCCAATGTCCTCTTGCTGCCGACCTCCTCTGCAACAAACCTCCACCTGCTTCAAGCTTCTCCTTGTGCACACCTTGCACCAAGCTTCCACAAAGAGGGAGGAGTGAATACCTGCTGTCGGCAAGCGTACACTGCCAAAGGACCTTGAGATACTTGGGGGAACTCTAGCTTAGCCCACCTCTGCACCAAAATCCTTGGTCACTCTCTATGCACCTTGCACTTCCACTTCTGTGCGACTTACTCTGGTGTCTCTTGCACTTCCCTCTCTTGCTCCACTTGGCCTATGCTCTCTTGCTTACTCCAAAAACTGGTCCAAGAATGGCTCTTCCTTGATTTGAGTGTGCCGATCACGTACGCTCCTAACTGCAAGTGAATCTTGGTGCTCACTTTGATGTCCCAAGATGGCTCTCACAAGTGGCAGCCATCTACTCACTGTTTTGTCCTGTAGTGACTTTAGTCTAAAACCAAAAATTTTAATGGGGGGCCATACTTTCACCTGTGCGTACACTTTGCCGCTTCACATGCCTTCACATTTCCTTTTAATTCTTCACTTTTGCACATAAGGGGGGTTCACCTGAACCTTCCAAATCACTTTAAAACACACTTTGAACCTTAGGGAAATTAGAGAAAGTACCTCTGCAACCTGCAACCTATTTTCTCCAATTTACCCTTTGTGGATAATTCATTGTGCACTACCTGTGCACTTTGACACCTGCACTTTGACTTTGCACCTATTGACTTTGACCTTTGACCTTGTAGACTTTGACCAGTTGACTTTGACCGTTGACTTTGACTGCAGTTGACTTTGACCAACATGACTTTTATGGGCTCAACATGGAGCTTCTTAACGTCGTTCTCACCATTGTGCTAGAGCAACACCAAATTTGACACCGTTGCCGGGGAATCGAGTCTAGGACGAATGTGTGATGGTAAGAGTATAGCAAGAAGTGGCGTTGGAAGGAAAAATTTTCAGTTTCTGTTGTTGTTTTTAGTTAGTTTCTTGTGTTTTTCACCTCTCCCATACTCCATCTTCATCACTGCATCATCATCTTCCACTCCAAAAAAATCAGAAAATTCACCATATCCACCCATTCTCCTCATTTCCCCTCATTTGTGCATGTGCGAGAGAGAGAGAGAGAGCTTTTGTGCTTGTGTGTACTTGTGTGTTTTTTAGTTTTCTTGCAGGTACAGAGCTCCAGTGCATCACGAAAGCTGCAAAAAGGTAAGAAATGTACTCTATATAAGAAATTGCCGACTATGTCAGACCATCACGATGGTCTGCAAAGTTCGGAATTTGAGGTAGGCGACCACACCAGCGTGTAGGCGACCCTTGCGTGTATAGGAATCCATACTTGCATTGCAAAAATTTGCGTTTTGGTGGACCATCGCGATTGGCTCAGACCATCGCGATTGTGTCACACCATCGCGATTGGCTCAAGCCATCGCGACGGCTCGGCCGGACCACCGCGACGGTCTCATGCCATCGCGACGGTTCACTTGAACCATCGCGACGGTCCTTGACCATCGTGACGATCCCGTCGACCGCACGCCATCGCGATTGGCCCATGCCATCGCGTCGACACTGCCATGTGGCAAGCTAGACCATCGCGACGATATCCTCAGACCATCGCGACACCTCGAATTTTGAACCATCACGATTGGCTTATGCCATCGCATCTGTGACCATCGCGACGGTTCACTTTGGACCATCACGACGGTTCATGTTGACCGTTGACTGACGCCATCGCGATTGTTCACCGATCGAGCCATCGCGATCGTTCACTTTAGACCATCGCGATAGTTCACATTCACGCCATCGCGACTACTCGAATTTACGCCATCGCAACAGTTCGCACTTTCGGACCATCGCGATTGTGCCACGCCATTGCGACGGTTCACCTGGACCATCGCGACGGTTCTAGACCATCGCGATTGCTCATCCCAAATGCAATTTTTAGGGTTTGATTTTTTTATCAATTTTGGGGCTATTTTGGGCAAATTTTTGGGTGATTAGACTCATAGGAGACCCCTTAGCTCATACTTGAAGAGAAACTTGTTTGTCAGTTTTTACCCCCCAGGGCCTGAATGCTCATATCTTTTTCATCGGAAGTCCGTTTTTTGAGCTTAATAGCTCGTTAGAAAGCTCTCTACGAGTACTACGTGATCTCAACGGTTTTTTTCAAAAAGAATACGTTGATTTTTTGAGAGGATATTTTTGAGGTTGACATAGTTGGGACTAGAAAGCTAGAGGGCATTGAAGTTTTTGGGCAAAAGGGAAAGGACCTTTAAGGGTGTATCTACAAGTGCTTGATCATCCATTTGTGAAATTGGTCTAATATTGGATTTTTCCAGGTCTAGCAAGGGCAATCAAGGGCAAACAAATCAAGGCAAAGCAAGGCAGTGAAGAACGCAAGGCTTGGGAAGCACGGCTTCTTGGGCATCAGAGCGACCAAAGCAACTGACTCGAGGTTGGAAGATTACTCAACCCCCTCAGTCAATTATTAGCTTAGCCTAAAGCGTTAGCATTGTGGATTAACGACGATAGGAACGCCTCAAGTTCAAGATATTTAATTCTTCCAAGTCCAAGACTAAAGTAAAGGTGTGTGATACGAAAGCCTAAAGGAAAAGAACTTAAGTCTGACGGAACAAGAACTCAAAAGTACCACAAAAAGTCGAATTCCTGATGCATACATAGAGACAAGAATTTAAAGGAATTTAAAAAGAATCAAGAAAGTAAGAACAAAGAACCATTGACGGTCTGAGTGTGTGCTGAGTGTGCACGGAAGAACATTAATGAACCTTAGATCGGGCAAACATATAGGTAAGTCAGACTGACGAAGCCTTAGATCATCAGAAGCTAGTGTAGGAACCACTACATGATCATGGGCTCAATAATTGAATACTAGTTATCCCTACGAGAGCTGAAATACAAGTGAATCAAAAATGGCATTTAGCACAAAAAGATCAGAAGGAGGGTCAAATGTAGCATACTTAGAAAAACCAGGAGGATCCTATAGAACTCAGTTAGAATTTCTCCGAACCAACCGATTAGGTGCCCGCATCTATGAGGATGGTTTGAGAAGACAAGTGGTGCAAATGCACAATCCTGATCAACCCATTGGATTGGAACGTCCAGTGGTGAAATTTGAGAGAGACGCGTACATAGACAAAGAAGGAACGATGTACATCTTAAGTACTCAGCCAAACAATACAAATGAGTTTGGCGTAATTCAATTGGGAACGGATGCGAGATCTCAAGGAAAAGAACCAGTAGGAGAAGAACCTAGAACACATAGAGGGAAATCTGTATTGACACGAGTACTAGTTTCAGAGTGGATCCCTCAGGACAACAGAAGCATAGAGTTGTTTGTAAATAAAGAAACTGACGAAGCATTTTGGAGATACAGAACGGAACAACCTAGTGAGGAAGGCTCCATTGTAATCTATGAGTTCAAGGACGCAGATACACCTGGAAAGGTGGTATACCTGGATGAGTCTTCAGAAAGAGTATTTGTGGTACCTGACCACGCTAGAAACACATACACATGGAGAGGCGAATTGGTATTCCCTCCATCTCGAACAAATGTAAACGGGAGCCAACAAGGGGTAGGAACATCCTCAGTCCATGCTAATCAAAGAGAGAAAAATAAAGAGAGACCGGAAGTAAGCTTCAATCATCCCATAGGAAGAGATAGAACCACCATAGACACTGATAGAGTGGACAGACAAAGAATGCCAGGTGGTAGAGATGATTTTCCTCTACCTAGATCACGTGAACATGCAAGAATATTAAGACCCACTCAACTAGTGAAATCCATGAAAAATTATTTTGATGGAACAGGAGATCCCTATGACCATGTTGCAGAATTTAAGCAAGTACTAAGAGCAGAGCAAGTCAAAGACATGTTCACGCAATATAATGCATTTGGACTAATGTTAAAGAATATTGCTTTAACTTGGTTACAACCATTGCAACAAAGGAAATTTAGAGACATCCATCACTTTTTAGAGTCATTCATCACTGAATTCTCTAAAAGTGGGATCAGACAAGACACGTTTTCGTTGATTCATAGTTTCAAACAGACCCCTCAGGAAACAGTAAGGCTGGCAGGACGTAGGTTTAGACAATATGTTGAAAGATGTCCAGTACAAGAGCTACTTTCACAGGCCAAGAAAGTGTCGTTGTTTTTAGATGGCCTATTGAGCTCTAAACTATGCTCCTATGTGTACTTGAAAGAACCCAGAACGCTAGAGCAATGTGTAAGGATTTGTATAGACATTGAGGACAACTTACGAGATGAGTTGGAACTCTCAAAGGTCTATAAAGATTCCGATTGTTCATCTCTAGCATCCACAAAATTGGCAAGCTCGATAGAGGATCTAGCAGAAAAAGTGGCCCAGAAACTAGGAGTTGCTAGCAAACAGATGCCTAGGGTAACAACAAACAAACGTTGTTACACCTGTGGTGGAAATCATTTGGCAAATGTGTGCCCCAATGCGACACAACCGCAAGCCAACCCTAGTGGCCAATACTGTACTATTGAGAGAAGATACACGAATCATACGGCTCAGGACTGCCCATGCAACAAACATGCAGTGAGACAGAACTACCCGCAAGCATACCCGCAGCTAGGTAGGTATCAAGGCCAATACAATGCTTAGCCTTATTACTATAGGCCTCCTCAAAATTATCCATATCAGACTCAACAAAGACCTCAACCTGTCTTAGCTCAGCAGCCACCCCCACCAGCGAATGTCATCTCAGTGAAATAGGCTGCTGCAGAAGAAAACCTAAGTAGGGCTTTAGTGCCTTCCTCACCCCTGATCACAGAGAGTGATCCGAACTCAAACAACTTTGATTCTACTCATGTAGATAGTCCACCCGCATATTACACAGAGTCACCAGAACATGTGGAAACATATCATTATGATAGTCCACTAGTGGAACCTAGTTGGGAGCCCGATTACGCTAACGTGATGTACACAAACCCCAATCCACGGCCCCAATTGAGACAACAAAGACCACAGGGCCCTAGAGGACCATGCGTTAGGTGCCAAGGAGATCATTTCATAAAGGATTGTCCACATCCTTCGATAGCAGGACATTCTCAATATTATAACATACAAGGCTTTTGCATCGAGTGTGGTAAAGAGCACATAATCAAAGATTGTCCTAAGAACCCTGCTAGTGCTTCAAATGTGACACCAATCAACGTGATAGGTATTGTAAACAACGCAGATGGATCCAACCCTACATACGTGCCTATCCAAGCTATAACGAGAGCCCAGACGCTCTTACAGAATCAACAGCCTAATGTTGAGAAAGTAGCTGAAACTAGCGAAGTTGGGGAATCTAGCAATAAAAAGATGAAATCTTGGAAAGATTCCAGAGAAAGAATCAAGAGAAAATGGAGTAAAAAAATAACAGAACTGGAAGGAAGTCTCAAGGAAGCTAGAGCTACAATCCTAGAGTTGACTTCACAAGAATTGAATCAAGAGAACCCAGCTCAAAAATCAGGATCAGTTCTAGCAGAACCCATACCTGAAAACCTAGACATGATGTTTTGTGCATATCAGGCTAGAATAAAAGAAGGGCCTCAAATAGCTGAAATGAGCAAGAACTATCCTCAAGCAGACCTAGAAATTGAGAGGACTAAACTTTGCATGAAAATGGTAGAATTAGCACAAGCAATGTTTGAAGCCTCGAGATATCTTAATTGGAATAACATGGCAAAACCTGAATTACACTTTCAAGGATTAATGGAGAGGCTCGAATACTTGATAGAAAGCAAAGAGAAAAAGGATCAGCATAGGAATCCTAGTGTCCCAGAGACACAAGAAAGGAACGCACCATCCCTGTCTCAAGTACCCAACACGGAAGGTGAAGACAACCTGTCTTCCATACATAAATATTCACATGAATTTCTGAGAGAAATCCAAGAAGAGAAGTGGAGAAAAGAACAAGGAACCCATCCTCCTATTCAAGAAATAGAAGATTTGCAGGAACAATTTCCCCAAGACATCCCCTCTATTTACGAGGATGTAGAGGAGGAGCAACTGAGTGAACACACAGGTTTTGAATCCAATTCTTTTCAAGAATCACCTCAGTTCACAGGACCTTGGGAAGCTAAGTCTATTAGTATGAGAACACCCACGATAATAGTGAGGAATGAAGAATCAGTAATCCCTAGAAACACGGAAGTGATCAAGAACACTAAAGTACAATGTAATCTCACCCTGGAGGAGTTGTTGAAGGTAAAACCAGAACTGTGGAAACATGTAGCAAATCAATTTCCCGAGCTTGCTACTACACCCTCACAGATAGGAACACACAAGAAGGTACCAGAGATACCTGTAGAAAAGATCGGAGATGTAAGCGAAGGAGAGGAAGGTAACACTTATCTTCCAATAACCCATCAAGGCTACACCACGAAAGCCACCTTAGATTCAGGAGCCGGAGTAGCCATTGTTACCACCGCTTTATGGAAATGTTGGGGTAAGCGAGCACTAAGGCCTACTAGGATGAAGCTACAAATGGCTGATGGATACATAGAAAAACTATTAGGCTTACTAGAAGGCATATCTCTCACCACTTGTGGTGTGGAATTTGAGCATACCTTTGCCATTTGTGATTTTAGTAAAAATCATGCTTATGAGATGATATTGGGACAACCATTCATGTGTCAGTTGCAAATTGTACAAGATTGGGGAACTAATTCTTTGTACTTGCAACATTTAGGAGTGACTACCAAAGTCAATCTTAAAGACTATTCCCATAGGGATGTACCCCCAATACAATGGAATACTGTCAATAAGACACAGGTAGAAACGGAATCGGTACACTCGTTGGAGTCAGACCCCTCATGGTTACACGAGGACACTCATTTATGGATGTGTAAGGTAGCAAAACAAGAGGAAGAAAGGTTAGAAGCCAGAACTTTAGGTGCAGAACAACATCGAGGAACCCTTCAAGACCCAGCATATGCACCTATAGTATTTCCAGATGAGGAGTTTGAACCTCATGGTTGGGTAGAGATCCTAGCAACCATGGATGTAGCCATCAATGAAGAACAATGGACACCCCACTGTGACGAGGATGGTGACATTTCTGTCTTCACGATCGAGCCAATCATGTGTGATTCAGTTTTAGAAGAGTGTGAACCTAACACTGATGCATTTGAGGATGCGAGCGATTTCGACTTAGAGTCAATTATTATGGACTCTCCCTTTGCATCAGAGGAAGAATACTTCTATGAAGTAGAGACTTACCCTCAGAGGCACGAAGAAATTATGAATGAGGTGAGGTTAACCACACAAGTGACTGACAAAAGTGAAGGTAAGAAAAGAAAGAAGAAAGAAACCATGTCAAAAAAAGAAGAATCCTTGTTTGAGGTTCCCGAGAACTTCAAGAAATATGAAATAGAAGATAGAAGAATAATGGTACGAATGCCTAATAGAAAGGCTGATGTTGGAGAAGTATATGATAATCGAGAGAAAACCAAAAAAATCATAGTTGCCATAGAAGGAGAAGAAGAGAAATGTACCTACATAGGGCATGATTTGACGAATGAAGAAGAAGAAGAATTAGTTGCCCTATTGCGCGAATATAGAGATGTGTTCGCTTGGAGTTATAAAGACTTGAAAGGAGTAGATCCAGACATATGTTCTCATAGAATCCCTATGACTCCAAATGCAAAACCTATGAAACAGAAGCCATACACATATAATGATAATTACGCTACGAAGATTAAAGAGGAAATATATCGTTTGATAGAAGCAGGATTCATTTACAAAATTGAGCATACCGAATGGGTATCCCCCATTGTGGTTGTGCCCAAGAAGAATGGAAAATTGGGTGTGTGTATTAACCTTAAAAAAGTTAATGCCGCCACGATTAGAGACAGTTATCCTCTTCCTATCACGGAACATTTATTGGAAAGAGTTGCGGGCAAGGAAGTTTACAGCTTTCTTGATGGTTTCTGAGGCTATAATCAGGTAGCCATTGCTCCAGAAGATCAACACAAGGCGGCTTTTGCCACAGAATGGGGCATATTTGCATTTCGTGTGATGCCATTTGGGCTCACAAATGCGCCCGCTACTTTCCAGCGACTCATGTGTCATGTTTTTAAGGAATTCTTATGCAAGAATTTGGAAGTTTATGTCGATGACTTATGTGCTCATTTGAATATAAGACAGACACATATCCCAGAATTAAGACAAGTATTTGACAAATGTCGAGAATATCAAGTATGTTTGAACCCAGAAAAGTGCGTTTTCATGGTCAGACAAGGTAAACTTCTAGGACACATTGTGTCAAAGAATGGAATTTCGACAGATGAAGAAAAAGTGAAAGTAATTGCAGAGCTACCTAGACCAAATAATGTAAAAGAAGTACAAGCATTTATGGGACATTGTGGTTATTATAGATGCTTCATACACATGTATGCAATCATAGTAGACCCTTGCACTTGACTGTCAGACGAACTAATCCTGATGCGTTTTTGGCGGAGGAGCTGGAAGATTTCTTTGTCATCTTCTTCGTCATCTTCTAGTATCTGAGCAGATTCCTCATGATATAAAATTGGACCTCGTGGAGGCGGTTGTGCTGCTTGGATGGTCGGAAACAAAAAACTGAGTATGTGCGGAAGACGTGATCACAACAAATCTCCTTTGTTAACCTGTTTAATAACCGAAATGCATTCACGGTGAATGCCCCGAAAAAAATAGGAAGCAAAATTGATAGGCTCTCTAGCAGCCATATCAATCACTGAGTAAAATGGGCGAGATATCCCATAAGTTCGTTTTTGCAGATTTAAGATGGCTACTAAAAACTGTAAAGCTGTTCTTTCAGGCTCAGGTCTACAGAGTATGGCATACTCATTCGAAGAATATTTGGGAAATAATTGAATCATGGTAGCAACTAGAAGGTTAGGGCCATTCTCCCATCCTTTCGGAGAGAGTCGAAAAGCATCAACAAATGACTGCATTGTGATTACAGTACGAGATGGTAAAGAGGTAATTGGCCAACTCTGCTCCGGAGCAGGTGTGGCAGCGATGGCAGCAATGATCTAGGCGTAAAACGGGTGACATTCCACTGAATGCCAAGGCAATTCAACGAAATTGGACAACCCACGGACGCGCAAGAACTCACCCACATCCGCAGGGAGTCCATCACAGAACGCAGCGAAGTTGTCTAACGCTTCCATGATGCACACGCAACGTAGCACAAAGACACAGTGAATACAGAAAACACAAAACATACAGAGCACACAGACACAATAGCGATTAACAGCGAAACAAAAGATATTAAGTAGATACTTGGCAATGTGAGGCGATCGAAATTGTTAATCATCGTGTGATATTGAGATGATAACCTTCATAACTACGGTGTGCATGCATGAGCAAAACGATAATGCAGGGCGGCTGTTGATCATAATTAGGTATCAAAACGAGGATATTTACAGACTTATTTTATTAATCACGCAAAAACAAAAAAGAAAGTAAATAATACGCAAAAAAAACGAAGAACACGTGAGCGAGAATCAGGTGGTTGATGATATGGTCGCAACTTTGAACCATTGATCACGTTAGGAAGAGGAATTTTGGTTAGTAGTCAACCAAAAAGTAGCTGGGCCCACTTGTTCAGTAATCCGGTAAGGACCAAACCATCGTAACTTGAATTTTCCAGCAGAACGATTTGATTTTGCATTATAAAACAGCACAAGTTGTCCTACCGTAAAAATTGGAGTTTTAAGATACCGATCATGTGTACGAGCTTGCCGCAACTGCACTTCTTGAAGAGTCAGAAAACTTTCCCAGCGATGCTCATCTAATTCTCTAAGTGTGTCCAACCGAAATGGCAAAGAATCTTCGGGTATCAACTTCTGAGTTATGGCGACCCGTAAACTAGGCACTACAACTTCCATTGAAGTGATTGCTTCCAATCCATAAGCAAGCTTGAAAGGAGTTAGTCCGGTGGCAACTTTGTAAGTAGTCCGGTATGCCCATAATACTGCAAGTAGCAACTGATCCCATCTTTCTGGTGATTCCAGAATCAGTTTACGAAGCATACTCAACAAGGTCTTGTTGGTACTTTTAGCTAAGCCATTAGCACGAGGATAATACGGTGAACTGAATTTATGCAGAATATGAAAAGTATGTGTGAGCACTCGCATTAAATTGTTGACAAAGTGCGTGCCTAGATCTATGACAAGTTCCAAAGGTAATCCATAACGTGGGAATACATATTTCATTAGACATTTTGCCACCGAAACAGCTGTGGCGGACCGTGAAGCCCAAGCTTCTGCCCATCTGGTAGCATAATTTGTACATGTCAGAATGTATCGGTTGTTGCTAAGGATTGCTGGAGGTGTAATTGGTCCAATAAAATCAAGACCCCATTTCTAAAAAGGTTCCAGGCGTTTTAAAGGCTGTCCAGATCGCTGACAATTGTCACATTGCTGCACAAATTGAGTCACATCTTTGTACATAGTAGGCCACCAAAGCCCACTTTGCAAAATTTTTCGGTGCGTTAAATCTGCTGGAAAATGTCCACCTGAGGGTATTGAATGTGCCAAAGCGATTACTGAGTTTACTTCATGTGGAGGAATACAACGAAGTAAATCCCCAGTGTGATCCATATAGTACAACTGGCTGGCAATCAACCGGAATCTGCGACTATAAACTGCAATTTTCCGGCGCATTGCAAGAGAAGTTTGAGAAGGAAGACATCCATCAGTAAGAAAGGTTAATAACTGATCATAGTAAGAAGATGTCACAGGAGGTTGTGCAGATTCATCACTAATCGTTTAAGTAACATAAATTGCTGGTGTGGTGTCATCAACACCGATCGGAGCTTCACCAGAATCCAACCGAGAAAGAAAATCTGCATGTGCAGTGCCGGGTGGATGTATCATTTCGTAATCAAACTCTTGTAATAATAAAACCCAACGTGCCAAACGACCACCTAAATGCTGCTGCCTAACCAAATACACCAGCGTAGCATGATCTACATGAAAGATGAATTTTCGGCCAAGCAAATAATGCCGAAATTTCTTTACAGAATACACCAAACCAAGACATTCTCTTTTAGTGACTGAATAATTCTTTTCAGCAGGAGCAAGCCGTCGACTTGCATAATAGATAGGCCTAAACCACTTATCAGTTTGTTGCATTAAAACACTTCCAATGGCTATATCTGATGCGTCTACAAAAACATGAAATGGGTGTTCCCAATCAGGAGGTTGTAGAATTGGAACCTGCATTAATAATCCTTTTGGACGATCAAATGCAGTTTGACATTCCTGAGTCCAATCAAACTGTCGAGGAGTACTAGAGATTAGCTGATTTAGGGGTATTGCCAAATGGGCAAGCCACCGTAAATGTCGACCATGCCACCTGACTTGACCCATGAATCGCATGACTTCTTTCGGTGTAGTAGGTACAGGTGCTTCTAATACGGCTACAATTTTGTCTGGGTCAACTTGTATGCCCTGTGCAGATACAATATGACCAAGGAGCTTACCACAAGAAACCGCAAAGACAGATTTGGTGGGGTTCAAGCAGAGTCGGTATTCTCGACATTTCTCAAAGCAATACCGTAAATGATACAAGTGTGCTACCATCTTACCGAATAAAGAGAAATCATCTAGATATACTTGCATAAAAGAAGTAAGATAGGGTGAGAAGATTTCCTACATACATCGTTGAAAGGTACTAGGAGCATTTCTTAATCCAAACCACATGACGATACAAGCAAAAACACCCCAATTCATAATAAATGCTGTTTTCGGTATATCTTGCTCAGCCATTCGGACCTGGTTATAACCACTATAACCATCGAGAAATGAATACATCTCATGTCAAGCCACTCTCTCGAGCATGGTGTCAAGAAATGGCAGAGGAAATGGATCAGGTACGGTGGCTGTATTTAATTTCCAATAATCGACACATATTCGGAGCTGCTTGTTTTTCTTTGGTACAATCACGATCAGGGAGATCCATTCAGCGTGCTCAATAGGTACAATGAGTCCTACCTTTAATAGGCCATCAAGTTTTGCTTTGACCTGTGCTGCATAGTTGGGATTCATACGGTAGCTAGGTTGTTTAATCGGCTTTGCTTCAGGTTTGAGCACTACTCGATGTTGATAGATGCGAGGGTCCAAACCTTTCATATCACGGTAATCCCATGCAAAAACATCAGAGAACTCATGAATAAGCTGAATCAAATCAGCTTGAAACACCTCAGACAATCCTTCCTTTATCTTGACAGGTCGTGGATTTACTTCATCTTCCAAATTATATGTAATTAACTGATCTTCGAGAACATAGAATTGACAAGGTTTGTATGGATTTTCAGCACGTAAAAGCTGTTGTAGAGCGGCTTCATTCATAGCAATAGTATCTTCTGTCTACACTTCTTCGGTCACAGGCACCACCGTACAGGCTGCCGGACTCCAGCTGTCTACAATAGATTGCAGATCTACAGTACCTAAGGAAATCAGATCTTCATTGTTCTTCAGAAATGCTTCTTCTTCATCGTCAGATAAGCCATCCAACATATGGACAGGCTCTGCTACATATGGTCTGGCATGTAATTCACAGGGCTGAATAGCATCCAATTTGACAACATATTTACGGTGGTTGTCCTTAAAAGTAAGTTCCTGCGCTGACCAATCCTGTATAACCTTAGCCTGTTTCAACCAGGGTCGGCCGAAAAGAAGATTATAATCGAGACTGGACTCCGGTAATTCTAAGATGACAAAGGTCATCTTAAACGTTGTATCCTGCAAAGTTATGGGGACATTCCGTACGAGTCCTAACAGATGAACTCAGGATTGATCTTCCATTCTAACAAAAAATTGAACAGGCTCGATTTGCGTCCATCCCAACTTTTTACAAAGCGCTGCAGTGGCTATGTTTACACCAGACCCACCATCAATTAGTACTTGAGTAATCTTGTGGTTTTTGTACCATACCGTAATTAAAGGGACCGAATGATCCACCGTAGAATCAGCTTCTGGTTGTACCATTGCTGTTGCTGGAATGCAGGAAGACCCAAGACTGAGCTGTTGCTGAAATTGCTGCCGAACTCCCGGCACTAATGCAAGTAACTGTCCAAGAGGGAGAGTGATGGATGCCTTAGATAAAATTTCCCATGCCTGATCTGCTTGAATTGTACTTTTCACCGATTCTGAAGATGATGCGCCTGTTACTGGGGTAGAATTTGTTTCCTGCAATCCTTCCTTTGGCAGCGGCACTTGTGTCACCGGAATTGGATCTGGGAACACTGTAGGTTCTTTGGTGGTCCATTGACTAGCTTTGTCATACATTCTCTGCTGTTCATGGATGCTAGGTTCAAACACTTCTACTGTTGGGTGTAACTGCTTACCAGATCTTGTTTGAATCACTGCGGCCTGAGTTTCCACTGGTGATATATAAACCATATTGGTCATTGGGTTCTGACGCTCTTTCTTCCTCTGATCATATTCGGCTGCATCTTTACAGAATCTGCTAATGTGGCCTAATTCACCGCAAAAATGACAACGAGGGGGTGGCAAAGAATTACCTTCCTGTGATGTTCCTGTCTGCCAACGATATGTATTGTAATTTGTATTCCGCTGTCCTCGATAATTTATGTATCCTTGCTGTTGATTATTTCTCATCTGAGGTGGTACATAATGAGTGGCCGGCTGCCCTCGTTCTTGTATGATAGCATTTACGGTTGCTAGTCCCTGCACTTTGGCATTATATGCACAATTTTCGGTGGAATGTCCGATTGTATTGCAGATAGCGCAATACATCTTATTAAGGGCACATGTGATACTGGTATGCCCTGGATTCTTGCACTTGGTGCAGTACATCTGTCTAGCCAGATCCTCTACAACATTTTTACTGGCTTTCAACCACTCCATGTCTTCAGTAAAGCCTCCAACCTTATGCTCGAGCTGCAAAGCCATTGCAATAACCGCATCTAGTGTCATAGCTCCCACACAACGGATGATCATAATCTGTTTGAGCTGCGGAGTCAAACCATTAATAAACCACTGATTGATGACATCATCCGGTAAATTAGCATGTGCCGGAGGTAGTTGTCTCAAATGAGTTCTAAATAGGGTGGCATATTCCTACACTGTTTGATTCAGCTTCTGTCTATTATTTTGTAGGTAATCGAAAATTTCGGCAGGGTTCTTCTTTAGCCGGAATCTCTGCAAAAACGCATCCCTTACCGCTTCATAGGTGCCGAAATGGTTGATATCATACTCCGTAAGCCACCTAGCTGCTTCATTAACTAATGTGGATTGGAATACTATGGCCTCGTATGCCGGATCAGGTGGATGGTTTAGTACTGCATAACTTATTTCAAAGGTGCGTACATGAGCATCAGGATCATCACCTAGAAATCCACCGAATTTGGTGTAAGTTACTCTTGTTGGAACTAGTCGAGGTAGAAGTAGCTGTTGCTGCTGCTGTTGTTGTTGTTGTTGTTGTTTTTGTTGTTGTTGTTGTTGTTGTTGCCCACTCATGGTGTTAGTGATGGTATGGTTACGATTTCCTGAATTCTGAGGTGGTGTTTCTTGTTCTTCAGAATCTGTATAGTCAGACTGCTCACCTTCCGGTTCGAAAATAGCGCTTAACTTCTTTCGAATTTCTAATTTGAACAGCCTACCCTCTTCTGTAGTATCAAATGTAGGCAAGTTTACCCCGAGTAGTGGTGTCTAGAATGAAGATTCACCGGGAAGTATAATACTGTCACCGGAAAATTATAAATTTTCTGCAACCGGGACCGAACTACCACCGGGATTAGTGGAACTTTCCCCAATCCAGGGTATTCTTTCACCTTCAATGATCTCTCTAGATAACACACCCCTATCCTCAGAGAGGTTTGAATCTTGACCAGATGGTGTCGAAATAACACCGAAATCTACTGGAATTGCAGTATGTTCTACCGGAATGCTACCGGAGTCACTACTAACGTGCTTTGTTTCTTCTACTACTAGGCTTAACCACTCTGTGCTTCTGCCTCCTGAGGATATTCCTAATAAATTTCATATCTCCCAGGGCTGTCGGTCTTGCCTGTACTTCGGATATGACTCACCGGACCGAGTAACCGGCATATAGCACCTTTGCTACACTTGCGTACTACTCTATCTTACTGTCGATTCACAATCTACTGTTACCTTCCCACAATCACTGTGCAAAACTCTGTTGCCACCTTCCGATAATCACTTTGCAACAATCTGTTGCCACTTTCCCACAGACGACGCCAGTGTTAAATGCGTTTTTGCCGTCAGAAGCGCATTTAATCTCTTTTTGGGTTCTTGGGAGTGGAAGGGGTCTGAATAATCAGAGGCCCGATACTTGATTTTCCCAAATCAACTCACTCACATAACCTTTCATTCAAAACAACTCTGCTAATCCAACTTTCTAACAGAAAACTCGAGCTCATTCCTTTACGGAATTACTATTCGTATTACAATCAATACATCTTAGTACACAACGCAGGGATAAACATTACCGTAACACAGACTTACAGTAAACAACTTACAAATCAGCGATTCAATACTTCACTTAATGTAAACATTACCGTAACCCAATCTTTACCGTACAGGTGCAGATAATCAAACAAAACAGAAAGACACAGCAGTACGCAGAATTCTCAAACACACACTATGGAAACTCCACAGAACGTCTCGCCCAGACAGACAGTTTGGCGATCCTCTGGTCGTCACCGAAAGTGTCTTTTCATTGCTTTATAAAAAGTTACAACTCATCGCAACGACCTTTCAGTTTGTGCGGAATATGAAAAGGAAAAGGTTTACAATTGTGTTGGGGGATTCTTAGTCGAGAAGGAGTTTGAGGGTTTGTAGGAGAAAAGGGAAGAAAGAAGAAGAGAAAATACACCTGGAAGCTTCTGCCGATTGATTACAGTAAGACAATTACAATGTTTGAAGTACAAGACAAGCCAATACCTCTGTGCACAATCCCACAGAGTGCCCACTTACAAAATACCAAATATCCCAAAGTCTTCTTGCCGCCGGCCTCCTCTGCACCAGACCTCCACCTGCTTCAAGCTTATCCTTGTGCACACCTTGCACCAAGCTTCCACAAAGGGGGAGGAGTGAATACCTTCTGTCGACATGCGCACACTACAGTGAGACCTTGAGATCCTTGGGGGAGTATAGCTTAGTACTCTCTGCACAAATCCCTAGTCACTCTCCATGCCCTTACACTTCCACTTCTCTGCGTCGCACACTGGTGACTCTTGCACTTCTCTCTGTTCCTTCCCTTAGCCTATGCTTCTCTTGCTTACTCTAAGATTGGTCCAAGAATAGTCCTTGCCTTGATTTGAGTGTGTCGATCACGTACGCTCCTAACTGCAATGGTATCTTGGTGCTCACTTTGATGTCCCAAGATTGTCTTTCCAAGTGGCAGCCAACGACTCATTGTTTTGTCCTGTAGTGACTTTAGACTAAAACCCAAAATTTTAATGGGGGGGGCCATACTTTCACCTGTGCGTACATTGCCGCTTCACATACCTTCACATTTTCTTTTAATTCTTCACTTTTGCACCTAAGGGGGGGTTCACTTGAACCTTCCAAAACACTTTAAAACACACTTTGAACCTTAGGGAAATTAGAGAAAATACCTCTGCAACCTGCAACTCACTTTCTCCAATTTACCCTTTGTGGACAATTAATTGTGCACTACCTGTGCACTTTGACACCTGCATTTTAGCACTTTGACTTTGCACCTATTGACTTTGACCTTGACCTTGTTGACTTTAACCAATTGACTTTGAGCAGTTGACTTTGATCTTTTGACTTTGACTGTAGTTGACTTGACCAATATGACTTTTATGGGCTCAACAAATTGCCAATCCAACGGCTTACAGTAGCTATGGCAAGACCTCTGTATTCAGCTTCAGTAGAAGAGAGAGCAACTATGGGTTGCTTCTTGAATGACCATGAAATAAGCTTTGAACCTGCAAAGGTAAGATAACCTGAAGTGCTCCTTCTATCTTCCTTGGAGCCAGCCCAATTTGCATCAGAAAATAGCTTCAAACCTAAATCAGATACATAAGGATAATAAAGTCCTTCATTTATGGTTCCTTTGAGATACTTGAGAATCCTTATGGTTTCCTTGGTGTGTGCATAAATTGACTTAGCACACTCACACTGTAACATATATCTACTCTTGTCAATGTGGCATAGTTGAGACTACCCACTAGACTTTGATATGATGTGATGTCCTCTATGAGTTCACCTTCACGTGAGCTCAATTTGTGATTGACCTCCATTGGAGTACCTACAATCTTACAATCTTGCATCTTGAATTTTTCCAACATGTCCTTAAGGTAATTTCTTTGAGTAAGAAACAGACCATGATCTTTGTAGACAACTTCCAAACCTAGGAAGTAGGTAAGTGAACCCAAATCACTTATCTTGAACTCTTCTCTCATCTGATCTTTGATCTTCTTCATACCATCTGCATCATTTCCTGTCGATATAATATCATCTACATATACACATAGGTACATGATCTCAGAATTACTCTTTTTAATAAAGAGTGAAGGATCTGCCTTGCTTGGTTGAAAGCCTTTGTCCTGCAAGAATGAAACAAGCCTGAAATTCCAAGCTCTTGGAGCTTGCTTGAGACCGTACAATGCTTTGTTAAGTTTACACACATAATGAGGATAAACTTGATTCTCAAAACTAGGTGGTTGTGCCATATATACCTCTTCTGTTATCCAACCATTCAAGAATGCATTCTTTACATCTAGTTGAAGTATCTTCCGATTCTTGGAAGAGGCAATACTAAGCAAAACCCTAATAGTAGGCATCTTTGCCACAGGAGAGAAGGTCTCCTCATAATCAATTCCCTGAGTTTGTGCAAAGCCTTTTGCTAAAAGCCTTGCCTTATACCTATTAATGGAACCATCAAAATTCTTCTTGAGTTTATAGACCCATCTTGAGCCTATTACCTTCATGGATGAAGTCTTGGGCACCAAATCCCAAGTGTTGTTTTCCTGAAGTGCTTCAATATCTTCCTTCATTGCATGCTTCCATTCTGATTTTGCTTTGGCCTCTTCAAAGGATGATGGCTCCTCTTGATTTATGTCCTGTGCTATGTAAATAGAATGTTTAGTTACTAATGAGATGTCAAACCCATACCTTTCTGGTTTTTTTCTTTCCCTTATAGATCTGCTTAAGCCATGTTGTGATGATTCTGCCTCATGTCCAAGTCCCTGCAATTTTGCTTTACATTTAGACTTCCATGCTTTGATTTTTTTCATCTGAGTTTCTTCATCATCTTCTAAAGTATCTTGTTCTTCAATCTTTGGTTGATGCTCTCTGCCAAGCTTTGGGAAATATTCTTCAAGGTCATATGGCAATTTGACCTTCCTGCATGAATCTTCATACCATGAATTGTTCTCATAAAAAAACTACATCTCTGCTTACCAAGAATCCTTTGTTGGTAGGGTTGTATAACCTGTAATCCTTCTGATTGTTTTCATATCCAATAAATACACACCTTTCTGCCTTTGGATCCATCTTGTGTCTAACCTGTGAAGGAACATGAGCAAAAGTAATACATCCAAAAATTTTACAATGATCTAAGCTAGGTCTTCTTCCATTCCAATCCTCATGTGGAGTCATCCCATCAAGGGATTTTGAAGGAAACCTGTTAATCAAGTAAGTGGCTGTAGATACAGCCTTAGCCCATAGATAATTAGGCAAATGCTTTTCATTTAACATGGACCTTGCAACTTCGACAATTGTCCTATTCCTCCTTTCTGCCACTCCATTTTGCTCAGGAGTGTACCTTGTAGTTACCTCTCTTTTGATTCCTCTTTCTTGAAGAAAAGAATCAAAATCATGGGAGAAGTATTCTCCCCCTCCATCTGACCTTAGCTTTTTTAGTGATTTACTTGTTTGATTCTCCACAAGAGCCAAATATCTTTTGAAACATTAAAAAACTTCATCTTTGTGTTTCATAAAGAATAGGATAGTCCATCTGCTGCAATCATCAATAAAGGAGACATATTACCTTGATCCAGATATTGAAGCTTCCTTGCTAGGTCCCCATACATCTGTATGAGCCAACTCCAAGAGATCTCCATGCATATAACCTTTCTTCATGAATGGTAACCTGTGAGACTTTCCAAATTGACATGCACTACACTTATAAATCATATTTTTTTTTTTTATAAATTAGGGAGTCCAAGTACACTTTGGTCCCTGTGCTTTAATGACCTTTCACCAATATGTGCTAACCTTTTGTGCCATACTTCCAATTCTGTGAGTGTCTGACTACCATAATTAAAGAGAGCAATGTTTCTAGTGTCTTGTAATTCAAATGTGAAAAATCTACCTGTTTTTTCACCTTTTGCAAGTCTTCTAGATCCTTGACTTGGATCTTCAACAAATGCTCCTGCTTTTGTGAACCTGACTTGCAACCCTTTCTCTACTATCTGCCCAACACTTATCAAATTCTTTGTAATGGTAGGGACATAGAGTACCTTACTGAGTAGGTTGATGTTTCCATTAGATGCTTTGACATTGCCTATTTTCTCCACAGGATGTCTTGTGTCATCTCCTGTTTGTACCTCATGCTTGTTCCTTGGATCTTCCAAATCTGATAGGAGAGCTACATTTCTTGCCACATGATTTGAACAACCTGAATCTATGTAGAAAACATGCTCATCAGATTTACCTTGTGGCATAGCCATGTTCATGATCAATAATGAATCCTCTTTGTTTGAGTCTTCTGTGTAGTCATTGAAGTCTCTCGTTCCTTTGTAGCCTCCTTGATAGTTTGAATGATTGTAGTTGTTGTAGCTGCCATGATAATTGTTGAACCTTCCTCTTGAGTAGCCATAACTTCCTCTATTGTATCCTCTACCTCTTTGATTCCTGGAATTCCTAAAGCAATTTTCAGTTGTATGATTAGTTAATCCACAAATAGAACATGACTTGGAGTCTTGGGATCTCCCCCTGCCTTGTCTACCTCCTCTTCCTCTACCTCTGCCATGTCTTCCTCTACCTGCATAGTTATCTTGATATGTACATGCTTCATCATCCACTTTCTTTGCCTTTCCTTTGTTATCTTTGGATTTTCTTTTATCAGTGTATAAAGCTGAAGATTGATTACCTTTAGAGCTTTCTCCATTTTTGATAAGCTTTGCCTCTTGAGTAAGTAGTGTTCCAATGAGTGTATTGAAATGAGGTACATGCATGTCCATGTACAAATCCATAGCTGTGGTGAATGCTTCCCACTTGTCATCTGCCTTCAAGCCATTGATGACCTGCCTTAAAATTTTCTCTTCATCTATTACCTCTCCAATGCTTCCCAACTGATCTTCTATGTCCTTGAGCTTCGTGACAAAATCAATCACATTTTGTTTGGGAGCCTTCTTGAGAGTTGTGAAATCCAACCATAGTTGATGCTTCCTAGCTTTGGTACTTGAAGAGAAGAAGGCTTCAAGTGCATCCCACACTTCCTGAGATGTCTTACAACTTCTAATGTGAGGCAACAAAAAATCTGAGATAGAGTTGAGGAGATAAGACCTTGCAAGTGCATCCTTGGAGCACCATGTGCTCAATCTTTCTTGCTCTTCTTGTGTTGGTTGACTTTTGTTCCTGAAACTTGGCATAACTTCATCTCCAGCCACATAACCATATAAACTTCTACCTTGGAGATAAGCTTCCATCCTTAATGACCAAGGTGAGTAATTACCTCTATCCAATTTGTCAATTGATGAAGGAAATCCATCTTCCATGTTGTCCAACCTTGCTTTGATACCACTGTGAAGAGATGGATAGGTATGTGCTTGAAGATGAAGAGGTGTTGCAAAATTCTTGATCTACACCAGCCAAATGAACTCTAGGAGTATATGATGGGATCTTTTAGCTTGCCAATGGATGTATTAGACACCCTATGTACCTTGGAAGATCACTCTAAAAAAGATAGATCAAAATATATAAGTTGGAGTTAACTCAGAGGTGAAGAACTTGCTATTTTGGTTCATACACCTGTCCACTGTTTTGCATAGTTCTCTGAGCACAATAGTAATTAGCTTAATTCCTTTTGGGGAAGTCTAGTTAACTTAAAGAGCAAACTTTCAAGAGTAATCGCATAAAAAATAATGAACCACACGGAGAATGATGTTTAACAAGTCATGACATCATCCCGATTTTCACAGGCTGCTATAGTAATGAGACCAGTGAGTAGAAAAATAAACATAACTCACGATTTAGGAATCCAATGATTATGAATATTTGTATTCTTATACTAAACAGTACGCTGAATCCAATAAACTTTAAATCATTGCATTTGGGTAAGTACACACTGAGAAACAACTCTGAAAAGATGAGTAAAAAAGTCAGGTACCTGACTGAGAAGTGAAAATGAACACACAGGGTTGACTTCACCTAAACATAGCTGAAGATTACAACACCCAAATGTGATGAAAATTGGTGAGCATATATTAGACGTATAGAGCTAGCTTTTCCAAGTTTAATCACTGAAAATGATGCACCAAGCTCAGAGAAACCATCTCTGCAATCTAACTGAGAAAACTGAGAGATATGGCAATGAGTAGTACACTTCACAAGAACATGGAAATATGAACTGAAATGATCATGAAAATGAAAGTATATTGATTGTACAATACAATGCAATTACTGATACATATGTGTGCCTTGGAATCATACCTCGATATGGCATAAAGCTCAGCTCTTGGAGGTCTTCACATAACCACGACTAAGACTACCATGTATTTATAATTGATCTTGGGAGGCTAAATTCCCTCAATCACTCTCCAATCAATTAGTGATTGATTTGATTCTCTATCTACCACAAATCACGAATTCATGGCTTGTCTTTCCCTTTTTGATCAAGTGGACTCAACCACTTAAGATTCTTTCACTTTTACATTAAGTAAAGTCTTCAATAGCTACAAGAGTTAGTTCACAAGTGAACTTTACATTGTCTTCATTTTAAGGCTTCTTCTATGACTTTGTGGGACTCAAGCCAATACTTAGGCTTGTCATAGACTTGCTCCAACAATAATTCCTTTCTAAACCCGTATACATACTCACGAAATGATGAGTATGTATACGGGTGGTTTTCCTGTAGGGCATCAATCTCTTCCTCCATGGTATTCATCTAGTTAGGTTTCTTCTTTGCTTCCTCATAGGATGAGAGCTCCTCAGAATTTGAATCATGTGCTATATAAATTGAGTGTTAAGTGAGAAATGATGTATCATAGCCATACATTCAACTTGCTCTTCACTCTAGTTGACCTTTTAATTGTTTTCTAAGAGGATTGTGCTACATCCCTCAACTCCAAAATTTTTGCTTTTCCTTTGGAATTCCAATAGTTTATTTCTCTTCTTGGAGTCTTCTGGTCATCTTTATAATCTCTTGATGCTTCAAGTGTGTGCTCATTCCTTTTTGAGAGAGTTGCACATTCCTCCTCTAGGTCATAAGGTAGCTTGACTCTCCTTCAATCATCTTTAAACCATGATTTTTTTCCATCAAACACAACATCTATACTTATAATGAATCCCTTTTTGCTTGGATTGTACAACCTATGAAATTTTTTACTAAGTTCATAGCCAATGAATATGCATTTCTCCGCTTTAGGGTCCAATTTACCTCTAATGTGTGTGAAGATATGTGTGCATATGCAATGCATCCAAAGATACTGCAATGGTCCAAGCTAGGTCTTCTTCCATTCCATGTCTCATATGGAGTCATGCCATCCAGAGCCTTCGATGGAAGTCTATTCACCAAATACATGGTTGTTGATACAACCTCTTCCCACATGTAGTTGGGGAGTTTCCTCTCATGGAGCATGGACCTTCTACCCTCCACAATTGTCCTATTTCTTCTCCTTGCCACTCCAGTTTTCTCAATAGTGTATCTAGTGATGATTTCCCTTTTGATTCCTCTCTCTTGGAGATAAGAATCAAATTCATGGGAGAAGTATTCTACCCCTCTGTCTAACCTTAGTCTCTTTAGGGTTTTACATGTTTAGTTCTCCACAAGAGCTAAATACTTTTTAAAGCGTGAAAATACTTCATCTTTATGCTTCATAAAATACAAGATAATCCATCTGCTAAAATAATCTATGAATGACACATAGTACCTTGATCCATAGATTGAAGGTTCCTTGCTTGATCTAAAAAACATTTGTGTGCATCAACGCCAAGAGGTCTCCATGTATGTAGCCTTTTCTTTGTGAAGGGTTGCCTGTGTGATTTACCAAATTGACAATCACTACATTTATATATCATGTGTTGTTTTGATATGTTGGGTAGTCCAAGTACACTCATCTCTATTGATTTTTTTGAGGGCTCTTTCTCCAATGTGAGCTAGCCTCTTGTTCCAAACCTCTAATTTTGATAGGATTTGGGTGCCATAATTGAACAACGCAATGTTCTTGGTGTCTTGGATTTAAAAAGTGAAAAACCTACATATCTTCTCTCCTTTTTTTATCTTCTTATATCCCCGATATGGGTCTTAAACATATGCTCCATGATTGATAAATCCTACTTGAAAACCTTTCTCAAAAATCTAACCTACACTCATGAGTTTTTTGGTGATGATAGGCACATAAATCACTCTATGTAGTAAGTTCATGTTACCATTTCAATTCTTCATGTTACCATTTGAATTCTTCATGTTGCCTATCTTCTCACTTGGATTTCTTGTGTCAACTCTTGTTTCGACTTCATGTCTATTCTTTGGGTCTTCCAAGTGTGATAATAGAGCCACATTTCCTGCCACATGTATTGAGCATCGTGAGTCTATATAAAACACAAGCTCATCAAACTTACCATACTTCATAGTCATGTTCATGAGAACAAGTGAAAAGTCTTGATCTTGATCATCTGTATAGTTTTTGTAGTCTTTCCTTCCTTTCTATCCTCCTTGGTAATTGTTGTTGTATAAAAAGTTTTGTTATATCCATAGGAATTGTTGAATACTCCTTTTGAACTTCAATAGCCTTGTCCATTGTACCATCTTACTCTTTGATTCCTTGGATTCTTGAAACAATTCTCTTTAATGTGATTTATTAGACCACATATAAAATAGGTTCATGAGCTTTGAGCTCTCCTCTTGCCTTGTCTAGCTTCTATGGCTCTTTCTCTTGAGCCTCTACCTCTACCTGAAAAGTTGGCTTGAGATTTTCTTCCTTCATCATCACCTTTATTACCTTTCACTTTCTTATATTTGCTTTTATTCTTATCTATATAGAGAGTAGAGGATTGAGTAACTTTCTAGTTTTCACCATTCTTCATGAGATTTGCTTCATGTGTGAACAATTGCCCCATGAGTGTGTTGAAGTCAAGTACTTGCATGTCCATGTAGAGGTCCATAGCTATAGTTAAAGCTTCCCATTTTTCATCAGCTTTGATCCCATTGATGACATGCCTCACAATTTTCTCTTTATCAATGATCTCTCCAATGCCTCCAAATATTACTCTATAATATTGCTTGATTCCTAGTCGTGTTTCTTTTTTTATCCTAATTAGATTTTTTTTTTTTGTTGCAAACATATTTCCTTCTACTTTGGTGGAGGAGCAACCACTTCATAGTCTTACAAGTACTTTCCTAGCATTGCATCCTAATATTGGGGTAGCACTCTTTTCACAAGTATCTTCTCCTCAACTTTTTTGTGAGAGAGTTTTATTTTATAGACATAGATACGTTGTAACCTCTACATCAAATTATTTAGGAAGTTTAGAGATGATTGAGGTAGATTTTGTTTTGAAGTTGGAGTGGCCACAACCTGATATATTGTCATTGACATCTTTGAAGCACAAGATGCCGATGGATATACATAGTTCTTTAAAATTCAGAAGAGTATGTAGATCTATAGGACTTCATTGGTATGTTTTTATCCATTGTTTTGTACATCTATTTCAAAGATTCATAGTTCTAGAGACTTCCATAATGTTGATGTGTAAATATATCAAATTTGGGCAAGTGGAGGGTTTATTAGGTGAAAATTGGGGGCTCGTAGAAGGATTCCCTGAGAAGATAGATACCTTTGCGAAATCCGTGCATCATATATAGGATTTTGATATAAAAAACAAGGTACTTCATTGTACATTAGATTCTAGTATGATCATTGGATTTTTAATCTTGGTCAATGGATACCAGTAAAAATTTTTTAGAGTTATTTAATTTAACTTCAAATTAAGATAAATTTTCTCAACAATGAGATGGACATCATTTGAGTGAATCTATTAATAATGGGATTTGATGATCCGCATCAATTGAAGTTTTGAATACAAGGGCATAGGGTAAGAAATCTATATTCTTTTCTTTTATTTATACATATTGTTATATTCATATAATTTTTTAAGGTTTTTGATTTTTCTATAGATCAAAAAGAGGTTGGAAGATAAAGTTCTTCATGCTTGGAGTGTAGATGGAACTCAACTTTCATTGTCATAGCTCTTGTACTATGTGATTGTTGGAGTGTAGACAAAACCCATTTTCATTCTCATAACCCTTGCTCTACCTCAAGATATCTTACAATTGAAAGAAATTAAAATTGTATAACTTTTTTATCTCAATATAATATAGAAATTCTACAATCATTTTTTTTTGCAATGGTAGTATTATTATTTTAGAGTTTTAAAATTTCTATTTTCACGTGGTCATTTTTATCGTGCTTAATGAGAATAAGATTGATCATTTTTATGAGAGAATTTATGTTTCTTAGAGTTTTGTGCATGATTTGTATATCTATATCTATTATCACACTTTTCTAAACAAGAAAATCTAGAAGCCCTCTTGGAGCAAGAACATACTAGCAATCATGCTACATACATGTGCAATGGCTGCCTGAACCTCTACTACCCTTCTAGCCAAATGTCCTTATCAATTATTTACAGAGTTCTTGAAATCAACCGAGCACAAAGGTCAAAGAAATTTGTATGAACTTTTATTTAGAGTCTTGCATCTTAAGGATACAATCAATCTCAATTATGATGTGCTTGGGAAAATCATACATTTCATTGATTTCTATATCTTGCACTCTCAATTGATATCCCACCTTATGAGGGAAAGTGGGTCCCATGTGAACATTTGTTCTAGATTCACAAAGATGATGAAGCTTTTATGAAGCGGCTTAAGGAGTTCATGGCAATTGTTGAAGATGCAGAGGAATCTATTGGATGACATAATGCCATTGACAAAATGCTATAAAAAGAAGACGATGAGTTCTAAGCACCTTTCTTACATTTCCTCAACCATTTTCATAATCAATGAGGAGCTTGGCCCCACACCCATGGATCTCCCCAACCTTTTCATGGGGGGTGTTTGCTCATGAGAAAAATGAACCTCGACTAGAATGTATTAACTTAGTCAAACTGAGTGGAATAGTTGAACGAGAGTTCCTTGTATTGGTGTAGACCAATCAAAAACTAGTGTTTATGAAGATTAATGAAGACAAGCAAGAGAATAAATAAGAAGTTGTTCAAAGAAAAAAATTTAGAAAGACATCACACCGGAAAGTCATGGGAATGGTACCAAAAAGTCATTGGAATGGTACCAAAAAGCCACCAGAATAACGTTTTTTATAAAGGCTTGATTTATAACAATCAAGAGACTTCCGAAAAAAATATATAGTTAGATGTGTCGAGAGAGAGTTCATTATCTTGATAGAGAGTTGATGTAGTTAGATGTGTCGAGAGAAATCTATTTAGAGTGTACTCTTTTTCACATTTCTCTCAAGATGATCATGTGGATGCTTCATACACATGTATGCAATCATAGTCAAGCCTCTGTACTCTCTTTTGACCAATTTTGCATGGACAGATGAGTGTGAGAATTCATTTAATGAACTTAAACGACATTTGTGCTCAGCACCTATATTGACAACCCCGGATTGGAGTAAGCCATTCCATGTACATGTGGATGCATCCAACTATGCCATAGGATGTGTGTTAGCACAACCCACGAATGAAGGTAACATAGACCTCCCCATAGCTTACGCGAGCAGACAGTTGAACGCAGCAGAAAGAAATTACACCACTACGAAACGAGAAGGATTAGGAATGATCTACGCGGTAAAGAAATTCAGGCATTATTTGTTGGCAGACAAGCTCAAGTTCTTTACAGATCATCAAGCCTTGTTGTACTTAGTCAATAAGCCATGTAATACAAGAAGACTGATACGTTGGTTTCTATTACTCATGGAGTACGATTTTGAAGTGGTAGTCAGGAAAGGAAAGACACATCTTAGAGCTGACCACCTATCAAGACTAACCTTAGGAGAATCTCCTCAAGGAATAGTGGATGAATTACCAGATGCATATTTGTTTAACCTTGAGATAGCACCAGAATGGGCTAAGCCTATAATCCCTATTCTCACATATGGACCCAAGAATCCTAGGATAAGGATCAAAGAAGGAGAGATTACCAAGTCACAAAGATATCAAATCATAGCAGGAAGTATATATAAACAAGATAATCAAAAGATTCTTGCTTGTTGTGTAGATGAATCAGAACATGCAAATTGGTTGTAATTAGCACACATAGGTGCACTAAAGCAACATCATTCGAAACATCGTACATTGCAGACTTTGCATAGACTAGGAGTATATTGGCCTTCAATGGAAGCAGATATCTACAAATTGTGTAAAGAATGCCATGTAGTACACTTCACAAGAACATGGAAATATGAACTCAAATGATCATGAAAATGAAAGTATATTGATTGTACAATACAATGGACTTACCGATACATATGTGTGCCTTGGGATCACACCTTGATATGGCATAAAGCTCAGCTCGTGGAGGTCTTCACATAACCACGACTAAGACTACCATGTATTTATAGTTGATCTTGGGAGGCTAACTTCCCTCAATCACTCTCCAATCAATTAGTGATGGATTTGATTCTCTATCTACCACAAATCCCTTTTTGATCAAGTGAACTCACCCACTTAAGATTCTTTCACTTTTACATTAAATAAAGTCTTCAAAAGTTACAAGAGGTAGTTCACAAGTGAACTTTACATTGTCTTCATTTTAAGGCTTCTGCTATGACTTTGTGGGACTCAAGCCAATACTTAGGCTTGTCATAGACTTGCTCCAACAGCTCCCCTTCAAGCCAAGTATGCTTGAGATCTTCAATCTTCCAAGATTACCTGCAAACCATTCATGGCCTTGAATTTGCAAAGCTTTGTACCATCCAATGCTTTGGTTAGAATATCTGCACATTGTTGATGAGTGGACACATATGATATTTGAATCTCTTTGCTTAGAACCTTCTCTCGTACATAATGATAATGAACTTCAATATGTTTATTCCTTGCATGAAAAATAGGATTAGCAGCCAAATGAATAGAAATCATATTGTCACCATAAATAGTTGGAGTTCCAAACTCCAATCCAAGATCTTTGAATAATGTCTTCATCCACATAGCTTCTTGTGTAGCTGTTAAACATGCTTTTGTCGTCAGAAGCGCATTTATCTCTTTTTGGGTTCTTGGGAGTGGAAGGGGTCTGAATAATCAGAGGCCCTATACTTGATTTTCCCAAATCAACGCACTCACATGACCTTTCGTTCAAAACAACTCTGCTAATCCAACTTTCTAACAGAAAACTCGGGCTCATTCCTTTACGGAATTACTATTCGTATTACAATCAATATATCTTAGTACACAACATAGGGATAAACATTACCGTAACACAGACTTACAGTAAACAACTTACAAATCAGTGATTCAATACTTCACTTAATGTAAACATTACTGTAACCCAATCTTTACCGTACAGGTGCAGATAATCAAACAAAACAGAAAGACATAGCAGTACGCAAAATTCTCAAACACACACTACGGAAACTCCACAGAATGTCTCGCCCAGACAGACAGTCTGGCGATCCTCTGGTCGTCACCGAAAGTGTCTTTTCATTGCTTTATAAAAAGTTACAATTCATAGCAATGACCTTTCAGTTCGTGCAGAATATGAAAAGGAAAAGGTTTACAATTGCCAATCCGGCGGCTTACACTGGCACGCATGGTGGACTTGAACCCGCATGTATACAAAATTCTATGGTTCATCTATTATACCCTGTAGATACATTGTTCTAGCTAACTTAAAAGTTCTGGCAATTTTCTTTTTTAATGAATCTAACATCTATTTCAGGATTTCGGGTTCTACTAGCTGAGCATCAGTTCTTACTGAACTGGTTGCAATTACCTGGCTCATCAAAATTTTTGCGTGTGTTTGCAGAAAGGCTTCCTGTAAGTAGAAATCATTTGATAAAGCTGCATCCCGGTTCACTTTCATGTCTGCAATCTGTTTATCAACTCTAGATAGTCTTTCTGCTTGAGCACCCAGTTGGTTCTCTCTTCTCTCCAACTCTTGATTTTGAAATTGGATGGTCTGGTAATAAGCATCTCTTTCTCTTCATATCCATGGTATCTCCTTCTGTAGCTGAGCGACCAACATCATCTGGCTTTCAAGAGCAGCATTTGATTCATATAGGTTTGCAGTTGCAAACTCTAGCTCCGTATTGGTTTGCTTTAGTAAAGCCGTCATTTCCTGTCCTTTCTGTACTGCTTCATCCAATTGTGCTCTAGTCTCTTTTAACAAATTTCCTAGTGCTATGCATGCATCCTCTTTATCTTTGACTAACTGTTTCAATTGCAGGATCTTTGCATCAGCAGCACATAACAAATCATCTTTTGCTTGAATCTCAGCTAACGCCTCATCTTTCTTATTAATCAATGATTCCTGTTCGGTAATTGTAGCCTGGAGCTGTAATAACTGTTTGTGCAGAGCATGATTTTCTACCTTTACTATATGTATTTCTTCCTGGAGTGGACTAATGTCTTCAAGAATATCTACTTTATGCTGGAATTCGTCTTTGAGATTATCAGTAATCTCCTTCATCTGTGCGGGTAGTTGCTGCGATAGTTGAATCAACATGTGACCCATGGATGCGAGCTCAGAAATCATAGGAATCGAAGGAATCAAAAGAGGAGGACGTGTTTGAGATGAAGAAGTTGTCAGGAGTTGATGAGAATCGGGTGGAGAGTAGTTAGGTGAAGAGGATGAGGAATCGGGTGCGTCAGGTACAATTGGTGGAATAGGGATAATAGGTTTGAGTGGAGGTAGGGGTGGAGGAGTGGGTTGCAAAGTGTTAGTCAGTAATATCTTTTCAGTGAGTTGCTGCGTAGACACTTGAGATTTGGCAACTGCATTATCCATTGTCGTAATCAATTCTACCAAAATCTCTGCGACAATAACTTGTGTATCTTCTTGTACCTCTTGTTTGGACTACTGATGCGATTCTTCCTTAGAAGATTTGTCGTCAGAATTGGTCACACTTTGCTCTTGTTGGTTGTTTGGAGATGACTGGGCGGACGAATCATGGTGAATGGAGGTGGCTGTATCGTGAAAAATCTCCTCTTCATTTTTGTTTGCTTTATCACCTGCGGTAGACCCTTGCACTTGACTATCAGACGAACTAATCCTAATGCGTTTTTGGCGGAGGAGCTGGAAGATTTCTTCGTCATCTTCTTCGTCATCTTCTAGTATCTGAGCAGATTCCTCATGATATAAAATTGGACCTCGTGGAGGCGGTTGTGCTGCTTGGATGGTCGGAAACAAAAAACTGAGTATGTGCGGAAGACGTGATCACAACAAATCTCCTTTGTTAACCTGTTTAATAACCGAAACACATTCACGGTGAATGCCCCGAAATAAATAGGAAGCAAAATTGATAGGCTCTCTAGCAGCCATATCAATCACTGAGTAAAATGGGCGAGATATCCCATAAGTTCGTTTCTGTAGATTTAAGATGGCTACTAAAAACTGTAAAGCTGTTCTTTCAGGCTCACGTCTACAGAAGAATATCTGGGAAATAATTGAATCATGGTAGCGACTAGAAGGTTAGGGCCATTCTCCCATCCTTTCGGAGAGAGTCGAAAAGCATCAGCAAATGACTGCATTGTGATTACAGTAGGAGATGGTAAAGAGGTAATTGGCCAACTCTACTCCGTAGCAGGTGTGGCAGCGATGGCAGCAATGATCTAGGCGTAAAACGGGTGACATTCCACTGAATGCCAAGGCAATTCAACGAAATTGGACAACCCAGAGACGCGCAAGAACTCACCCACATCCGTAGGGAGTCCATCACAGAACGCAGCGAAGTTGTCTAATGCTTCCATGATGCACACGCAACGTAGCACAAAGACACAGTGAATACAGAAAACACAAAACATACAGAGCACACAGACACAATAGCGATTAACAGCGAAACAAAAGATATTAAGTAGATACTTGGCAGTGTGAGGCGATCGAAATTGTTAATCATCGTGTGATATTGAGATGATAACCTTCATAACTACGGTGTGCATGCATGAGCAAAACGATAATGCAGGGCGGCTGTTGATCATAATTAGGTATCAAAACGAGGATATTTACAGACTTATTTTATTAATCACGCAAAAACAAAAAAGAAAGTAAATAATACGTGAAAAAAAACGAAGAACACGTGAGCGAGAATCAGGTGGTTGATGATATGGTCGCAACTTTGAACCATTGATCACGTTAGGAAGAGGAATTTTGGTCAGTAGTCAACCGAAAAGTAGCTGGGCCCACTTGTTCAGTAATCCGATAAGGACCAAACCATCGTAACTTGAATTTTCCAACAGAACGATTTGATTTTGCATTATAAAACAGCACAAGTTGTCCTACCGTAAAAATTGGAGTTTTAAGATACCGATCATGTGTACGAGCTTGCCGCAACTGCACTTCTTGAAGAGTCAGAAAACTTTCCCAGCGATGCTCATCTAATTCTCTAAGTGTGTCCAACCGAAATGGCAAAGAATCTTCGGGTATCAACTTCTGAGTTATGGCGACCCGTAAACTAGGCACTACAACTTCCATTGAAGTGATTGCTTCCAATCCATAAGCAAGCTTGAAAGGAGTTAGTCCGGTGGCAACTTTGTAAGTAGTCCGGTATGCCCATAATACTGCAAGTAGCAACTGATCCCATCTTTCTGGTGATTCCAGAATCAGTTTACGAAGCATACTCAGCAAGGTCTTGTTGGTACTTTTAGCTAAGCCATTAGCACGAGGATAATACGGTGAACTGAATTTATGCAGAATATGAAAAGTATGTGTGAGCACTCGCATTAAATTGTTGACAAAGTGCGTGCCTAGATCTATGACAAGTTCCAAAGGTAATCCATAACGTTGGAATACATATTTCATTAGACATTTTGCCACCAAAACAGCTATGGCGGACCGTGAAGCCCAAGCTTCTGCCCATCTGGTAGCATAATTTGTACATGTCAGAATGTATCGGTTGTTGCTAAGGATTGCTGGAGGTGTAATTGGTCCAATAAAATCAAGACCCCATTTCTAAAAAGGTTCCAGGCGTTTTAAAAGCTGTCCAGATCGCTGACAATTGTCACATTGCTGCACAAGTTGAGTCACATCTTTGTACATAGTAGGCCACCAAGTAAGTACCTAGAGACATTACTAAGGGAGTTAACTCATCCAACTCTTTCCAAACATGGATTATAAGTGCAATATATTAGATCACTCCTTGTGCCTCAAAAAGTATGAAAAAGAACAAAAGAAATTGGAAATTAGCTATTAGATGATCCCTTTGTAGATACACCATTCCACCACTTGATAGGATTTTGAGAAACATTTTCGACTTTAACTTGCACTACAAGAGTTGTTGGCCCTAACAATATTATTCCCTGGCATATAACCTTGCAAACGTGTGAAAAATCCTTTGTTTCTTAGGAATGATATCCCTACTATACTTACATTTTAGGGACATCATTAGGAGTCTATTAATGCTTTTGGGGAGGCCCTTGCCTTGATTGGGCTATTAAATGAGGGAGAAGCACTCTTTCAAAAAATTTCAACTTCAAAGAATTACTTAGTGTATTTAACTATATACCTAGGTTGAGTGCTCTCTAGAGACATCCATCTATTGCAAAACATGAAATATGAATTTTTTGTGACTTAAGGAGCTGGCCTTGAAGAGGGGGCATTGACACTTACAATTAGACTTAGTAAAGACCCTCAAGAAGCTAAGACCTTACGTCATGATAAAGTTATCACCTAGGGAAGCTATCTCGTTTATCCTAAGGAAGTTTCCAAGTGGAGAGTCATCTAGTCTTTCTTAATTGGCTAAGTCACCTCAAGGAAGGTAGAGACAATGAGAATGGAATTAAGTGATCAATCGGGGTCACTGCTTGGTTGTGAATATCACCTTGATTAAGTCAGAGGGAATAAAGACAACTTCAGCTCTAAGAAAAACTTAAGTGACAAATTGAGTTTCTAAGGGGGAGCACTCTCACCTCTAGAGGAGTTACCTTTGCATGTAGTGGATACTTGGAACCAAAATCATCTTCTCCTCCAATAAAGAATTGAACGAGGGACATCTTTGAATGGATGAGAGTAGAGAAGTCATTATCTACCTAAATGGATTGAGCCGTTTGAAGCATCCTAGTGAAACATCTAGGAAAGGAATTTAATCTTCCTTAAGAGTAACATTTTGAAGAAATTGAGACACTTCACTTAGCAACTTCACCTTGAGAGGGCTAAAAGCTTAAATCAAGTAAACTCAAGAAGAAAACCATTGGGAAAACACTCTAAAAAAACATTGAAAATCCTATCTCTAGGAAGGGTGAGGTAGATGGACATAAAGTAAATTCTATACGACATAGTGTATGGACATAAGCGGAGATAGCACAAGAAGAGCAGCTTCCTTGAAGTGTATACTTGTTGTAGATCATGTTGAATATCACCTGACCAAGTGATTGTACCAGGATATGTAGGCTGATGGACTTTTCTTCTAGGAAAGTAGTTAGGAAACAAAGTTGGTACCCATCTAAACCCTCTTTTTTGAATTTAATGCATTAAATATTTTCTTCTGAATCACTCTATGTACAACACATTATGTGAAAACTTCATTGTTTAGCATTGATGGTCTCAACCTCTAGGAATTGAGAAATTTGGTAACCTAAACCTTTTTTTGAGAATTCTGTAAAAGAGGGGTCAAGCATGAAACTTCTTTACTGATACACAACTTCAAATGATCAGCTTTGGAGATTGTCTAATTGGTGGTGCAACACTTTAAGAAATACATCTCGAGATGTTCGCCTCTTGATTTGCTCACCGAGGAAAATATGGTATCTCTATTCACCTATGGATTAACCAATAGCAAGAAGTTAATCTTCATAAGATGGCCATTGTATGAACGTATAAAGGAGCATATTCTCTTAGAAGACAACCTTCAACTTCCTAAAGAAACTTCAAAAAGCACTAGCACTGCTAGTGTAGAATTGGATTCTTCTCTAGATGAATTTGGAAAATGTTTATTAAGAAATTAAATCTCCCTTCTACTAGTGACAATAATCAAGATAAAAGGTGAGTCTCCAACAAAAGAGACAAATGATGAGCTTAGTATTTGCAACCCCAATGCTCAAAGACCTAAAAAATGTTTCTAAGAGCATATCAAGCTAGGATAGTTGTTGGAACATATATAGAATACCATGAGAAGTGTTGTCCAAAGCTTACTGTAAAAAAGAAAGATTTTGACATGTGAGTCAAAAATTTGAAATTGGCATAAGAAGAAAAGGGCAAAGAGAGCTTACACATATCAAGGGTACTCCTTACAATTCAGATGACCACTATTTGAAAGAGGTAGGTCTTCTAGACTCTAGAGGTACACTTCAGATGACCAATATTTGAGAAAGGTAGGTCTTCTAGAGTTCAATTTCTTACTATAAGGATGTATATCAAATGAGAGAGACAAAGTCAAACACCATAGATAAGGAAGAAGATGATCAAGAACCAATCTTTGAGGTCCCAGAGAATTTCATCGAGTACTTTGTGGAGGAACGAAAGAGAGGCAATAGTAGGAGAATCGTATGACAACAAAGAGACTGCTAAGAAATTACTCATAGCTCATGAGAATCGGCAACGTTATATGCATTGAAATCACTTGAAACTTGACTAAGAGGACAAGTTGATCAATCTTCTAAGAGAATACATGGATTTATTTGTGTAATCTTAGAAGGACCTAAAGGGTGTTGAGATTTTCTCTCAACGAATACCTATGAAGAGTGACGCCAAACTTTTCAAGAAGCTACCCTACACCTATAATGTGACATACTTGAATAGAATCCATTGACCCTTTTGACCAACATAAGTATCTTTTGCAATAGAATGGGTTAATATATGCTTTCAGGGTCATGCCTTTTGGATTGACTAATACACCAATTACCTTTTAGCATATTATATGCATGTATTCAAGAAATTCTTTTGAGAATGTCGTGAAGAGTACGTAGATGATTTTCGTGCACCCTCAAAGGTGTGAAGCTAGCATCGAGTATATAAGGCCTACCTAAACCCAAAGAAATACGCTTTTTGGTGTGCCAAGGTAAAATCATTTGGCATATTATTTACAAACACAACATTTCCATTGACAAGAGAAAAGTGGAGTCATAACAGAGCTAGCTAGGCCAGAAAATGCAAAAGATATATAGGGCTTCATGGTCCATTGTGGCTACTATAGCCATTTCACACACATGTATACTAGTTGACAAGCATATCAGACTCTCTTGTATTTGATGATTTTCCCAAGAAAAAACATAATATGATTGATTTTAACTCGCTTCTCTTTAGTGATTCAAAGAAAGTGACATGTGATTACCATACCACCATTGTATTGTTTCTGAATCTCGTGTCCTGAGATGGCAAGGAGATTAATCTCAGACTCAAATCACATTCATATTTAGGGAAATAATGTGAGTAAAATGATTACATTTGACTTCTTAAAACTTGGTTACTTTTGCATAACTTGCCAATGTTATCTATCTACACCACTTTCAAATCCAAGATTACCAAATCCTTTTCCAGCAAGAATTCATGAACATACAAATATTATTACAAAATTATTCGCCTCCAAGGAAAATAATGTGAGTAAAACATATGAATATTATTACAAAATCATCAGAGCCCGCATAGCCTAGTGGCTGATGACTTGAAGCTGTGGGGGGAAGTCCTGAGTTCAAGTCTTGGCTGGACATATCCATGAGTATCTGAGGATAGGTGCCTCTACCTTACGAGGTTGGGGGTGTGTGTGTGCGTGTGTGTGTGTGTTTCCAGTTCATTGTACTGCCTTCTTGATTTAGCGATCTGGAAATATATATCGTCATCCTCTCTCAGTCTCTGATTGCTGATTACAACATTGAAACACAACGGCGCTTAATTCCATAGAAAGTGGAACAAACAACAAAATCGCATACTATCTAGTGGATGTGCCTTGTACTCCTAGGCAGATGGCCAGGGTTCAAGTCCTGCCTAGGGCTAGATGCCTCAGAGTTTCCCAAGATGGGTGCCTCTACCTTACGAGGTCGGGTGTGTGTCTCTTTCCAATTCATTGTTTTTCTCCAAAAAAAAAAAAACAAAACAAAAAAAACTTGCATGCATACAGATCTGGTTACCTATGCATTCTCATCAGAAGGGCGTTCAAAACCACACAATATAAGACTTGACCTCTGTTTTTCGGAGAAGCTCAAACCATGGATGCTCGTTAAAGCTCTCATGGTGGGCACTCAGTGCATCGGGGGTTTTGACCATGCCACAGAAAATATATCTATTTTCTGACAAGTAGGAATTCGATGTAACGTTGCTCACCATGAATTTTTCCTAATGAGATGTATGTTTACTACGACATGATCGTTAAAATAAAACCCTTTCTTTTTGGGTAATTTCTGTTGCAGTGAAGATTGAAGGAAAAGAGACTTGCATGAGCTTCAATGAGAGTTTGAGATTACCTCCTCTGATTAGGAGAAGATTTCCTGATGAGATGTGCACACCACATAGTTAAGACAAACTAATTGCTTCTTTCTGTGTCTATAGAGATATTAAACAAAGATTACCTCTTATGAGGAGAAGATTTCCTGATTGGATGTGCATACCACATAGTTTAGACAAACCCGATAGCCCATGATGTGTAGCCCTTCAATCTAATCACTTAATAAGCACTCTTGACAACCGCCTTGTGGAACTCCTCCAAGGTTTCTTTATATATTGGACACCCTTCTTGTCATGGAAGTTACGTTTGCAACCGACAGGCTTGACCATAGCAGCATTGCATTATCTCCACGCTCACCTATTATGTACCCATGGAGCCTAAAATTCAAACATTTCAAAAAACAAAAACCCATCATTATCCACCTCAAGGTTATAGGCATCCAAAAATTGAAGTTTTCACATTGAAATGTCACAATATCAAATTTATGAAAGGACACTTGTTGGCACATGAGTTTTGCAAAGATGCATGTGTGTACATGAAATTCTCTCGTATTGGCCCTCATCATGTTAGAGATCATGCAAACTTGGATCTTCATAGGAAGGGAAAGCTATTGGGCTTCAAGAATCTCAAAAGTAGTCAGACTATTGTTATTATTGTATAACATGTTTTTAGAATGTCAAGCATGAAATCAAAAACCATAAACCAAATGAGATATCTAATCAATTGTAGATATCACTCTATAATATTTTTTTATTCCTAGTCTTGTTTCTTTTTTTATCCTATTTAGATATGATTTTCTTTTTGCAGATATATTTACTTCTATTTTGGTGGAGAAGCAACCACTCAGGTACTTTCCAAGCATTGCATGCTAATATTGGGGTACTAGTCTTTCTACAATCATCTCCTCCTCAACTTTTAAGTCAGGGAGTTTTCTTTCACACACATAGATATGTTGTACCCTTACATCAAATGATTTAGGAAGGTTAGAGATGATTGAGGTAGATTTTGTTCTCAAGTTGGAGTGGCCACAACCAGATTTATGGTCCATGACATCTTTGAAGCATAAGATGGTGATGGATATACACAATTCTTTGAAATTCACAAGAGTTTCTAGATCTATAGGACTGCATTGGTATGTTTCTATTCATTGTTTTGTACATCTATTTCACACATTCATAGTTCTAGAGACTTCCACAATGTTCATGTATAAATATATCAAATCTAAGAAGGTGGAGGGTTTATTAGGTGAAAATTGGGAATTCATAGAAGGATTCACTAGAGGGGATAGACACCTTTGCAAAATCATTGCATCATGCATAGGATTTCAATACCTAAAACAAGGTAGTTCATTGTACATTAGTTTCTAGTATGATCATTGCATATGTAAACTTGCTCAATGGATACCATTAAAAATGTTTTAACATTCTTAAATTTCACTTGAAATTAAGATAAGTTTTCTCAACAATGAAATGGACTCATTTCAGTGAATCATCATTAGACCTTGCTAATGTGAGAGAACATCTATCAATAATGGGATTTTATGATCACTACAACATATGAGGGGCATACCGACATTGTTCATACTGATGGTCATGCCTCGGCATCGGTATGATCATTGAAAATGTTTGAAAAACCACGGAGGTAATACCGACGGTCATTTAATCATGGGTACACTCATCGAAAATTAATAGTCAATATACACCTCAAAAATCCATGGTGCCGGTATAAGCGCCAGTATGAGCATCGGTATGGCGTTGATAATTTCCTAGAATTATCGATGCTTATACCAATGCATCATTTCAATTGGACTTGAGGGCAAAAAATCAACATTTGCTCACGTTTTGAACCAAAGTCTGCTACTGTTGAGATTGCATGCACAAACTACATTCTGAGCATATTTTGTACACACACCTCTCTCTTCCTCTCTCTCTCTTTCTCTCTCCCTCTCTACACACACACACTCTATTTCTCTAGATCTGAAATTTTGGTAACTATCGCACGTACTGTAGCACCCTTTCTCTTTTTCTGTGTATTCCCTTTTCTTATTTCTCTTTTCTTTAGTTTTGCAAGAGCTTTCTGGTGTCAGTTGTTTGGAGTTCGACGATGGACAACATTAAGAGGACTTTGATGACAATGATACAAACAATTACATCGATGTAAGTGATCGTTTTGTTTTCGATTGACATAGAATGAGATATAGATAGAGAGAGATGAAAGAAAGAGAGAGATCTAAAGAAACATAAAGAGAGAGAGATAGAAAGAGAGAGAGAGATGAAAGAGAGAGAAAGAGAGATATATATCATACACACATGCATATATATACACATACATATTACATACTCACATGCGTATGCATACACACATACATACATGCATATTACATACACACATGCATATGCGTACACACACACATATGCATACTCATACTCACATACATACATGTACACACACATATACATACATACATGTACACACACATATACATACATACATGTACACACACACATGTATACATACACACATGCACATGCATACATACACACATTTGCATTTACACACACACACACATATACATACATACACACATGCATATGCATACATACATACACATATTTGCATAAATACATGTACATACGCATGTATACATACACACAATGTGCATATGCATACATATATAATACACACATTTGCATGTATGCATGCATATACATACACATGTTACATACACTCATATACATATTACATACACACATGCATATTCATACATACATACGAACACATATGAACACATTTGCATGTACACACACATACATGCATACACACATGCATATGCATACATACATAAACACAAATTTTCATAAATACATTTACACATACGTGTATACATACACATGCATATGCATACATACATACATACACACATTTGCATGTAGAGACACACACATTTGCATGTACACACACACACATGCATATGCATACATACATACACACACATTTGCATAAATACATGTACACACACACATGTATACATACACACATGCATATACATACATACACACATGCATATACATACATACACATTCACATTTTCATGTGCACATGCATATACATACACACATACATATTACATACACACTCATACATATTACATACACACATGCAAATTCATACATACATAGACACAGATTTGCATGTACACACACACATACATACACACATGCATATGCATACATACATACACACATTTTCATAAATGCATGTACACACACATGTATACATACACACATGCATATGCATACATACATACATACACACACATTTGCATGTACACATGCATATACATACACATACATATTACATACACACTCATATACATATTACATACACATACATATGCATATGCATACATACATACACACACACACACACAATGTATACATACACACATGCATATGCATACATACATACACACATGCATACATACACACATGTAGAATATAGATAATGAAATATCTACAAAATAGATCTTTAAAATTTTAGGGTATATATATATGTATGTGTGTGTGTGTGTGTGTGTCCAAAAAAGATTTTTTGAGTTTTTACACAAACATATCTTAAATAAAGTATGTAATTGAATGTATGTAAACATTAGAGAAAAAATCTAAATATATAAAAGTACACATAATTAAATATCTAAAAAATAGATCTTTAAATTTTTAGGATATATATATATATATATATATATATATATATCTAAAAAATAGATCTTTAAATTTTTAGGATATATATATATATATATATATATATATATATATATATATATATATATCAAAAATAAGATTTTTGAGTTTTTACACAAGCACATCCTAAATAAAGTGTGTAGTTAAATGTATGTAAACATTAAAGAAAAAATCTAAATATATAAATATAAATAATTAAATATCTAAAAAATAGATCTTTAAATTTTTAGGATATATATATATATATATATCAAAAATAGGATTTTTGAGTTTTTACACAAACACATCCTAAATAAAGTTTTAGGATTAATACTAATTTATACAATGAAATATATGTAAAAATATCTAAAAAATAGACCTTTAGATTTTTTAGGGTTTATATATATATCCTTACATCTCCACATGGGATCAGATGATATCTCCTTGTACACCTTGGGGAGCTCATGAACATGATGACTCCAAGACATATCACAATACGTGATGGACCTCCGGTGACAGATGCGGCTGGAAAGTCCATGCATCAATGCATTCGACAAGTTTGCTCCATATAGTTTGGCCATTCTGTCATGTTAAAATGGAGTAGAGAGGATAAAGATTCCAAAAATTATATCACACGATATATGAAGAGTACGGGCCAACACCTAGGCATCTTGTTGTGAGCTTAGAGTGGATTCAACATATGGCATGTGAGGTGATGTCTCATCCGCGGTCCGAGGCTCATGATGCTTTCAGAGCAAGCTTATAAAAGCTTGTATGGTTAGATGCTAAGGAGTGGGAATCGATTCACGATGAGAAGCAACATAATCTTGACCAATATCTTTAGTAGCGAGATGTGGCAGCCACACGTTTAGATACGATTGGAACGTCATATTTGGGTAGCGACGGATATGACAGTATGCATTACTAGTTTGTAAGTATCATTTTCGTTATTGAATTTGTTTGTGCTAAGCTCATCATTTATGTTTATCTAACATTTTTCATATTTATTATAGGAGTTGGTAGTGGGTCGTCCTCCGACGCGAATCGAAGAAGCTGATGGATATCATGATGGATTGGCTACACTATTGGAGGACTTAGAGGGATGCAATGCGATCATTTCATGGGAGAATCTATGATGAGGTTAACTTATATCTTGGTTTGGTATTTTTAGTTATTGTTTATAAATATCATGTCGATTTGTCTCATTTTACGCATATGCTTTGTTGCAGAACTATCGGTGTAGAGGTTTTGATTCCCTTGAGCATATGTATGATAGTGCTTTGCCACAATTTTTTATTACACTCATATGTGTCAATGGTACACATAATTTTGTATTCTGTTCCTATATGGAAGTGCTTTGCCACATTTTGTATTTGGGTCATATATGGCAGTGGTTTGCCACACTCTTGTACATGCTTCATTTATGGAATATATAACTTTTTTGTGCATGACTAATGTTCATTCTTGTACATGCTTCATTTATGGAATATATAATTTTTTTGTGCATGAATCATGGTTCATTCTGTAGAAGCCTTGTTATAACCCTAATATGTTGTAGTGGATCTGCATCAATCCACGTTCAGAACACAAGGACAAAAGGCATGAAATCTACATTTTTTTTTCTTTTCTTATATATATATATATATATATATATATATATATATATATATATATATATATATATTATCCATATAATATATATGGATAATATATATATATATATATATTATCCATATAATTTTGAAATATTTTTAATTATTTTATAGATCAGAAAGAGGTTTGAAGAGTCCTTGGTGCTTGGAGTGTAGATGCAACTCAACTTTCATTGTCACAGCTCTTGTATTACCTGATTATTGGAGTGACGTAGAGAAAACCCATTTTTCATTCTCATAGACCTTGATTTACCTCAAGATATCTTATAATTGCAAGATATTAAAATTGTATAACTTTTTATCTCAATATAATGTAAAAATTCTACAATAATTGTCTTTTGCAATTGCCATGTTACAATTTTAGAGTTTCTAAATTTCTATTTTCACGACTATGTAGATGTGGTTGTTGTTATCGAGTTATATGAGAATAAGATTAAACATTTTTATGATAGAATTTATCTTTCTTGGAGTTTTGTGCATGATTTGTATATTTATTTCTATTATCACACTTTTATAAATAATAAAAGATAGAAGCCCTCTTGGAGCAAGAACAAACTAGCAATCATTATATATACATGTGCAATGCTCGCCTCCATCTCTACTACCCTTGTAGCCAAAAGTCCTTGAAAACTCTTCAAGGAGATCTTAAAATCAACCAAGCACAAAGGTCAAAACAAATTTGTATGCTCTTTAAGATTTAGAGCCTTGGATTTTAAGGGATGAAGCAGCTTAAGCGATTCATGGAAATTGCTTACGATGCAAGGGAATCTATTGGATGATGTAGCTAGTGTCATTGTTAAACTGCTATAACACGAAGAGGAGGATGGGTTCTCTGAACCTTCCTTACATTTCCACAACCCTTCTCATAATCAATGTGGAGCTCGACCTTGCACCCATGTATCTCCCCAACCTTGTCACAAGACGGGTCTATTCATGAGAAAAATGAACCTCGATTAGAAGCTATTAACTTAGTGAAATAGAGTAGAATAGTCCAACCTCGATTAGAAGCTATTAACTTAGTGAAATAGAGTAGAATAGTCCAACGAGAGTTCCTTGGGTGTGCAAGATAAGGTATGTGAAAAATCAAACATGGAAGACCACCCATCAGCAAATCTGAACCCCTCTTGAGCCACAATACGAGAGGTGGAGATCTCTCTCCATCATCCTTGTGGATAGAAATTAATTTATATTTTTTGTATATGATGTTTGAGAGGGCATCTCGGCTTCGGCTAAATTAATGCCCAGGTATCTTTTCTACAATGTCGATGGTGTGTGAAAATATTTTGAATGACTATAATTATAGCAGCATGGAAGAGGACACAAGAAAAAATACTGAACAAAGTGACATGGGCCACTCTACAATCATGTTAGGCACTAATTGTGTTATTTTGTTTAGGACAAGCTGATGATCGAGTTTCTTAGAGAATAGCTAGATGTATTTGTGTAGTCTTAGAATGACCTTAGGGATGTTAGACATTTTCTCTCATCGAATACCTACGATGAGTGATGCCAAACTTTTCAAGAAGCTGTCTCAACATCGAAGTAGCTCTTGTTGTTGTAATCGCTCTCTGAGGACGATTTCTTGCAATCATTTTTCAATGAGTTTTATTCACTCCTTTTTTTTCCTTGGTCCTTAATACATTCTCTCGCATATTCTTTAGTTATATGCATCACACTCCCTCAATCACCATATACTTGTCAAGTATCGCTTTAAGTCCATCGTTGTGTAGGAATGAAATCTACATTGCGTGAACATGAACATAGGCGAATTGCCAAGGAAATCTGCTAAAGAAGAAATAGTGAAGTGCTTCATAGTTGAACTCATTACATATCCTGGATTGAAGGGGACCACTAGATGCTTGGGTTCTTCCACTGCGTCTGCAATTGAGACCTGTATAATCTGTATAATTTGCACATTCTTGGAAAGTGAACCCCTCTTTTCAGTGTAGAGCTTGCAAAGGAACCGTGTCTTGTGGTTGTAGCTTAGCACTATTCATGCTCATATCAATTCCAGCGGGCGTGGTTTAGCAGATGTGCCTTGTACTCCTAGGCAGATGGCCAGGGTTCAAGTCCCGCCTGGGGGTGGATGCCTTAAGAGTTTCCCAAGATGGGTGCCTCTACCTTACGAGGTCGGGTGTGTGTGTCTATCCAAATTCATTGTACTCTCCAAAAAAAAAAAAAAACATCCAAAGTGGGACTTGAACCCTGATGAGTTGCCTATGAGAACAAGATGGAATCCAATACATCACACCCGCTTGATGCCATGAACTGTGTTCTTGTTAAATCAAGTGTTTATGCAATTCATACTGATCTCTTGTATTTGACGATTTTCAGAAAAACATAGTATGATTGATTTAACTCGTTTATGTTTTAATGATTCAAAGAAAGAAAACATGTGATTACCACACCTCCAATTGTATTCTTTCTGAATCATCAGGCCTCCCATTGTATTCTTCCTGAATCATCAGGTGCCAAGAGATGCAAAGGAGATTCTCAGACTCAAATGATTCAAGGAAAATAATGCGAGTAACAATGATTACATTTGACTTCTTAAAAGTTGGTTACTTCTGCATAACTTGCTAGTGTGATCTGCAATCACATTCATATTTGATGATTCAGGGAAAATGATGAGAGTAAAATGTTATTACATTTGACTTCTTAAAAGTTGGTTACTTTTGCATAACTTGCCAATGTGATCTGCTGTTATCTATCTATCTATATATATATATCTATCCATCTACACCACTTTCAAGTCCAAGATTACCGAATCCTTTTCCAGCAAGAATTCATGAACATACAATATCATGTCAAAATTGGTACTGCCTTCTCGATTTAGCGCTTAGCACGATTCGCTGTTCGGGATTTTTTTTTTTTTTTTTTGAGAGCACAATGAATTGGAAAGACACACCCTTCTTGGGGAACTCTTTGAGGCATCCAGCCCTAGGTAGGATTTGCACATCCTCTAGATTTGTTCGGGAATTTGGAATTACAAATCGATCTGGAAATATTAACTTCATCCTCTCAATCTCTGACCGCTTAGCACAACATCGAAACACAACGGTGCTTAATTCCATTAAAAGTGGAACAGACAACAAAATTGCATACAGATCTGGTTACCTGTGCATTCTCATCAGAAGGGCGTTCAACACCACACAGTAAAGACGGGACCTCTGCTTTTAGGAGAAGCTCAAACAAAGGGTGCTCGTTAAAGCTCATCGTAGGCATTCAGTGCATTGTGGGTTTTGACCAGATGTATGTTTACTACCACATCGTTAAGATAAAACCCTATTTCTTTGGTAATTTCTGTTGCAGTGAAGATTGCAGAAAAAAACAGACTTGCATAAACTTCTTCAATGAGGGTTTGAGATTACATCTTCTAAGGAGAATATTTCCTGATGAGATGTGCATACCACACATAGTTAAGACAAACTTGCTTCTTTCTGTATCTAACCAGAGATTAAACAAAGTTTACCTCTTCTGAGGAGAAGATTTCCTGATGAGATGTGCATACCACACATAGTTAAGACAAACTTGTTCCTTTCTGTATCTAAACGGAGATTAAACAAAGATTTTACATGATCTCAAAAAATTCCAGTTTATTCCACGTTTTTTGCAAAGCGATAAACACCTATATGTATCCCAATTAATTTGTATCAAGGTTCTATGAAAGCGATGCCATATTCAACCTGCTCCATGCTCTTCTGATGAATGAAATAAAAGAGAACAAGTAGCTGCATTCCGAAACTTGTAAAGAAGACCAGCTTTCGGATTGGGAAAAATCCAAGACCTAAGGTAGCTCGAAATTTGGCGTAAACGAATAAAATTGCCGAATGTGATTCATCAGTGGAAATCGTAATCCGTTATTTCCTTCGTAACAAAATAGAAATCGGAGATATTTACAAGACCTACAACCATATGCCTACTGCATCTTCGACTTATCTAGCATACCCCTTAAAATCTTCGCTGAATTTTGCAATCTTTGTGCTTCATCCTCTGTAATTGGCAAATTGGCAATCCCCAGAACTCCTGCAGATCCTAGCTGTGCAGGCAAGCTTAAAAAGACATCATAGTCTATGCCATAGAAGCTATTTGCAAGTACCGACACAGGATGGACATGCATCTGATCCCTCAGCAGACTCTTAACTATGCTTGCCACGGAAAACCCGATAGCCCATGAGGTGTAGCCCTTCAATCTAATCACTTCATAAGCACTCTTGACAACGGCCTTATGGAATTCCTCTAAGGTTTCTTTATTATATTGGACACCCTTCTTGTCATGGAAGTTAAGTACGGGAACGTTTGCAACCGACAGGCTTGACCATAGCGGCACTGAATTATCTCCATGCTCACCTATTATGTACCCATGGACATTCAGCGCACTCACCTCAAACTTATCTGCAAGAAGAGAGCGCAATCTTGATGAATCCAAGTTGGTGCCAGAACCGATGACACGATTCGGAGGCAGGCCAGACAGTTTCCATGAGACATATGCAAGAATGTCCACTGGATTTGAGACTATTAGCAAAATGGTATCAGGGCTATGCCGCACCAGCTCAGGTATTATCTTTTTGAACAGGTTGACATTCCGATCAAGCAAATCGATTCTCGACTCCCCCTCACGTTGGCGTGCACCTGCCAATGCAAGCAATATCCTGCGCGCTAGTTACCAAAAATGTCAAACAAGAAGAAATATGAGATGGCAAAGCAATCGGACCTGCTGTGACGATGCAAATGTCAGAGTCTGCAGACACACCGTAGTCGGTGTCAGCAACGATTTTGACACGAGGCAGAAAGGCTGCCGAATGCTGTAGGTCTAACAGTTCACCTTGGAGCCGATCCTCTAACACATCTACAAGAGCAAGCTCGTTGAGCAACCCAGCGCTGAGCATCGTTTGAGCGCATGCCATTCCTACATTCCCAACGCCAACAACTGTCACCTTGGCTGAATGTTTGATCTTATGTTGGGGAATTTCTGATCCAGGTATTCGGGAAAATATAGAGTTCGGGGTGTGCTGCTCGAGATTAGTTCCGCTTGCATGCATCCGTCTCGCAAATGCCGAAAGTCCTTCATCTTGTCTGTTGCTCATGCTTGAGTTAAGGATAGACAGCGTAAAACCTGGTCTCAGGTGAAGTTGAGATCTGGCACAAACACAGAGGAAGATATCATCAACAGCGGCAAGTGGAAACAATTATGGAAGCACATAGATCATGACCCTTTTGTTATCACGTAGATCACAGGTCAACATATGAACGGAAGAGATCATACTTCACCCTTCTATTGCCTCTGTGGATATATAGTGAGAGAGGAGAGAGAATAGAAACGACTGATGGTATGGGACTGATCACCTGCCAAACCCATATAACAAGCGGGATGAAGCTTGGCGAAGAAACCGACTTCCTGAATGCATGTGTGTGTCAAGGAAAGAAACAAAATAGAGAGAGAGAGAGAGAGTTGCGATCCAGATCACATAAGAAACAATGCTGGAGTAGAATCGATGTGCCTGAACAGAAGGCGCAAGCAGGAGGAAGGTTTCCTAATGTGTCCGAGGAAGCATGACATCCAGATCGTCAACATGATAGAGAATACCCGCCTCAGAGACACGATACTTCCTCGCATTTGAGTAGTCTATGCAAGGAGGAATCACTTGTAACAAAGAATGGTTTCACGTGTACAATGGAACACGTGGTTCCATGGGAGGTTAGAACACAAATAGAACGAAAATTCGTTGCTTAGTACGATGGAAAAAAAAGCATCTACAAAATTGCTTTTTACTATAGAGTACAAAAATAGGCTAATATGGTTTGTAAGGCACCAAAGTATATGTGTAGCATAGCATGTTGGCTTTGCTGGATATATTGTGCTTTTTTTGTTTTGAGAGAGTACAATGAATTCGAAAGACACACACACCCGACCTCGTAAGGTAGAGGCACCCATCTTGGGGAACTCTGAGCCACCCATCCCTAGGTGGGACTTGAACCTTGGCCATCTACCTAGGAGTACAAGGCACATCTGCTAAACCACATCATATATATATATATATATTTTTTTTTTATTTATTTATTTATATTGCTTTTGCCTTGCTTAGTATGATGAATAGAAAATTGCTTTTTACTATAGAGTACAAAAAGACTAATATGGTTTGTAAGGCACCAAAGTTCATGTGTAAAAAATCTTTAATGGTTACCAAACTCACTACCCTCTCAATTTATCAAGTCTTTCAATGGGAAGATGATCCCACATTAACACTAGTTTGGTACCAAAACAGGACACTTAAGTGTCCTTTTTTGACAATTTTCCAGAAAATCACATACCTTCTACAAAGAGAATTTGAGAAAATCCTTTAACACACATATTAAATATAATTCAAAGGTTAATGCAAAATTAGAAAACACAATAAATCATGTTTTGTGTTCATGTAAATAGCCTCTCAACATGCTATGGTAGTGAACAGGATGAAAATTCTTGATCAAATGTATTTTTATCAAAAGAACAAAATTCATCATATGAAAGAAAAAATTATACACATTCCTTGAAACATAGATCACATGGTGTGAACCTCAAACTCACTTAGAAAAATCATTTCAATTCAAATAAAATCAATTATTTTGACTTTGTACACCAAAAACAGCAACTAGTTCTAATTATGGTTCAAACAAACTTATGGGAATCCATAGAAGTGTACAAATGTTCCAACAATCAAACAAGCTATGAAGACAACAAACAAGCTATACACATATAAAATCAACTGATATGACTCTAGTCACCAAAAATAGAAAGCTAAAGCCTACATATATTACTCAAAAGAATTTATGGACATCATTCAAGGTGTACACATTCAAGTTACCAAGTAGAAAATGTGTGACATAACAAACCAAAGCTTACACATGTGAGGCTAAATATTTTATTGAAATCCACCAAAATTTTCATGTGTTTGGACAGAACCAAGAATCTTTTGTTGTGTGGGCATCAACCAAATTCTATAGATACAATCATGAATAGTTTGTCGACACATACTCAAAAGTCTTTGATATAATCTTTGATATCATAAAGTGATAAGGATCATTTGAAAACATTTCATCATTTCCATCATGGATGCCATCTTCTTTTTGTCAAATGAAATATGTATGCCAATTATTTTCATTCTTATCACAATCACCATTGTTGATCACATATTATTTGATGAGATTAAGAATGAAACATGGCATGAAAGCATATTTTGGAAGGTTTAATACTTAGAATAGCATGTAGATAATTATTATTTTTCATCATAATTTTTTATTCCACCTTTGGAGCAATGTTCTTTTTGTGAACATAGAAATATATGCTTTGCCAATTCAGCATGAAAGTCGGCACCAAATGTAATGGCTACTAGTTCAAAGTGGAGGCCTTCTAACTTTGAATAAAAATATGCATTCAATTAGTATGAAGGTTATCCATTGATAACTTGCCAATTCTCTGCAATCTCACTTACACACAAGTTATAGTGAGCCATTCTTTAAAAGGTGCGATAAATGGCAGTGCTCTAGAGAAGACAAGTTTTGAGTCCATGTTTATCACTTATGTAAGTGTTCAACCTTCTCCAAAGATCCCTAGACACTTGCTTTACACTGCCAAAGTCCATGAATAGCTTTCCATTTCCTAAAACATATCCAATTTTTCAAAATGTTTGAATTGTGTTATTTTTTCAGTTATGCTAAAAGTTGAGTTTTCAAAAATCCCCATTTTCTTCTTCATTTAATAAACCATGTGAAGTTTTAAAATGTCAAAGATTATATTTTTCTCTAAAAGTACATGATGTGGGCTATCAAATCCAAGTGAGTATGCCATCAAAGCCTCAAGGGTGTCATCTAGAAAAATCAATCAATTTGTTGTAAAAGCAGGACACTTAAGTGTCCCAGGACACTCAAGTGTCCTAGTACAGAACTAGTGTTAAGAAGTGATATATGTGTAGAGATATTGCACACGTCTAATTTTCACTTCTAAATTCGTTCTCCAATCTTGAGTAGGAGTAGATCATACACATGTATGCAAATTTTTACTTTGGATGGCAAGATGATCCCCCAAGAAGTGATACATCTAGTTTGCTTTTTTTCTTCCCTTATCATGTATCCTCATTTTCATCTCACACACAATTTCTCCATTTTGTTTTTCTCTATACATTTGCATTTGCCACATGTAAATTCATGGTTATAAACACTTACATTGTATCCTTGGTTCTCTATTTATTTTTTTGCCAAAGGATACGACTAAACTCTCCATTAGATCATCAGCTGGAAAAAAAATACATTGTACAAATCTTTTGCAAGTTTGGAGAGTAGAATTATTACAGAAGTAAAATAGGATGCTTATTATCTCCCAACACATTAATGATATATATCTATCATTCATGGTTCTCAAGGAAATTCATAATCTTGTGGCAAGAAGGTTGATATAATATTCAATGACTTCAAAAAGTTATAGGACAACAGAGAATTCAAGATCACTCCTTTCTTAGAACCTAGAGATGCACAACTCACTAGATGCATACATTAACCTTCTTAGAATTAAAACTAAAGACAAGGAGTCTAATTTAGTGAAGTAAGCTTGAGGGTCACACAAGGAAAAGTTAAGCTTGGGGCAAGGGGTTTGAAGGGGGTCCAAATATGCTAGATAGAATGATTAGAGCATAGATGAATGGAAAAGAGTTTGACTATGCAACTTCTATTTACACAACTTCAATGCCAAGAAAATACCTAAAATCTTGAAGACCTGAGATACTAAAAGAATTTTCAATATTTGTCCTGATCTCTGCAATGTATTTTGTATCATTACATGTAATGAGAAGATCATCTACTTACACACACATTTAGTGGTGCAAATAGCAAGCCTAAGAGCTTTTCTAAGCTTCATGGACTACTCTCACAAAATTGTCTCTAGTGATGATCATGAGAACACATGCATGTGTAAAGTAAAACATGTATTTACATTGATAATTTGTAAAAGCTAAAAGTAGAAGAGGAATCTCATGATGATAGGAAACCGAGTCCATGAATCATTTGGTGAAAGAAATCGAAGTTACATCACTCCTAAAGTTTAGGAGCACTTTTAGGTGAGTGAGATTCAAATTCAAATTCAAAAATAAGTATAAAACTATTCACTTCTTAGTCATAGAGACAGACATTGATTCGAGAGAGATTGAGCTACTTCATTGAGCATAAATTGTGCTTATCTCATGAAGCAATAGTCCTCCACACTTCAAATGTATCATATGTTCAATATCATACACATTTGTGATCATTACTTTGAGTAAGTCTTTCTCTATATATTTCTATAGTACATTCATGTACACAATGAACTTTTCTTGTCGATTTCTTTGATTGTAAGCTTACGATTGCAATATTTTCACTTGGAATGGTTAGATAAAAATATCTAGTATCTACATATCACCTTTCATCATCGTTGGTTTAGTAGATCCTGAGATATGAAGCTTTGAAGTTAGTTGCATCTGTACATCTTCTTGTTCCTAACAAGAGCCAAAAGTCATACAAACTTATGCACATCGCCACAAAAAGCATGTCAAGGATGACAGAGTTCAGGAGGAGGGACGCGTGGAGGGAGAATCAAGCAAAAAGAGAAGAAGAAGAAGATCAGAGACCAAAATGGCTCAATAAAGAAGACGCTCAATAAGAAAGAACTACCCTCTGTCCAAAGCCCCGAAGGGGCACGCATCAGGCTACAACGCAAAAGGACCAGGTTCCGAAGAGTGGAAATAAAGAATAGCAACCAAGACCTTTCAAGGGGAGACAATACACAAAGGATTCTTCATCGGATAAAGTAACAAATTGTCTGAGAATCCTAGGCGCTTCTCCCTCCACCAGGTGTGTGCGGTGGAAAGGAATAAACAGGCTCCAGGCAATACAACAACGTTAGAGTTGTGAAGACAAAGACATATCTGAGGACCAAAAGTTAGAAAGAGGTAGAGGCTGAGAAGCGGAAACACGTGACTAAGAATACCACATTCTTAGCCACTGGATGTTGGAACATCAAGCTTACACTATGCTTGAGGTGGATTTGATCTACATCAAAGGCTATCATGTCGAAAGAATATCCGTTGGAGAGTTCTTTTTCATATGCTCATTTATTGTATTTTTCTGAGAAATTTTTGATGGTTCATTTACCTTTGTAAAAGCCTTGAGCTTTACACATGTAAAGGTAGAAAGATACAGCCCAAATCCCATGAATTTGTGGTGGTTGAAGTTGCATTCAATCAAGCAAATCAAATCACCTAAAAGTAGATCAAACTAGATCTTGACTTTTCCTAGATTATAGGAAAGAATTGATTCCCTCCAACAACCATTCCCACCTTCATTTGAATTCAAATTCAACTTGTAAAAGTCGTGGAACACTCCTAGAGTCTATATAAAGACTTGAAATCACTTGTACATTACATGGAAGCAATATACATACACTTGTGACCATCATTATCTTGCTACTTCAATTCTCTGCATCATCTTCTTCGCCAACAGTAATTTTGCAGAGGATGCTGCTCTCTCTCTAGAGCTCTAAATTGAGTACAAGATGACTCATTGGAAAGGTATAAGTGTCTAGTTTATGCTTCTAAATTGTCAAAGCATTTAGTGCAGTGGATGGGGAGAAATCTCAGTTTTTTTGTCTCGGGGTCAATCTCTGCATATTCCTAAAAAATAGGAAGTACCACCGGTGAATGTCGCATTCATTTCTATAGCATATTTTTCTTATTCCTTATACTTTTGTGCATTCCATACACTAAACCCTATGTGTATCACTCCCATAAAAGGATTTTCTCCAATTGTAATCACACTGGTCGCTATGGGCATTTGAAGTTCATTGTCTCTTCCATAGATAGTAAGTTTTTTGAGCTAGTCGACCCGCGAACCTATCTGTTTTGTATCGACTCATTCTCCTTGATGCTCCAAGTACATAGTGTGTTTCTTTGCACTTATTGCATGCCTATAAGGTCTATTTGAGTCTCCATAAGCTCAAGGGCTGGTCTTGTGCCGGTTGGCTTGACCAAACTTCGTCGCTTCGAAACCCACTTTTCTACCTTCGACAAGCTTCTCCAAGTTCTTTCAGTGGTATCAACGCTAGATCAAGATGGGTGACGGCTTTCCCTCAATGATTGAGAAGCTTGATCGACACAAGTACGCGGCTTGGCAAATCAGAATGGAGGCCTATTTGCAAGGTAGAAATCTTTATGGAATTGTAGCAGGTGATGAAGCTATGCCTATTCCAAGATGCATAGGAGGACCTAGACAAGAGGAGACAGATAAGCTCACACTTTGGTGCGCAAGGGATGCTCAAGCAAGGTTGTACATACTAAACTCTATCTCTGACTTTCTATTACCACATATTAGAGGATGCAAGACATCTCAAGAGACATGGGATGCTCTCGAGACTTTCTTTTCTGCTAGTACCAAAGCAAGAAAGGATCATCTTTGGAACGAGTTCAACCAAATGAAGAAGACACCTAAACAAACCATCACAGAGTTTGTTACCAAGGTCAAGGAGGTTGCGGATCAGTTAGATCCATTGGGGAGCTGATTGAAGAAGAGGTCATCATGAGGCAAATTCTCAATGGCATTCGAAGTGATAAGCAATGGCAATCCTTCACGACGGCTTATGATCTCATCATGGATGTGCAAACTCCAGACTTCAACATCTTTCTTGGGCAACTCTTCAATCAAGAAGCCAACAATAGCATAAAGGAAGGTAACTCTTATCATGGAAATTCATCTAGTGCTCTATATGCAGATAAGAAGGATAAGAAGCAGAAAAGGAAAGAAGAAGGAAGAAGAACTTCCCAAGCCAACTTCGCAAGCAAGAGCAAGTGGAAAGGGAAGAAGAAAGGACCAAAGCAAGACAAAGCCAAAGGTCAGAATGTTCAACCTTGTGCCATATGCGATAAGACCAACCACACCACTCAGAATTGCTGGTTCAATGGGAAGACCCAGAAAAGAAGTGGAAGAGGTGGATATGGCGGCAATAGAGGCAGAGGTGGACACAACTTCAACAATAACAATAGAAGCTATAACAGAAGGGACTACAACAGTTATTTAAAAGATCAACCACATGAAGACTCATTGCTTTTTATGAATCTAAGCCACAAAGAAGGTAAAGAAGATGATCATTTGTTCTACATAGATTCAGGATGTTCCAATCATGTTGCAGGCAACATTGTTCTTCTATCTGATTTGGAAAGTCCAAAGCATAGACATGAAGTGCAAATAGGGGATGACACAAAGCACAATGTGGAGAAGATTGGTAATGTCAAAGCTTCCAATGGCAGGACAAACATTCTGAGTAAGGTTCTCTATGTACCCACTATCACTAGAAACCTAATAAGTGTAGGCCAAATAGTTGAAAAAGGCTTGCAAGTTAGGTTCACCCAACATGGAGCTTTTGTGGAAGATCCATGTCAAGGCTTCAAGAAGATAGCCCGAGGTGAGAAGCATGGTAGGCTCTTTACTTTTGAAGTAGGAGAAACCAGGAACATAGCTCTATTCAACTTTGGCTCTCAAACCCTAAGTGAGATTGAAGTGTGGCATAAGAGACTTGCTCATGTGAATGAAAGAACCTTGAAGGATATATGCAGGGATCAAAGTGTTCTAGGACTGCCGAACATATCAAAGCAACACATGATCAACAGGTGTGATGCATGTCATATTGGGAAGGCACAAAGACAACCATTCAACCACAAAGGCTACATCCACAACAACTTATAGGACTTAGTACATACGGATGTATGGGGACCAAGTCAAGAACCTTCATTGGTAGGATCAAGGTATTATGTCTCATTTATTGACGACCATAGTAGATGGACTGTTCTATACTTTATCAAGAGTAAGAATGAAGTGTCTGATTGCTTCAAGAAGTATCTTGCACATGTGGAGAATCATACAAGTAGATCACTAAACAAGCTCAGATCTGATGGAGGGGGAGAATACTTCTCCAAAGAGTTTGATGAGTTCTTGCAGGAAAAAGGTATCAAAAGGGAAGTGACTACTAGGTACTCTCCTCAACTAAATGGAATTGCAGAGAGGAGAAACAAAACATTGGTTGGATCAGCCCGAACAATGCTTGAAGAGAAGAAGTTGCCACATTATCTATGGGCAGAAGTGTTGGCAATAGTCAAGGTACCCAAGGACTCACAAGACAAGGAAGTCAAAGAGGGGATTCAGAGCGAAGAGAAAGCACCAGTAGACAAAGTAGTCAACGAAGATCTGGCAAGTAGGCCGTCCAAATTTTTCCATGAAGTAATACTTCCTAAATAGTGAATTTAGTCACTCTACATCATTGTAAATACCATTTCACCTTTTTTTAACTCTATTTTGTGCAAGCCGAGGAGTCCTCGAGCTTGAGGAGTAGTAGAAGTAGCATCGTACCAATTTTCATAATTGTTAGACTTCGTTTGAGCCCCCAAATAGGCCCTAGAACCTAATTTTTAACTAGGCCGGACACTAGGTCTGGACAGGGCCAAAACTAGTCAAAAACTATAAATAGAGCTAGAGAGCTCATTTTTGAGGTTAGCTTGTAATAGAGTTGAACTTGTATGAGCATTTTGAAAGTAATCTAAAAGAACTCCATTGTCCTCCTCTTTGTTCTTGCCGTGTGTGCACGTGCGTGTGTATGTGTGTGCATGTTTGTGTGCTTCTCACTCACGCACTTGTGCCTTCACTTGCTCGAGGCCATCACACCATCCTCACGTCTTCCCGGATTGACATTAACGGAGGTGCTACTCATCACTTGGCTACACCAAATTTTGGCGCCGTTGCCGGGGATCGAGCTTTGAGGACGAGCGTGTGATGGTAAGATGTAGAGTTGAGATGTTGGCGTTGTAGGTAATTTCTTTACTTTTTCTTATTTTTCTCTTTCTTAATTCACCATCATCATCCTCACCATCTCCCACCTCCATCTCCATCATCGCGAAAAATTTCCACTTTTGATCATATCTCCTTTCCCCTCCCATTTCCCTCATTTCATTTGTGAGAGAGAGCGAGAGAGCGATTCGTGTGCACTCTTTTTGCATGTTTCTTGAGTTTTCTTGCAGGATCTGGCTATCCCACCATCTCCAGGAGGCTGCACAGGTACGAAAAAGCTCGGCCCTGTCTCTGTGTCGTAGACCCCTGTCGATCGCGATGGACAGAAAAATTGCTTATTTGGTAAAAAAAAGCACACCACTATGACACACAAGATGAGCACACTCTAAATCACCTGAAACAGTAAAAAAATTCCGTGATTCTTTGTCAATCGCGACCGACACCATCGATCGCGATCGACAACCACGATTGACAACCTCTGTCAATCGCGATCGATAGACCCTGTCAATCGCGATCGACAGGCCTGTCGATCGCGACCGACAGACCCACGAACTACTGACTGCCACGTACGATTCAATCAACCACGATTGACACTGTCGATCGCGACCGAATGAAATTTGACAATTGACACCAAAACTCACGTTGCCACGTGTCCATCGCGATGGATAGGCCCACGATTGACTGAAATTTCATCGGAATTCTCGCAAAAAGTGTCGATCGCGATTGACACTATTGATCGCGATTGACAGGACCCACGACCACCTCTGTCGATCGCGATTGACACTGTCGATCGCGACTGACGTGTCAATCGTGACCGACAGGCCCCAACGGACACCTCTGTCAATCGCGATTGACAGATCTGTGGATCGCGATTGACAGGCTTTTCGGCCAAAATTTTAGGGTTATTTAATTCCAATTTTTGGAGTCATTGTGGACTTAAAAATCACACATTTAGAGTATTGAGAGGCCTCTACACTAGTAATCTGAGAAAAAGCTGGGTTGCCTGTAGGCCTGTTTGAATCCTGTTTTAACTCCAAAACCCTGAATTGACATAACTTCCTCAGACAAAGTCCGTTTGCTGTGATTCTTGTTTTGTTGGAAAGCTCATGGGGACCAAAACCAAGGGATCTCTAGAATTTTTTGCCATAAAGATAGAGGGAAAATTGATATCTATTGCATGAATGGAAGTGATTTATTATGTCATTTGAATCTAAGTCTTGAGCTAACCTTGGGACTTTTACAGGTCCATTGAGAGCACTTGAGGGCATCCAGAGCAAGGGCTTTTTGCAAGCTTGAGAACTGGATTCTTGAGCACCAAAGGGCAAGGGATCAGCAAGTGAGGTTGGAATACTCTCAACTCCCTTTGTCAATTCCTAGCTTATGCTAAGTGCGGATAGTGCTAGAAGTAAGTCAGGACGACGATACGCATCTATCAAGTTGAAGACTACCTAAATACTCAAGTCAAGCTAAAACATAATCTCTGTGTGATTGATAACTTTAAAGGAAAGGAACTTAATGTGGAACGATCAACTTAAAGTGCGGAAATTAACTCAAGTATTCCTGACGACGTGATATCAGACAAGATCATAAACACAATAATCAATATAAAAAAGAATCAAGTGATTGATACAAAAGAACTCAGCAACAAGGTTGTACCTTGGGTAAAAATTGGGATCGCTCAGCTAGGCTTATGAACCTTAGATCAGGACGACACGTAGGGAGAGATAGACAAAGTCTTAGATCTTCAGAGGCTAGTGTCAATCATACTGCTAGGTCTTGGGCCCAGCAGTTGAGCCATCATTCGTACTACCCTAGCTCTGAGACTAGCAAGTCAGAGATGTCTGAAGGTATGGAGAGACCCATAGGAAGTTCAGGTGTGCCATACTTACATAGGGTAGAAGGCCCCTACAAGACGCAGCTGGAATACCTTAGGACCAACCGATTAGGTGCTAACATCTATAAGGACGGCCTAGGAAGATCTGTGGTCCAGATTAAAAACCCTGACCAACCCATTGGAATTGAACATCTAGCAGTCAAGTTTGAAAATGGAGCATACTTGGACAAAGAAGGAACCATCTATGTAGTCACCAGCCACCCAGATAGGACAGACGAATTCGGAAATGTGATCCCAGAGATGGACATAGGTGACCTAGAGCAAGGAAACTTAGGTGGAGAGCCTAAAACCCCTCGAGGCAAATCTGTTCTTACCAGAATCCTCACTCCAGAGTGGATTCCCTAGGACAATAAGAGCATAGACCTGCTCTTCAACCGGGAGACCGATGAAGCCTTTTGGAGGTATAAGCCTGTTCCGCCTAATGAGATAGGAACGATCACGATCTATGAATTCAAAGATCATGATAGCCTAGGCAAAGTGACCTATTTAGACAATAGTTCGGAAAGAATATTTGTGGTCACAGAGCACGGTAGGCATGCCTACACTTGGAAGGGAGAATTTATTTTTCCCCAACCAAGATCTAATGTCTCTTTTGGCCACCAAGGAGCGAGAACATCCCAAGCTCATGGAGTGCGAAGGGACAGAAGTAGAGATAGCCCTGAGGTAAGCTTTGTCAACCCAATAGGAAGAGAACGAACGCGAACAGAGGCGGATAGAGAAGAAACCGAGAGAACTAGAGTTCCAAGAAACCTAAGAAACGCTGATGATTTTCCTCTGCCAAGGCCCAGGGAACACACCAGAACCTTGAGACCTACACAGCTGGTTAAATCCATGAAGAACTACTTTGATAGCACAGGAGACCCATATGATCATGTGGCCGAATTTAGACAAGTCTTGAGAGCTGAACAAGTTGAGGATCTATTCACGCAATACAATGCCTTTGGTCTAACCCTTAGGAATACCGCTCTTACGTGGTTTCAACCACTAAATGAGAGACACTTCAGGAGCATAGATCAACTTCTAGAGGCATTCATTACTGAATTCTCTAAAAGTGGCATAAGGCATAACACTTCCTCACTGATTCATAGCTTCAAGCAAACCCCTCAAGAGACGGTTAGACTTGCAGGCAGAAGGTTTAGGCAATACCTAGAGAGATGCCCCCTTTCGGAGTTACCCACACCAGCCAAACAAGTGGCTTTATTCCTGGATGGATTGCTAAGTACCAAATTGAGATCATATGTGTACTTAAAGGACCCCAGGACCATAGAAGAGTGTGTACGCATGTGCATTGACATTGAGGATAACTTAGGGGAGGAATTAGAACTTTCAAAAATCTACAAAGATTTAGATAGTTCTAGTAGCCTCACATCTAGACAGTCCACATCCATCGAAGAACTTGCGGAAGAAGTAGCTCAAAAGTTAGGTGTATCAAGCAAGCAAATACCAAGATTTGCCTCAGTAAAGAGGTGCTATACTTGCGGTGGTGACCATATGCCGAACGTATGTCCCATTGTGGCTCAACCCCAGGTGAATCCTAGTAGCCAGTACTGCACCATTGAAAGGAGATACACAAATCACACAGCACAAGATTGCCCATACAATAAGCAAGCACTTAGGCAAACCTACCCTCAACCATATCCACAACAGGGCAGATACCAGAACCAGTACCCTCCACAACAGTATGCTAGGCCTCAACAAACCTACCAACCACAATATCAGGCTCAGCAGAGACCTCAACCAGTGCTAGCCCAACAACCTCCAGCTCCAGCCAATGTGATCCCACTAAAATATGCAGCTGCAGAAGAGAACCTGAATAGAGCCATAGTGCTAGTAACACCATTGCTTTCAGAAAGTGATTCTAGTGATCATAGCTTTGATTCTACATATATTGATAGCCCCCAGGCTTATTACATGCAGTCTCCTGAACATGGTGAGTCCTACTATAGTGAAGAACCGAGTGAACCGAGTTGGGAGCCAGATTACACAAATGTCGTGTATGCAAACCCCAACTCTAGACCTCAACCTAGGCAGGTAAGACCCCCATTCCCTAGAGGGCCATGCTACAGATGTCAAGGAGATCACCTCATTCGTGATTGCCCCATTCCTGCACCCACACAACCCCAGTCAGTAACAATACAAGGCTTTTGTCAAGAGTGCAGCAAAGAGCATCTCTTACGAGATTGCCCAAAGAATCCCAACAATATGCCAAAAATCACTCCTATTAACGTTATTGGGTTAGTAGTAGACTCTACATGAAGTGTGACTTCCACTGCACCAGTACAAGTAGTCACTAGAGCTCAAGCTTTGTAGCATAACCAAGGGGTAGGCCAAGAAAAGAGTGCAGAGGATAGTGAAATTGAGAGCATAACCAAGAAACGGACTAGAGCTTGGAGAGATAGCCGAGAAAGAATGAAAAGACAATGGGCAAAGAAGATGAGTGAACTCGAGGAAAGCCTAAGAGAAACGAGAGCCAAGATAATTTAACTTACATCTCAACCTCCCTCTCACACTACCCCACCACCACCTCCCATCTCCATTCAATCCACCACCTTCTAACCCGCCTCATGCAACCCCACCACCCCTTAGAGTAGGATCAGTTTTAGCAGATCCCACTCCCAAGGACCTAAATATGATGCTTAAGGCATACCAGGCCAGAATCCAAGAAGGGCCAAACGTAGCCAATCATGAAAATTGTTACCCTAGAGGGGAACTAGAGCTCGAACAAACCAAAATTTGTGCTAAGATGGTGGAATTGTCTCAAACCATGTTTGAAGCCAGTCACCTCTTTAACATCTCTAGTTCAGCTAAGATGCAGTTGCACTTTGATGGACTGCTAGAAAGATTGGAAAGGTTAATAGCACAATCAGAAAAGGAACCCGCCTCTCAAAATGAGGGCAAGCCAAGTGAAAGGCTAAGCCTTCCCGCCCAAGAAGCTTATGTGCCCAACTCCAGAGAGCCAGACACCTCTTCTTCTATGAATAGGTACACACAAGAATTCCTACGAGAGATTCAAGAAGAGAAATGGGCAAAAGAGAGTGAAGTCCCTCCTCCCATTGAACTGGTGGATGATGCACATGATCAATTCCCACAAGATATTCCCTCTATTTATGAGGAGCAGGAGAGCACACCATCTCAAGAGAGATTAGACTTTGAGTCTAATTCTTTACAGGAATTACCCCACTTCATAGGCCCATGGGAAGCTAAGTCTACTTGTATGAGAGCACCCACGGCCATGGTACGAAACGAAGACTCATTCATACCTAGGAACACAGAGGTGGTGAAAAACACTAAAGTGCAGTGCAATCTCACTTTAGAAGAGCTACTCAAGGTTAGGCCAAAACTGTGGAAACACGTAGCCAAACAAGTACTAGAGGTAGCTAAACCACGTTCCCATGTAGGTTCTCATAGAACAGTGCCAGAAATTCCTCTAGACAAGATAGGAGATATGAGTGAGGGTGAAGAAGGAAACACCTATCTTCCCATTACCCATCAAGGGTACACAACCAAGGCAATTCTAGACTCAGGTGCCGGAGTTGCTATTGCTACCACTTCCTTATGGAAGCGTTGGGGCAACACTTAGGCCAACGAGAATGAAATTGCAGATGGCTGATGGTCACATAGAAAGACCCTTAGGACTGCTTGAAGGAATAACTCTCACTACGTGTGGTGTAGAGTTTGAGCACACATTTGCTATCTGTGACTTCAGCAAGAACCAGGCATATGAGATGATTTTGGGAAGACCATTTATGCGACAGTTGCAGGTGGTACAAGATTGGGGAACCAATGCCTTGTATTTGCAAGACTTAGGTGTCACGACCAAAGTGAATCTCAAAGATTACTCTCATAGAGATGTCCCTCCTATCCAATGGAATCCCATCCATAGAGCCAAAGGTGATACTGAGTCGGTGCATTCCATAGGATCAGGATCCTCATGGATGCATGAAGACACCCACTTATGGATGTGCAAAGTGGCAGAAGAAGAGGAGAAGAGAGAAAAAGCCAGAGAGGTAGGTGCGAAAGAAACCCATAGATCGAGCCTATGCACCTGTAGTATTCCCGGATGAATAATTTGAACCTCATGGTTGGGCAGAAATTTTAGCAACAATGGATGTAGCCATCAATGAAGAACAATGGACACCCCACTGTGACGAGGATGGCTATGACATCTCAGTTTTCTCAATAAAGCCAATCATGGGAGATTCGGTTTTAGAAGAATGCGAACCTAACCCTGATGCATTTGAAGATGCAAGTGACTCCGATCTAGAGTCAATTATTATGGACCCACCATTTGCATCAGATGAGGAATACTTCTATGAAGTTGAAGCTCACCCTCAGAGACATGGAGAGCTCACAAATGATGTAAGGTTAACCACACAAGTGACCCCTAAGGATGAAGGAAAGAAAAGAAAGAAGAGAGAAGTCGCACTTGAGGAGGAAGAATCTTCGTTTGAGGTTCTTGAAAATTTTAAGAAGTATGAAATAGACGATAGAAGAGTCATGGTAAGAATGCCTAAACGTGAAGCTCAATCAGGGGAGGCTTACGATAACAAAGAAACCACCAAGAAAATAGTGGTAGCCATGGAAGAAGGAGAAGAGAGATGCACTTACATAGGGCATGACCTGACGGAAGAAGAAGAGCAAGAGTTGATTGCCCTGCTAAGAGAATACAGAGATGTATTCGCTTGGAGTTACAAGGACTTGAAGGGTGTTGACCCAGACATATGCTCACACACAATTCCCATGACCTCAGATGCAAAACCCTCTAAACAGAAGCCATATACATATAACGATAATTATGTTGCTAAGATCAAAGAGGAGATAGATAGACTGGTAGAAGCTGGATTCATCTATGAAATTGAGCACACTGAGTGGGTATCCCCCATTGTAGTGGTGCCCAAGAAGAATGGAAAGCTACGTGTGTGCATTAACTTGAAGAAGGTTAATGCAGCCACTATTTGAGATAACTATCCGCTTCCTATCACAGAACATCTCTTAGAAAGAGTAGAAGGCAAGGAAGTATACAGTTTCCTTGACAGATTTTCTAGCTACAATCAGGTAGCCATTGCTCCCGAGGACCAGCATAAGACTGCTTTTGCCACAAAGTGGGGCATATTTGCTTTTCGAGTAATGCCATTTGGGCTTACCAATGCTCCTGCAACCTTACAAAGATTGATGTGTCACGTGTTTAAAGAGTTCTTGAGGAAGAATTTGGAAGTCTATGTTGATAACCTCTATGCTCATTCCAACATTAGACAGACACATATACCTGAACTCAGACAAATCTTTGACAAATGTAGAGAATATCAAGTCTGCCTGAAGCCAAAAAAGTGTGTTTTCATGGTCAGGCAAGGCAAGATTCTAGGACACATAGTGTCAAAAACTGGCATATCCATTGATGAAGAGAAAGTAAGAGCCATCGCAGAGCTACCTAGGCCAAAGAATGTCAAGGAGGTACAAGCTTTCATGGGGCATTGTGGTTATTACTGACGCTTTATACACATGTACGCCATCATTGCCAAGCCTCTCTACGGACTTTTGACTAACTTTGAGTGGAGTGATGAATGTGAGAACTCCTTCAATGAGCTCAAAAGAAGATTGTGTTCAGCACCAATCTTGACCACACCAGATTGGAATAAGCCCTTTCATGTTCACGTAGATGCATCCAATTATGCTATTGGATGTGTACTCGCACAACCTACCGGTGAAGGTAATATGGATCTTCCAATTGCCTATGCTAGTAGACAATTGAATGCAGCTGAACGAAACTATACCACCACTGAACGAGAAGGATTAGGCATGGTATATGCAGTTAAAAAGTTCAGACACTATTTGCTTGCAAATAAGTTTAAATTTTTTACTGATCATCAAGCACTGTTGTACTTGGTAAACAAGCCATGCAATATAGGTAGATTAGTAAGATGGTTTCTCTTACTAATGGAATACGACTTTGAAGTTGTGGTGAGGAAAGGGAAGAATCACTTGAGAGCAGACCACCTCTCTAGGCTCACATCTAGAGAAGCCCCACAAGGAGTGTCAGATAACCTTCTTGATGCTTACTTGTTTAATTTGGAAGTTGTACCTCAGTGGGCTAAGCCATTAGTGCCAGTGTTGACATACGGGCCTAACCACCCAGTCATAAACACTCAAGATAAGGAGGTAGTAAAATCCTAGAAGTACCATATCATGGCAGGAAGCATGTACAAACAGACAGATCAAGGGATATTGGCTTTTTGTGTGGAAAAGGACGAGTACGCAGAATGATTGCAATCAGCACATGTAGGTGCATTAGAGCAACACCATTCGAAGCAGAGAACTTTACAGACACTAAGGAGATTTGGAGTACACTGGCCTACTATGGAAGTTGATGTACATAAAATGTGTAAAGAATGCCCAATCTGTTGCACTAAACCACCTGTGGAGCATGCCACTCTTTATCAAGTGACCATAGTGCCAAATTGGAGTGAACCTCTAGTAGCCTTCCTGAGGACGAAAACATTCCCTCAAGATATGACCCTGACGAGACAAAGAAGTCTAGAACAAGAAGCCCTAGATTACTCACTCATTGGTGATAATTTATACAAGCGTGATAAAGATGGTTACCTGAGACTATGTGTCCATGAGAGTGAGTATCTTAAGATCTTGGAAACTGCTCACCAAGGTGTAGCAGGAGGACATTTTGGACCAGATTGGGTGATTAAAGCAATCCTATTTGCAGGCTTGTGGTGGCCTACCCTTCACATGGATGCACATACCTATGTGAAGAGATGTGATGTTTGTCAGCGAACTCAGTATCCTATACGCAAAGATGAGATGCCTCTGAAACCTATGATGGGTGGACGTGCATTCTCTAAGTGGGGAATAGACTTTGTTAGTCCGATTAATCCCCCAGCTAAGGGTTCACATGTTGAATATATCATTGTGGCCACAGACTATCTAACCAAGTGGGTAGAGGTAAAAGCTATGACAAAGAATGATGCTGAGACAACCGCTAAGTTCTTATTTGAGAATGTGTTCACTAGATACAGGCTATCTATAGAGCTAGTTAGCGATAGAGGGACTCACTTATTGAAAATCTGCTCCAAGAGTTCTTGGTAATACACAAGAAGTCTGCCCCCTATCACCCACAAGCTAATGGGCAAGCCGAAAGCACAAATAAGATTCTATGCAGTGTGTTGAATAATAAACGCTCTAATTGGGACAAACAGCTACACCATGCTATTTGGGCATACCGAGTTGCCTATAAAACGGTACTCCAAGCCACTCCTTTTCAGATGGTGTTTGGCCAAAATGTTGTGCTACCATTGGATTTCTTGATACCTACACTAAAGGTAGCACAGGAGCATGAGTGGACGGGCCATGAGCTCTCCTCTAGGATCTTTGACCTTGAGCGATTAGGAGAAACAAGACTGAGGGCTACCGCAGGGATATATGTAGCTAAGAAACGACAGAAGGCGTACTTTGATGCCCATGTTAAGGATAAAGGATTGAAGGTCCGAGACTTAGTTTTGGTATATACCCTGAGACAACATGCGAGAAAACTAGAAAAGCGTGGCTATGGACCCATGATTATCAATAGGATATCCACAAGTGGAGCAGTTCAATTAGCTACTCTAGAAGATGATGTTCTCCCTAGTTACATTAGCGGATGCAGAGTCAAGCTATATCAGGAACCCCTTACGGAGGAAATGTTAAGTCAACTCAATACTACAAAGAAACGTAAAGAAGAGGAAAAACGAATTCGAGAAGAGGCACAGGCAGAAGCATTGGAACGCATCCGAAGAATGAAATTGAGAAGACAGGGCAGAGATCAACCTAGGACCGACGGGTATGCAGATCCAATATATCCTATGGCCATGTGTGAAGTTCAGGTATTAGCTCTCATAGAATAATTGACCGACCTCCTTTTGTAACTTTAGGAATAGGACAAGGAAAGAGTGCAAGGACTGTAAGGGCCTTGATTGACTCAGGTGCCGCCACTAGTGCTGTTAAATTTTCTTACTGTTAAATGTTGAAATTAAATGTCAATCCTATAGAAGCATATCTTGTAGGATTGGGAGGCGTGGAGACCCCTTGCATGGGCGAGGTGGAACTTCCCCTCTACATTCAAGATGTTTTACTGACAGTTAAAGTACTAGTGTGTCAAGATGAGGATCTCACTGAGCCCCTTGTCTTGGGTCAAGACTGGATCTATGATCATGCAGTCAACCTAAACCTAAGAAGTGGACTTCTTCAGGTGTGGGTAAATCAGAGTCGAATTACAGTTGAGTTAGACAATGGAGCACTCAAGGAACTAGGAAAGGCACACACTCCTGGTCCTTCCAGAAGTACACATGAAGATGACCATGCTATTCGTGTCCAAAACTATGTGATGCAGAGGGATGATTATCTAAACAAAGAAGTCAAGGATACAATGGAACTCCGTTCTTTTCCAAAGTCCATCGGAATGCAACAACCAAAGACAGATAAGAGGCAAAAGAAGCAGACTACCTATGCTCGAGGCCAAAAGAAAGTACGAAGCAAGGTGTCCCAACCACCAAAACAAATGTGGGTGCAGAAAGGCGAGCATCTTATTGCGGTCAAGCCACAACAACTGGCTCAACTTCTTATTAGTGATCAATGACACGACACTAATAAGAAGTCTACCAAAAATTCCCCGGTGAAAGTGAAGTCTATCTGGGTACCCAAGAAGTTGATGAAGGCTAGCCCACAATCAAGACAATTTTGGGTGACTAAGGCTTGCTTGCGGGCTCAAATAGCTACACAGAGACCACACCCTGTACAACATGATCCACTCACTCGAACTGCTGATATCCACTCTTATACATCACGCGCGAACACATATTCACCCATGAGCATGAGTACAATCACTTGTAAATGGGTCCCTAAAAAGCCTCATTTCCAAACAGATACTCTCACAAAGCCGTCAAGAGTCTCCACCGAACTAAAACGGAAAGCCATCCACTATGTTTGGCTGCCCAAAGCTTGTAATAAACCCCCCGAACCCCACTTGTAAATTCACCTCCACCTACCAACTGCGTCATTCTCACACTACATCTTTCCATTTAGCTTTTAGGACAATCCGTCCACTAACCACAACCACAACCACCGAGCACTCACTGACTAAATAACATATCAATAAAACCTCATGTTAATGTTGTAACGGGGACACATGACCACTTGGTGTCCATTTGAAATGTTAACATTCATTTGTATATTCTCACAGAACTCGTGACCAGTCCCTTCAAGATGGCCGAGGCTGCAGGAACGAGCTCCCAGGCAGGAACCAGCCCTGAGATCGTGGACATTGAAAGTCTTTCCATTGAGGAGGAATTGAAGGAACGCCCAGTGGCATTGAGAGCATTACATGCCATACCAATTCAGAATCCTCCATAGGGGCACACAATGCCAGTCAGCAAAAACTCACATTGGTTCAGTGATGTGGCAGGACCTCTGGGAGAAGGCACTTACCTGTGGGGGGCAGAGATAGAGTTCAACGGGCGCTGGGGCAGGTATCACTTCTTCACCAGGGAATTTGAGAAGCTTCAAAATAATGAAGGCTTGAAACCAATATGGAAGAAGGCAGGCCTATATGATTATTTCAAAGCTCAATTACCAAAGCCCGACTTTCTGAGATGCTCATACTTGATTAGCACCCTTACTCCGAGTAAGGAGAAAAAGGGATACAGCACCTTTGTCTTACCATCTCTTACGAGGGGTAATGAACTGAAGCGCTTCAAGTTGACTAACAATTTGGTAAGTGAAGCTCTCGAGATGAAAGGCATGCATATCCCCACAGAGAAGGAGTCAATGGTACCGGACAACATGAAAAACAGGAACCTGACTAAACTAAAGGACATGGTGGCAATGACACCAACTATTGCCATTCATCTCCGAATGTGCATGCAGCATTTCGCGTTCCCCGCTCAAGAGAGATTCACAATGCCACCCAAGAAGATATGGTTTAGTTTGTACTTAGTGGACGCCTTCGATTTGACAATCAACATGCCACATTGGATTATTGACCAAATACACTTGGCACACCAACGGTGGTATAAGAAGCAAAAGTCAGTGCTTTATGGATGTTGTGCTCTCACAAGGATTGTTTACCGATGCTTGGCATATGACGTGCCAATTCAACGGGCACTTGTTTGGACCAAGGTGCAAGAGTTTCAATGCAGACTATCAACCGTAGGGCCTCCATCCAAGAAAATGAGAGGAGCAGTTCAGATGCCTTGTGCACAGGCCCGAGGTGCTACATTGAACCAGAAACCACTCCACGGCTTCCAAGGCGAGTGCAACCATTCACTATTAGATTACCGAGGCATAGCGCGGAAGGCCCAAACCTCGTGTTTCCACCCATACCCACCGACTTAGAGTTCCCTCATGGCTTTACACTAGAAGATCTAACTGATGAGGAAGTAGCTAGAATAATTAATGCTACTAATTTGGAGGTTGAGGCAGAGCAAGCAAGCGGACAACAGACAGTCACAGACCAACCCCATCCAGTCCAACCAGAAGTAGACGAAGTGGATGATGATGAAGGGGAGACTGCAGAAGATGAGCAAGAGGATGAACAAGAAGGACTGTCAGACGAAGAAGAGCATGAATATGAGCAAGAAGTTGTACAAGAACTTGAAGGAGCACTGACTTATACGAAGCAACTGAAAAATTTGTATGATACCATCAAACGAGTTCAAGAACAACACAAACTGTCCCTGACAGCACGAAAAGCCCTCATGAACCAAATCCTTGAAGAAGAAGGGGTGGATGAGCAATACAGAGCAACCCTTGATATGATCGCTGACGCATTAGGGGTACCTGAGACGGTGCATACCGCTCTTGCACACTTGCGAAGATCAGAGAGTAGATACGGTAGACGCCCCCCTCGATCAGGGAAACAAATGAATGTATTGGTATCAAAACCACAAGGCACCACATCCACAACCACGGGCACGACTCGAACCATTCATGACACTGAGGAAGCCCATACCTCAAGTGCACCCTCGTCACCCCCTTTACCACCCCTACCTCCAACTCCACCACCTTCACCTCCCACTACCAGTGTCACCACCACCGTCACCGCCTCAGAGTCCACTTCCCATACTGAAGCACAGACTGTGAGTCAGCCCTCACAATCCACACAACCTATCACAACCCCTATTGTAAATACTACCACTGACACGGTAATTCTAACTATAGCCGCTCAAATTCCCATTCCCCCAATCACGCTCCCTGGCGGTCCATATTCACAACTACACACACCACTTTACACCTTCACAACCATCACTACACCGACAATTCCCATGTTCACAATCACTCCCACGACTGCATCCACCTATGATGTCATGGACATATCACCTACTTCCGCACCTCTCCCTCCCCCCATATTTCCACGATCTCGCATTCCCCCACCACCCACTTCACCCTTTTCAAGCACAGCATACACACTCCCATTCCCTTTTCCCTACCCCCCTGTATTCAACACCTTTCCCACATCCACTCCTGTTAATAATGTATTTAATAATATGTACCAGTGTATGACTCAACTACAACAACATTACCAGCATCTAGATGCCCAGCATACTAGCTTGTTCAGAAATCATGAAACGCTACAGGAGAGATTCATTAATTTAGAGAAGGAGAAGAGGCAGTTACAACAACAGTGTAGTACATTGCAAGCACAACATGATCAGTTAATTGCCAATCCACCCCAGATGGATACTGAAGAAAAACAACAACTTGATGATCTATTACACGCTCAGATAACAGACAATCTCAAGCTTTGATGCAACCTCGCCCTACTACGAAAGCACATGTCTGCAGCACTTGAAGAGAATAAAAGACTACAGAAACAGAACGAAGAAAACCTGGAAGCAGCCATGGAAGGTTCCCCACACGAATTCGACCCAGAGAATTTCAAGGCCATCCCCTCAGAGAATATGCAAATTGTGTTGGAAACCCATGCCGACCTCCTGGAAGCCCACACAGCATTAGAAAGAGAAAGAGATGACCTACTAAAGCAACTGGCAACTAAGCAAGAGTCACCAAGCAAAGTCACAGCTGCAGCCGACACATCGGAAGAAGTCACAGAACTCAGAGCTGAACTAGAAGAACTACAAAATAAAGTTCTGCAATACGAGCGTCAACCCTCTCCCCTTGTGGAACCGGAACCTGAAGACTTAGTTCCAATTCCAGTTGAGGAGATCTTTGAAGACCCATACGTACCGATGCCTGCTGTAGTACTCCATAAGTACCTCCTTTTAGGACTTTTTATAACAGGACGGGCGCAAACAGGACGGGCGCAAACAGGACGGGTGCAAACCATCGATTACAGCATCTGTGAATATCCTATCCATTCCTTCCACAAGATATAACGACGGGCGCCTTGGATAGACGAGATCATTCTCAAACAACGGACGCGAGTTCGAACCCTGCTCTCGGCAATACGTGCATACATATTTATGAAGCATGCTTTTCAAGTCAATAACGCAACGAACAGTCCCCTCCATTCATCCCCTCCATTTGTCCCCCCATTCAACCCCTCCATCCGTCCCCTCCATTCGCCCCCCCCATTCGTCCCCTCCATTCGCCCCCCCATCCATCCCCTCCATTCGCCCCCCCATCCGTCCCCTCCATTCGCCCCCCCCCCCATTCGTCCCCTCCATTTGTCCCCCCCATTCAACCCCTCCATCCGTCCCCTCCATTCGCCCCCCCCATTCGTCCCCTCCATTTGTCCCCCCCATTCAACCCCTCCATCCGTCCCCTCCATTCGCCCCCCCATTTGTCCCCTCCATTTGTCCCCCCCATTCAACCCCTCCATTCGCCCCCCCCATTCGTCCCCTCCATTTGTCCCCCCCATTCAACCCCTCCATTCAACCCCTCCATTCGCCCCCCCCCCCCATTCGTCCCCTCCATTTGTCCCCCCCATTCAACCCCTCCATCCGTCCCCTCCATTCGCCCCCCCCATTCCTCCCCTCCATTTGTCCCCCCCATTCAACCCCTCCATCCGTCCCCTCCATTCGCCCCCCCCATTCGTCCCCTCCATTTGTCCCCCCCATTCAACCCCTCCATCCGTCCCCTCCATTCGCCCCGCCCATTCGTCCCCTCCATTTGTCCCCCCATTCAACCCCTCCATCTGTCCCCTCCATTCGCCCCCCCCATTCGTCCCCTCCATTTGTCCCCCCCATTCAACCCCTCCATCCGTCCCCTCCATTCGCCCCCCCCCCCCATTCGTCCCCTCCATTTGTCCCCCCCATTCAACCCCTCCATCCGTCCCCTCCATTCGCCCCCCCATTCGTCCCCTCCATTTGTCCCCCCCATTCAACCCCTCCATTCGCCCCCCCCATTCGTCCCCTCCATTTGTCCCCCCCATTCAACCCCTCCATCCGTCCCCTCCATTCGCCCCCCCCATTCGTCCCCTCCATTTGTCCCCCCCATTCAACCCCTCCATCCGTCCCCTCCATTCGCCCCCCCCATTCGTCCCCTCCATTTGTCCCCCCCATTCAACCTCTCCATCCGTCCCCTCCATTCGCCCCCCCCCATTCGTCCCCTCCATTTGCCCCTCACCTCCATCTGTCCCCTCCATTCGCCCCCCCCATTCGTCCCCTCCATTTGTCCCCCCCCATTCAACCCCTCCATCCGTCCCCTCCATTCACCCCCCCCATTCGTCCCCTCCATTTGTCCCCCCCATTCAACCCCTCCATCCGTCCCCTCCATTCGCCCCCCCCATTCGTCCCCTCCATTTGTCCCCCCCATTCAACCCCTCCATTCGCCCCCCCCCCCCATTCGTCCCCTCCATTTGTCCCCCCCATTCAACCCCTCCATCCGTCCCCTCCATTCGCCCCCCCCATTCGTCCCCTCCACTCATCCCCAACCCCAACCCCCAACCCCAACCCCAACCCCAACCCCAACCCCACAACTCCTCATAACTCACCCCCTATTCCCACCCAACCAACAAACCCCACAAACCCCACAACCCCCACACAACTCTACACCCCTCCACAACTCTCCACAAACCCCATAATCTCTCTCAAATCCCCACAACTCACCTCCCACACCGCTCACTTAATATGAAGGATCAAAAGCTACTACGAAAAAATTAGGTAAAGGATGGGCTTCTCAAGGTCATTCAAATATCACGGGTGACACAAAATGAGGATCTCAGTTTGCATTCAAAAGTGACAGTAAAGGTGTAAGTGGTAAAAGTAAAAGTGGTGCAATGAGTGTTGCCGCCAACGATTCATGAAGACTGCCTATTTTTGAGGATTCAATTCAAATCAAGGGAATATTTGACCTACCCCCTAATTTTGGGAGACCAACCGGTACGTGATAAGTGGACATGAAGATTCGGCAAGGCTCTCTTGGCCTATTGTGGCCTATAAAAACAATGGATTTGTGCTCATTTGGGGTACATTTTTTTTAGAGTTACATTGACGCGTGTATACGTGCAGAAGTTCTCTCTTGCACTTGGTGGTTTCAAGCCTATTGTAGGAGGTACTCTGTAGTGTGGATACAGAGGGTAGGCTTCTCAATGGAGGGCTATGAGCACTATAGTGTAAGAGAGTGCCTTAGATTTCTTTCTTTTCTGTGAGTCAGTATTGGTGTTAAGCTCTATTCTCTTGAGCAATTCCTTCACCATTTGTATTGATTTCTGTTTATCTGCTTAGAGTGCCACGAAGCTCTGAGCATTAGTTTTTGAGCATTTCCTTGACAAATCTTGTAATCATCTGAATCGAATCAAGAAGTGTATGGTCTTCCTTGGTCAATTGTTGTTCGTATTTTCTGAAGTATGTACCACTCTGTGCAATCCTTGTTATCTACCTGCTCACAGAAATGTTAAAGGGTATACTTCCCTAAAGAGAACCCCCCTTGAGTAGGCTACGTACTGGATGTGTTAATCTTTAATATCTACTTTTGTTAAAAGTGGATACCCCAGTACCTCCTCTACAGTTTGGCACGCCCGGTGGGACCTTTGCATTTCTGTGAGAGGTATTTTTGCCCTATTACATTGGCAAGTAGGTACATGACCCATACACGAGCAGATAAGGAGTCTCTTCGTGTTCGGAGGAGCCTTAACAAGTTAGCAATAACCACGGCTAGTGAGTCTACCTCCCCTCTGCCCTCCCTAAATTTATCTATTGATTTGGGTACGACACCATTGTCAAAGGAGAGGTATAGGAGAACCCTAGACTTCTCCTCAGATACGTCCGAAGAAACACCAGTACAAATGGAGGACCTCTCTCATTTGCTCTCCAGCTTAAACATCAAATTCCCTACCTTCAAGGGACAAGCTTATGAGGATGCTGATGATCATGTGAGGAGATTCATCTCTTTATGTCGTGGACGAGGTCTGCAGAATAGGGAGGATGCAATGTTGGCACTTTTTCCATCCACATTGGAGGGTCTTGCAGATAAATGGTATAGTCAATATGCAGATGGCCATTTCACTACTTGGGAGGCTCTGAAGGCGGCATTCTCACAGACATTCCGACCAAGTGATTCCTTAGAAAGAGCTCTAGATCAGCTAGAGAATTTGAAGCTAAGATCAGGTGAATCTTTTCATGAACTTCACACTAGAACAAAAGCACTTGTTGCACGTCTGCCACATGCTCCAGGCGACTTTTTGGTTAAAAAGTGGATAGAAAAGGCTCTGCCCAGGTCATCTCAGCAGAAGCTTCGTGAATCTCTTAGATTGGATGCGACCCTCAATGATTTTGTTGCAGCGGCATCACGCATTGAAGAAGCAAGGCAACATTTTGAAGGGGATACACAACAAAAGTATGCTGCAGATCTGGATCCTATTGAGCAACTAAGCAGGGAACTGGAAACATTGAAGATGCAACAAAATCAACAAGAAGAGAAGGTCTTGCCACCACTGCGTCGCACTGATGATGAAGTAGCTCAACTTCGCCGAGAGTTAGAAGATTTGAGGACTACTCAGGATATAAGGAGACAAATTTGGTGTACAATCTGTAACAACAATGGACATTCCAATGCTAATTGCCCTATTAAGGTAAGCTGTCAATTTTGTGGAAAAGATGGTCATGAAGCCAGGGATTGCTACTACCTCAAAGGTACATAGCAGAGAGGTAACCCTCAAAATTTGGAATCATATTATGCTAGTACTTCAAATACATCTAATAGAGAGGAGAATCGGCCTGCAAAGCCTAGATATAATAGACCTTTGATGTGCTATCGTTGTGGTGAGTACGGCCACATGCAGAATAGGTGTTCCCTCCCAGAAGATGCACCTCCTTGTCAACATTGTCCAGAGGCCAAGGATCATTATACCAAAGATTGCCCAAGAGGTCGTCCTGCTCCAATCCACATGATTGCAGTCTCTCCACATGAAGAAGTGAAAACCACTCAGACTTATGCTGTTTCATCCTCTACTATGCCCATAATGACTAGAGCTAGGCAAGCAGCTGTAACCCAGAGAGATGAACAACAAGGATTTCAGGATAAAGAGGAGGAAAAGAAGTCTGGATGGAAGGATCAAGTAGAAATTGAAGGAGCTTATGATAAGATGACTACTTCTCTAAAGGGCCAACCAACAAGTCTGCAAGAAAACACTCAGGAGGTAAACATTGAACAGATCTTGAAAGGTATTCATCACAAGGTTAGTCTATATGAACTTATAAGGATGGATTCAAAAATAAGAAGTGACTTACTGAAGATTATACACTCTGCTCACTTAGTTCAATCACCTAGTATAGATGGATTCATGGTTGATTTTCCCCCTGCACCCTTAGCAGACTACCAAAGTTCAAGATTATCAGTTTGTATAAAGGATGAAGCTCTTACAGGTGTGATCATAGATGGAGGCTCTGGTATCAATTTGATGCCAAATTTTACAATGAAGAAGCTAAATTTGAACCCCACCAAAATGGCACCATTTACAGTTACACTAGCAGATCAACATCGGGTTGCGCCTCTTGGCATTATTGAAAAGGTACGGATGATAGTACAGGGTTGCCACTTTGTGTTGGATTTTGTTGTTATTGCACTTCCACAGGAGACTTCCTATCCTTTGCTCCTGGGGAGACCTTGGCTGAGACAAGCAAAAGCTTTGCAAGATTGGGGGAAAAATAAACTATGGATTTCAACAAGCACCAATAGCCAACTGCAACTACACTTGGAAGAAGGATTTGATTCAAGAAAAACCATTGGATATACTGTGGATACTCAGATAATGCCCTCTCTACCCCAAGAAGATGATACATTGTTAAATTGGATGATGGGAAGTGCAGAGTGTTGCACAGTGGAGATCAATGAAATTGAGGAAGAAGTTGCAGATAAGGAAATTACAGAAAAGGGCAATGAAGACCACAAGGTGTTGGAGAATGAGCAACTGAAGGAAAATACAAGCTCTGAGAAGGCAACCAATATAAAAGTATCAGAGAGGGAAGATTATGAACCTAAGAGCAGAGAAGATCTTCCTTTTGCAGATATACCTCAAGGATGGATGAAAGAACAGGTTGCAGAATATAAATTAAACTCCACTCCTGCATATAGTGGAGATGATCTCTCAAGCAAGACCAGTCCTGAAACATTGGTTCAAGAAGTAAATTTGGGGGATGAAGAGAACCCTCAAATGGTCCATTTGGCATCCTGGTTGTGGCATTATCCTCTCTTACTACAGAAGGTAACTTCTTTGCTTTTTACTTATAAAAGTGTCTTCGCATGGTCCTACAAAGATCTAACAGGGATACCAGAAGAGCTTGGGTTACATCGGATACCCTTAGTTGAGGGAGCCGCGCCTGTAAGAAGTAGGCCATATCAACTCAATCCGAAATATGCAGAGGCGGTAAAAGCAGAGATTACAAAACTAGAAGAAGCAGGTATAATTGTGCCAGTAGAACATTCCAGGTGGCTTTCTTCTATGGTTATTGTGCCCAAGAAAAATAGTGGAAAAATAAGAGTATGTGTTGATTTCCGTGCTTTGAATAAAGTGACTATTCAAGATGGATTCCCTCAGCCCTTCACCGAGCAAGTGCTTGAGGAAGTAGCTGGTCACACTTTGTATAGTTTCTTGGATGGTTTTAGTGGCTACAACCAGATAGTAATTCACCCTGATGATAGGGACCAAACAGCCTTTGTTACTCCCTGGGGCACTTATGTCTATACTCGAATGGCTTTTGGTTTGAAGAATGCGCCAGCTTCATTTAATAGAACGATGTATCTCATATTGGGCAAATGGTTAACAACATTTCTACGCATTTTCATGGATGACTTTTCAGTATTTTTAGGTACAGATAAAAGAGCAGCAGTTCAAGATTTCCATGACCATTTGGAAAATCTAAAAGAAATTTTTCAGCAATGTCTCAAAACAGGTTTGAAATTGAATCCTGATAAATGTCACTTTTTAGTCACCAAGGGTACTCTTCTTGGTCACATAGTATCTGCTGAAGGTATAACTGTTGACCTTGCAAAGGTTACTGCTATTCTTTCCATGCCAATTCCACAAAGCCCAAAGGAAGTGCAAAGTTTCTTGGGCCATGCAAGGTATCACAGAAGATTCATTAGGATGTATTCAGAAATTGCTAAGCCCTTGTCAAGGCTTACCAGTAAAAAGATCCCTTTCTCATGGAGTGCTGAAGCCGACAAAGCATTTTGTGAACTAAAGCTGAGGCTATGTACTGCTCCACTTTTAAGTGTTCCTAATTGGTCATTGGAATTTCATGTGCATACAGATGCTAGTCTTTATGCTGTTGGTGCAGTTCTAGCTCAACCATCATCTCACAAAGTGGATAGACCTATCTCTTATGCAAGCAGACTACTCAACCAAGCTGAAAGAAATTACAGTACAACGGAAAGAGAAGGTTTGGCTATCGTATTTGCTCTTCAGAAGTTCCGACATTATCTCCTTGGTGTACATTTCATTGTTATTTCCGATCATCAGCCCTTGAAGTATTTGATAAACAAGCCTAGAGTAGCTGGAAGGATTTGGAGATGGTTACTCCTATTTCAAGAATTTAATTTTGATATTCATATTAAGCCAGGAAAAGAGCACTACATGGCATATCAAATGTCCAGGACGGCAATGAGCGAAAAGGCAACAGGTATTAATGATGAGCTGGTGGATAGCAATCTTTTTCTAGTAGCAATTCGGACAGGTTGGTATGATGAAATTCTTCATGTTCTCACTACTGGAAAGATCCTAGAACACTTGACACCTGTAGAAAAGAGAAGATTGCTCCTGAAAACCAAAGCATATTCTCTTATAAATGGAAATTTATATAAATACTGTCAGAATGATATATTGAGAAGGTGTGTCTATCCAGAAGAGGTAAATCTTTTGCTGGAGGCTGCACACAATGAAGGACACCTAAAGGGGGAAGAATTGGCTCATAGAATCATCCACAAAGGTTTATGGTGGCCTCATATTTTCAAGGATGCAATCAAGTTTGCAAAAGAATGCCACATCTGTCAGAGATGTGCTCCCACGCCAACCAGATTGAATTTCCAACCATTAGTCATATCTACCGGATGGCTTCCATTTGAACGATGGGGTCTTGATTTCATAGGGCCAATTAGCCCAACTGGGCAACCAGGAGGTAAAAAGTATATTTTGATGGCCACATGTTATGCCACTAAATGGATAGAGGCTAAAGCTACTGTGGACTGCACGGCTCTGACAGTAGCTAAATTTATGTATAAACGTATTTTCTCAAGATTTGGTTGCCCCCTGGAAATTACTAGTGATAGGGGCACACATTTTGTAAATCAATTGCTCCAGTTTATATTTGACAAGTACAAAATCTTCCATAAAAAGTCTTGTGCCTATTACCCAAGGGCAAATGGCCAAGCAGAGAGTTCCAATAAGATTTTGATTGGACTACTTCGCAAATTATCTTTTGATCATCAAAGTTCTTGGCCACTAGCACTAATTGGTGCAATTTGGGCTTTCAGAACCACGAAGAGGGGAACCACGGGCGAGACTCCATTTCGCTTAGTTTATGGGAAAGAGGCATTGGCACCATTTGAGTTTATCATCAGAAAAGAAATAGGAATCAAATTCATTGGAATTGAACCCCCCATTAAGGGAGAAATTGCACTAGGGACGGTGCAAAAGCTTGATGTGGGGGTCTGTAGTACTCCATAAGTACCTCCTTTTAGGACTTTCTATAACAGGACGGGCGCAAACCATCGATTACAGCATCTGTGAATATCCTATCCATTCCTTCCACAAGATATAACGACGGGCGCCTTGGATAGACGAGATCATTCTCAAACAACGGACGCGAGTTCGAACCCTGCTCTCGGCAATACTTTCAAGTCAATAACGCAATGAACAGTCCCCTCCATTCATCCCCTCCATTTGTCCCCCCATTCAACCCCTCCATCCGTCCCCTCCATTCGCCCCCCCCCCCCCCATTCGTCCCCTCCATTCGCCCCCCCATCCGTCCCCTCCATTCGCCCCCCCATCCGTCCCCTCCATTTGCCCCCCCCATTCGTCCCCTCCATTTGTCCCCCCCATTCAACCCCTCCATCCGTCCCCTCCATTCGCCCCCCCCATTCGTCGCCTCCATTTGTCCCCCCCATTCAACCCCTCCATCCGTCCCCTCCATTCGCCCCCCCCATTCGTCCCCTCCATTTGTCCCCCCCATTCAACCCCTCCATTCGCCCCCCCCATTCGTCCCCTCCATTTGTCCCCCCCATTCAACCCCTCCATTCAACCCCTCCATTCGCCCCCCCCCCCCCCCCATTCGTCCCCTCCATTTGTCCCCCCCATTCAACCCCTCCATCCGTCCCCTCCATTCGCCCCCCCCATTCGTCCCCTCCATTTGTCCCCCCCCATTCAACCCCTCCATCCGTCCCCTCCATTCGCCCCCCCCCATTCGTCCCCTCCATTTGTCCCCCCCATTCAACCCCTCCATCCGTCCCCTCCATTCGCCCCCCCCATTCGTCCCCTCCATTTGTCCCCCCATTCAACCCCTCCATCCGTCCCCTCCATTCGCCCCCCCATTCGTCCCCTCCATTTGCCCCCCCATTCAACCCCTCCATCCGTCCCCTCCATTCGCCCCCCCCATTCGTCCCCTCCATTTGTCCCCCCCATTCAACCCCTCCATCCGTCCCCTCCATTCGCCCCCCCATTCCTCCCCTCCATTTGTCCCCCCCATTCAACCCCTCCATTTGCCCCCCCCCCATTCGTCCCCTCCATTTGTCCCCCCCATTCAACCCCTCCATCCGTCCCCTCCATTCGCCCCCCCCATTCGTCCCCTCCATTTGTCCCCCCCATTCAACCCCTCCATCCGTCCCCTCCATTCGCCCCCCCCATTCGTCCCCTCCATTTGTCCCCCCCATTCAACCCCTCCATCCGTCCCCTCCATTCGCCCCCCCCATTCGTCCCCTCCATTTGTCCCCCCATTCAACCCCTCCATCCGTCCCCTCCATTCGCCCCCCCCCCATTCGTCCCCTCCATTTGTCCCCCCCATTCAACCCCTCCATCCGTCCCCTCCATTCACCCCCCCCCATTTGTCCCCTCCATTTGTCCCCCCCATTCAACCCCTCCATCCGTCCCCTCCATTCGCCCCCCCCATTCGTCCCCTCCATTTGTCCCCCCCATTCAACCCCTCCATTCGCCCCCCCCATTCGTCCCCTCCATTTGTCCCCCCCATTCAACCCCTCCATCCGTCCTGTTGGCATACAAAGCAATAAAGGAGTCATGCACAATACGGCAACAAGGCCAGATCATTTTTTCCCATAGATTATGTACAACCCAAGTGATTTTAATCACTACACAAACATTGTAAATCCCGTTTTTGGTAGATTAGACTCCATTTTGTGCAAGCCGAGGAGTCCTCGAGCTTGAGGAGTATTAGAAGTACCATCGTACCAAATTTCATAATTTTTAGACTTCGTTTGAGCCCTCAAATAAGCCCTGGAACCTAATTTTTAACTAGGCCGGACACTAGGTCTGGACAGGGCCAAAAGCTAGTCAAAAACTATAAAAAGAGCTAGAGAGCTCATTTTTGAGGTTAGATTGTAATTGAAACGAACCTGTAAGAGCTTTTGAAAGTATTCTAAAGAACTCCATTGATTCTCTCTCTTTGTCTTGCCGTGTGTGCGCGTGTGTGTGTATGTGTGTGCATGCTTGTGTGCTTCTCACTCACGCACTTGTGCCGTCACTGGCTCGAGGTCTTCATACCATCCTCACGTCTTCCCGGATTGACATTAAAGGAGGTGCTACTCATCACTGAGCTACACCAAATTTTGGCGCCGTTGCCGGGGATCGAGCTTTGAGGACGAGCGTGTGATGGTAAGACGTAGAGTTGACGCGTTGGAGTTGTAGGTATTTTCTTCACTCTCATCGATTTTCTTTTACTTTCTTCACCATCATCATCATCACCATCTCCCACGTCCATCTCCATCATCGCGAAAATTTCAGTTTTTTGACTATATCCCCACCTCCACCTCATTTCCCTCATTTCACTTGTGAGAGAGAGCGAGAGAGCGAACTTGCATGTGCTGTTTTTGCATGTTTTCTGAGCTATTTTGCAGGTTTTTTGCTGTACCATCATCCCCAGCAGTGTGCGCAGGTACGACAGGCTCTGCACAGGTCCCGGGACGACAGCCTCTGTCTATCGCGACAGACAGAAAATCTTAACATTTTGTGAATGCATGTTTATCATTGTAACCTACACCTTGAGGGCACTCTAGATCACTAGAAGTTTTTCAAAAATTTGCATTTTTTCAGTCTATCGCGACAGACACTGTCTATCGCGACAGATACCGTCTATCGCGACAGACACCGTCTATCGCGACAGACAGAAATCCGCGACAGATACCGTCTATCGCGACAGACACCGTCTATCGCGACAGACCGAATTTCACGACAGATACCGTCTATCGCGACAGACACCGTCTATCGCGACAGACAGAAATCCGCGACAGATACCGTCTATCGCGACAGACACCGTCTATTGCGACAGACCGAATTTCACGACAGATACCGTCTATCGCGACAGACACCGTCTATCGCGACAGACAGAAATCCGCGACAGATACCGTCTATCGCGACAGACACCGTCTATCGCGACAGACCGAATTTCACGACAGACAGCGTCTATCGCGACAGACACCGTCTATCGCGACAGACAGAAATCCGCGACAGACACCGTCTATCGCGACAGACAGAAATCCACGATAGACACTGTCTATCGCGACAGACACCGTCTATCGCGACAGACAGCCCCCACGATAGATTGTGTCTATCGCGACAGACACCGTCTATCGCGATAGACAGGCATTTTCGGCAAAAAATTAAGGAGTGAATTTTTGGAAATTTAGGCTAAATTTTGGGCATATTTGCACTTTCATGTACTCATCTACTTACAAAGGCCTTAGAAAATGCATTAAAACCCCCGAAAGGTTCTGTTTGTCTAGTTAACCCCCTAAACCCTGAACGGTCATAACTTTTTCATACGAAATCCATTTTCTGAGCTCTAGGGCTTGTCGGAAAGCTCGTGACATATACTACACGCCCTCAACTGTTTTTTATAAGAATAACGCGTTGATTTTCAGATAGGATATTTGGAAGTTGACACACTGAGGGGTAGGAACACCAAGGGAGCTCTAGAGTAAATTTCTAACAATGCAAAAGGGGGAACAAGGGTCATTAAAAAAAGTGTCTGAAATAAATTGTCTGTCAATTGAAAGGTCTACTTGGAGCTAATCTTGGGATTTATGCAGGCCTATTGAGAAGCAATTGAGAGTATCCAAGCAAGGGTGTGGCACACGCTTGAGAATCAACTTCTCGAGCACTAAAGAGCAAGGTTCGGCAAGAAAGGTTGGAATATTCTCAACTCCTCTTCGTCCTAGCCTAGGCTAAGAGCGATTAGAAGTAGGAGTAAGTCAGGGCGACGATAGGCCACTATCAAGTTGAAGACTACCTAAAAACTCAAGTTCAAGCTAAAAACTTAATCTCTGTACTGTCGACAACATAAAGGAAAGAACCTAACGTGGAACGATCAACCTGAAAGTACGAAGAACATTCAAGTATTCCTGACGACGTAATAGCAGACAAGACTTTAAACACGAGGAATAACTAAAAAGAATCAAGTGACTGGTACCAATTGATCGGCAACGAGGTTGTACTCTGGGCAAAAATTTGGGCTAATCAGTTAGGCATATGAACCTTAGATCAGGACGACACCTAGTAAGAGAGAGACAAAGCCTTAGGTCTTCAGAGGCTAGTGTCAACCACACTGCTAGGTCCTGGGCCCAGCAGTTGAGCCACCACTCGAACTACCCTCGCTCTGAGACCAGTGAGTCAGAGATGTCTCAAGGCATGGACAAACCTACGGGAAGTTCAGGAGTGCCCTACTTGTACAGGGTAGAAGGCCCTTACAAAACACAGTTGGAGTACCTGAGGACCAACCGATTAGGTGCTAGCATCTATGAGGACGGCTTAGGAAGATCTGTGGTCCAGATTAAAAACCCTGATCAATCCATTGGACTAGAACACCCAGCTGTCAAGTTTGAAAATGGTGCATACCTGGACAAAGAAGGAACTATATGTGTAGTCACTAGTCATCCTGATAGGACAGATGACTTTGGGAATGTAATCTCAGAAGCGGACTTAGGTGACCTGGAACAAGGGAACATGGGTGCGGAACCTAGAACCCCTCGAGGTAAATCAGTTCTCACTAGGATTATCACGCCTGAGTGGATCCCCCAAGATAACAAGTGCATAGATTTTCTTCTCAATCGAGAAACGGACGAAGCCTTCTGGAGGTATAAACCGGATCACCCAACTGACATAGGAACAATCATGATCTATGAGTTTAAGGATCCAGATAGCCCAGGTAGAGTGACCTACTTAGACCACACGTCAGAGAGGATTTTTGTGGTGACAGAAAATGATAGGCATGCTTACACTTGGAAGGGCGAATTCATTTTCCCCCAACCAAGATCAAATGTAGCCTATGGTCACCCTGGAGCTAGAACATCCCAGGCTCATGGTATGCAAAGAGACAGAAGTAAAGATAGACCAGAGGTAAGTTTTGCCAATCCAGTGGGCAGAGAAAGAACGAGAACGGAGACGAATAGGGTAGAACCTGAGATGCATAGAGCCCACAGGAACCAAAGAAATGTAGATGGATTCCCTCTGCCGAGGCCTAGAGAGCACACAAGAACTTTGAGACCCACCCAGCTAGTTAAGTCCATGAAGAATTACTTTGACGGCACAGGAGATCCCTATGATCATGTGGCAGAGTTCAAGCAAGTCTTGAGAGCTGAACAAGTGGAGGATCTGTTCACGCAGTACAATGCCTTCGGTCTAACCCTTAGGAACACAGCACTTACGTGGTTTCAGCCATTAGATGAACGCCAGTTCAGGAGCATAGATCAACTCCTAGAGGCATTCATTATAGAGTTCTCTAAGAGCGGCATAAGACACAACACCTCCTCACTGATTCACAGCTTCAAGCAAACCCCTCAAGAGACTGTGAGACTTGCAGGAAGAAGATTTAGACAATATCTTGAAAGGTGCCCTATTTCGGAGCTACCCACATCTGCTAAACAAGTAGCCTTATTTCTTGACGGATTGCTGAGCCCAAAATTGAGATCCTATGTGTATCTGAAAGACCCTAGGACTATAGAAGAATGTGTACGTATGTGCATTGACATTGAAGATAACCTAGGAGAAGAGCTAGAGTTGTCCAAAATTTACAAAGATTCAGATAGTGCATCTAGTCAATCTTCCACACAAGCCACATCAATTGAAGAACTTGCCGAAAAAGTAGCTCAGAAACTAGGTGTAACTAGCAAACAAATCCCAAGGTTTGCCCCTGTGAAAAGGTGCTATACATGCGGTGGTGACCATATGGCGAACGTCTGTCCCATTATGGCTCAACCCCAAGTAAACCCTAGTAGCCAGTACTGCACCATAGAACGGAGATACACCAATCACACCGCACAAGACTGCCCATACAACAAGCAGGCAGTTAGGCAACCCTATCCGCAACCCTACCAACAAGGCAGATACCAGAACCAAAATCCACCACCAGAATATGCTAGACCCCAACAAACCTACCAACCACAGTATCAGGCCCAACAAAGGCCTCAGCCTGTGCTAGCACAACAACCCCCTGCCCCAGCTAATGTGATTCCGGTAAAGTATACTGCTGCAGAAGAGAACCTGAATAGAGCTATAGTCCCTGTAACATCCTTGATCTCTGAAAATGACCCAAGTGACCATAGCTTTGATTCTACCCATGTGGATAGCCCCCAGACTTACTACATGCAGTCCCCAGAACATGGAGAGTCCTACTATGGTGAAGAGTCGAACGAACCTAGTTGGGAGTCAGATTACACGAACATCATGTATACAAACCCCAACCCTAGATCTCAACCTAGGCAAGTACGACCACCATTTCCTAGAGGACCGTGCTACAGATGCCAAGGAGATCACCTCATTCGTGATTGTCCCTTGCCTCCACCTACGCAAACCCAGTCGGTGACGATCCAAGGCTTCTGCCAAGATTGCGGAAAAGAGCATCTCTTACGAGATTGCCCAAAGAACCCCAATAGCATGCCAAAAATCACCCCTATCAACGTTGTTGGGTTAGTGGTAGACTCCTCAGGAAGCGTCACTTCCACTGCACCAGTACAGGTAGTCACTAGGGCTCAGGCATTGCAGCAAAACCAAGGGGTAGGCCAGGAAAAGAGCCTAGATGCTAGCGATACTGAGAGCCAAAATAAAAAGAGAACAAGAGCTTGGAAAGATAGCCGCGAACGCATGAAAAGGCAATGGGCAAAGAAGATGAGTGAACTTGAGGAAAGTCTACGAGAAACCAAGGATAAAATCATAGAGATCACGTCTCAACCGCACTCTCACACATTCCCACCGCTACCATCCCCATCACCCTCCATCCCTTCACCCTCTAAGACAGCCCACGCAACCCACCCACCACCCCAAACAGGATCAGTATTAGCTGATCCCACTCCCGAAGACATAGACATGATGCTTAAGGCATATCAGGCCAGAATCCAAGAAGGGCCAAACGTTACGGATCATGACAAGTGCTATCCTAGAGCTGACCTAGAGATAGAAAGAACCAAACTATGCGCGAAAATGGTCGCATTGGCTCAGACTATGTTTGAAGCCAGTCGCCTGTTCAATTACTCAGGCTCAGCCAAAACGCAATTACACTTGGATGGATTCCTAGAGAAGTTAGAGAGGATAATTGCAAGATCTGACAAGGAAGAAAAAAATCAAGACCAAGAAAAAGCAAGCAAAAACAGGAATCATTCCCAATCAGAAGTGTATGTGGCCAATGCCCCTAAACCGGACAACTTCCCCTCCTTAGAAAGAATAGAGAGGCCAATAGCACAGCCAGAAAAGGAACCTACCCCTCAAAGAAAGGAAAGGGCAAGAGAACGGGTAAGCCAGCCTCTTCAGGAAGCCCGTGGGCCTCCTCAAGAAGCTTATCTTCCCCCCCAAAAGGCAGATGAGCCTCCCTCGAAAGCTCAAGTACCTCCACAGGTTGCCTACATTCCTTCTCAGGGGATGTGTGAGCCTGTTCGGAAAAGTAATAGAATAAGTAATCCTCCCCAAGAAGCTTGTGCTCCAGCCATTTGCGAGAACGAGGAGAGAGTCAACAATAGAATCAGCCCTCCTTCACAGGTTGCTTATGCGCCCAATTCTACGGAGCCAGACACTTCTTCTTCTATGAATCGGTTTGCACCAGACTTCCTACGAGAGATTCAAGAAGACAAATGGGATAACGAAAGCGAGGTCGCCCCTCCTTTTGAACTTGTGGACGATGCACACGACCAATTCCCACAAGACATCCCATCTATTTACGGGGAGCATGAGAGTGTTCAGTCTCACGAGAGATTAGACTTTGAGTCGAATTCCATACAAGAGCTACCCCACTTCACAGGCCCATGGGAAGCAAAGTCCACATGTATGAGAGCACCCACAGTCATGGTAAGGAACGACGACTCAGTCATTCCTAGGAACACAGAGGTAGTGAAGAACACTAATGTGCAGTGTAATCTCAAGTTAGAAGAGCTACTCAAGGTTAGACCTGAATTATGGAAACATGTAGCCAAACAAGTACCAGAGATAGCAAAACCTCGTTCCCAGGTAGGATCCCATAGGACAGTGCCAGAAATTCCCTTGGATAAGATAGGGGATATGTGTGAAGGCGAAGAAGGGAACACCTATCTTCCCATCACCTACCAAGAGTACACCACCAAGGCAATTTTAGACTCAGGTGCAGGAGTTGCAATTGCCACTACTTCCCTTTGGAAGCGTTGGGGCAAGCCAACACTCAGGCCAACAAGAATGAAATTGCAGATGGCCGATGGTCATATTGAGAGACCCTTAGGATTGCTGGAAGGGATAACTCTCACCACTTGTGGTGTTGAGTTTGAGCATAGCTTTGCTATATGTGACTTCAGCAAAAATCATGCTTATGAGATGATTTTAGGAAGACCATTTATGCGACAGTTGCAAGTGGTACAGGATTGGGGAACCAACTCCTTGTATTTGCAACACTTGGGCGTTACAACCAAAGTCAATCTCAAGGACTATTCTCATAGAGATGTCCCTCCTATCCAGTGGAATCCCATCCATAGAGCCAAAGATGATACAGAATCTGTGCATTCCCTAGAATCTGGATCCTCATGGATGCATGAAGACACTCACTTATGGATGTGCAAGGTAGCAGTAGAAGAAGAGAAGAGAGAGAAAGCCAGAGAGGTAGGTGCGAAAGAAACCCATAGATCAATCCAAGACCCAGCCTATGCACCTGTAGTTTTTCCAGACGAAGAATTTGAACCTCACGGTTGGGCAGAAATCTTAGCAACAATGGACGTAGCCATCAACGAAGAACAATGGACACCTCACTGTGATGAGGATGGTTATGATATTTCAGTCTTCTCCATAGAGCCAATCATGGGAGAGGCAGTTCTAGAAGAATGCGAACCTAGCCCTGATGCATTTGAGGATGCAAGTGACTCCGATCTAGAGTCAATCATTATGGACCCACCATTTGCATCAGATGAAGAATACTTCCATGAAGTAGAATTTCAACCCCAGAGGCATGGAGAGGTTACAACTAATGTAAGATTAACAACACATGTGACCCCGAAGGAAGAAGGAAAGAAACGAAAAAAGAGAGAAGCCTCACCAGAAGAGGAAGAATCTTTGTTTGAGGTCCCCGAAAATTTTAAGAAGTATGAGATAGATGACAGGAGAGTTAGGATAAGAATGCCTAAACGAGAGGCACAAGCAGGAGAGGCCTATGATAACAAAGAAACCACCAAGAAAATTGTAGTTGCCCTAGAAGAAGGAGAGGAGAGATGTACGTACATAGGTCATGACCTAACAGCGGAAGAAGAGCACGAATTGATTGCCTTGCTAAGAGAATACAGAGACGTATTCGCTTGGAGTTACAAGGATTTGAAAGGGTTTGACCCGGACATATGCTCGCACACCATCCCCATGACTTCAGATGCCAAACCCTCTAAGCAAAAGCCTTATACATATAACGATAACTATGCTGCTAAGATCAAGGAAGAGATAGATAGACTGGTTGAAGCTGGATTTATCTATGAAATTGAGCACACTGAATGGGTATCCCCCATTGTAGTGGTGCCCAAAAAGAATGGCAAACTGCGTGTGTGCATTAACTTGAAAAAGGTTAATGCAGCCACAATTCGAGATAACTATCCGCTTCCCATAACAGAACATCTCTTAGAAAGAGTGGCAGGCAAGGAAGTGTACATCTTCCTCGATGGATTTTCGGGTTACAATCAAGTAGCCATAGCTCCAGAGGATCAGCATAAGACAGCCTTTGCCACAGAATGGGGCATCTTTGCTTTTAGAGTAATGCCATTTGGGCTTACCAATGCACCAGCTACCTTCCAAAGGCTGATGTGCCACGTGTTTAAGGAGTTTCTGAGGAAGAGTTTAGAAGTCTACGTTGATGATCTTGATGCTCATTCCAATGTTAGACAAACCCATATTCCTGAACTCAGACAAATCTTTGACAAATGTAGAGAATATCAAGTCTGCCTAAACCCAGAAAAGTGCGTTTTTATGGTCAGGCAAGGTAAGATTCTAGGACACATAGTGTCAAAGAATGGCATATCTACCGACGAAGAAAAAGTGAGAGCCATAGCAGAGCTACCCAGGCCCAAGAATGTCAAGGAAGTACAAGCTTTCATGGGGCATTGTGGTTATTATGGACGATTTATACACATGTATGCTGTCATTGCAAAGCCCATGTACGGACTTTTGACTAACTTTGAGTGGACGGATGAATGTGAGAATTCCTTCCAAGAACTTAAACGAAGATTATGTTCAGCACCAATCTTGACCACACCAGATTGGAATAAGCCATTCCATGTTCACGTTGATGCATCCAATTATGCTATTGGATGCGTACTCGCACAACCTACTGGTGAAGGTAATGTGGATCTTCCAATTGCCTATGCCAGTAGACAATTGAATGCAGCTGAACGGAATTACACCACTACAGAGCGCGAAGGATTAGGCATGGTATATGCAGTCAAGAAATTTAGGCACTATTTGCTTGCAAATAAGTTTAAATTTTTTACTGATCATCAGGCATTGTTATATCTAGTAAACAAGCCATGCAATACGGGAAGATTAGTGAGATGGTTTCTCTTGCTAATGGAATATGACTTTGAGGTTGTGGTAAGAAAAGGTAGGACTCACTTGAGAGCAGATCATCTCTCTAGGCTCACATCGGGAGAAGCCCCACAAGGAGTGCCAGATGACCTTCCTGATGCTTACTTGTTTAATTTGGAAGTGGTACCGCAGTGGGCTAAGCCATTGGTACCAGTATTGACATACGGGCCCAACCATCCAGTGGTAAACACACGGAATAGAGAGATCGTAAAAGCCCAAAAGTACCATATCATGGCAGGAAGCATGTACAAGCACACAGATCAAGGGATCTTGGCTTGTTGCGTAGAAGAGGATGAGTACGCTAAATGGTTGCAATTAGCACATGTAGGTGCGTTAGAGCAACAGCATTCAAAGCAAAGAACTTTGCAGACTCTAAAGAGATTCGGAGTGCATTGGCCAACTATGGAAGCTGATGTCCAAAAGTTGTGCAAGGAATGCCCAATCTGTTGCACTAAACCACCAGTGGAACATGCCACTCTTTATCAAGTATCCATTGTGCCAGATTGGAGTGAACCTCTAGTATCATTCTTGAGAACAAACACATTCCCTCCAGACATGACTCTAGCTAGGAAAAGGAGTTTAGAACAAGAAGCCCAGGATTACTCACTCATCGGTAATAATCTATATAAGCGCGGTAAAGATGGTTACCTGAGACTATGTGTCCACGAAAGTGAATATCTGAAGATCTTGGAAACTGCTCACCAAGGTGTAGCAGGAGGACACTTTGGACCAGATCGGGTGATCAAGGCGATACTATTTGCGGGCTTCTGGTGGCCTACCCTTCACATGGATGCACATACCTATGTGAAACGGTGTGATGTCTGTCAAAGGACTCAGTATCCTATACGCAAAGATGAGATGCCACTAAAACCTATGATGGGTGGACGTGCATTCTCTAAGTGGGGAATAGACTTCGTAGGTCCTATTAATCCCCCAGCTAAGGGTTCTCATGCGGAATACATCATTGTGGCAACAGATTATCTCACCAAGTGGGTAGAGGTAAAAGCTACAACCAAGAACGATGCTCAAACAACTGCCAAATTCTTGTTTGAGAATGTATTCACGAGATATGGACTACCTATAGAGCTTGTAAGTGATAGAGGCACTCACTTCTTGAATGAAGTTATTGAAAATCTACTCCAAGAATTTTTGGTAATACACAAGAAGTCTGCCCCATATCACCCTCAAGCTAATGGTCAAGCTGAGAGCACTAATAAGATTTTATGCAATGTACTGACGAAATTAGTGAACACTAAACGCTCTGATTGGGACAAACAGCTACACCATGCTGTTTGGGCATACCGAGTGGCCTACAAAACGGTACTCCAAGCCACTCCCTTTCAGATGGTATTCGGTCAAAACGCTGTGTTACCCTTGGACTTCTTGATCCCTACATTGAGAGTAGCACGAGAGCACGAATGGACAGGTCATGAGCTCTCCTCTAGGATCTTTGACCTTGAACGATTAGGAGAAACAAGACTGAGAGCCGCTGCAGGGATATATGCAGCCAAGAAGAGACAGAAGGCATACTTTGATGCCCACGTGAAGGATAAAGGCTTGAAAGCAGGAGATCTAGTCTTAGTCTATACACTAAAACAACACGCGAGGAAGCTAGAAAAGAGAGGCTACGGACCTATGATCATCAATAGGATCTCCACGAGCGGAGCAGTACAATTGGCCACATTAGAGGGTGATGTTCTCCCAAATTATATTAGCGGTTGCAGAGTCAAGTTGTATCAGGAACCCCTCACGGAGGAAATGCTCAGTCGACTCAACACTGCTAAGAAACGCAAAGAGGAAGAAAAGCGAGTTCGAGAAGAAGCTCAAGCTGAAGCTTTAGAACGCATCAAAAGGATGAAATTACGAAGGCAAGGTAGAGATCAGCCTGGAGCGAATGACTATGCAGACCAAGGATTTCCTATGGCCATGTGTGAAGTCGCAGGAACAAGCTCGCATAGGATAATTGATAGACGTCCTTTCGTAACCTTAGATATAGGACAAGGAAAGAGTGCAAGGACCGTAAGAGCCTTGATTGACTCAGGTGCAGCCACTAGTGCTGTTAAATTGTCTTACTGCCAAGAATTACAATTGACTGTCAATCCTGTGGAAGCATATCTTATAGGATTGGGAGGAGTGGAAACCCCTTGGATGGGCGAGGCAGAACTTCCCCTTTACATTCATGATGAGGCAATGACAGTTAAAGTACTGGTGTGTCAAGATGAGGATCTCACTGAACCTCTAGTCTTGGTTCAAGATTGGATCTATGACCAAGCAATTAACTTAAACCCAAGAAGTGGACTTCTCCAGGTTTGGGTCAATCATAGTCGAGTTACAGTAGAATTAGACAATGGAGCACTCAAGGAACTAGGAAAGGCACAGACTCCTGGTCCTTCCAGGGGTACACATGAAGATGACCATGCTGTTCTTGTTCAAAACCCTGTGTTGCAGAGGAATGATATTTGCAAAAAAGGAGTCAGGGATGCAACGGAACTCCCTTCTTTTCCAAAGGCCAGAAGGAGGCAGCAACCAAAGGCGGATCACAAGCAGAAGAAGCCGAGTACTACCTATGTCCGAGATCAAAAGTACCTGCGCAGCAGAATGTCCGAGAAAATAAACCAGGTGTGGGTGCGGAAAGGCGAACGACCGGGTGCACCACCGTCAACTACACGGGCAAAGCCTCTTATTAGTAACCAACAACACGACGCTAATAAGAAGTCTGTCAGAAATTCTTCTGCTAAAGTAAAATCTATTTGGGTGCCCAAGAAGTCGATGAAGGCAAGCCCACAATCTAGACAAATTTGGGTGCCTAAGGCTTGCTTGAGGGCACAAGTAGTTACGCTAAGGCCACAACCTATGCAGCATAACCCATCTACGAGTACAACCAGTATTCCCTCGTGCTCAACACTTAGGAACACACCAAGACCCATGAGCATGCATGTAATCACTTATAAGTGGGGCCCTAAAAGGCCCCATTCCCAAACAGCGACACCGACACAGCTCTCTGGAGTCTCTACGAAACCGAAAGCAAAGCCCATCCACTGCATTTGGCAGTCTAAGATCTGTGATAAACCCCCCGACCCCGATTTGTAAATTCACCCCACTTACTAACGGCATTAGTCTCCTAGGAATACACAAACGTTAACTACACTCACTGTCTTCGTGCACTTACTAACCACTAACTCACCACATACCTCATGTTAATGTTGTAACGGGGACAGCAACGGATTTAGTCTGTCCATTACGATGTTAACACATGCTTCTATATTCTCACAGAATCAGAAGGCAAGCAGTAAAATGGCAGAAGCGACAGGTTCGGGCTCACAAGTAGGGATACTTACTGCAGGAATTGATGTGGATAGCCTACTTGTGGACGTGCCCCCGACTGAACGACCAGTGGAGATGCAACACCTTCAGCAACTCCCGGTGCCAGACCCACCTACAGGAATCACGGAAAGAGTCCATGCCAACTCTCATTGGTTCAATGGCATGCCCGGTCCATTAGGAGAGGCTAAGTATATATGGGAGTCTAAATGCGAGTATGACAGATCATGGGTGCGTTTCCAATTTTTCTCCAAGGAGTTCGAGACTTTACAGAACACCGAAGACCTCCAGATCATATGGCAACGAGCAGGGTTGGCGGAATATTTTGAAGCCCCACTACCTAAACCCGACCTCCTCCGATGTTACTATCTGGTCTCTACATTACAAGCTCATGAAGATAAGGACCAACCCGGATCATTTGTTCTCCCCTCATTGCTGGGCAACAACGAGTTGAAGAGGTTTGAACTTACTGTGGAGCTAGTGAGTGATGCTTTAAAGATGCATGGCACGCATGTACCCTCAGAAAAGGATGCTCTCGTTCCCAACAACATGAAGGACAGGAAAGTAGTGAAGCTGAAAGACATGGCAGCCCTCACCCCAAATGTGTCCATCCCTCTCCGCATGTGCATGCAACATTTCGCCTTCCCCGGTCAAGAGCGATTCACGCAACCACACAAGAAGATCTGGTTTGCTCTCTACTTGGCGGAAGCAGGTGCGCTACCTATTAAGCTACCAGTGTGGATTATAGATCAGTTGTATGAAGCGAACAAACGGGCTTCTAGGAAATTAGTGGTGAACGGATGCTGTGCACTCACACGCATCATTTACCGATGCTTGGCATATGATGTCCCCATTGAGCGTGCCTTAACTTGGGCACAATTACAAATGTTTAAAAGGCTCAAGACATCCACACATCAGTCCAAGCGCATGAGGGGCGCGATTCCGTGTGTCCAGACAAGGGAAGTCCTGACTACTCCTGAGGCATCACCATTAAGAGAGGGCACTGTACCTCCTTTTACCATTAGGATACCCAGGTCGGAATCTGACACTACGACACAACCCACCCCATCGGCTCCTCCGGTTACACCTGAATTCGAGTTTGCTGCCACTGGAGAGGCTGAAGGACTGGACCCCCAGGATTTCGAAGCATTCCTACAAAGCACACAATTCTCTGATGTGGAGTTTTATTCAGAGGCAGAGGAGCAGGGCACATCCTCACGGAGAAGAAGAAAGTCTACAGACGGTAGACATGTCCATTGGAGTGACGCTCAGCAAAGCCAACAACACGGACACCCGGAAGAAGAAGAAGCATATGAAGAAGAGACCACTGAAGCCCCAGCATATACAGCAGAACTCCGAAGGCTGTATCAGATTATGGAAAGAGTGCGATCGCAGCAGTTACTCACTGAACAGAGCAGCAGAGTACTTATGACTCAGTTGTTGGAAGAAGCGGGAGTTGACTCAGAGTACAGGGAAGGTCTCTTATTGATGGCAGAAACATATGGAGTTGTAGAAGCTGTGCGCACTGCCATTCAGAGGCCTTCAGTTCAATATGACCCACGAAGGTTCCAGACACGACCTCGCTCAGGTAAAAATATCCAAATTCCCGTTACAGTTGCAGAAGAGCCCACTACTACACCAACCTCCCAAACAGCTAGTCAACAGCACCCCGCCACCCATGAGGAGTCCACCGAACCACTACCATCCACTCCCCCACCATCACCTCCTAGAAGAGAAACAGTGGAAACCACATCGACTGCTCAACCCACCGACCCCACCTTCACCTTCCGTACTCCGATCTCCAGTGCCACCCTATTCTCTACCACTGATAACCCGATCTTTGACGCAAACCCCATCACTACACCACCCACCGAAACCATTCCCGAGCCTGCCCTAGGACAACCATCCCCAATGCCTTCAGCCACCGGTCATCCTGACCCCAGATCCACATTCATGGGCTTCCCTGCTACCACGCAACCCTTTCAGCCCTCCTCAAATTTACGACCCCAACCCCCGATATCCCTCTCTCCATTTCTACAATCCCTCCAGGACATCTTTGCTAGGGCTTTTCAACCAGGCCCTCAACCATTCCCTGTCTTTTCAGCTCCCCACCCCACGTCACATCTATTCACCACTTCCACACACACACCACCTACCATACCAATGTATATGGCAGGCCCCACACTAACACCCACTCCTGAAGGTATGGACATTTCACCACCCACGGCACCTCCACCCACGGTTTCACCTCCTCCCATTCCCCCTCCACCAATTTCACCCACACACACAACTTTCGTAGACACATCATTCACTGTCTCCCTTCCCCAATTCCCTTCCCATGCATCTTCCACAGTAAACACCCCCCACTCATCTATAGGTAATGCATTGGACACCATGTTGGCTTGTATATCAAATTTAAGAACAGATTACATTCAGCTCCAGCAACAAAACACACGCCTGCAAGAGCACTCAGCGACACTACAGCTCCGCCTTGCGGTACTAGAAGAGGAGAATGCTCGCCTCCACACACAGTTCCAAACCCTCCAAGACGCCCATAATATATTGGAAGTACAGCTACAGAACGTAGATCAGGAAGCAGTGCAGGTGGTAGAAAGTCACCTACGGACACAACTGGAACGCAACTCAAAACTTCAGCGAAATATGGCGCTACTTAAACGCCATCTTGCGGCTGCTCAGGAAGAGAACAGACGTCTGCAAATACAAAATCAAGAGAACCTGGAGGCAGCTATTGAGAGCACACCGGGGGCACCCATCAGCCCATCCAAGTTTCAAGCAGTGACCCCCGATAATATCAAGATTATATTGGAAGATTATGCCATGCTACTCGAAGCACATGATAAGCTATCGGAGGAGCTAGGACAACTGAAGCAGGAACACCAACAAGACCCAACAGCTGCCCCTCCAACCACCCCCTCTGCAGCTTCGCTTCCCTCCGACGCAGAGGCCATAAAAGATCTCCAGCAACAGGTAACTGAATTGCAGACACGCCTACTACAATATGAGAGGCCATCTTCCCCTCCGGAGGCTCCCACGGACGAAGAAGTTGTGCAAATTCCTGTGGAACAAACGTTTGATGAAGAATATGATCCGCAACCATTCCCAGGAGGCCAACAAACAGAAGAAGCGCAGGACACGTTCGAGGCACCACGGCCGCCATGGTTACGACAAGTGGAGGAAATAGGGACCTCGCATGAAGAGCGCACCGTAGTGCAAAATCAGGCTATGAGGGTCATAGAGGAGACTGTTTTACAATCAGATTACTTCAAGAACTTGTCATCGAGACGCCTGATTCTCTCATCGGAACTCCAGTACAGGCCATATTATATTATCTTGGCTGATTATAATGCAGAAATACAAAGAGTCACGGGTCAGATTCCTACTTTTGCGACCCAATTTCAACCCGAAGACCTTCCTCCAGAGGTGCGAAAAGGCAAGATTCGTCAACCAACATGGCGGCAGAAACTTTTAGAGACTTATCCAGAAATGCTACGCACATGGAACAACGCGCCGTTGCACCTCCTGTACAACCCATGCTACGGTCCAGTCCCCCGCCGCAGGTCGTGGAAGGCATTTAATATCAAGGTACAGAACAATGCGCAATGCAAGGAATGGCTGAACTACCCGTACATAGCGCCACCACAAGGACCACCATCGGTAGCATATATGATGGGGACCATTCGCCACTGGATGCCGCGCTTGAAGCCCATGCAAGATGTAGCAGCGCAAATGATGCTTAAAATCTTAGATATGATGCAAGTGGTGCTGAAGACCTTTAGAAATGCAGCCGCACCACAGGTACGCCTTCCGGGGTTTAGCAATGGAAATTACGACTTGGTGTATGACATGAGCACCACCCCCAGTATCCGTGTGGCTTACGCTTGGCATGCACGCATCAAATACCTCCCCGCCTGCTACAAACAGACCTTCGAAGAAATGTTCAGATCAGGGTTCTGGGAGTACCACTCGGAGATTTTCGCGCCAAAGCCGACACATCTGCTTCAACTGTTTGCTTGTGAACAAGCAATGTATTCAGAGTACTACACCACCCCGCAACCAGAGACCCCCGGTGCAATAAATTGGGAGGCATTGGAAGCCGATCTAGCAAGAGGCTTAAGGATAGGAGAACATGAACTGGCCACCAATGTCATCCAATATTACATCGACCACCCGAGGGAACAAAGGTCTGTCAGGGGCGACAGACGCTAGGAAGGGGGGAGTGTTGGCATACAAAGCAATAAAGGAGTCATGCACAATACGGCAACAAGGCCAGATCATTTTTTCCCATAGATTATGTACAACCCAAGTGATTTTAATCACTACACAAACATTGTAAATCTCGTTTTTGGTAGATTAGACTCCATTTTGTGCAAGCTGAGGAGTCCTCGAGCTTGAGGAGTATTAGAAGTACCATCGTACCAAATTTCATAATTTTTAGACTTCGTTTGAGCCCTCAAATAAGCCCTGGAACCTAATTTTTAACTAGGCCGGACACTAGGTCTGGACAGGGCCAAAAGCTAGTCAAAAACTATAAAAAGAGCTAGAGAGCTCATTTTTGAGGTTAGATTGTAATTGAAATGAACCTGTAAGAGCTTTTGAAAGTATTCTAAAGAACTCCATTGATTCTCTCTCTTTGTCTTGCCGCGTGTGCGCGTGTGTGTGTATGTGTGTGCATGCTTGTGTGCTTCTCACTCACGCACTTGTGCCGTCACTGGCTCGAGGTCTTCATACCATCCTCACGTCTTCCCGGATTGACATTAAAGGAGGTGCTACTCATCACTGAGCTACACGTCGCCTCCATTCGCCCCCCCCCCCATTCGTCCCCTCCACTCATCCCCAACCCCAACCCCCAACCCCAACCCCAACCCCAACCCCAACCCCAACCCCACAACTCCTCATAACTCACCCCCTATTCCCACCCAACCAACAAACCCCACAAACCCCACAACCCCCACACAACTCTACACCCCTCCACAACTCTCCACAAACCCCATAATCTCTCTCAAATCCCCACAACTCACCTCCCACACCGCTCACTTAATATGAAGGATCAAAAGCTACTACGAAAAAATTAGGTAAAGGATGGGCTTCTCAAGGTCATTCAAATATCACGGGTGACACAAAATGAGGATCTCAGTTTGCATTCAAAAGTGACAGTAAAGGTGTAAGTGGTAAAAGTAAAAGTGGTGCAATGAGTGTTGCCGCCAACGATTAATGACGACTGCCTATTTTTGAGGATTCAATTCAAATCAAGGGAATATTTGACCTACCCCCTAATTTTGGGAGACCAACCGGTACGTGATCAGTGGATATGAAGATTCGGCAAGGCTCTCTTGGCCTATTGTGGCCTATAAAAACAATGGATTTGTGCTCATTTGAGGTACATTTTTTTTAGAGTTACATTGACGCGTGTATACGTGCAGAAGTTCTCTCTTGCACTTGGTGGTTTCAAGCCTATTGTAGGAGGTACTCTGTAGTGTGGATACAGAGGGTAGGCTTCTCAGTGGAGGGCTATGAGCACTATAGTGTAAGAGAGTGCCTTAGATTTCTTTCTTTTCTGTGAGTCAGTATTGGTGTTAAGCTCTATTCTCTTGAGCAATTCCTTCACCATTTGTATTGATTTCTGTTTATCTACTTAGAGTGCCACGAAGCTCTGAGCATTAGTTTTTGAGCATTTCCTTGACAAATCTTGTAATCATCTGAATCGAATCAAGAAGTGTATGGTCTTCCTTGGTCAATTGTTGTTCGTATTTTCTGAAGTATGTACCACTCTGTGCAATCCTTGTTATCTACTTGCTCACAGAAATGTTCAAGGGTATACTTCCCTAAAGAGAACCCCCCTTGAGTAGGCTACGTACTGGATGTGTTAATCTTTAATATCTACTTTTGTTAAAAGTGGATACCCCAGTACCTCCTCTACACCTGCACCTGGGGGTAAGCAAACAGAAGAAGGAATGGACACAATTGAGATCGAAGCTCTTGAATGGATGCAGAGGTTCGAGAAGGTGGCTACAACCCACGATGAGAGGGTGGCAGTACAGATACAGTCAATGTCCCGATTGGAAGAAATCGTCATCAAATCCGATTACTTCAAAAACCTCTCCCATCATAGGTGGATTGGCACGTCCGATGATTTGTATGTTCCATTCTGTGTCTTAATGGCAGATTATAATGCTGAAATCAAGCAGCGCACAACAAAAGAACCAACCTCGACGACACAGTTTGCACCAGAAGACATCCCTACAACTGCCATGCATGGGAATAGATTTCAACCTACCTGGAGGATCCGTCTCCTTGAAACATACCCTGAGATGGTACGCACTTGGAATAACATGCCATTATACATCAAGTATAATCCATGCTACTGCCCTGTCTTTCGAAGAAGGTCTTGGTCAAAGTACACTAAAATAGTTTTGACGGTTAAAGGATGTGAAAAGTGGCTAAATTATGTGTACCTAGCACCCCCTCATGGCCAACCCACAGTCAACTACATGATTTCAACCATCCGACACTGGGCAGTCAGATTCAAGAATATACCAGATGTCATGGCACAGCTGTGCCTCAAAATCTTTGAGCTAATGCTGGTGACATTCAGGACCTTTAAGAATGTCAAGGAACCTCATCTTTCGGCTCTCAGATTTAATGAAGGAAATCAAGACCTTGTTTATGATACGAGCACCACACCGTCTATCAATGTTGTCTATGCATGGCATGCTCGTATCAAGTATCTACCAGCCTGCTTCAAGCAAACGTTTGAGGAAATGTTTATCACTGGGTTTTGGGAATATCATTCAGAGATATTCATTCCCAGACCATCTCATTTATTACAGTTATTTGTTGTGGAACAGGCTCTACATTCAGAAAAGTTACGTATGCCACATCCGGAAGTTCCTCGACCACTAGACTGGGATGCACTGCTCACCGACATGGCAAAAGGACTCAGATTATCAGAACATCACTTGGCGACCGATGTCGTGAATTACTATATCCAACGATCCACTCAACAAGGGTCTGTCAGAGACGACAGACGCGAGAGAGGGGGGGGGTGTTGGCAGTAGTCAAGGTACCCAAGGACTCACAAGACAAGGAAGTCAAAGAAGGGATTCATAGCAAAGAGAAAGCACTAGCAGACAAAGTATTCTATGAAGATCTGGCAAGTGGGCCGTCCAAATTTTTCCATGAAGTATACTTCCTAAATAGTGAATTTAGTCACTCTACATCATTGTAAATACCATTTCACCTTTTTGTAACTCCATTTTGTGCAAGCCGAGGAGTCCTTGAGCTTGAGGAGTAGTAGAAGTAGCATCGTACCAATTTTCATAATTTTTAGACTTCGTTTGAGCCCCCAAATAGGCCCTAGAACCTAATTTTTAACTAGGCCGGACACTAGGTCTGGACAGGGCCAAAGGTAGTCAAAAACTATAAATAGAGCTAGAGAGCTCATTTTTGAGGTTATCTTGTAATAGAGTTGAACTTGTATGAGCATTTTGAAAGTAATCTAAAAGAACTCCATTGTCCTCCTCTTTGTTCTTGCCGTGTGTGCGCGTGTGTGTGTATGTGTGTGCATGTTTGTGTGCTTCTCACTCACGCACTTGTGCCTTCACTTGCTCGAGGTCATCACACCATCCTCACGTCTTCCTGAATTTTCATTAAAGGAGGTGCTACTCATCACTGGGCTACAAGAAGCTATTTCAATTGTTGTGTACCTTGTCAATAGACTACCATCCAAATCACTTCAAGGTATGACTCCTTATGAAGCATGGCATGGAAGAAAACCTAGTCTTGGACATTGCAACAGTGTTTATTGGATATGATTCAACTGAGATGGTTACAGGTTCTTCAATCCTTCAACCAAGCAATTCACTACAAGTAGAGATGTTGTGTTTGAAGAACACAGGTCTTGGTATGATGAAGACAAACAAAAGGTAACACTACCATATGATCTTGATTCTTACTCTCATCAATTAGGAAGCAAGCATGATACACAGGTCTAGGATCCAAGAAGTGATACAAACAATGACCAAGATGAAAGAGAAAGGGATTACAAGCTATGGAAGTCAAGAGGCAAAGCAAAGATGCAAGAGGTTGGAGAATGCTCCAAACAAGCACCTAGAAGATCAGCAACAGAGAAGAAACAACCAGAAAGGTATGGATATGATTCCACATTTGTTACGAAGTATTCAATCTACTTGGAAAAAGACTCTATTTCAGAGGAACTCTCAACCTATGAAGAGGCAAAGGGAAACCCTAATTGGGAAAAGGCCATGAACGAAGAGATAGATGCATTGAAGGAGATGGACACTTGGGATTTGGTTCCAATGTCACGGAATCAAAAGGTAATTGGTTGCAAATGGGTATATAAAGTTAAAAGAAATTCACATGGATCAGTTTGCAGGTACAAGGCAAGATTAGTTGCCAAAGGATGCTCACAAACTCATGGTATAGACTATGACGAAACATTCTCACCAGTTGCAAAGATGACTAGAATCAGGACATTGATAAGTGTAGCTGCTGCAAGGAATTGGAGACTCCTCCAACTTGATGTGAAAAATGCATTCTTAAATGGTTGGATAAGTGAAGAGGTATACATGTCACAACCACCAGGTTTTGAAAACCCTAATCATCCATCTTATGTTTGCAGACTTAAGAAAGCATTGTATGGATTGAAAGAAGCTCCTAGAGCTTGGAATTACAGGTTGGTTACATATCTTCAAGATCAAGGGTTCAAAGCTAGCAGCTCAGATCCTTCTCTATTCATCAAAAGGGATCGCAATGAGGTTACCTATCTATGTGTATATGTAGATGATATTATTGTGACATGTGATGATCGAAATGGCATTCAAAGGATCAAGAGACACATGCAAGAGGAGTTCAAAATTAGTGACCTAGGTGAGCTCACATATTTCCTAGGTATGCAGGTGATATACACAGATGAAGGAATGTATTTGACTCAACGAAGATACATTCAAGATCTTCTTCTCAAGTTCAAAATGGAGAACACTAAACCTGCAAGTACACCTTTGGAGATGAATCATAAACTTAGTGTTTATGAAGGTGAGAAAATTGAAGACATTAAAGAATATCAAAGCTTGGTAGGTAGCTTGATATATGCTACTCATACAAGGGTAGACATCTCATATAGTGTGGGAGTGCTTAGTCAGTTCATGCACTCACCGAGAAGACCACACATGGATACGGCTAAGAGAGTACTTAAGTATCTCAAAGGTACAATCAACGAAGGTATATTCTATCCTTACTCTTCAGATTTGGATATCAAAATTTATTCAGATGCAGATTGGGCAGGAGTTAAGGATGATAGAAAAAGTACATCTGGTTACTTAGCATTTGCAGGTTCAAAGCTAGTGTCATGGACATGACCGATGGAACTTAGTGGAATACTACCAGGGTATGCAATGCAGATGGAAATAGAGTGGAGAGAGGTCTTACAATAGAAACAAATGAAATGGAATATATATATATTTTATGAGAGAAGACCATTCAAAATGTAGCAAACACACATGATTCACGATGATGAACACAAGCTACACATCCTCAATTGGCTTTGCAAAAAAATAATGAAATTTCATGTATGATGTATGCTAGGAGGGGGAAACACAACATAGAGAAGCTTACATACACTAGGAAATTGCATGCAAATCCATTGTGAGTTAGAATATCTTTAAGTTTTGATTTTTGTAACTTTATTTTTTACATTATTTTTTCATTAGGGTAGCAGTGTTTGTATATGGACAATGTCTACCTCCCATGATTGGCTTCTCCTCATAATGGATTCTTTACATGCAGACATGTAAGGACCCCATTATGAGGAGAAGCGAATTGTGCATTACCCCATTGGTGGGAGCCCTAGCTTAGACATTGGAAGAAGATCACTTTGGACCATTGATGGTTAGTAGATGGCTTAGGTAAACTTGGTATATGACCAAGTGGAATATAAGCTAGTTTGGTATGCAATGCAAGCTAAAGATTTTGATGCTTTTAACTTGCAAGCCCCAATTCATGATCTAGATGAACTCAAATTCTTAATATGAGCTCAAATCTAGACCCATAGCCCAATACGGCTCTTTTTTTGTATTTTGTGATTTAGGAATTTGGTTTGTAAAATAGGCTTTTCCTTAAGTCAACAACCCCATGTATGGGTGGTGGTCTAGTTCATAGGGCAATGGCCACACACATAGAACCATCCATGCTTAGTTTCCAACATAAGGTCTTTCTTGTTCATGGCCTATTAAAGGACTTGTTGTTGGTGCCCAAGAGGGCATTTCAATAAGCATACACCTATCATGTATTTCCCCATCTACAGTTTTCTAGATCACTATTGAAACTCTACTTTGAGAGCGCACAGGTGGATGATGCCATCACTTTGTATTGCTACTAGTAATGAGATTTGGAATTTCTGCAATATGTGTGTTCCTTTCTCCTACTGCATATTTTCTCAATATCATTACTTGAGTAGTTTCTTACATGGTACTGGAGGTGTAAGGTTTGAATAGCTTGCAAAGTATCACTATTTTAGCCTACTAGCATACTAGAATATCACTAGATAATATAAGTGATTATGTGATGGCATCATCATCAAACACTGGACTTGGTGCTCTATTCAATGCACCTATTCGAATTTTTTTTCCTACATTCACTAAAGAGAATCTTGAGGGGATCACCTATACCCTTTGGAAGTCCAAAATCTTTGCAATTTCGGACTCATAGGAATCACTTGATACTAAAATGGGATCGAGGGGATTGGATCCACAGCATGTACATGTTGAAGATCCAACAAATTCAAGAGTAATGATTCAGCTAGATCTAGATCTTCGACAAGCTTGAAAGAGGCAGGATGTTGATGCATTATGTGCGATTGTCACCAGTGTAAGTGATTCTATGCTTACTTTAGTTCAACACACTACTAAAGCACATGGGGCTTCTGACATACGGGGTCCTCAGTATGAGACAAAGAACCACACTAGGATACAAAATCTAGAGAACTAGTTGGCAAATAAAAATAATTCTAATTCCGAAAAGGTTGAAGAATTTATCAAATGGATAAAACATCTATAAGATCAATTTTCTACATTTGGTGTTGTTACAATACTACAAGATATGGCTCAAAGATGTATGTATCCTTCCAACAAAGTATGATGGATTAGTAATAGCCCTAAACACTCAGGTAAGATCAAATCCCCTTACATTTGAAGAGTTATGTGCTATGTTCTTAGAAGAGGAGATGTGGTTGAGGAATCAAAAAGGTACAAGCAATGTTGCATTCTAAGACAATGCAAAAGGAAAAGGCTCCTCTGATGGATTGAAGAAGAAGCCAAAGAAGAAGGATTTCATAGGAATTTGCTTCTATTATGAAAAGAAAGGCCATGCTATCAAGGATTGTAGAAAGAAGCAAGCTGATGAATGAAATGGGATTATGGAATCATCTTGAGAGTTGACAAACAACACAAAGCTAGAACTATGGGTAGCTATTGAACATGTATGTTTATCTGCTCAAGCTCATATTGATGAACCATTGATGTAAAGAGTGGAGCTTCTTGCCATATGACCAGAAAAAAGGATTGGTATAGTTCCCTAGTGCCTCTATTGGAATCCATCAAGGTAGTGATGGGAAATGACTTCAGGTGTCCACTTAAAGGAACAAGAACCATCTCTTTTATAACTTCTCTAGGTGTTGAGAAGTAGTTATCTGATGTTCTCTATGTACCTATGCTTAAAAGAAATTTGTTGTCAGTTTCTGCATTTATTTGCATTTTCAAAGTTGCAGGAACCTTGTGAAGCTTGCATGATGGGAAAGCAACAATAAATGCATTTCCACGAGATACCAACAAAGCACAAGATCCTTTGGACTTTGTGTATGCTTATCTCTATAGTAAAATGACTGCACTTGCTTTAGGAGGATCTTTCTATTTTTTGCTATTCCTCAACTATTTTACTAGAAAGATGTGGGTTTATTTAATTCGAGAGGTCTAATGCTTTTGAAAAATTCAAAACATGGCATAAGTATGTTGAAAATGAATCAGGCAAGAAATTGAAGGAATTCAGAATAGATATAGGAGGGGAATTCTTATCAAAAGAATTCAATAAATACTATAAGGAGCATGGTGTAAAAAGGCAACTTACCACAACTCATACACCTCAACAAGTGGTGTTTTTGAGTGAAGGAACATGAAAGTAGTAGAAATACCTTGTTGTGTGTTAAAGGCATGCGTGATTCATTCTAGGAAAAAGTAGTCAAATCCTTTAGTTTTGCATTTCAGAATTTTTAATTGATTTTTTTATGTATATATTACTAATTCAACAAGATCAAAGCTGGATTTAAAAAGAAAAAAGTGATGTTCTTGGGATAAAATGAAGCTTATAAATCATACAGGTTGTGGGATCCTATGGCAAGGAAGGTTTTTGTCAGTTGAGATGTGGTGTTTTATGAAGGACCACCCTTAGTAGAAGATAAAGGAAAATCTACTGTCTCATCAACCAGAGAAATATCTCACCTTATGCCTATCAAGAGTCAGGTTAAAGTTGAGGAGGAGGACACATCTGATAGTGCAATTTCCTCAATAAAACTCCAACCAATTGTATTTGTAGAGTATAAGCCACTACCAAAGTTGGCATAATAGCTCTTTGATGATCGCAATCCACACTTAGATATATGAGAATCATCCTCGGATGGACTACATAGATCAAACACACTAGAGGAGCAAAGAAGAGCCTCCGAATGCATAGTTAACATGGCTTTAATGGTAGATATCATGGGCTCAATAAAGGAGCCTACTACCATTGAAGAAGCCCATTGGAATACTAGAATAGTTATTGGAATGCTCGAATACACACACTAAGGTACATTGTATCTACTTTAGATTTTGGGATTCCATACAACACTGGATATACTCTTCAAGGGTATTATGACTCTGACTCAGTAGTAGATTGTGACTCAAGAAAATCAGCTTTTGGATAATGCTCTCAGTTCAGGTATATTTTCTTGGGTAAATCAAAGGCAACCTGCCATGGCACTTTCTTCCACTGATCCAGAATACAAAGCTGCACGTTCTATTGCTTGTGGAGTGATTTGGTTCAGAAGAATACTTGCAAACTTAGGATTATCATTGCAAAAGACAATGATAATCAAATGTAATAATCATATTTGCATGGCTATTCCAAAGAACCTAGTATTTCATGCACGTAAAAAACTTAGAGTTGTAGTACCATTATGTTTGAGAGATCATAGAAAGTGAAGTTATAGATTTGGAGTGTTCTCCTACAAAGGAAAATTGTGTAGACATGTTCACCAAAGCACTTGGGAAGGATCAAGTCACTTGACACCTCAACTAGATGGGCATTGGTCCTACATTGACATAACTGAGCATGAGGTGAACTTTGAGAGGGGGTGTTAGTATATAAGCATTTCTACCTTCAATGATTGTACCTTGGTGCACACATGTAAGGCCTCATTATGAGGAGAAGCCAATTGTGCATTATCCCATTGGTGGGAACCCTAGCTTAGCCATTGAAAGAAGGTCACTTCGAACCATTGATGGTTAGTTGATGGCTTACATAGAATTGGTATATGGCCAAGTGGAATATTGGGTAGTTTTTTATGCAATGCAAGTTAAATCTTTGGATGCTTGAACTTATGGGCCCCACGTCATGATCCATATGACCTCAGATACTTATTTTGAGCTCCTATATAGACTAGATGCCCAATAGGACTTTTTTGTGCGAAAGGAAAAAGATAAAATACATACACTTCTTCATGTAAATTATATTAGAATTTGAGGACTATGAAAGCACACAAACAATACAAAGAAGAAGAAGAAGAAGAAGAAGAAGAAGAAGAAGAAGAAGAAGAAGCTTGGAGAACAAAACAACACTAATTGTATTACCAAGTAAATCTACAAGCATAAGTGATCCATTAGGGTTATAGGTGTATATAAAAGCTAACAAAAAAAACCTCCTAAAGAGGGAAAACAATTTCCCTGACAGTCCATGTATAAGGAAGTGCGAATCTATGCGAAATGAATTCAAATACACAAAAGGAAGTATGCACAAAACTTTGCAAAAAGATTCAAACTACTCCCTAGATAGGCACCAAAAATGTGTGTACCTAAGTCGTAAAGCCTTAGGGACTTGTGTCAACTGAGATTATACCTCAATTGCCTCACAAGTGCATAAGTGGTGGATTAATACACGTTAATTATCAATCCATGAAATTAGACATATCAAGTGTATGAAGACATGTGCGCACATGATGGTAAGTGAAGTGACAATGATGCAATGCATGTAACTTAGTTCAGCTACCTTTCCCACCACTTAATCCTCTAGAAATGCATGCCATGATACCTATAACAATAGTATGGACAAATTTGGATTTTTCTCTCAGTTCAAAACTCCGAATATGGTATGAACAAAATAGTGAATGGTGGGAAACACTACTTCAACTCCACAGCTCACCAAGCTTCACACACACATTATAGTCATGAAAACAAGAGGGAATGGGTAGACAACACTACAAAACAAAAATTTCAAGCATGAAACACACACAAGCTCTTGGAGAAGAAGATATTCAGCAGAGAAAAGGCAAATTCGAACATTTAACTTCATTCCTCACAATGGCAAAAAGTTCTGACAAAGATTCATTAAGTGACTTATATTCATGTGCCCTAAAAATGGTCCTTCCACATAAGAGACTAACACTTTTATTGGAAAATGCTAGATTCCTACTATGTTACAAGGATTATGTTACAATTGTTGGGATTTATGCATCTAGAGGGCTCCTCTATATCATTTACATGCCTCATGAGGCATTCCATAGAGACTTGAAGAAGACAGTTTGTGACCATAATTTTAAAAATTTTGGGGCTTTCTTTTCTGTGCTTCTTTCCTCTACAACACTCTCCGCCTCTTTTTCTCTATCATCCCTTGATAGGCTTTGCTTCTTGTCTTGTCAAATCTAGTTCCTGATTGTCTTGACGGCATATTCGTAGTTGTCCACCACCAACACTTGTGGATGCATCAAAGGTTTAGAGGCAATGTATACTTCGTTAATTATTTACCAACGATCAAGGAATTGATCATAACTTGGGGCCTGATGTATTATTGTTTTAGCGTGTTAATTTATTTCCACTACATGCACCCAATGGTCGAGGAAGCCTTCAAGACTTCAAGATATTTTGTTACCCTCTGTGAACCTAAGTCCAATGCTTCCATTGTTCCCTTGGTATTCCTTACATTCATACATCAAGGTGGCTCTATTGATTTTCATTTCCATGCACGTGCCCAAGGATGCTTCACTAGATTTTTTCGCATTATTGGGAGGACCTTGTTTAATTTATCTTCAACTCCTGTGGTTCCTCCTTTCTTGTTGAGGTCTGATGCTTGCCCCTACGGGGCTCAAGACAAAGGACAAGTTATTTTCATTGAGTCATTTTTCTTTTTGGTTTTCTTCTTCTTCGTCTCTTGCTTGATTTTTCTTGCATGGGTCCCTCCTCTTGAACTTTGTCATCCTTGGCAGGCTTTGAATGGCGACGTGAGTATGTTTGAATGGCCATTTACTCTCTTTGGTTTAGTAGATTGGCTTTGTGTATCATTAGTTCCTTCCATTGTGTTGATTTTATACCATCATTTTGGGGTGTGTCTATGATATGCAAAGAAGCTGAGCTCGTAAGCGACCAATTGAGCATTTAAATTGGAAGATAATTTGATAAAAATTTTAAAGTTTGATTTAAAAAACCCTATGAAGAATGCTTCTTTGAAGGTTTTCATGTAAGGAATCAGTAGAAACATCAATCATGAATATATAGCCATTATTGTAAGTCGGCTAGACATTATGGATAGATAAAATTAAGGCATCTATGCCTTAGTTAATGCCGATGAAGTTAAAAAATGTGTATTGAGCATGTTTGAATACCTTCAAAACTGTTAGCAGCATTCTCAATATGTTGTTCGTCATTTTTATAGTTATATCTAGAACTATGGAATATCTTGAAAGCCAAAACTATATAGTTCGTACCATATAATCTTCTCTTGGTAAGTAATTATGGGATGGACTTGGTAATAGAGGATAATTAAGCCAATGATTATTTATTGTTCCTTGACACTGTTCCTCCCAAAATCTCATCCATGATTTTCTTCATGGCACCAAGCAAAAAGATGGGTTCACATGTAGTAAGTATGGTGCAGATTCCCAATGTACTCATAGAGTCAGATTTTTCTCCAAAAACCTTCATCTCCATATTAGGTCAACTTTATCTAATTCCTCTTGTGTATATGAGAAGGTATCCACTCTAAATTGTAAGAATTGGTCTAGTTCTTTTTGCATCATTCTTTTGATGTAATGCCTTTTTTCTTCTTTGAGTAGTCCATATGGTATATCGAATGGCATTATAATCTGTTCTAAATTTTTGCTTTTAGTCTTTGCTTCTTTCATCACTTTCACTACTGTTTCTTCAAATTGTTCATTAAGTTGGGACACTAGTAGGGCTTGCTTGTTTTGGCTCAGTTTTGCAATAGGCCATGTATCTTGATCCGCACCTGGTGCCTCCACTCCCATATTCACAAGCGAGTTATGGATGGGGGGAGAAGGAGGACATACCTCATTCTCCTTAGTAGCCATGTGTGAGATTGGAACTACTGGTGTCCGCATTTGTCTGTATTGTTGCAATTGAGCTTATAGGCTTTCAAGGAGTGCATCTTTTTTACTTATTTCTTTATTAGCTATTGTAATTACATCATTGCTTTGCAAGAGTCGATAATCGAGTATGGATAATTGATCCGCATCCTCTGTGCACTATTTTATGATCTTTGCCTCTGTTTCCTTCCATCTATTTCATAGTTCATTGGTATCATGCATGTATCTTCTTTCCCATTCTTCCCTCAATTCTTGCTCTTGCTTAAGCTGTTGAACATACTTAGCTATTTGAGCTTCTAGCTCCATTGTATTTCTTTGGTTATTTTAAAGTACCTCAACTAGTTGATTGCATAGAATCACATTCATCAACTCTTTATTTCTGTTTCTTAAGGTGTCGGCCTCATCCATGTATATTTTTATCTGTGCTTCTAAAATTTTGCTTCTGTTTGATATGTGTACCTTTTTTGCTTTGCTCTCCTCATACTTATGTTGAAGCTCCTTGAGATAATGTTGTAGCTATTGATTTTCTTCCATAAGTGTTTTGCATTTATCCATAACTTCTTTTGTTTCCTCCTCCTTTCTCGCTAGTGTCTTTTGAGCTTGTGTCACTTTGGCTGATAAATCTTCACTCAATATCTTAAATTGATTTCATTCTATCATTGCTTTGTCATAGCCTCTATCCACTTCCATTAGCTATTGTTGTGTGTCCATGGAAGTCTGGATCATTTGTTTTACTAGAGGTTTAAATTGTGCCACATCCACATTCAACCATGTTTTAGGTATACTAGGTTCTTGATCTGTTTGCACGTCTTTCCCTTTTTCAATACGCATTGTCTTGTTAAAGGTTTGTCTGATTTGTAAGTGGGTTTGATGATCGCCTTCTTTGGCCATGCTAGACTTTGTCATGCTTCCTTGAAGGATTACATCCATAGGTGATGGTTATACTGCCACTCTAATGGGCATAAATGGTTCTTGCTCAATGATTCCTTCTTCCATGCATTTCTCCTTAGGATGTTTCATTCTAGGTCGATCATCCAATGTAGTTTCCTTGAATTGAAGTTTTGTTGTTTTGTTTACTTGAAGTGTGTGTACATCTTCTTTTTGTTGTTTTTCCACTCTTTTATCCTCTAATTTCATATTGTGTGCTTGCTCTTGTTCTTTGCTTTCCACTTCATGTGAATCCTTTACCTGATTCAATTCTTCCCATCTGCCATCAATACGATATGAGCTTGATGGTAGTGATGCCCTTGAATTGGCAAGATTGAAGTGTCCTTCCATGAACTCATGGGTCTTCTCCATGGCCTCTAAGTTCTTCTACTTGAATATGTGCATGAGTCATCTACGTAAACTTCCATGCTTTTTCTCATAAATTATTTGCATACATGACACATCAATATTTGGAAAGTTTTAGGAGCATTTTTGAGCCCAAATGGCATCACTCCAAAAGCGTACACTCCCCATTCAGCAGCGAATGTTGTTTTATGTTGATCCTCGATAGCAATGGCTACTTGGTTATAGCCAGGCAATCCATCAAAGAAGCTATAGACCTCCTTGCCCACTACTCTTTCCAAGAGGTGGTCAATTATGGGTAATGGGTAACTATCAGGAATCGTAGCTACATTAACCTTTTTCGAATTGATGCATACCCTAAGTTTGCCATTCTTTTTGGGTACTACTACCAAAGGGGATACCCATTCCATATGCTCAACCTCGTAGATGAATCCTAGAGCTAATAGTTTGTCGATTTGCTCCTTAACTTTAGTCGAATAGACATCATTGTATGTGTATTTTCTTTGTTTCTAGGGTTTTGCCTAAGGGGTCATTGGGATTCTATGGGAGCAGATAGAAGGGTCCACTCTCTTGAGGTCTTTGTATGTACAAGAAAATACATCTCTATATTCTCTTATTAGTTCTATAATAATGTCCTTATCTAGCTACTGATTAGAAGAAGGCAGGACAGATTCTACCTATAAGGAAGTGGCGGTGTCATGAAAGAGTTCAACTTCTTGACCCGCAGTGGAACCCTGCACCTAGCTTTGCGATGGGCTAATGCGTCTGCGTTTTCGTTGGAAGAAATGAAGCAGGTCTTCATCATCGTCCTCTTCCAGCATCTGTGTAGATTCCTCGTGTAACAGAATAGTATTGGTTGGAGGGGGTTGCGCAGCTTGGATCACCGGAAGGAACAGGGTAAGGAGATGGGGTAATCGGGTGCAAGGAATGTCATGCTTGGCTAATTTTTTGGTAACTGCTAAGCATTCATGGTGAATGCGTCGAAAGAAAAAGGATAAGAAATTGACGGGTTCTCGGGAGGCAGTATCAATCATCGAGTAAAAAGGTCGGGAGATGCCATACATGCGTTTTTGCAAGTTTAATGTTGCTACAAGAAACTGCAGCGCGGTGCGCTCTGGCTCGGAGCGGCAGGGAATGGCAAACTCATTAGATGAGTGTCGGGGAAAAAGTTCTTTCATAGTTGCCCGCAGAAGGAGTGGACCATCAACCAATCCTTCTTGAGGGAGATGGAACCCCTCAGCAACCATGTTTAGTGTAACTACTACTTGGGGGTTTAAGCATGTTAATGGCCAGCACTGCTCTGTAGCAGGCATGGCGGCGATGGTAGAGATAATCTGTGCGTGAAAGGGATGACACTCCATTGAATGCCAAGGCAATTCAGCGAAGGCCAAGAGTCCCCGAGCACGCAAGTACTCACTCACATCTGGAGTGAGACCCGCACGGAAGGTTACTATGTTTGCAAGAGCTTCCATGGCGCTCTCAAAGATAAGCAAAAACACAGAGCACACACTGAGCGCAAAGACACAAAGACACAATAGCAACTAATAGCGGAAAGAACAAGATTAAGTAGGAACACTGAAAAAATCAGGCGACAAAAACCCTAATTATAATGCATTATTGGAAATATACCGACATAATGGCGACATGCATGTATTAACAGACGCAGCGACATAGAGGTGGCTATTAATCATGGTTAGATAAGAAAACAGAAGGATTACGGTCAGTTGGTCAACCGAAACACGGAGAGGAGAAAAGAAAGGCGATGGAAAAGAGTAACAAGCGTAAAATAGGAAAAATACCGAAGACACCTCACAAGGTGGTAGACGACGGTTAGTATGGTCGAAGCTTCGAACCATTAATCACTTTAGGGAGAAGGTGACCAGCGGATCTATTAGACTTAGCATTATAGAAGAGGACCAATTGGTTTACCATAAACACGGGAGTTTTGAGGAAACAATCATGGATTTTGGCCTGTCTCAGCTGCACTTCCTGCATCACCAGGAAACTCTCCAGATGTTGTTCATCCAAGGATCGTAAAGCCTCCAATCGAAAGGGAAAAGATTCTTCCGATAATAGCTTCCATTCAAGGGCTACACGCAGACTGGGAACCACCAGTTCCATCGGAGCAATTGCTTCCAATCCATATGCCAACTTAAAAGGAGTTGTTCCAGTCCCCACTTTGTATGTGGTACGATAAGCCCATAGTACAGCAGGTAGAAATTGGTCCCATCTCTCTGGGATATCTAACACCAGTTTCTTCAATATGTTTAAGAGAGATTTGTTGGTACTCTCAGCAAGTCCATTTGCTCGTGGGTGATAGGGAGAATTGAATTTGTGCACAATCTAGAAGGTTTTAGTAAGCACTTTCATTAAGGTATTTGCAAAGTGTGTACCTTAAGCAGTTACTATCTCCATGGGTAACCCATAGTGTAGAAAAATATCCTTCATTAAACATTTAACAACCGCAGCCGCTGTGGCTGATCGTAGAGCCCATGCTTCGGCCCATCTAGTTGCGTAATTTGTGCATGTAAGAATATATCTATTATTGGTGACTGTCGTCGGAGGTGTAATCGGTCCAATAAAATCCAAGCCCCATTTCTGAAAAGGTTCAAGAGGCATAACGGGTTGGAGAAGAAAGTAGTGTCTCTGTAAAGGTTGACCGGAATGCTGGCACTCGTCGCACTATTGTACATACTTGTTCACGTCACGATACATAGTGGGCCACCACAAGCCACTCTGGAGAATCTTCCGGTGAGTCAGTTCAACCAAAAAATGTCCTCCTGTTGGAGCAGTATGGGCCATGGTAATGACTGAAGCAATTTCACACGGGGGGGGGACACATCTGAGTAGTACTCCTGAGTGGTCCATGTAATATAATTGTCCAACAATCAACCAAAAGCGTCGATTGTACATGGCTAGTCTTCATCTAGCAGCTGAAGAAATCATACCAGGCGGACATCCACTAGTCAAGAACAGAAGCAAGGTATCATAGTAAGAAGAGGGTACTGGTAATTCCTGTTGATCATCCTGTATTGTCTCTGCTACGTAGATGGCTGGTGTTGTATCATCAATTCCCTCCGGTGACTCACCGGAATCCAACCCAGAGAGAAAGTCAGCAAGAGCGTGTGCTGACCCTGGTCGATGTACGACGGAGTAATCAAATTCTTGAAGCAGTAAGACCCACCGTGCTAACCGTCCTCCCAAATGATGTTGTCGCACAAGATACCCCAATGTTGCATGACCTACGTGGAAGGTGAAGTGTCTGCCCAACAGATAATGTCAAATTTTTTTCACAAAATATACTAAGCCAAGACATTCTCGTTCAGTAATTGAATAGTTACGCTCTGCGGAGGCCAATCTGCGACTCGCGTAATATACGGGATGAAACCATTTATCCGTCTGCTACATCAACATGCTTCCAATGGCACTGTCGGATGCATCCACAAAGACATGAAATGGCAATTACCAATTAGGTGCTTGTAAAATGGGAGCCTGAGTTAACAATGATTTTAGTCTATCAAAAGAAAGTTGATACTCTTCAGTCCATTCGAACTGACGCAGGCTACTGGTTATCAATCGATTAAGTGGTATTGCCAAATGAGCAAGCCAATGTAGATGCCACCCATGCCACCCGATTTGGCCCAAAAACCGCATCACATCCTTAGGTCTCAGGAGCAGGAGCCTCTAGTATGGTCTTCACTTTGTCTGGATCCACCCGAATGCCTTGTTCTGAAATAACGTGTCCGAGCAACTTGCCATAGGATACAAAGAATACCGATTTGTTCAGGTTCAAGCACAATCGATATTCCTGACACTTGGAAAAGCAACACCGTAAATGGTACAGGTGCGCCGATGTATCACCGGATAACGAGAAATCATCCAGATACACTCTCATAAATGTGGTGGGATAAGGGGAAAAAAATTCCTGCATGCAGCGTTGGAACGTACTAGGAGCATTGCGAAGTCCAAACCACATTACGGTACACGCATAGACATCCCAGTTTGTAATAAATGCAGTCTTGGGTATATCTTGCTCGGCCATTCGGATGATTGTAACCATTGTATCCATCTAGAAAGGAATACATTTCCCTACCGGCCACGTCGTCTAGCATGGTATCCAGGAACGACAACGGAAATAGATCAGGTACGGTTGCGGCATTCAGCTTTTGCTAGTCCACACATATCCGCAGCTGCTTGTTTTTCTTCGGAACTATAACAATGGGAGAGATCCATTCTGCATGCTCAATAGGGTAGTCCACACATATCCGCAGCTTCTTGTTTTTCTTCGGAACTATAACAATGGGAGAGATCCATTCTGCATGCTCAATAGGCACAATAAATCCCACCTTCAATAATCGATTCCAGTTCGGCTTTAACTTGTGCCGCATAGTTAGGATTCATCCTGTAACTAGGTTGTTTAATGGGTCTTGCATCCGGTTTCAGCAAATCTCTGTGTTGATAAACCCGCGGGTCCAACCCCTTCATGTCCCTGTAATCCCAGGAAAACACATCAGCGAACTCTCGTAGCAGCTTCAACAGATGCTCCTCGAAAGTCTCGGATAGTCCTGCTTTTATTTTTACTGGTCATGGGTTGGTTTGGTCACCTAAATTGCAGGTGATCAACTGATCTTCTAGTACATAGAACTACCAGGTATCTCCAAATAATCTCCTGACTGAAATAATTGTTGGAGCATCGTATCATCCAAGTTCTATTTTGTGCTTGACTCATGCTCTCCGGTTAGTGGTATCACTGTACAGACTGCCGGACTCTAGTTATCAGCCACCGTTTGTAAATCTACAGTGCCAAGTGCCATTAGATCCTTGTTGGCAGTAAGAAAAGCTTCCTCCTCATCATCGGAGAGACCATCCAACATGTGTACAGGCTCCACTAAATATGGTCGTGCATGTAAGTCACAGGGTTTCATGTCGTCCAATGGGACAACATATTTCCGGTGATTATTTTTAAAGACTAATTCATGTGCTGACCAGTCTTGCACTACCTTAGCTTGTTTTAGCCATGGACATCCAAAGAGTAGATTGTAATCTAGGCTCGATTCTGGTAAATCCAGCACAACAAAGGTCATTTTGACAACAGAACCTTGTAGAGTGATCAGAATATCTCGCGCCAAGCCCACCGGATGGACTTGAGATTGATCAGCCATGCGTACAAAGAATTGAACAAGTTCAATTTGTGTCCACCCTAGCCGTTTGCAAAGTTCTATTGTTGCAATGTTGACACTAGATCCTCCATCAATTAAGACTTGTGTGATTTTATGGTTTTTATACCATACTGTAATCAGTGGTGCCGTATGGTCCACCGTTGGGTCCAATTCCGATTGGATTGTAGCTGTTGCAGGAGCACTCGAGTGTCCTGGACTGGCCTGCTCCTGGAACTATTGACACACTCCCGGGACCAAAGCCAATAATTGACCCAAGGGCAAGGTAATTGATGCCTTGGACAGCACATCCCACACCGAATCAGTTCTGGTTGTTTCCGGTACGGTCTCTAGTGTGGACTCCGGTACTGAGTGAGTTAGATTTCGCCTTTCTAGTACGTCCAATGGTATGCTTTGCTGTGTAACCGAAATCGGGTTAGGGAATACGGTTTGCTCTTGCGTCGCCCACTTTCTTGCTCTTGTAAACACCTTCAGTTGTTCACAAATGCCGGGTTCAAAAATCGCTGCAGGTGGTTGTAATTGCTTTCCGGAATGTGTTTGGACCACTGCTGCTTGCATATCTACTGGTGAGATATACACCATGTTTGCCATTGGATGTTGTCATTCTTTTTTCTTTTTGTCATACTCTGCTGCATCTTTGCAAAACCTTCAGATATGCCCAATTTCACCACAAAAATGACATTTAGGGGGTGGGGGAGATGTACCTTCTCCTAATGGATCTACATTCCACTGAGCTTGTCCAAAATTATTTGACCGTCCTCCTCGATAATTCTTGTATTCCTGGTACTAGGTATTCCTCATCTGTGGTGGGACATAATGGTTGGCCGGTTGCCTTTGTTCCTGAATAATGGCATTAATAGCTGCTCTGTTCTGTACCTTGGCATTGTACGGGCAAGTCTCTGTAGTGTGGTCTGTTGTGTGGCAAATGGCACAATACAGTTGATTCAGCGCGCATGTTGAGCTGCTGTGCCATGGATTTTTGCATTTGGTACATGTTAGAAGTAGTATTTTTGAGAGGAAAATAATTGTAAAATGCCAAAAGATTGTAAAAATATTTATGAAAACAATGTAAAAATGAGGAAGAGTCTTCCTCATATAGATTAGAATAATATATATTTTTTCTAGAATTTTTGGAAACTCTTAGATAGCATATTTTTAGATTGGAAGGGAAAAGGACTAAAATTCAAGTGTGAAAGGGGACACTTGAAAATGTATAAAAGACAATTTCCTCTATTTTGAGAGGGTTTGTTATTTGTAATGAATGCTATCCAAGCGAAGAGAGGAGTTTCTTGCAGAAAATTATGATTCTTCCTTTTGTGTGAATTTCTTTGATTTATTGAGTCTATTCTATGTGTATCCATGGAATTTGCAAGCTTCTATTGTGTATTTCTGATGGATGTGTATGAAGAGAGTTGATTCTTGATGTATTGAGTGAGAATTTGTTGAAGAATGGTGCTGGAGATGAAAATCGTCATTTTTCACAGAATCGCGATTGTCTCGTCTGAAGGTTACAGGTATCATTTTTTAAAGTTGACTTCATGATTGTGTTCTGCTGAGAAAATAACATGCTTTAGACACCAACATCATTGGAAATGATGTAGTATTGCTCAAGATAATCAAAACCCTAGAAATTCCTCTTCATCTTCATTATTTCTCAGAAATCCAGCCAGTTTTCTCTTATTTCTTGGATTCTATCATCTAGAAGGGGCTGTAGTCTCTTGTATACTTCCAGGATTCACAAATATAAGATGTATTGGTGATTCTTTATGCTAAATGGTTGGAGAGGACAACTCCAAAGGTTAACAACATTTTGGCGCCATTGCCGGGGAGTATAGCAAAAGCTTCATTGAAGTTGGACCTTACTTGATCTTCTATTGTTGATGGTATTGAACAAATTGAAAAGGTAATACTCTTTAATCAAGAAATGAAAACATGAAAAGATAGGTTTCTTTGTTTGTCATTTGGGAAAAGAAAGCAATAGATAGCCTTTTGAGAATAGAAGTGATGAAATTCTTGCAAATTGATAGTTGCTCTTATCATTTTTTATAAGTAAAGTGCAGGTGTGTGAAAAAACTGAATCAAGAGAGCTGAAGATAAGGTAAAATGTGTCTATCCTTGCATTTGTAGAGTGCTTTTTGACCAAGTACCAAGCAAAATTGTTGATCTTGGGAAGATGACATGATTGCATTGAGGAAAGTCAAGTAAAGTAGCTAGATGCAAGTAGATAAGATCCATTTTTCAATCAAGGCAAAGCAATAATCTTGAGAAAAAGTTCATTTGCATCTTGAAAAGAAAAAAATGTTTGAGTTTATCTTTGCAAAAATTCATATTTGCACTTCTTAGAACTATTTTGATAGGAAAGCATAAAGGAGTATAACCAATCAGGGAACACAAGATCAATAGATCACTAAACAAGAAACCCTAAGTGAAGTGTTTACCTTAATTTAGGGCAAAATACTAAAAAACTTCATAAAATTCCTTAAAACATTCAAAAAATTTTATTTTTTCCTTAGGAATTTGGACTAAAGTGTGGTTGATTAAGAGTGAAGGAGACCAAGTGGAAGAAAAAAAAAATTTGCTAAAGACTGGAAAATCAGAAATATACGATTCTATTCATAGAATCGCGATTTTTTGGTTAATTTTTTGTTAATGATGTAAAACTGCAGGTGACAACTGAATTGGAATTGGTAAAGAGTCTTGAAGAGGATTAAGAGGAAAGAAGACTCAGAATTGCAAAAAACAAGAAGTTCAAAAAAAAAAACGATTCTCTCCACAGGATCGCGATTTCCTGTAAGAAAAAGGAGTTGAATTTTTTTCTGCCCATTTGGGTATAGAGGTAAGAGGTTGTAAGAGAATTTCATAAAGTGGGTTAAGGAATTCAAATTTCAAAAAATATCAGAGAAAATTGAGGATAAAATAAGTAAAGTTGGGAAAGTAAGTACAGAATCGCGATTTTCACCAGTGGATAATGGGAGTGACTGTAGCTCAGTGATGAGTAGCACCTCCTTTAATGTCAATCCGGGAAGACGTGAGGATGGTATGAAGACCTCGAGCAAGTGGCGGCACAAGTGCGTGGGTGAGAAGCACACAAACATGCACACACATACACACACACGTGCACACACGGTAAGACAAAGAGTGAGAAGAAATGGAGTTCTTAGATTACTTTCCAAAAGCTCTTACAAGTTCATTTCAATTACAATCTAACCTCCAAAACGAGCTCTCTAGCTCCTTTTATAGTTTTTGGCTAGCTTTGGCCCTGTTCAGACCTAGTGTCCGGCCTAGTTAAAAATTAGGTTCCAGGGCTTATTTGAGGGCTCAAACGAGATCTAGAAAATACAAAAATTGGTAAGCAACTACTTCTAAGGCTCCTCAAGCTCGAGGACTCCTCGGCTTGCACAAAATGGAGCTACAAAAAGGTGAACATGGTATTTACAGAGGTTGTTAGTGATGAGAATCACTTTTAATTTGTGTAAGGATTTTGAAAAATTAAAGGGTTGCCTTAGTGCTAGATCTGCTTGAATGCTCGTACTTGCTTCTTCATGAAGAAAATTATTGGCCTACTTGCCAGATCGTCGTTGACTCCCTTGTCTGCTTGTGCCTTCTCTCCCTTCTGACTCTCTTCTCTGACTGCCATGCCTCGTCAGTCCTTCAGTTCCTTGTCTGCTGCTAACACCCCCCCCTCTCTCGCGTTTGTCGTCCCTGATAGACCCTTGTTGTGTGGGTTTTTGGATGTAGTACTCAACGACATCTTGCGCTAAGTGATGTTCGGCAATCCTCAATCCTTTGGCCAAGTCTGTGAGTAGAGCATCCCAATCTACCGGCCCGGGAACCTCTGGATGTGGCATACGTAACTTGTCTGAATGGAGAGCTTGTTCCACTGCAAACAATTGTAATAAATGTGAGGGCCTGGGAATGAAGATTTCTGAGTGATATTCCCAGAACCCGGTGACAAACATCTCTTCAAATGTCTGTTTGAAGCAGGCCGGTAGGTACTTTATGCGGGCATGCCATGCATAAACAACATTAATAGAGGTCATTGTGCTCATGTCATAAACAAGATCCTGATTGCCTTCATTAAATCCGAGCGCAGAGAGGTGAGGTTCCTTAACATTCTTGAAGGTCCGGAAGGTGACTATCATGAGTTCAAAAATTTTAAGGCACATCTGTGTCATGACATCTGGTACGTTTTTGAACCTGACACCCCAATGCCGAATTGTCGATATCATATACCCTATGGTAGGTTGACCTTTAGGTGGTGCTAAGTAGACATAGTTGAGCCACTTCTTGCAGCCTTTGGTTGTCAGCACCATCTTTGTGTATTCCGGCCACGACCTTCTTCGGAAAACAAGATAGTAGCAGGGATTGTACTTGATATACAGGGGCATGTTATTCCATGTGCGATTCATTTCCGGGTAGGTTTCAAGCAGCCGAATTCTCCAAGTCGGTTGGCGAATATTTCCCTGCTTGGCACTTTCTGGGATGTCGTCTGGTGCAAACTGTGTGGCAGAGGTTGGTTCCCGTGAGGTGTGGTGCTTGATTTCAGCATTATAGTCCGCCATTAAGACACAAAAAGGAACATACAAGTCGTCGGAGGTGCCGATCCACCTGTGATGAGAGAGGTTCCTAAAATAGTACGATTTTATGACCACCTCTTCTAAGCGTGACATCGATGCTATCTGGACTGCCACCCTATCATCATGTGTTGTGGCCACCTTTTCCAATTTCTGCATCCATTCAGGAGCCTCTATTTCAAGGGTGTCCATGCCCTCATCTGTTTGCTTGCCTCCAGGTGCTGGCATCGGAACATACGGGTCCTCAAAGGTTTCCTCTACTTCGATTGGTACTAGGTCTTCAGGTTCTGGTTCTACCAAGGGGGAGGGTTGGCGTTCATACACAAGCACTTTCTTTTGTAATTCTTCGAGTTGTGCTTTGAGCGCTGCTACTTCGTCAGTTGTGTCCGCTGTGGTTGGGACTTCTTTGGGTGGTGCTGGTTGAGCTGCCAATTGCCTTAGTAGTTCGTCTCTTTCCTTTTCTAAGGCTGCATGGGCTTCGAGGAGATCCGCATGGGTTTCCAATATGATTTGCATATTGTCCGAGGGAATGGCCTTAAACTTCTCCGGGTCAATTTCTTGTGGGGAACCGTCCATGGCTACTTCCAAGTTCTCTTCGTTTTGTGTCTGAAGCCGTCTATTTTCTTCCAGGGCTGCAGACATATGCTTCTGTAATAGAGCCATGTTGCGGCGGAGCTTGAGGTTCTCTGTGATTTGGGAGTGTAGCAGATCATCCATTTGTTGTCTTTCTTCGGCATCTGGCTGCGGTGGATTTGCCACTAATTGCTCATGTTGTTCTTGCAATGCGCTAAACTGCTGTTGTAATTGTTTCTTCTCTTGCTCTAAGTCAATGAATCTTCCTTGTAATGCTTCGTGACTCCTGAACAAATTTGTATGTTGAGCCTCGAGGTGCTGATAGTGTTGTTGTAACTGAGACATGCACTGATACATGTTATTAAATACATTATTGATGGGGGTGGGTGCAGTAAGGGTGTTCAATGCAGAGGGAAAGGAAAAGGGGAAGGGAAGTGTGAATGCAGTGCTAGAAAATGGTGAAGTGGGTGGTGGGGGAATGGGAGATTGTGGCCGTATGGGGGGCGGGAGAGGTGCAGAGGTGGGTGATACTTCTATAAAATCAAAAGTGGAGACAGTGGTGGGAGTGATTGTGAACATGGGGATCGTGGTTGCAGTGATAGTGGTGAAAGTGTATAGTGGTGTGTGTAATTGTGAATATGAACTATTAGGAAGTGTGATCGGGGGAGTGGGTTGACTGATGGTTTGTGCGTCGGGGTGTGTAGTGGACGCGGACGCGGTGACAGCCGAGGTTACGCTGGTAGAGGGAGGTGAATGTGGCGGGTGTGGGGGCAAAGGTGGTAAGGGAGGTGATGGAGGTGCACTTGATGTATGGGCTTCCTCGGTGTCGTGAGCGGTGTGTGTAGTGCCCGTGGTTGTGGGGGTGCCTTGTGGTCCTGATCCTAATACATTCATTTGTTTCCCTGTTCGTGGGGGACGTCGTCCGTATCTTCTTTCCATTCTGCGTGATTGTGCCAGGGCCGTCTGCACTGCCTCAGGTACTCCTAAGGCATCAGAGATCATATCCAGTGTGGCCCGATACTGTTCATCAACTCCTTCCTCCTCAAGGATTTGGTGCATGATAGCCTTTCCTGCTGCAAGGGATAACTTATGTTGTTGTTGGACCCTTTTGATGGTATCGTAGAGCTTTTTCAACTCCTTTGTATATGCTGGTGCACCCTCTAGCTCCTGTATAACTTCTTGCTCATAGTCATGCGCCTCCTCATCAGAAAATCCTTCATGTTCATCCTCTTAGCCTTCTTCTTCTTCATCCTCCAATTCCACCACTTTTGGTTGTCTTAGCTGGGGTTGTTCTGTAGCCGTTTGTTGTCCACTACCCTGCTCTGCTTCGACTTCCGCATTAACAGCTTCAATGATTCTGGCAACTTCTTCCTCCGTTAGATCTTCCAAAGTGAATCCGTGAGGAAATTCCAGATCAGTAGGTACTGGTGGAAACACAAGGTTAGGGCCATCTGTGTTGTGCCTGGGTAATCTGATAGTAAATGGTTGTACTCGTCTGGGAAGCCTTGGAGTTGTTTCAGGTGTTAGGGTTGCACCGCGGGCTTGTGCACAAGGGATCTGGACGGTGCCTCTCATCTTCTTTGAGGGAGGCCGTGCGGCTGACAGTCTGCATTGAAACTCCTGTGCTCTGGTCCAAATGAGAGCCCTTTGCACCGGTACATCATATGCGAGACATCTGTACACAATTCTTGTAAGCGCACAACATCCATACAATACAGATTTTTGTTTCTTATACCACCTTTGATGAGCCAAATGAATTTGGTCGATAATCCAGTGGGGCATATTGATTGTCAAATCAAAAGCATCTGCTAAGTAGAGGCTAAACCAGATCTTTTTAGGAGGCATTGTGAACCTTTCCTGCGCGGGGAATGCGAAATGTTGCATGACCATGCGTAAATGAATGGCGATCGTAGGTGTCATCGCGACCATGTCCTTTAACTTCATCAGATTCCTGTTCTTCATATTATCGGGGACCATAGTCTCTTTCTCCGTAGGAATGTGCATACCTTTCATGTCGAGAGCTTCTCTTACCAAGTTGATAGTCAAGCGGAAACGCTTCAGCTCATTGCCCCTTGTGAGTGATGGGAGTACAAAGGAGCTGTATCCTTTTTTGTCTTTGCTTGGAGTGAGGGTGCTAATCAAGTATGAGCACCTTAGAAAATCGGGCTTTGGTAGTTGGAACTTGAAATAATCATAGAGCCCAGCCTTCTTCCATATCGGCTTCAGTCCTTCGTTATTCTGTAGCTTTTCAAACTCCATGGTAAAGAAGTGGTATCTGCCCCAACGTCCATTGAATTCTACCTCGGACTCCCACATGTATGTGCCTTCACCCAGAGGTCCCGCAACGTCACTGAACCAGTGTGAGGTTTTGCCCACCGGCATTGTGTGACCCTGTGGAGGATTCTGAATCGGTATGGCATGTAATGCCCTTAATGCCGCTGGTCGTTCCTTTAATTCCTCCTCGATCGGAAGGCTTTCAATGTCCACAACTTGGGGGCTGGTGCCTGCCTGGGAGCTAGTTCCTACCGTATCTGCCATGTTACTTCTTGCTGCCTGTCTCTGTGAGAATATACAACATGTGTTAACATTGTACAGGACAAGAGAGAACCGTTGTTGTTCCCATTACAACATTAACATGAGGGTCGGGAGCGAATAATAGGTTAGTAAGTGCTCGGTGCGAGTGTGTGTGTGGTTAGGAGTTCAGTAGACCTAAGAGCTAAGTGGAATGATGTAGTGTGATAATGATGTGGTTAGTAGGTTGTCATGGATTTACAAATGGGGTCCGGGGGTTTGTTACAAGTCTTAGGCTGCCAAATGCAGTGGATAGGTTTTGCTCTTGGTTTCGTAGAGACTCTTGAGAGCTTTACAGGTGAGTCGGCTTGAAAATGAGGCCTCTTAGGGACCCATTTACCAGTGATTCTGTTCGTGCTCATGAGCCTTGGTGTGTTCCTGAGTGTTGAAAACGAGTGAATGCCGGCTATGCGAGTGAATGGATCATGCTGTCTAGGGTGTGGTCTTGGTGTAGCTATTTGAGCCCGCCAACAAGCCTTAGGCACCCAAATTTGTCTTGATTGTGGGCTAGCCTTCATCGACTTCTTGGGCACCCAAATAGACTTCACGTTAGCAGAAGAACTTCTGAAAGACTTCTTCTTGGTGTCGTGTTGTTGGTTACTAATAGGAGGCTTTGCCCGTGTGGTTGGCTTGAGTGCAACCAGATGTTCGCCTTTCCGCACCCACACTTGTTTCACTAGTTGAGACATTTTGTTGTGCAGCTACTTTTGATCTCCGACATAGGTAGTACTCTGCTTCTTCTGCCTTTGTTCCACCTTTGGTTGCTGCCTCCCTCTGGCCTTTGGAAAAGAAGGGAGTTCCGTTGTGGTTCTGACTCCTTTTTTGAGATCTTCATTCTTCTGCATCATATAGGCTTGGACAAGAACAGCATGGTCAACTTCATGTGCACCCCTGGAGGGACCAGGAGTCTGTGCCTTTCCTAGTTCCTTGAGTGCTCCATTATTTAACTCCATTGTAATTCTAGTCTGATTCACCCATACCTGAAGAAGTCCACTTCTTAGGTTTAAGTTGACTGCTTGGTCATAAATCCAGTCTTGACCCAGGACAAGGGGTTCAGTGAGGTCCTCATCTTGGCATACTAGCACTTTAACTGTCATTGCCTCATCATGAATATAGAGGGGAAGTTCCACCTCGCCCATGCAAGGGGTTTCCACGCCTCCCAATCCTATGAGATATGCTTCCACAGGATTGACAGTTAACTGCAACTCTTGACAGTAAGACAACTTAACAGCACTAGTGGCTGCACCTGAGTCAATCAAGGCTCTTACAGTCCTTGCATTCTTTCCTTGTCCTATATCTAAGGTCACAAAAGGTCGTCGATCAATTATTCTATGGGAACTTGTTCCTGCGACTTCACACATTGCCATATGATATCCTTGATCTGCATAGTCATTTGTTCTAGGCTGATCTCTATCTTGTCTTCGCGACTTCATCCTTCTGATGCGTTCTAAAGCTTCTGCTTGAGCTTCTTCTCGAATTCACTTTTCTTCCTCTTTGCGTTTCTTAGCAGTGTTGAGTCGGCTTAGCATTTCCTCCGTGAGGGGTTCCTGATACAACTTGACTCTGCATCCGCTAATATAGTTTGGGAGAACATCACCCTCTAAAGTGGCTAGTTGTACTGTTCCACTCGTGGAGATCCTATTGATGATCATAGGTCCGTAGCCTCTCTTTTCTAGCTTCCTTGCGTGTTGTTTCAGTGTGTAGACTAAAACTAGATCTCCTGCTTTCAAGCCCTTATCCTTCACATGGGCATCAAAGTATGCCTTCTGTCTCTTCTTAGCTGCATATATTCCTGCAGCTGCTCTCAGTCTTGTTTCTCCTAATCGTTCAAGGTCAAAAAGTCTAGAGGAGAGTTCATGACCCGTCCACTCGTGCTCTTGTGCTACTTTCAATGTAGGTATCAAGAAGTCCAAGGGTAGCACCGCGTTTTGGCCAAATACCATCTGAAAGGGGGTGGCTTGGAGTACCGTTTTGTAGGCGACTCGGTATGCCCAAACAGCATGGTGCAGCTGTTTGTCCCAATCAGAGCGTTTAGTGTTCACTAATTTTGTCAGTACATTGCATAAGATCTTGTTGGTGCTTTCGGCTTGTCCATTAGCTTGAGGGTGATAGGGGGCAGACTTCTTATGTATTACCAAGAATTCTTGGAGTAGATTTTCAATCACTTCGTTCAAGAAATGAGTGCCTCTATCACTTACTAGCTCTATAGGTATCCCATATCTTGTGAATACATTCTCAAACAAGAATTTAGCAGTTGTCTGAGCGTCGTTCTTTGTCGTAGCCTTTACCTCCACCCACTTGGTGAGATAGTCTGTTGCAACAATGATATATTCTGCATGGGAACCCTTAGCTGGGGGATTAATAGGACCTACGAAGTCTATTCCCCACTTAGAGAATGCACGTCCACCCATCATAGGTTTCAGTGGCATCTCATCTTTGCGTATAGGATACTGAGTTCGCTGACAGACGTCACACCGTTTCACATAGGTATGTGCATCCATGTGAAGGGTCGGCCACCAGAAGCCCGCAAATAGTATTGCCTTGATCACCCGATCTGGTCCAAAGTGTCCTCCTGCTACACCTTGGTGAGCAGTTTCCAAGATCTTGAGATATTCACTTTCATGGACACATAGTCTCAAGTAACCATCTTTGCCACGTTTGTATAGATTATCGCTAATAAGAGAGTAATCCTGGGCTTCTTGTTCTAAACTCCTTTTCCTAGCCAGAGTCATGTCTGGAGGGAATGTTTTTGTCCTCAGGAAGGATACTAGTGGTTCACTCCAATCTGGCACAATGGACACTTGGTAAAGAGTGGCGTGTTCCACAGGTGGTTTAGTGCAACAGATTGGGCATTCCTTGCACATCCTTTGGACATCAGCTTCCATAGTTGGCCAATGTACTCCGAGTCTCCTTAGTGTCTGTAAGGTTCGTTGCTTTGAGTAGTGTTGCTCTAACGCACCTACATGTGCTAATTGCAACCATTTAACGTACTCGTCCTCTTCCACACAACAAGCCAAGATTCCTTGATCTGTGTGCTTGTACATGCTCCTGCCATGATGTGGTACTTTTGGGCTTTCACAACCTCTCTATTCTGTGTGTTTACTACTGGATGGTTAGGCCCGTATGTCAATACTGGCACCAATGGCTTAGCCCACTGCGGCACCACTTCCAAATTAAACAAGTAAGCATCAGGAAGGTCATCTGATACTCCTTGTGGGGCTTCTCCCGATGTGAGCCTAGAGAGATGATCTGCTCTTAAATGAGTCCTCCCTTTTCTTACCACAACCTCAAAATCATATTCCATTAGCAAGAGAAACCATCTCACTAATCTTCCTGTATTGCATGGCTTGTTTACGAGGTATAGCAATGCCTGATGATCAGTAAAAAATTTAAACTTATTTGCAAGCAAATAGTGTCTAAATTTCTTAACTGCATATACCATGCCTAAGCCTTCTCTCTCAGTAGTGGTGTAATTCCGTTCAGCTGCATTCAATTGTCTACTGGCATAGGCAATTGGAAGATCCATGTTACCCTCACCGGTAGGTTGTGCGAGTACACATCCAATGGCATAATTGGATGCATCCACATGAACGTGGAATGGCTTATTCCAATCTGGTGTGGTCAAGATTGGTGCTGAACATAATCTTCGTTTAAGCTCCTGGAAGGAGTTCTCACATTCATCAGTCCACTCAAAGTTAGTCAGAAGTCCGTACATGGGCTTTGCAATGACAACATACATGTGAATGAACCGGCGGTAGTAACCACAATGCCCCATGAAAGCTTGTACTTCCTTGACATTCTTTGGCCTAGGTAGCTCTGCTATGGCTCTCACTTTCTCTTCGTCAGTAGATATGCCATTCTTTGACACTATGTGCCCTAGAATTTTGCCTTGTCTAACCATGAAAACACACTTTTCTGGGTTCAGGCAGACTTGATATTCTCTACATTTGTCAAAGATTTGTCTGAGTTCAGGAATATGGGTTTGCCTAATGTTGGAATGGGCACAAAGATCATCAACATAGACTTCTAAGTTCTTCCTCAGGAACTCCTTAAACACATGGCACATTAGTCTCTGGAAGGTGGCTGGTGCGTTGGTAAGCCCAAATGGCATTACTCTAAAAGCAAAAATGCCCCATTCTGTGGCAAAGGCTGTCTTATGCTGATCCTCTGGAGCTATGGCTACTTGATTGTAACCTGAAAATCCATCAAGGAAGCTGTACACTTCCTTGCCTGCCACTCTTTCTAAGAGATGTTCTGTGATGGGAAGCGGATAGTTATCTCGAATTGTGGCTGCATTGACCTTCTTCAAGTTAATGCACACACGCAGCTTGCCATTCTTCTTGGGCACCACTACGATGGGGGATACCCACTCAGTGTGCTCAATTTCATAGATAAATCCAGCTTCGACCAGTCTATCTATCTCCTCTTTGATCTTAGCAGCGTAATTATCGTTATATGTATAGGGCTTTTGCTTAGAGGGTTTGGCATCTGAAGTCATGGGGATGGTGTGTGAGCATATGTCAGGGTCAACACCTTTCAAATCCTTGTAACTCCAAGCAAATACATCTCTGTATTCTCTTAGCAAGGCAATTAACGCATGCTCTTCTTCCTCTGTTAGGTCATGGCCTATGTATGTGCATCTCTCCTCTCCTTCTTCTAGGGCCACTACTATTTTCTTGGTGGTTTCTTTGTTATCATAGGCCTCTCCTGATTGTGCCTCTCGTTTAGGCATTCTTATCAGGACTCTCCTGTCGTCTATCTCATACTTCTTAAAATTTTCCGGGACCTCAAACAAAGATTCTTCCTCTTCTGGTGAGACTTCTCTCTTCTTTCGTTTCTTTCCTTCTTCCTTCGGGGTCACATGTGTGGCTAATCTTACATCATTTGTAAGCTCTCCATTCCTCTGGGGTTGAAATTCTACTTCATGGAAGTATTCTTCATCTGATGCAAATGGTGGGTCCATAATAATTGACTCTAGGTCGGAGTCACTTGCATCCTCAAATGCATCAGGGCTAGGTTCGCATTCTTCTAGAACTGCCTCTCCCATGATTGGCTCTATGGAGAAGACTGAAATGTCATAGCCATCCTCATCACAGTGAGGTGTCCATTGTTCCTCATTGATGGCTACATCCATGGTTGCTAAAATTTCTGCCCAGCCGTGAGGTTCAAATTCCTCATTAGGAAAGACTACCGGTGCATAGGCTGGGTCTTGAATTGATCTATGGTTTTCTTTTGCACCTACCTCTCTAGCTTTTTCTCTCTTCTCTTCGTCCACTGCTACTTTGCACATCCATAAGTGGGTGTCTTCATGCATCCATGAGGATCCTGAGCCTATGGAATGCACAGATTCCGTATCATCTTTGGCTCTTTGGATGGGATTCCATTGGATAGGTGGGACATCTCTATGAGAGTAATCTTTGAGATTTACTTTGGTCGTAACACCTAAGTGTTGCAAATACAAGGAGTTGGTTCCCCAGTCCTGTACCACTTGCAACTGTCGCATAAATGGTCTTCCCAAAATCATCTCATAGGCATGATTTTTGCTGAAGTCACATATAGCAAATGTATGCTCAAACTCGACACCACAAGTGGTGAGAGTTATTCCTTCTAGCAATCCTAAGGGTCTCTCAATATGACCATCGGCCATCTGCAATTTCATTCTCGTTGGCCTGAGTGCTGGCTTGCCCCAACGCTTCCATAGGGAAGTGGTGGCAATTGCAACTCCTGCACCTGAGTCCAAAATTGCCTTGGTGGTGTACTCCTGGTAGGTAATGGGAAGATAGGTGTTCCCTTCTTCACCTTCACACGTATCTCCTATCTTATCCAAGGGTATTTCTGGTACTGTCCTCTGGGATCCTACCTGGGAACGAGGTTTTGCTATCTCTGGTACTTGTTTGGCGACATGTTTCCATAATTCAGGTCTAACCTTGAGTAGCTCTTCTAACTTGAGATTGCACTGCACTTTAGTGTTTTTCACTACTTCTGTGTTCCTAGGTAAGACTGAGTTCTCATTTTGTACCATGACCGTGGGTGCTCTCATACAAGTAGACTTAGCTTCCCACGGGCCTGTGAAGTGGGGTAATTCTTGTAGAGAGTTAGACTCAAAGTCTAGTCTGTCCTGAGAGTGGGTACTCTCCTGCTCCTCATAAATGGATGGGATGTCTTGTGGGAATTGTTGGTGTGTGAAACACCACAAGAACTAAACTAATGTGGTATTAGAAAACCTCCATAACCATCATTAGCTTAGCAAACCTCTAAATATGAACCTTCAACTCTGAACTTAGTGAAAATAAAAAATTTCACTTCACAGAAATCTGCGCCTCTTCTTCAAACTTTCAATCTGACCTGTATCAACTTGATCTTTGCAAATTCTTCTTATCATTTGCTAAAAACGATTCTTGCTAATGTTCAATAACATATAACAAGCAAAACTTTCAAGCAATAACTTCAAAATCTTCTGATTTTGTACCAAACTTTACACTATGTCTGAAAACTGAAAATCTACTTCATCGATTTGACATACCTCCACTCTTAAGCTGATTTCTCTGAGTATGCATCCCGTTTCTCAAAGATCTTTTGACCAAATGTAGTTGAGGAGAGTAGCTTTAAAATGAGCTATCACTTACCAAAAACTTTACACTGTGCTTCGAGATCTGACCTTCAGAAGATCAGTCAAATGTGCGCCAGAAAATTCGTAACTGTCAACTACCTTACACAGTCATATGAAATGACTTAGATCTCAATGTATAAGAGGAATTAGACTCAATCCTTCTACACAAATATGTGTTGATTATCAGAGAAGATGTGTACAAAATGGCTTGGCCTAATTCTGCTCACAGCCATGGAAAACTCTCTCAGACTCAGAAGTTTTCTCTCACCATCTCTCTCAGAAATTCCACGACTTTTCTCTACTCACTCAGATTACAAAATTGAGTTCTCTCCTACATGTTTCTGACTCAAATTAACTTATATACCTATGGTTTACATTCTTCTAGACTTGAACTCGTAAGTTCTAAAGATCAAATACAAATCTAGACTCTAATTTTGCACTAATTTACAATAGTGAAATTGTCCCTTCACTTAGGCTTGATTTTCTGTAGGTCTTTCCTTCACTTCTTCTTTCCTCCATCATATGTCTCCATATGTCTTCATATATCCTCATATATCCATGCCTAATTAGTGAGTGAAGCTCCAACAGCTCCCCCTCAATCACTAATTAGCATGCTTTGACTTCTTCACATAATCTTCTTCTCTTTTATTCCTGCCATCTCCTTGAACTTACTTGTCTTCACTCCATCCAAGCTTTTTGTCATAATATCTGCAATTTGATCTTTTGTAGAAGTGTACACCACTTCAATCTCTTTCTCCATTACCTTTTCTCTTGATCAATTCCTAAGCTTTTGAATAATGTCTGCATCCATATGACTTCTTTTGCTGCTTCCACAAGTCCTTTGTATTCAGCTTCTGTTGATGATAAGGCCACTGTGTGTTGTTTCTTTGAACACCAACTCACAAGCTTATCTCCAATGTATATCATGTAGCCATGAGTTGACCTTCTATCATCTTGACTTCCTGCCCAATCTGAATCACTATAGGCTCTCAATCTTATATCTGATGTAAAAGGATAATACAATCCTTCTTTCAAAGTCCCTTTGATATATCTAAGGACTCTTTGACCTGCAATCCAATGTGGATCCTTTGGACAATGCATGAATTGGGAAAGGACACCAACTGCATAACTAAGATCAGGCCTTGTTAGAGTTGCATAAATCAAACTTCCAACTAAAGATTGATACTTCTTCATGTCTTTGAATTCTGCACCATCATATCTACTGAGTTTGTGATTGACTTCTAATGGTGTAGATGCCTCTCTGCAATTCTCCATGTTAAACTTCTTTAGAAGATTCAAGAGATACCTTTCTTGTGATACATATATGCCATGTTCTGCATAAGTGATTTCCATTCCAAGAAAATATGACAATTTTCCTAGATCACTTATCTTGAATTCTCTTTCAAGTAGCTTCTTCACCTCCTTGATTCCTTCATTTGAGGTACCTGTAATTATAATATCATCTACATATATACAAATGTAGATCATACCTTCATCTGTTCTTTTGATAAGTAAACTTGCATCTGCCTTTGAACTTTGATATCCAAGATCATTAAGATACTTTACAAGTCTATAATTCCAAGCTCTTGGAGCTTGCTTCAACCCATAAAGAGCTCTTCTCAACCTGCAAACATAATTTGGAAACTTATGATCTGCAAACCCTTGAGGTTGCTCCATGTAAACCTCATCTGATATATATCCATTCAAAAATGCATTCTTAATGTCCAATTGACTCAATGTCCATCCTTTGGATGCTGCAATGGCAATGATTGTCCTTATGGTTGACATCTTTGCCACAGGACTGAATGTCTCATCATAATCTATGCCAAATGTTTGAGCATAGCCTTGATCCACCAATCTGGCTTTGTACCTAGCTATAGTTCCATCTGCATGCTTTTTAATTTTGTAAACCCATTTATTTCCAATCACTTTCTTACCATTAGGCTTTGGGACAAGTTCCCAAGTTTTGTTCTCTTCAAGTGCATCAAACTCTTCCTTCATTGCTTCTTCCCATTGTCTCTTACCCTTTGCTTCATCATAGCTTTGAGGTTCTTCATCTTCTTTAACCATGTAAGCATAATTTTTCTGAGTCAAGTAAGAAGTGTCATATGAATACCTTGTAGGTTGCTTCCTCATTCTGGTTGACCTTCTTGGTTCACACTCTTCATGTATATCTGGATGTACTTCTTCATCAAATATTGGTCCATCTTCATTCCTTCTATATGATCCAACTCTTGATGTGCTTGCTTGCATATGTTCTTCATCACCATCTATCTGCATATGTGACTTACCTCTTGCACTCCTTCTTATCTCTTCTTCAAATGTTTCAAGATCACATTCTTTATCTGCATACCAACTCTTCTGTTCATCAAAAGTCACATCTCTGGAAACAATAAAATGTTTAGTTAAAGGACTCCATAGTCTATAACCCATTTGCTTTTCATCATACCCAATAAACACATATTTTTCTGCCTTTGGTTCAAGCTTATGTCTGAGTTGTGATGGCACATAAGCATAGGCAATTGACCCAAACACTTTACAATGGTCAAGTGTTGGTTTCTTACCCCACCAAGCTTCATAGGGGGTCATACCATTCAAAGCTCCACATGGTAGCCTATTCACAAGGTATGTGGCTGTATTTACAGCCTTAGCCCAAAGATAATTAGGGCAATTCTTTTCCTTTAACATTGCTCTTGCAAATTCAACCAATGTTCTATTCCTCCTTTCTGCCACCCCATTATGTTGAGGTGTATACCTGCAAGTTATCTCTCTCTTGATACCTGCATTCCAAAGATAATCATTAAATTCTTGGGAGAAGTATTCTCCCCCTCCATCAGACCTTAACCTCTTAAGTTTGTGACCTGTAACTCTTTCTGCATAAGCATGAAAATGTTTGAAGGCTCCAAAGACTTATGACCTTTCCTTTAGAACATAAAGGGTTATCCACCTTGTAGCATCATCAATAAACAAAACATAATACCTAGATCCATTTATTGAACCTTCTTTTGTTGGCCCCCATACATCTGTATGTATGAGTTCAAGCAAACCATCATGCTTGAATCCTTTCTTCTGAAATGGTTGTCTATGAGCTTTTCCCATCTGACAAGCTTCACACTTGTATATCATATGTTGATTCTTCACATTTGGTAGTCCCAATACAGATTGATTCTCCACCATAGTTTTGATTCCTCTTTCATTGAAGTGTCCCAATCTCTTATGCCAAAGATCTAACTCTGTAATTACTTCATCACCATGTGTGATTAGGGCTTGACCAACATTTCCTTGTACTTTGAGAATAAAAAGTCTACCTTCCTTCTTACCACAAACAATGGGTTTGTATGCATCCTCTGGATCTTCAACAAATACCCCTTCATTTGTAAATCTGACTTGAAAACCTTTTTCCACTATTTGTCCAACACTAATCAGATTCTTTGGTATTGTTGGAACATACAAAACATTTGTTAATAAATCAGCTCCACTCCTGCACTTCACCTTTCCAATTGAATGCACATTATGTTTTGTATTGTCACCTGTTTGTACTGTATGACTTGAATTTCCTTCTTCCAATTCTGACAATAATTCTATATTACCTGATAAATGATTTGAACAACCAGAATCAATATAAAATACCTTGAGATCCTCCTTCTCTGATGAATTTATTGAATTCATCATCAATGTTGTATGGTTGTCATTCTGTGTATCATTTGCATAATTGTAATATGTGGTGTTGTATGATTGGTTCTGATTCCAATTTCTTCCACCACCTCTTCCATAATTTCCTCTTGAATTCTGTCTTCCTCTTTGAAATTGATTCTGAAATCTTCCACCTCTTCCTCTGCCATTGTTGTTCTGATTTTGGCTTGCTCCTTGTTGATTGTGCCAACAATCATATGCTAGATGATTGCTCAATCCACAAATCCAACATGTCTTCTTGTTATTGTTCTGATTACCTCTACCTCTTCCATTTCCTCGACCTTTACCTCTGCCAAAACCTCTTCCTCTTGCATAATTTGCTTGAGTTGTTGACTCTTCTTCATCTTTTGCCTTGCCTTTATCTCCTTTCTTTTTATTCTTCACATACATTGCAGAACTTTGACCTTTGTCTCCATCTGACTTCAAGTCTTGCTCAAATGTGAGCATTAATCCAAGTAATTGATTCAGTTCTGGCACATAATGGTTTAATGAGAGTTCTGTTGAAAGTACAAAGGGCTTCCATCTCTCATCACCTCTTAACCCTGCAAGTAATTGTGCTATCAACCTATGATCTTCAATATCCTCATCAATAGATCCAAGGCTATCTGCCAAATCCTTCATCTTAGTGACATAATCACTAATGCTCTGATTTTGCTTTTTCTTGAATGTGGTGAACTCTGACCATAAGCTAGCTTTCCTAGCTTTAGTAGTGTTTTGGAAGTGGTCTTCCAAAGCATTCCAAATATCTTCAGCTGTTTCTAAACCTCTGATATGTGGCAACAAATGATCTGTAATAGTGTTGTATATATAAGCTCTTGCACTTGCATCTCTCTTTTGCCATAGCTTCAAAGCTTCTAGCTCTTCCTTCCTTGGATGACTTTCATCTTCAAATTTAGGCTTCTCTTCTTCACCTGTCACATAAACCATTAGGTCCTTACTCATAAGTAAGGCCTCCATCCTCATTACCCAAGCAGGATAGTTATCTCTGTCCAATTTGTCAATGGACACATGATCTGCCATGGTATCCTTGCTTCTGCTTCAACCTGTAAGTATAAAGTTAAAGAATGATACCTTTTGTAGACCTTTACCCTTGGGAGTAACTTCGAAATACTCTTCTGATGACTTTTGGTTGTTGAACACCTCAGCTACCACCTTCTTTGATAAAGAATTCTTCAAATCTTCTTGTATCTGCACTCCTTTTACTCTCGAGGACCTTATCTGCTCTGATACCACTTGTTGGTGTGTGAAACACCACAAGAACTAAACTAATGTGGTATTAGAAAACCTCCATAACCATCATTAGCTTAGCAAACCTCTAAATATGAACCTTCAACTCTGAACTTAGTGAAAATAAAAAATTTCACTTCACAGAAATCTGCGCCTCTTCTTCAAACTTTCAATCTGACCTGTATCAACTTGATCTTTGCAAATTCTTCTGATCATTTGCTAAAAAAGATTCTTGCTAATGTTCAATAACATATAACAAGCAAAACTTTCAAGCAATAACTTCAAAATCTTCTGATTTTGTACCAAACTTTACACTATGTCTAAAAACTGAAAATCTACTTCATCGATTTGACATACCTCCACTCTTAAGCTGATTTCTCTGAGTATGCATCCCGTTTCTCAAAGATCTTTTGACCAAATGTAGTTGAGGAGAGTAGCTTTAAAATGAGCTATCACTTACGAAAAACTTTACACTGTGCTTCGAGATCTGACCTTCAGAAGATCAGTCAAATGTGCGCCAGAAAATTCGTAACTGTCAACTACCTTACACAGTCATATGAAATGACTTAGATCTCAATGTATAAGAGGAATTAGACTCAATCCTTCTACACAAATATGTGTTGATTATCAGAGAAGATGTGTACAAAATGGCTTGGCCTAATTTTGCTCACAGCCATGGAAAACTCTCTCAGACTCAGAAGTTTTCTCTCACCATCTCTCTCAGAAATTCCACGACTTTTCTCTACTCACTCAGATTACAAAATTGAGTTCTCTCCTACATGTTTCTGACTCAAATTAACTTATATACCTATGGTTTACATTCTTCTAGACTTGAACTCGTAAGTTCTAAAGATCAAATACAAATCTAGACTCTAATTTTGCACTAATTTACAATAGTGAAATTGTCCCTTCACTTAGGCTTGATTTTCTGTAGGTCTTTCCTTCACTTCTTCTTTCCTCCATCATATGTCTCCATATGTCTTCATATATCCTCATATATCCATGCCTAATTAGTGAGTGAAGCTCCAACAGGAATTGGTCATGTGCATCATCCACAAGTTCAATAGGAGGAGGGACTTCACTTTCTTTAGCCCATTTATCTTCTTGAATCTCTCGTAGGAATTCTGGTGTGAATCGATTCATAGAAGAAGATGTGTCTAGCTCCGTAGAGTTAGGCACATAGGCTTCCTGGGCGGGTAGGCTCACTCTTTCACTTGCCTTGCCCTTGTGTTGTATGGCGGGTTCCTTTTCCGATTGTGCAACCAGCTTCTCTATTCTTTCTAACAGTCCATCAAAGTGCAACTGTGTCTTTGCTGAACTAGAGATGTTAAATAGGCGACTGGCCTCAAACATGGTCTGAGCCAATTCCACCATCTTAGCACAAATTTTGGTTCGTTCCAACTCTAGTTCTGCTCTTGGGTAACACTTTTCATGATCAATTACGTTAGGCCCTTCTTGGATTCTGGCCTGATATGCTTTAAGCATCATATTAAGGTCCTCGCGAGTGGGATCAGCTAATACTGATCCTACTCTAGGGGGTGGGGGAATCGTATGAGGTGGATTGGAAGGTGGCGGGTCGGATGGCGATGGAAACGGTGGTGGTGGGGTAGAGTGAGAGGGAGTTTGAGATGTGAGTTCAGTTATCTTGGCTTTGGTTTCTCTTATGCTTTCCTCAAGTTCACTCATCTTTTTAGCCCATTGTCTTTTCATTCTTTCCCGACTATCTTTCCATGCTCTAGTCCTTTTCTTTGTCACGCTCTCGGTTTCACTAGCCTCTGGGTTCTTATCCTGGTTTACCCCTTGGTTCTGCTGCAGTGCCTGAGCTCTCGTCACTACCTGCACTGGTGCGGTGGATGTCACACTTCCTGTGGAGTCTACCACCAATCCAATAATGTTAATAGGAGTGTTTTTTGGCATATTATTAGGATTCTTAGGGCAATCTTGTAAAAGATGCTCCTTTCCACATTCTTGGCAAAAGCCCTGAATTGTTATTGACTGGGGTTGTGTTGGTGGAGGTAAGGGACAATCACGAATGAGGTGATCTCCTTGACATCTGTAGCATGGTCCTCTAGGGAATGGGGGTCTTACCTGCCTAGGTTGAGGCCTAGGGTTGGGGTTTGCATACATGACGTTTGTGTAATCTGACTCCCAACTAGGTTCACTCGGTTCCTCACTGTAGTAGGACTCACCATGTTCAGGAGATTGCATGTAGTAAGCATGGGGACTATCGACATGTGTAGAATCAAAGCTATGGTCACTGGGTTCACTTTCGGAAAGCAGTGGGGTTACAGGGACTATAGCTCTATTTAGGTTTTCTTCTGCTGCTGCATATTTTACTGGGATCGCATCAGCTGGGGCAGGGGGCTGTTGTGCTAACACAGGCTGGGGCCTTTGTTGGTTTTGGTATGGTTGCTGATAAGGTTGTTGTGGCCTGCCATATGGCTGTGGAGTGTACGGGTTCTGGTACCTTCCCTGCTGAGGGTATGGCTGAGGGTAGGGTTGCCTAACCGCCTGCTTGTTGTATGGGCAATCTTGCGCGGTGTGATTGGTGTACCTCCGTTCTATGGTGCAGTACTGGCTACTAGGATTTACTTGGGGTTGAGCCATAATGGGACAGACATTCGCCATGTGGTCGCCACCACAAGTATAACATCTTTTCACAGGGGCAAATCTCGGAATTTGTTTGCTAGCGACACCTAGTTTTTGAGCAGCTTTCTCTGCAAGTTCCTCAATTGATGTGGATTGCGTGGAAGAGAGGCTAGAGGCACTATCCGAATCTTTGTATATCTTGGAAAGCTCTAACTCCTCCCCTAGGTTATCCTCAATGTCAATGCACATGCGTACACACTCTTCTATGGTGCTAGGGTCCTTCAAGTACACATAAGATCTCAATTTAGTACTTAGCAATCCATCCAGGAATAAAGCCACTTGCTTAGCTGGTGTGGGTAGCTTCGAAACAGGGCATCTTTCAAGATATTGCCTAAATCTCCTTCCTGCAAGTCTCACGGTCTCTTGCGGGGTTTGCTTGAAGCTGTGAATCAGCGAGGAGGTATTATGCCTTATGCCACTCTTAGAGAATTCAATAATGAAAGCTTCTAGGAGTTGGTCTATGCTCCTGAACTGCCTCTCATTTAGTGGCTGAAACCATGTCAGGGCAGTGTTCCTAAGGGTCAGACCAAAGGCATTGTACTGCGTGAATAGATCCTCCACTTGTTCAGCTCTCAGGACTTGCCTAAACTCAGCCACATGATCGTATGGATCTCCAGTGCCATCAAAGTAGTTCTTCATGGACTTAACTAGCTGAGTCGGTCTCAAGGTTCTTGTGTGCTCTCTAGGTCGTGGTAGAGGGAACTCATCCGCATTTCTTTGATTCCTGTGAGCTCTAAGTATCTCAGGTTCTACTCTATTTGTTTCCGTCCTCGTTCTTTCTCTGCCCACTGGGTTGGCAAAGCTTACTTCCGGCCTTTCTCTATGTCTGTCTCTTTGAGTTCCATGAGCTTGGGATGTTCCAACTCCAGGGTGACCATAGGATACATTCGATCTTGGTTGGGGGAAAACGAATTCAACCTTCCAAGTGTAAGCATGCCTATCATTTTCTGTCACCACAAAGATCCTCTCCGAAGCGTGATCTAAGTAGGTCACTCTACCTGGGCTATCAGGATCCTTAAACTCATAGATCATGATTGTTCCTATATCAGTTGGCTGATCAGATTTATACCTCCAAAAGGCTTCGTCAGTTTCTCGATTGAGGAGCAAATCTATGCTCTTATTATCCTGAGGAATCCACTCTGGTGTGATGATCCTAGTGAGAACCGATTTGCCTCGAGGGGTTCTAGGTTCTGTACCCATGTTTCCTTGCTCTAGGTCCCCTAGGTCCGCTTCTGGGATCACATTTCCAAATTCGTCCGTCCTATCTAGGTGACTGGTGACTACGTATATGGTTCCTTCTTTGTCCAAGTATGCTCCGTTTTCAAACTTGACAGCTGGGTGTTCTAATCCAATGGATTGGTCAGGGTTCTTAATCTGTACCACAGATCTTCCTAAGCCGTCCACATAGATGCTAGCACCTAATCGGTTGGTCCTAAAGTATTCCAGCTGAGTCTTGTATGGGCCTTCTACCCTGTGCAAGTATGGCACTCCTGAACTTCCCGTAGGTCTGTCCATGCCTTGAGACATCTCTGACTCGCTGGTCTCAGAGCTAGGGTAGTATGAGTGGTGGCTCAACTGCTGGGCCCAAGACCTAGCAGTGTGGTTGACACTAGCCTCTGAAGAACTAAGGCTTTGTCTCTCCCTTACTAGATGTCGTCCTGATCTAAGGTTCATATGCCTATTTAAGTAGCCCAATTCTTTGCCGAGAGTACAACCTCATTGCCGGTTACTTTATATTAGTCTTGGTTCTTTTTAGTTATTTTATCGTGTTTAAGGTCTTGTCTGATATCAGGTCGTCAGGAATATTTGAATGTACTTCGCACTTTTAGGTTGATCGTTCCACGTTAGATTCTTTTCTTTATGGTCATAGCATCACGAAGAGATTATATTTAATCTTGGACTTGAGTGCATAGGTAGTCTTCAACTTGATTGATGCCTATCGTTGCCCTAACTTACCTCTAGCACTATTCGTACTTAGCCTGAGCTAGAAAATGACAGAGGGAGTTGAGAATATTCCAACCTTTTGTTTCCTGCTTGGTTGCCCTTGAATGCCCAGGAAGCGTGTTCCCAAGCTTGCACTTACACTTGCTTAGAACGCCTTTTGATGCTCTCAATAGATCTGTAAGAGTTCCAAAGTTAGCTTTTAAGATTTAAATTCCAAAGACAGAACCAATGATTTTCATTCCTGTAGCACAAACACTAATTTGCATAGTGATTTTTAAGAAAACAATTCTAAAGACCCCTGACTTGATCCCCCTGGGTATATGCCACGAGCTTTCCGACAAGCCCAAGAGCTCAAAAAATGGATTCCGTATGAAAAAGTTATGACTGTTCAGGGTTTAGGGGGTTAAAACAGGATTCAATGTGGCTGACAGATCCTAGGATTTTCTCCCAAATCTCAAATGTAGGAACCTCCAGAAATGCTAATGGATTGACTATTTTGCCCAAAAATTATCCCAAATTTTGAAAAAAAGCAAACCCTAATTTTTGGTCGAAAAGCCTGTCAATCGCGATCGACAGGTCTGTCAATCGCGATTGACAGAGGTGTCCGTCGGGCCTGTCAGTCGCGATCGACAGTGTCAATCGCGATCGACAGAGTCGATCGTGGCTGTCAATCGCGATCGACGGTATCAATCGCGATCGACACGTTTTCAGGGTTTTTCGCCGAAACCTCAGTCAATCGGGGGCCTATCAGTCGTGATGGACACGTGGCTACGCGTAAAAGTCAATCAATCGTTGAATTTCAGTCAGTCGCGATCGACGGTGTCAATCGCGACTGACAGAGGTGTCGGTCGTGGCTGTCGATCGCGATCGACGGTGTCAATCGCGATTGACAGGGTCCTACGTGGCACTCTGTCGGTCGTGAAGTCTATCGGTCGTGATCGACAGGGTCTGTCGATCGCGATTGACAGGGTTTGTCGGTCGCGATTGACAGAGGCTGTCGGTCGCGATTGACAGAAAAACACGGAATTTTTCTACTGTTTTAGGTGATTTGGGATGTGCTCATCATGCTTGTGCTAGTGGTGAACTTTGTTTTACCAAATGATCGAATTTTCTGTCGATCGCGATCGACAAAGGCTGGCGACTGCGAGACAGATTCAACGAGTTTCGTACCTGCGTAGAGTGCTAGGGATGATGATTCAGCAAGAACCTGCAGAATGCTCAAAAAACATGCAAAAAACAACGCACGCAATATCGCTCTCTCGCTCTCTCTCACAAGTGAAATAAGGGAAATGAGGTGGAGATGGTGATATGATCAAAACTAAAAATTTCCGTGATGATGGAGATGGAGGTGGGAGATGGTGATGATGATGATGGTGATGAAGATGGTGAAGAAAAAACAAGAAAATAGATGAAAGTGAAGAAAATACCTACATCTCCAACGTGTCAACTCTACGTCTTACCATCACACGCTCGTCCTCAAAGTTCGATCCCCGGCAACGGCGCCAAAATTTGGTGTAGCTCAGTGATGAGTAGCACCTCCTTTAATGTCAATCCGGGAAGACGTGAGGATGGTATGAAGACCTCGAGCAAGTGGCGGCACAAGTGCGTGGGTGAGAAGCACACAAACATGCACACACATACACACACATGCGCACACACGGTAAGACAAAGAGTGAGAAGCAATGGAGTTCTTAGATTACTTTCCAAAAGCTCTTACAAGTTCATTTCAATTACAATCTAACCTCCAAAACGAGCTCTCTAGCTCCTTTTATAGTTTTTGGCTAGCTTTGGCCCTGTTCAGACCTAGTGTCCGGCTTAGTTAAAAATTAGGTTCCAGGGCTTATTTGAGGGCTCAAACGAGATCTAAAAAATACAAAAATTGGTAAGCAACTACTTCTAAGGCTCCTCAAGCTCGAGGACTCCTCGGCTTGCACAAAATGGAGCTACAAAAAGGTGAACATGGTATTTACAGAGGTTGTTAGTGATGAGAATCACTTTTAATTTGTGTAAGGATTTTGAAAAATTAAAGGGTTGCCTTAGTGCTAGATCTGCTTGAATGCTCGTACTTGCTTCTTCATGAAGAAAATTATTGGCCTACTTGCTAGATTGTCGTTGACTCCCTTGTCTGCTTGTGCCTTCTCTTCCTTCTGACTCTCTTCTCTGACTGCCATGCCTCGTCAGTCCTTCAGTTCCTTGTCTGCTGCTAACAGTGACCAATGATGAAAAGTTAGGAATTGTGGATTAAACCCATAAAATTGTTGAAGAATAAAACTTGGACAAGAAAAAAGTGAAAATTATGAGGAAATTGCACAAGATCGCGATAGTTTGAACACTATAAAACCCTGGAATCTCAGAAGAAAACTCATTTGAGTGAGGAAGAGAGAGAGAGTGAGAGCAAGAACAGAATCCCGAATTTCTGCAAACACAAGCTTTTGGACATTTTCTGATCAAGCAAGCAAGGTAAGGATTTCCTAATCAATTTTTGCATTATCTCAAGTTGTTAGGTTATGTTTAGAACACAAAAAACTCAGGAAACAGTAAAATCACGGAATCACGACTTTTAGGATTTTGAATTTTACAGACAAATAATAATAATTTTGTGAAAGCTCTTTTATTGCATGCTAAAATTTTAATTAGGCGAATCTTTGTGAGAAAACAAAACTCAAAAATAAACAACCTAAAATTTTTTCAGAAATCTGCACAGAATCGCGATTTTGTAGTCAAACACAAAATCGCGATTCTCTGAAACAAAACACAAAATCGAGATTCCCAGAGCACGATTTTCATAAGAAAATCGTGTTTTCTAATGATTGTGAGCAATCACGATTGTCTAAGAACAGATCGTGGAAAAACACGATTTTTACAACAGAATCGTGGAAAACACGATTTTCACCACAAAATCGTGGAAAAACACGATTTTCACCACAAAATCGTGGAAAAACACGATTTTCACCCCAAAATCGTGAAAAACACGATTCCCATCACAGAATCGTGAAAAACATGATTCTCATCACAAAATTGTGAGAAACACGATTCTCTACTCAGAATCGTGGAAAACACGATTCTCACCACAAAATCGTGAAAAACATGATTCCCACCACAAAATCGTGGAAAAACATGATTTTTACAACAGAATCGTGGAAAACAGGATTTTCACCAGAAAATCGTGGAAAAACACGATTTTCACCACAAAATTGTGGAAAACACGATTCCCATCACAGAATCGTGAAAAACACGATTCTCATCACAAAATCGTGAGAAACACGATTCTCTGCTCAGAATCGTGGAAAACACGATTCTCACCACAAAATCATGAAAAACACGATTCCCACCACAAAATCGTGGAAAAACACGATTTTTACAACAGGATCGTGGAAAACACGATTTTCACCACAAAATCGTGGAAAAACACGATTTTTACAATAGAATCGTGAAAAACACGATTCCCATCATAGAATCGTGAAAAACACGATTCTCATCACAAAATCGTGAGAAACACAATTCTCTGCTCAGAATCATGAAAAAATGATTCTCTTCATAGAATCGTGAAAAACACGATTCTCACCACAGAATCATGGAAATAATTGAATGATTCTTAGGTCTGGTAATAAATTGTACACACATTCTAAGCAAGAGCAATGAAACCAATGAATCCTCTGAAACTGGTGATTATAGAAACATTCTCAAATACATGTATACAAATAAGTTTGGAACCTATGTATATCAGGACGGAATGCATAAGTTTCTCATTAGATTAAGAAACTTAGAGGTTCCCCTGAATATAACACCAGTAGCACAATTCAAGGATGGAAGATATGAGGATAGACAGGGATGTGTATACATCTTCTCACAAGACCCAGAAAATTCTAATGACCTAGGGCAATGTGTAGACAAGAGACCTTGGGAACAAAACCTAGGGCAATCAGATTTGCCAAGACAATATGAAACTCACAACAATAGTGAACAACAACAAGGTAGGAGACTACATACTTCCCCAAACCCTTTTGAGAGAGAAGCAGAAGGACTTAATGATTTTTTATTAAGAAGAAGACATTAGTGGCAAAATTAGGGAAGAATGCTTATGTCATATCAAGTAGCCAAATGTATGAAAAATCAATTTGAAGGATATTCTGATCCTCATGCCCATGCTGCAGAATTTAGACAATTAATTAGAGCAGAAGAAGTAGAGGATTACAAAGTCCAATTTGAGGCATTTGGTCTAACCCTCACTGGACCTCCACTATCTTGGTTCATTCCCTTGAGAAAGGAAATGTATCTGGATATTGAATCTTTGCTAGAAGCCTTCATAGGGGAATTTTCAAAAACTGGAATAAAACATAGCACAGCTACCCTGATACATAGCTTTAAACAGCAAAAAGATGAAAATGTCAGAGAGGCAGCCAGGAGATTCAACCAGTATATTGATAGATGTCCCAGAGAGGAGGTACCATCCATGGCAAGACAAGTATCCCTATTCATAGAAGGATTGAGAAGTGCACAATTGAGAACCTTGGTGTATTATAGAAGGTGTCCAGACCTAGGAGCATGTGTTAAAGAATCAATAGACTTAGAGGATAATCGGGGACAAGATCTATTAGCATTTGATCAATCTAGAACAAATGAAGATAAAATTCCACCAAAAAAAGAATTGGCATAAGCTATTGCTAAAGCCCTGGAAGTTAGCACCAAAACAAATTTGATAAACACCAAGATGACAACAAATTAAAAATGCTATAATTGTGGAGAAAATCATTTGGTACAACAATGTCCATATCAAAAACCACAACATTTGCAAGATAGAAAAACACTCAAATATTGTACACTAGAAAGAAAGTGTAAAAATCATACCAGAGAAGAATGCTTTTACAATAAACAACCCATTAAGGAGATGGAATATGCACACCAAAGAGAATCAGGATTTATTGAGCAACCAAGACCTGTACTTGGGCAACAACCTCCATTACCAACAAATGTGGTACCAGTCAAATACACACCAATAGAGGAGGGAAACTCAAGAATAAGAGCACCATACAAAGAAGATTATCACTGGAATGAAGGATATCAGGAAGAGTGGGAAGGATATGAGATGAGAGAACCATAACTTCAAGCCCTAGATTTGGGAAATGGGAGAATTGAGATGGATATAGCCATATTCATGTATATAACCAATAATTATATGTCCAATCAAAAACCTCAATTCAAAGGGAGGCAAAAGATAACTTGTTATAGATGTGGGGGAGAACATTTCATTAGAGATTGTCCACAACCTCCTACACTAAGAATAGAAGGAGCCTATTGCAAGGATCGTGGCAGGGAACATTTAATAAAGGATTGTCCAAGAAATCCTCAAAAACAACAAAATACTTCTAATAACATACCCTTACAAGCACTCAACATCATGGAGCAAGAAGAATGGAGTGACCCTGAACAAGTAAATGTAAATGCTATAACAAGAGCACAAGCTAAACAACAGGAAATAATCAAGGAACAAAAGAAGAATTCATCTCCAAAGGAGAAGAAAAACAGACAAAAAGGGAGATGGGAGAGAAAAATGAGAGTGGGTAAAAGTCAAGAAGAAGAAAATATAGAACTACCAAAACATAGCCCACCCCAAAAGACACAAACCCAGCAAGAGATAAGCAATTCACAAAGTTCGGAAACTATGATAAAAGCATACAAGGGAAGAATTCAAGAGGGACCAAATCCCACAGATCATGTAATGGCTTATCCTATACCGGATATAGATCATGAAGTGATGCAATAATGCAAACAAATCATACAAGAAGCACAACTTAAACTGGGATAATTCTAAAACAACAGCTGGAGAACCAAAGGTAACAAGAACAAAGGAAATTATGGATCAAGAAGGTAATTCACAAATTACATTCGAGGTAAATATAGACAAACAATGTACAATCTTATACCACACCACAATGGAGGAATTGATGAAACAGAATCCTCACTTACAATACAAAATGGTAAAATGGGAAGCAATACCAGACAATTTTGATCCACAGCCACAAGAATTGGAAGAGTTGATGTACATTCCTATTTATAAAATAGGAGGATATTGTGAAGGAGAAGAAGGGAACTCAACTCTGAGAATACAATTTGGTACAAATCATGCCCAAGCCATATTGGATAGTGGATCAGGTGTGGCTATCATGGTCTTAAGCCATCTGTTGCTCAAATGCATGTTTTTGGTTGTCTGGCATATGCATTACTGCGTGAACAACAATGCAGGAAATTGGATGATAAAACAACGAAAGAGCATACTTTTGCCATAGTTGAATTTCCACAATTCACGTCATATGGAATTATCCTAGGAAGACCATTTATGAGACAAATGCAAATTGTGCAAGATTGGGGTAATGATTGTCTATACCTTCAGAGCAAAGGAAGGATAACCAGAGTGAATCTAAGAAATGGTCATTATTGTGACATATCCCCTCAAGAATGGTTCAAAATACATCAAAATCAAGGATTGAGTGAAGAATCAGAGTTGGAAGATCAGAATGAAACAGAATCATCAATATGGAAGTGCAATGTGTTAAGAAACCTTACAAATGGAAAAGGAAGATTAAGAAAAGAAGATTGTATAGAAGGGAGGAAATTACAAGATGAGAGCTACATACCACAAAAATTCAAAGATGACGAATTTGAGCCTTATGGTTGGAATCTCAGGCAAATATAGAAAAAACAAACACAAAGAAATAGAAGAAGAGCAAGAGGATGGAAAAACTAAGAAAATGACAAACAAGGATTAACAATTTGATGTACCTGCAAATTTCAAGACTTATGAAGTAGAAGACAGACTACTCTTAAAAATGAAACCAAAGAGGGAAAAGAAAAGAGGAGAGGCATATGACAATGAGGAACAAACTAAAAAGTTAATGATCACCCAGGAAGAAGGGGAAGAAAGACATATTGTAATAGCTGATGACATGACAAATCAAGAAGAGGAAGCATTAAGAAAACTGGCTAAGAACTATAGGGATGTGTTTGCTTATAGCTACAAGGATTTGAAAGGTATTGATCCTAAAATCTGTGAGCATAAGATTCCTATTACACCTGAGGCAAAGCCTAGCAAACAAAGACATTACACATTCAATGATAAATACTCTGCTAAAATAAAGGAAGAAATAGACAAGCTGCTGGCTGCCAATTTCATCTATGAGATTGAATACACAGAATGGATATCTCCTATAGTTGTAGTACCAAAATGGGAAACTTAGGGTATGCATTAACTTGAAGAAAGTAAATGCTGCAACTATAAGAGATGGCTACCCATTGCCTATAACAGGCCATCTTCTAGAAAGAGTTGCAGGGAAGGAGGTTTATAGTTTTTTGGATGGTTTTTCAGGATACAATCAGGTACGTATAGCTTTGGAAGATCAACATAAAACTGCCTTTTCCACAGAATGGGGAATTTATGCTTTTAGGGTTATGTCCTTTGGGTTAACTAATGCCCCAGCAACTTTTCAAAGATTGATGTGTCATATCTTCAAAGAATTCCTGAGGAATGTAATGGAAATTTATGTGGATGATCTCTGTACTGTTTCATTAAAAAGACAGGATCATTTGGAAGATTTAGAAAACATATTCAGGAAATGCAAAACATACAGAGTATGTTTAAATCCAGAGAAGTGTGTGTTCTTTGTAAGACAAGGGAGAATCTTAGGTCACATAGTCTCCAAAAATGGAACTTCAACTGATGAAAGGAAAATTAAGGCCATAGTAGAACTTCCAAAACCAACAAATGTAAAGGAACTTAAAACCTTTATGGGACATTGCGGATATTATAGAAAATTTGTACACAAGTTTGCTGACATTGCAAAACCTTTGTATGCCTTAATCACAAAATTTGAGTGGACCAAAGAGTGTGACCAAGCTTTTGAGACTCTAAAAACTTGTTTGGTAACAACACCAATTCTGAAAACACCCCAGTGGCTTAAAATTTTCCATGTCCATGTGGATGCTTCAAATTATGCTTTGGGATGTGTGTTAGCACAACCAATAGAAGGGAGCAAATTAGATTTCCCAGTTGCTTATGCTAGTAGGCAACTGAATTCAGATGAGAAAAATTACACAACCATTGAGAGGGAAGGGTTGGGAATGATATTTGCTGTGAAAAAATATAGACATTACCTTTTGGCCAACAAGTTTAAATTCTTTGTGGATCACCAAGCCTTACTCTATCTAGTAAACAAGCCTTGTCATACTGGTAGAATAGTCAAATGGTTTCTTCTACTAATGGAGTTTGAGTTTGAGGTTGTGATCAGACAAAGAAAAACACATTTGAGAGCAGATCATTTGTAAGAATTCAGGCTAAAGAACCAAGTTCTCCTTTAGATGATGACCTGCCAGATACATATCTGTTCAAAGTAGAAAGTATTCCTGAATGGGCCATGACTTTAGTCCCTTTGCTAACCATGGGACCTTGCAAAACATTTGGAAATAACACACATTTAGTATTACAAAGCAGGAATTTTATATTGTTAGCTGGGCACTTGTATCACCTCAACCATACAGGCATACTGGAATATTGTACTCCGGAAGAGGAGCAACAGGAATATCTGAGAAGAGCTCATTGTTGGAACCCTTGTACTCATGCTTCCATAATAGTCACCCTAAGTAATCTCAATAGGATGGGAGTACATTGGCCCAATAAGTTTCAAGATGTAACAAAATATATTGCTAACTGTTGGGAATGCCAGTCCTTGCAAAATTCAGAACTTATAACTCTATATTGGTTTCAGAAAAACCCAGAATGGAGTGAGAACATCATTGAGGAATTGAAAAGAAACAAGAAAGGAAAACAAGAAAGAGAAAGTGTAGACTCAAGGAATTTACAAGTGATTTCTAAAGAGTATCAATTGATAGGAGATCAATTGTATAAAAGAGGGATGGATGGATATTTAAGAGATTGTGTTCCTGAAGATAAGTATGTTGAAATGTTAGAAATGGCACATTCTGGAGTGGCAGGAGGTCATTTCTCAAGTGAAAGGATTGCTAAACTCATACTATATTCTGGCTTTTGGTGGCCGACTCTATTTCCTGATGCAAGAACATATGTAAAAAGATGCGACATTTGCCAGAGAGTGAGTCAACCAAATAAAAGAGATAATATGCCATTAATACCTTTAATTTCAACAAGAGCCTTTAGTAAATGGGGGTTGGATTTCATTGGACCCATACATCCTCCAGCAAAACAATCCCATGCTGAATACATAATAGAGGCCACAGATTACCTGACAAAATGGGCAGAGGCCAAGGCTACAAAAAGAAATGATGCTCAGACTACTGCAAGATTTCTCTATGAGTATATCATCACCAGATTCGGACTACCAATTGAATTGGTAAGTGATAGGGGGACTCATTTTTTGAACCAAATCATAGAAAAGATAACTGAATATTTCATGATTAGCATAGAAAGTCAGCCCCATATCACCCACATGCCAATGGGTTAGCAGAGAGTACTAATAAAGTACTTTGTACTATATTGTCAAAATTGGTAAACACAAACAAGAATGATTGGGATTTACAACTTAATCATGTCCTGTGGGCCTATAGAGTGGCATAAAAAACTGCATTAGGAACCACACCATTTAATTTGGTATATGGACGAAATGCAGTTCTACCTTTGCAATTCCTCATTCCAACACTAAAGGTGGGTAGTCAATACGATTGGACTGGACATGAATTATCTAATAGAGGATTGGAATTAGAACAACTGGGAGCTTCTAGACTCCAAGCAATTATGAGTATATATGCAGACAAGAAAAGGCAAAAAGCTTATCATGATTTTCACATAAAAGAAAAAGATCTACAAGAAGGAGATCTAGTTCTGGCATACACAGTCAAGGAACATCTGAAGAAATTTCAAAAAAAAGGACATGGGCCTTATATTATCCATCAAATAAGTAACAGTGGAGCTATCGAACTAGCCAACATAGATGGGGAAATCATGCCAAACTTCATAAGTGGATGTAGAGTTAGAAGGTATGACCTTCCATTGACTGTCTCTAAATGGAGAAGAATACATCAAGCTCAAAGCAGAAAAAAGGAAGAGGAAAACATTAGAAAAGAGGCTCAACAGGAGGCAAAGGAAAGGATAAGAAAAATAAAAAATCTTAGAGAAGTACTTTTTTGTGAAACACCTCTAAAAGAAAGAGAACATTTGCCTGTCATAACAATGAATTTTCAGAATGAGGAAATCAAGGTCTTGATAGACTCAGGTGCACAAGTAAACTTGATCAGTTTAGATTTGTTGAAAAAGTTTAACCTAAAAAGGACTAAAAGTAAAATCTTTATCAAAACTTTGGAAGGACAAATAATACAAAGCATGTCTTCACCTTCTATTGAAGTTAAGTTCAATGAAGAATATATGAAAATAGATTGTGAAGAATGGCCAGATCATTTGATGACTGAGAAATTGATTTTGGGACAACCATGGCTAAAGCAAGGTAAAGTAATTTTGGATTCTGAAAAAATGAAGCTTAAGTTGACAATAAATGACAAAAGGTTTTTAATGTTTTTATTGAATAATGAAGAACAGGAAGATCAATAGGATGTTCATGACCCAGACCTGGAAGGATTTACTTTTTCATTAGAAGACACATAGACATTACCAATACAATTACTAAATGATCAAGCTTCATTTAATCAAAACCAGCAAAAAATTGAAGGAGCAAAAAAGGGTGAAGAGACAGAAGCAAGGTGGCAACTATGGCATAGTCAAAAACATCAAGACATCAGAACGAGAAGGATGTGGAAACAAAGTATACACAAGCCCTGTTCATCAAAACAAAATTTCAGAACAAAATGGATATGGAAGCCGAAAAATTTCAGAAACAGCCTATCAGAAGGAAATGGGTTATTCACTAGAACAGGGTCAACAAGGGTTAAATATTATTGGGTAAAAAAATCAGATTTGATTCAATGGAAAAAGACCATGAGTATCTGATATACAGTTAAGATCTTGGATAAGAAAATCAAAGTGTCACAGAGAAGAAATTATGACATTTTGGAAATAATGGCAATTTGTTCTACCTTTTCTTGTTTCTGAGAAAAGAAATAGGAGGGGAAGAAAGGAAGTTGAAAGCAATTATTTATTATGAAAATAATAATAATAATAATAATAAATAAAAGAGAGAGAATATATATATATATATATATATATATATATTATAAAAAAAAAAGAGAAATAGAAGAAAAAAGAGAGAAAAATTATCCATTTCATTTTTCTTTTATGAGAAAAAAAGAGAAAATTATCCATTTTTCTTTTATAAAGTTATACAGCACAAAGCAAGATATAGATAGAAGTATAACAGGTTTCTATTTTTTATTCTTATTTTTAATTTATTTAATATTCAATTTTCTTCAACTAATTATAGTTTTCAAATCTTTACTTTCTTTATAAAAGTTGACAGAAGAGAAGAGAACACTAGACATCTTGCTACACATGTAATGATCACTTTAATTGAGTTTGTTGAGGAAGTCAGGATTTAATTAAGATTTTATTTTCATTCTTCTTTCATTTCATCTCAAAACAAATATCATTTTTTATTTCTTGTGACTCATGTGGGTGGATTTTTTCTTTTTGTGTGATGTTATGTTTTCTCCAGAATGGTGAATTCAAAGGAACTATCAATCCATGATTTCAAAGCAGACTCAGTCACTCTGTCCAGAGGACATTGGTTCCTGGATAGTGAAGCTACAGTAGAAGAGGTGGATCTGGAATCTGATGAAGAGCAAGAAATTCCAGAAGCAGAGAAGGTAGTCAAGGAGCTCAAGGAAACTCTGGGTATTATTGGCCAGCACATATTTACAGTAGGAGTTGGAGGTTACAAGTACACTATGCTGTGTCAGGAGTTTTACAAATTCCAAAGAATTGCAGTCAATTACAAAAGATGGAAAGCAGTAGGATTACACAAGTTATTGGACGAACCCATATTCTTTATAGAATTTGAAAGAGTTGCACAAGTGATGAATAGTCTATTGGAAGTTGCAAGGGAAAGTGATGCATATTTTAGGTGTTCAGTCAAGGACAAGGAGAACAAAGAGGTGAACATCACAATAAAAGCAGAGCATATCAGGGAAGCTCTTCAGTTTTACCCAATGGGAACTAAGTTGGATAATAGCTTTGTCAAGAAGAATAAAGAAACATATACAGGATATTCTAAGTTCCCTGATTTTAAGGGAAGAGAAAATGAGGAGTATGCCATCAGAATGTTTTTGCAATATTTCTGTTTTCCAAAATTTCCTAGATACACCATGCCACACAAATCAGTAACATTGATTATGTTCAATAATAAGGATAGAACTAAGCCCTTTGGAATAATGGATGTATCACCATATATACATGAGCAATTGAAGGAAGCAGCCAAACATCGGGAGCAAAAGAAGTATATGAATGGAGCCCAATTCTTGACTAGAATCATATATCATGTTCTAGGGATGGAGGATCAATTGCGATTGGCTCCAGAAGCTCAGTACTTCAGAAGTCTGATGATAGGAATCAAAAGTCCTTCCAGGAAGATGTCTATAAGAGAAGCAGAAGGCCAATCAAGCATGAGGGGAGCAGAAAGGAAAAGAAAAGGAATTTCAGAAGAAGTCATTCCAGTAAAGAAAAGAAGATTGGATCCAAGAAAAGTGGGATTGGAACAGATGGAAGCAACCAAGGAAGAACATGAAGCTGCTCAGAAGCAGGTACAATCTTCAAATGACCCTCACCCACCTCAGACAAGCAAAGAGCAGTTGTATACCTATTTGACTCAAGGAAATAATAAAAGGGCAATATATGAAGCTCAATATCAAAAGATGTTGGAGGACTACTCTTTCAAGGCATATTGCCTTTGTGACATCCATACACCTATTTCTGTATGTATAAACTCAATGCCTAAGATCTGTATGTATAAACTCAATGCCTAAGAAATAGTGCAGCACACCAAGGTCTTTCATGTCAAATTCTTGCATAAGAAATTGCTTTACCTCTTTGATTCTTTCTTCATTATCACCACCTACAATCAAATCATCACCATAAATACCCACAATCGTGATGCCATCATCACCCTTCCTTGCATATAGTGAATGATCTACATCACACATAGAGAACCCAATGGTGGTTAAGTAATAAACAATCCTTGCATGCCATGCACGAGGAGCTTGCTTACGCTCATACAAAGCCTTTTGAAACTTGCAAACATATTCTAGGTGCTTTGAATCTTTATATCCTAGTGGTTGATCCATGTATACTTCTTCCTATAACTCACCATGTAGAAAAGCATTCTTCACATCCATTTGATGCAAAGTCCATCCATTTGCTATAGTTAATGCAACAAGTGTTTTGAGAGTATACATTTTAGCTACAAGGTTGAATGTTTCCTCATAATCAATGCCTTATGTCTATGCATATCCTTTTGCTACCAATCGTGCTTTATACCTTCTTATGCTACCATCAACATTGTGCTTTATCTTGTAAACCCACTTGCAACCTATGGGTTTCTTTCCTTGTGGCAATGGAACCAGCTTCCATTTACCATTTCCATAAAGTGCAGCCATCTCCTCATCCATAGATTTTTTCCTATCTGCATTTCCAATTGCATCGTCAAAACAAGAAGGTTTAGCATCCTGTATTACCTTTGTCATGTAGGCACAATGATGAGCCATGTAATTATCATATGTCAATCGTAGCACTCAGTTTCGCATCCTCCATGATCTTCTTGGTCCTAGGTCACTTTTCCTTGTATCAGCTGCAAGTGGTTTTCTTACTCTTTGAGTCTTTACAGAGGGCAATCCAAGTTCCTCATCAAGACTCTTTTGAGAATTGCTTGAATCTCCATCAACCTCTTCAGAACTTGTACATGTTTTACTACCAGCAGAAAGCTTTTCTTTACCTTTCTTGGATGTATTTGATGAATTTGTTGGACTGAAATTCCACGCAATCTTCCACTCCATGGATTTGATTTGGAACTATTTCTTGATGATGCATCTAGTTCATTCAAAACTTGAGATTTTGCACTTGAGTTTTCAACATTTTCTTTGTCATTTGATTCAAGATTAAACCCATCTTTGACATCTGCATAGAATCTTGACATTTCATCAAACGCCACATCTCTGCTTACCTTCACCCGTCATGTGAGTGGGTTATAACATTTATAGTCCTTTTGCTCAAGGGAGTATCCAATGAAGATACATTTTTTTGCTTTTGGATCAAGCTTCCTCCTCAAATCATATAGAACATGTACATATGCAATACAACCAAATACTTTTATATGTGATAAGTTTGGCTTTTTACTTGTAAACTTCTCTTCAGTGTGTGAGAGCTCTCTTCCTTATCTCCTTCCTCGTGACATGGTATTAGAGCCAGTGCGGCTGTAGAGAGTTCATGGAGAAGGCCAATGTCACTCTAGCACAATGGTGAGTACCAACGTGAGGAGATATACCTCATAAATTTCAATCCGTGGAGACGTGAGGACCAGTATGAAGACCGTGAGCAAGTGATGGCACAAGTGCATGAGTGAAAGCACACAAGCATGCACACACATACACACACACGCGCACAAAGTAAGAGCAGGGAGTGGAACAATGGAAGATCTTTGATTATACAAGAGCTCTCTTACAAAGCTGAAATCTACAACAAGCTAACCTCAAAAATGAGCTCTCCAGCCCTTTTTATAGTTTTTGAGTGGTTTTGGCCCTGTCCAGACCTAGTGTCCGGCCTAGTTAAAAAATAGGTTCCAGGGCTTATTTGGGGGCTCAAACGGAGTCTAAAAATTATGAAAATTGGTAGGATGGTAGATCTAATACTCCTCAAGCTCGAGGACTCCTCGGCTTGAACAAAATGGAGTTACAAAAATGGAAAATTGTATTTACAATGGTTTTTAGTGATAAAAATCACTATTTTTGTAGGGATTTCTTCTGAAAATTTGACAGGTGCTTCTTGGAGCTCCCTACTTGCTCCTTCTTCTTGTGTGTCCACTTCCTTGATGCGCTTCCATGCTTTGTCCTTGACCTTGAGCTTCAACACTCCCCCCCCCCTCTTGAGTCTGTCGTCCCTGACAGACCCTTGTTGTCGTGGTTGTTCCATGTAGTACATTGAGAGGTAGTGTCCGTTACGTTCAATAGGGGCGATCCCTTTTCCCAATGTATCCTGGTCATTTGTCTGGGTCTTCACTTTGCCACTGTTATCTCTTGCAGTTTGTAGTCCCTTTGTACGTACTTCTGCCTTATACTCCATCTGGGTGGTGCATTTGTAAGTTTTCCAAAACTGCTAGCTGCTCAAAGGAGGTGGTCAATGTTGATTGGGAGCAACTCTCGGTGGTGGATGGCTTCCTTGCTCTTGTTGTTGTCATCTTAATGTCGTCTGGTTCTTCCAAAGATGGCTTTTCATAGTTTTCATGCCAAGTACTTGTAACCCATAATGAATGGTGGGTAAGTGCATTAGTGCATGGGTTGAACAAAATATGTGCCTTGTGCATGGCCTTGTAATGTGGCCCTACTTATGCGTACTTGGAAAATGCATGGCAAGAAGTATGGTGCAAGAGATTGGGTCTTGAGCTAAGTGCTCAAGGGTATGCTGACGAAGAGGTTTCCTAATCTATCATGGTTATAGTGTTGTTGAAACATACACGTCTTACCATGGTGAAGGGTCCGTTGATCTTCATCTCTTCGTGTTGTGGTTCCCTCATGGTGTTTGACCGTCGGCTTGTCCTTTTTGTTGAGGGATGTCCTTGCTGGAAGTTCGCTGATGAGCATTTTCAAGCACATAGTCTTCTCTCTTTTTTCTTTTTTCTTTTTTTTTTTTTTTTTTTTTGTTGAAACAATGGTGGCCGCAAACAAGAAGAAAGAGGTTAGTATCAATAACATATTTTGCATGTGAAAATTGTGTCTCATGTGCCTGGGATTTCTCAATTGTGTCTATGCACGGCCCTGTAAGGTGGCCCTATATTGATGCATACTTTGGAAATGCATGACCTGAATGGTGCAAACGACAAGGTTATGCCAAAGGCACATGGTTGCTGCTGGTCGAGGCTTTTGATGTTACTTGTATACTTGATGCATTCTTTGTTTGGAGGTGTCGATTGGATCTCGAAATGATGTAATCCTCCTAATGGGGACCCATTTCTGGATAGTATTTGGCCCTGTAGAGATCACCTCAGGCCAGTTCTTCTTTGGATGCTGTCCAAACTTTGGTATCCAGTGTGGTTGGCCCCTTGGTTCTGTGGATGTTGCTTGTGCTTTTGGCTTCCAAACCCATATCCTGGGTGAGTGCCTACCTTTTTTTGTAGAAGGGTTGAGTTTAGCTTCTTTTGGTCTTTGTGCTCTGTTCTTACCCTTTGCTTTTCTTGGCTTCTTTGTTGAGGCCTTTCGCATGGCGGGGAGCATAGGTCTTTGTACGTGTAAGAGCTTCTTGGGTACCCACATCTGTAATCGCCCTTGTTGAGCTGTAGCTAATTTTTTAGGCACCCAAATTTGTACCTGATTGTGGTCGGCCTTCATTGATAGCTTCGGTACCCAAATTTGATGGATTCTTTGTGCTTGACCCTGTCGTAGGTGCTTGGTCCTTCTGTTGTCATGGTCGATCTGGTTGGGTGGAAGTTTTTGAGGCAACATCGATGGTTGTACTCCTTTCTTTACCCAGATGTGTGTCATGCCCAACACTTCTTTCCTCTTGAAGGTTCTTTGTCTATTTGATAGACTTGCTGTCTTGCACTGTTTCGCTTGCTTATGAGGTTGAACTACTGCGGATGCTTTACTCTTTGAAAAACAAGAAGAAGGTTCATCTTGCCTTTGCGACTGTCCTTCCGTGATTGCGTCTGTCTGGATCATAGAGCTTTTGACATCTACAACATCTTGTTCGAGAGGATTAGCCTTAGATGGACAAAGAGAGTGTGTGGTGTCAGTGTCAGTGGGCATGCAATTCTCCAATTCTAATGTAATGCATTGATTATATACCCAAACTTGAAGAAGTTGACTTCTTAGGTTCAAGTTGACACCATGGTCGTAAATCCAATCTTGACCCAAGACAAGTGGCTCTGTGAGGTCCTCATCATGACACACTAGCATTTTGACTTTTATTGGAACATCTTGAAGGTAGATGGGAAGTTCCACCTCGCCCAAACAGGGTGTTTCCACGCCTCCTAATCCTATGAGATAGGCTTCTATGGGCTTGATGTCCAAATGCAGGTCTTGGCAGTATGAAAGTCTAACTGCACTAGTTGCTGCTCCTGAGTCAACCAATGCTCTCACAGTCCTTACACTCTTTCCTTGTCCTACCTCTATATGATGGGGGAAGTATCTCAACCCCTAAGCAACGATGAAGCGCGAATGACCTCCACAGGTATCCTTCTTTGACCTCTGCACACCAAAAATGCTCTTACTCAGAGCTTATGCAGAGAACTCCAGTGAGCTTTTGTAGAACTGTAGTAGACACCAAGGGCTTTCCAACAAAACAAATTTCACTTGAAATGGATGCTTACACAAAGAGAAATAATGTCTACAACATGAGCTAGTTGAATGCTCACAACTGCTAGTCAAGCAGAGACCTCACTTCACTCCAGCAAACTTTTCTCAGAGATTATACAGAGAATGAATCTCAAACTTATGTCAACTTTAGAGGACTCTAATAGCTACCCAATGACACCAACATCATAGCAAATGGATACATAGAGAAGGAGAACCAGCCCTTACAACAGAGAGCAAAATATTTCCAACAGAGCCTACAGAAAGAGAGAGATATCAATCACACAACTTCACTAAAATGAATGTTGCTCCCAGCTTACTCAAAGAATGCTCAAGATAATTGGTAAGCATAAAATAGACTCTTATAGCTATCCAATGAGACAAGAATTACATCAAATGGATACCATATGAGGGAGAACCAATGCTAACAACTCAGGGGTAGAGAGTTGCAACACTGCCTGCGCACACACATAGATATGCCTACTAAAAGAAAACAAACAAGCAAGCAAGGGGGTTGCTTAAGCAAGGGGCTTGCTTATCACAACTCCAGCACTTAGTGCTCACTTTACATGAGCTAAAACTCCAAGAAGATGGCCCAAAAGAAGTCGGGATACATGCTCCTTTTATAGTGAGAGGTGTGCCCCTAAAATCTAGGAACTACCTTTCCAAATCAGCCTCCTAACTTGGAGGAATTAGTTGAGATGACTTGGGGAGTGGTTGAGTGACTTTTCTTGATGGAATCTCGTGGCTTTTGGCTTCCTTTGATTGCTCCACATGTTCATAAAAGATTCCCCACGAATTTTTAGCTTGAAGCTTGACTTTTAACACTCCCCCTCAAGCTTCAATTCTTCATCCTCATCCAAGCTCCTTCATGTTGATGCATTGCTTGAATTTTGAAATCTTCATCCCATCCAAAGCCTTTGTAAACATGTCCGCAACTTGGTCCTTGGTACCAATATGATGTACTGAAACTTCCTTGGATATCACCTTTTCCCTTATGAAGTGATAGTGCACTTCAATATGCTTGGTTCTAGCATGATAGACAGGGTTCGATGCTAGATGAATGCTACTCATGTTGTCACAAAAAATTGGATATGTGTCAACCTGCAAATTAAGCTCCATAAATAACTTCTTAATCCACATTAGCTCACATGTGACTTGAGCCAAAGCTCTATACTCAGCCTCGGTGGAAGATAATGCCACCGTGGGTTTCTTCTTTGAAATCCATGAGATGATCTTGCTACCTAGCATGACTAGGTAACCACTTGTACTCCTTCTATCTTCCTTCGAACCGGCCCAATCGGCATCAGAATAAGCTTTGACCTGCATATCATCATCAAATGAGTAGAACAATCCTTCATTTATAGTGGCTTTGAGATATCGCAACATTCTTCTTGCAGCTTGCAAGTGTGTAGTCCTTGGACTATGCATAAATTGTGATAACACTCCAACTCCATATGCTATGTCGGGCCTGGTTATTGTGGCATAATTGAAAGAGCCTACAATAGATCGATACAAAGTTACATCCTCTAATGGCTCTCCATCAATGGAGCTTAGCTTTACATTAACTTCCATGGGATTTGAAATAGGCTTGCAATGTAGCATCCCAAACCTCTCAAGTAGGTCTAGAATATACTTCCTTTGTATGAGCATAATACCTTCTTCTTTGTATACAACTTCAATGCCAAGAAAATACCTAAGATCTCCAAGATCAGAGATCCTAAACTCCTTTCCAAGCTTTGCCTTGATCTCCTCAATGCCCTTTGTATCATTACCTGTAATGATAAGATCATCTACATACACACACATGTAGACTACAAGTTCTCCTCTTTGTTTGATGAAGAGAGATGGATCCGCCTTGCATTGATTGTAACCACATTTGATCAAATAGTCCACCAATCTTTGGTTCCAAGCCCTTGGAGCTTGCTTTAGGCCATAAAGTGCCTTCTGGAAACTCTTTATGAACAAAACCTAGTGGTTGCTCCATGTATACCTCTTCTTCCAAGTCTCCATTGAGAAAGGCATTCTTGATATCCAATTGGAAGAGCTTCCATCCTTTGCTAGCAGCCATTGCAATGAGTGTCCTAATGGTGCTCATCTTTGCCACGGGGCTGAATGTCTCTTCAAAGTCCACTCCATAGGTTTGTGCAAAACCCTTAGCCACCAATCTTGCTTTGAACCTAGAAATAGATCCATCTGAATTCCTCTTTACTTTATACACCCACTTATTACCTATTACCTTCATGTTCTCCTTCTTGGGCACTAGAGTCCATGTTTGATTTTCCTCAAGTGCGTCGATCTCTTCTTGCATTGCCTCTTTCCATTCGGTGTACCTGCTTGCATCTTCATAGCAATCGGGCTCATGATCTTCTACTACTTTGTTCATATATGCATAATGTGTTGCCATGTATGAATCATAAGTAAACCTTTGAGTTGGATACTTAACTCTAGAAGACTTCCTTTCTTCACCTTTTGGAGGAATAAACCTCCTTTGCCTTGGGAACTTGATCTCTTTCTTTGACGTGGCTTCTTTCTCCATCATGTGTCCTTCATCATCTTCAACTTCATTACCTTCTTCATCCAACTCCACCAATGTTGCTTTGCCTTTGTTGATTGATTGTGCTTCATAGCTTGATGAAGATCTCCCCCTCCATGGTGAGTTCATGCTTGAACTATCTTCATTGATGGAACACCTTGGGCCGCTTAGCTCTAGGTCGATTTGTTCTTCATCATGTCCATGCTTTTCTTCTTCATAGTCCTGCATACAATCATACTTCTTATACCAAGGGAGTAGCTCATCAAATGCTACATCCCTTGATATCCTCAAGTCCTTTGTATTTGGGTTGAAGCACCTGTAACCTTTATGATCATTTGAATATCCTAGAAACACACACTTTTCTGCCTTTGGTTGTAGCTTGTGCCTCAATTCACTTGGCACATGTACATAACAAGTACATCCAAATATCTTCAAGTGGGAAAGATCAGGTTTCTTACCATAATAGGCTTGATATGGTGTCAAGCCATGGATCCCTGAGGTAGGAGCCCTATTCATTAGATACACGGCGGTATTTGCTGCATCACTCCAAAACATGTTAGGTACATTCATCTCATTAAGCATTGCTCTAGCGATCTCGGCAATGTATCTATTCTTTCTCTCTGCTACTCCATTTTGTTGGGGTGTGTACCTGCATGTTACTTGCCTCTTGATGCCTTGATCCATTAAAAAATCAGAAAACTCATTTGAGAAATATTCTCCCCCTCCATCGGACCTTAGCTTCTTGATATATGTACCTGTTTCCTTCTCTACCATTGCCTTGAATGCTTTGAAACATGTAAACACATCTGATTTGTTTTTGATGAAATAAACCCAAACCATCCTTGTGCAATCATCTATAAAAGTGACAAAGTACTTGTTACCTCCAATGGATTGCTCTTTCGTTGGCCCCCACACATCTGTATGTATCAACTCCAATGGATGTTGGCTTATGTAGCCACTCTTCTTGAATGGAAGTCTCGCTTGCTTCCCTAGTTGACAAGATTCACATAAATGCTTCATACCTTGTCCTTGGAAGTTGGGAAGACCTTCAACCAGCCTCTTGAATTGCATTTCCTTCATTCTTTGTATGTTGATGTGACCTATCCTCTTGTGCCACAAGTCCAACTCCGAAATCCTCTTGTTTCCATATGTGAAGTAGACATGTTGAGTAGAATGAGAATTTACCTCCAAAGTGAAGAGTCTCCCTTGCTTCTTTCCTCTTGCTATGACCTTGTAACCTTGCTTAGGGTTCTCCACAAAGCATCCACCTTTGTTGAACCTTACTTGATAGCCTCTTTCAACCATTTGCCCAACGGACACAAGGTTCTTTGTGATGGTAGGTACATGCAAGACATCCTTGAGACATCTTCCTTCCTCCTTGTCATCCAAAGCTACATCTCCAACATGGGAGATCTCATGGGCTGTATCATCACCTGTTTCTACATGTCCTTTACCTTTGGGAACATGTAGATTAGTAAACCAAGAAGCATTGCAACTCATATGGTTGCTACATCCACTATCAATATACCAAGTGTTATCTACTTTGCTTGAATTCCCATTCATGTGCATCATCAAGAGATTTTCATTTTCTGAACTTGTAGAAGCATAATTACCTTGGCCTTTGTATGAAGAACCTTGATTATAGTTCCTTTGGTTTCCTCCTTGGTAGCAATCTCTAGCATAGTGGCCAAACTTGCCACATATGTAACATCCTTCGCCATCTTGATTCCTGTTTTGTTGATGTCGTCCTCCTCTTCCTCTTGATCTTCCTCTCCCTCTTTGTGATGAGGTGCCTTGGTCATGTCCTTGATTTCTTGAGTGGCCTTGCCTTCCTCCAAACCTTCCTTTGCCCCTTCCTTGTCCTTGTCTTCCTTTGCCCCTTTGATTACCTGCATAGAAAACTTGTGCATCTTTGCTTTTAGTTGAACTTCCACCTATGTTCATTTCTTCGGTGACCATGAGAGCAACCAATTGCTCAAAATCGGGAAGATTATCCCTTACATAAACTGAAGTGGTAAAGGGTTTCCACTTCTCATCATCTCTCAAACCATTGAGAGTATAAGCCACAAGATCGTCATCGTCTACGTGGCTTCCAATGGATCCCAATGCATCTGATAACTCCTTGACCTTAAGTATGTAGTCATTTATGCTACTCCCTGAGCTCTTCCTAAGGTTGTTGAGCTCATTCTTGAGTTGGATCTTCCTTGCTTTGGTGCTTGTTGAATAAAGCCTTTCAAGTGTCTCCCATACCTTCATGCTTGAATCCAGGTCTTGGATATGGCCGATCATGCTATTGCTAATGTGTTGGGAAAGAATAAAGATAACCCTCTTGTCTCTTTCATTCCATTCCCTAAAGGCCCTTCTCTGGTCATTGGTTGGATTCTCATCCAACCTAGGTCTTGGTTCACTTCCACTAATCAACCCCCAAAGGCCCTTGCCCATAAGATAGTTGGAGACCCTAAATCTCCATGGTTGATAGTTACCTTTGTCTAGCTTTTCAATTTGAGTGTTGAAGTCTCCCATATCTAGTCTTTGATACTTGACCTAGCCCTTGGCTAATGCTCCAATGTGTGTAAAATGAAAATGAGGCTCTGAGGTTACCTCAATCCAAAGCTTTCCTTAGATGGACACCTTGTGCTCTTGCAAATTTGAGTAGAATAGCTCCCCCTTGATGTGAGCTACCTCCAAGAAGCTTTTGTTGATGCAACTCTTCAACAACCAACTCCAAGAGGTCTTCTTGCTTGTATGTGATACCTCCAAGATGCCCAAATGCTCTGATACCACTGATGGGGGAAGTATCTCAACCCCTAAGCAACGATGAAGCGCGAATGACCTCCACAGGTATCCTTCTTTGACCTCTGCACACCAAAAATGCTCTTACTCAGAGCTTATGCAGAGAACTCCAGTGAGCTTTTGTAGACCTGTAGTAGACACCAAGGGCTTTCCAACAAAACAAATTTCACTTGAAATGGATGCTTACACAAAGAGAAACAATGTCTACAACATGAGCTAGTTGAATGCTCACAACTGCTAGTCAAGCAGAGACCTCACTTCACTCCAGCAAACTTTTCTCAGAGATTATACAGAGAATGAATCTCAAACTTATGTCAACTTTAGAGGACTCTAATAGCTACCCAATGACACCAAAATCATAGCAAATGGATACATAGAGAAGGAGAACCAGCCCTTACAACAGAGAGCAAAATATTTCCAACAGAGCCTACAGAAAGAGAGAGATATCAATCACACAACTTCACTAAAATGAATGTTGCTCCCAGCTTACTCAGAGAATGCTCGAGATAATTGGTAAGCATAAAATAGACTTTTATAGCTATCCAATGAGACAAGAATTACATCAAATGGATACCATATGAGGGAGAACCAATGCTAACAACTCAGGGGTAGAGAGTTGCAACACTGCCTGCGCACACACATAGATATGCCTACTAAAAGAAAACAAACAAGCAAGCAAGGGGGTTGCTTAAGCAAGGGGCTTGCTTATCACAACTCCAGCACTTAGTGCTCACTTTACATGAGCTAAAACTCCAAGAAGATGGCCCAAAAGAAGTCGGGATACATGCTCCTTTTATAGTGAGAGGTGTGCCCCTAAAATCTAGGAACTACCTTTCCAAATCAGCCTCCTAACTTGGAGGAATTAGTTGAGATGACTTGGGGAGTGGTTGAGTGACTTTTCTTGATGGAATCTCGTGGCTTTTGGCTTCCTTTGATTGCTCCACATGTTCATAAAAGATTCCCCACGAATTTTTAGCTTGAAGCTTGACTTTTAACACTATAGTCACAAAGGGCCGTCGATCAATTATTCGAGAAGTAGTTATGCCCGATTTTTGGCACATGTCCATGTGATATTTTGGAGCTTTTGTGTTGACATCTAGGCCTAGCTGTCGTAACTTATTTCTTCTGATGCGCTCTCTAGCCTCTGCTTGTGCTTCTTCTCTAACCCTTAACTCTTCTTCTTTTCGCTTCTTAGCAGTGTTGAGTCTCATGAGCATTTCCTCTGTAAGAGGTTCTTGATATAATTTGACTCGGCATCCACTAATATAGTTTGGTAAGATATCATCTTCTAAAGTGGCCAATTGAACTGCACCGCTAGTGGAGAGTCTATTAATGATCATGGGTCCATATCCTCGTTTCTCCAATTTGCGGGCATGTTGCTTTAGCGTATGAACCAGCACTAGATCTCCTTCTTTCAACCCTTTGTCCTTCACATGGGCATCAAAGTATGCCTTTTGCCTTTTCTTTGCAGCATAAATGCCTGCTGCTGCCCGTAGCCTCGTCTCACCTAAGCGTTCTAGATCAAAGATCCTGGGAGACAACTCATGTCCATTCCACTCATGCTCTTGTGCTACTTTCAAGGCTGGGATTAAGAAGTCCAATGGTAGCACGGCATTCTGTCCAAAGACCATCTGAAATGGGGTGGCATTGAGTACCGTTTTGTAGGCAACTCGGTATGCCCAAACAGCATGATGAAGTTGTTTGTCCCAATCAGAGCGTTTATTATTTACAAGTTTCGTCAATACGTTACATAGGATCTTATTCGTGCTCTCGGCCTGTCCGTTGGCTTGTGGGTGATAAGGGCAGACTTCTTGTGTATCACCATGAATTCTTGAAGGAGATGTTCAATGACCTCATTCAAGAAGTGCGTACCTCTATCACTAACCAACTCTATTGGTAACCCATATCTGGTGAACACATTTTCGAATAAGAATTTAGCCATCGTTTGAGCATCATTCTTTGTCGTGGCTTTTACTTCCACCCACTTTGTAAGGTAATCTGTGGCTACAATAATGTATTCTGCATGGGAGTTTCTAGCTGGGGGGTTAATAGGACCAACAAAGTCTATGCCCCACTTCGAGAATGCGCGTCCTCCCATCATGGGCCTCAAGGGCATTTCATCTTTTCTTATCGGATATTGGGCACGTTGGCATGTGTCACATTTCTTCACATAAGTATGTGCATCCATATGAAGAGTGGGCCACCAAAGTCCTGAGAATAGAATGGTCTTAATTACTCTGTCAGGCCCAAAGTGTCCACCTGCAGCACCGCTGTGTGCAGTTTCTAAGACTTTCAAATAGTCTGATTCATGAACGCACAGTCTTAGGTAACCATCCTTGCCTCTTCGATATAAGTTCTCTCCTACCAAGGCATAGTCTTGAGCCTCTTGCTCCATGCTCCGTTTTCTTGCAAGACTAGCCTGATTGGGTAATGTTCCCGATCTCATGAACTCAACCAATGGAGCACTCCAATCTGGGATTAATGACACATGATAAAGAGTGGCATGCTCCACTGGGGGTCTCTTCTGGCATACTGGACAATTTTGGATCCACTCCTGTATTTCTTTGTCCATGCTAGGCCAATACACTCCTAAACGTTTTAGATTCTGCAATGTTCGTTGTTTAGAGTAGTGATTTCCTAGCAGTCCCTCATGGGCTTGTTGCATCCAACTAGTATGTTCGTCGTCCTCAACACAACAGGCTAATACGCCCTCGGTATCTTGCTTGTACATACTTCCGGCCAATCTTTGATACTTTTGTGATTTTACAATTTCTTCTTTGCTTGTCTTCACATTTTTATTTGCAGGCCCGAAGGTTAGGACCGGTACCAACTTATTTGCCCATTTAGGAACAACTTCTAAATTGAACAGATAAGCATCGGGCAGTTCATCAGACACTCCTTGCGGTGGCTCTCCTGAAGTGATACGAGAAAGATGGTCTGCCCTAAGATGGGTTCTACCTTTCCTGACAACAACTTCAAAGTCGTATTCCATTAGTAAGAGGAACCATCTCACTAAGCGGCCTGTATTGCAAGGTTTATTGACCAAATATAGTAAAGCTTGATGATCAGTGAAAAACTTGAACTTATTGGCCAATAGATAGTGTCTAAACTTCTTCACAGCGTATACCATGCCTAAGCCTTCTCTCTCCGTTGTGGTATAATTTCGTTCAGCTGCATTTAATTGCCTACTAGCATATGCTATCGGCAAATCTAGGTTTCCTTCACCCGTGGGTTGTGCTAGCACACATCCTATTGCATGATTGGAGGCATCTACATGGACATGGAATGGTTTACTCCAATCAGGAGTGGTCAGTATTGGTGCTGAGCACAAGCGTCTTTTTAGCTCGTTGAAGGAATTCTCGCATTCCTCGTTCCACTCAAAATTTGTTAACAACCCATAAAGAGGTTTAGCTATGATGGCATACATGTGGATAAACCTACGGTAATATCCACAATGGCCCATAAAGGCCTGTACCTCTTTAACATTTCTTGGTCTTGACAACTCTGCTATCGCTCTTACCTTGTCTTCATCTGTTGAAATTCCATTCTTAGAAACAATGTGACCTAAGATTTTACCTTGTCGTACCATGAACACACACTTCTCTGGGTTCAGACACACTCGATAATCTCTACACTTGTTGAAGATTTGTCTGAGCTCAGGGATGTGGTAACTTCTCTGTTGGGAATGCGCACATAAATCATCCACATATACTTCTAAGCTCTTCCGCAAGAACTCCTTGAAGACATGACACATGAGCCTTTGGAATGTTGCAGGTGCATTGGTGAGCCCAAATGGCATCACACGAAATGCAAAGATTCCCCATTCTGTGGCAAAGGCCGTTTTGTGTTGATCTTCGGGGGAAATGGCTACTTGGTTGTAACCTGAAAATCCATCAAGGAAGCTATAAACTTCCTTGCCTGCAACACGCTCCAATAGATGTTCGGTGATTGGGAGTGGATAACTATCTCTAATCGTAGCGGCATTAACTTTTTTAAGGTTAATGCACACTCACAATTTCCCATTCTTCTTGGGTACTACTACAATGGGGGACACCCATTCAGTGTGCTCAATCTCATAGATGAATCCAGCTTCAATCAGCCTGTCAATTTCCTCCTTTATTTTGGCTGCATAATTGTCATTATATGTGTAGGGCTTTTGTTTAGTGGGCTTGGCATCAGCGGTCATCGGAATCGTATGAGAGCAAATCTTTGGATCTACTCCTTTAATAGTGCCATGCGAACACATCCCTATATTCCCTTAATAGAGCTACAAGCTCTGCTTCTTCTTTTGCACTTAGGTCATCTCCTATGTACGTACATCGTTCTTCGTTCCCTTCAATGGTCACTACAATTTTTTTGGTCTTTTCTTTATTGTCATATGCTTCTCCTATAATGGCCTCTCTCTTAGGCATCCGTACCAAAATTTTTCGGTCTTCCACTTCATATTTCTTGAAATTTTCTGGTACTTCAAACAATGATTTTTCCTCTTCTTGTTTCACTGCTTTTCTTTTCTTTTTCTTTTGACCTCCTTCACTTCCTTCCTTTGAATTTATCGTTTTAATACTCGTGAGGGGTTCTTCTTCTTTTTGGGTTAACACTCCTATGTCTGCTAAATAGTGTTCCTCTGAGTCAAAGTAAGTATCCATCACAATGGATTCTAAATCATCGTCATTCTCTTCTTCTTCTATGAACTCATTAGGATCACACTCTTCCAACAGGGGCTGACACATGAACACTGAAATATCATAACCCTCCTCATCACAATGAGGTGTCCATTGTTCTTCATTGACTGCTATGTCCATGGTAGCTAAGATTTCTGCCCAACCATGAGGTTCAAATTCCTCATCTGGAAATATCATTGGTGTATAGGCTGGATCTTTTATTGGTCTATCTCCTGGGGAAGTTCCTTCTTCTCTCGCTTTTAGGCGCTTTTCCTCTTCCTCTGCGACCTTGCACATCCACAAATGAGTATCTTCATGCAGCCAGGATGGATCAGGTGAACTTCCAGAATGCACAGAGATTGAATCTTCTTTTGCTTTGTGGATAGGATTCCACTGTAGGGGTGGTACATCTCTGAAGGTGTAATCCTTCAGATTGACCTTGGTGGTGACCCCTAAGTGCTGTAAGTACAAGGAGTTGGTTCCCCAATCCTGTACTATTTGCAATTGTCGTAGGAAGGGTCTTCCTAGGATCATCTCGTAGACATTATTTTTTTCAAAGTCACATATAGCAAATGTATGTTCAAACCCTACACCACAAGTGGTTAGAGTTATCCCTTCAAGCAATCCTAGAGGTCTTTCAAAATGACCATCTGCCATTTGAAGTTTCATTCTCGTTGGTCTTAAGGTGGGTTCGCCCCATCGCTTCCACAAAGAGGTGGTCGCAATAGCAACACCAGCACCTGAATCTACGATTGCTTTGGTTGTGTAACCGTGATAGGTGATCGGAAGATAAGTGTTACCTTCTTCACCTTCGCTCATGTCTCCTATCTTGTCGAGAGGTATCTCTGGAACTTTTTGCTTAGAGCCTACTTTTGGCATATTGGATTCAAGTTCTGGAACTTGATCCTTCACATGATTCCAGAGCTCAGGTTTTGCTTTGAGCAGCTCTTCCACAGTGAGATGACATTGAACCTTAGTGTTCTTCACAACATCAGTGTTTCTTGGAATCACTGAGTCTTCATTTCTTACCAATATTGTGGGGGCTCTAATCTGGAGAGATTCAGATTCCCACGGGCCTGTGTAATGAGGCAACTCTTGTAAAGAATTAGATTCAAAATCTAATCTTTCATCTTCTTGTTGCTCTGCTTGGTCTCCATAGATAGACGGAATGTCTTGGGGAAATTGGTCATGAAGATCATCAATCTCAGGAATAGGAGGGGAATTACCCTTCTCCTTGGCCCATTTCTCTTCTTGTATTTCCCGCAGGAACTCTTGAGAGTATTGTTGAATTGAAGGAGGTATTCCAGCATCCGTGGAATTAGGAACATAAGCTCCCATTGGTGGTGAGCTTCCTCTTTCAATAACTAGTTGAGCCTGTGGAGGTAAAGAAACTTGTGGTTTGTTTACCAACTGCTCTAATCTTTCTAGTAAGCCTTGGAAATGCAAATCTGGTTTGATAGAGTTTGTCTGATTGAACTTTTGACTAGTCTCAAGTATAGCTTGAGCTTGTTCTACCATTTTCATGCACATTTTCATCCGTTCAATCTCTAAGTCTGCTCTAGGGTAACTCTTGTCTAGGTTTGCAGCTGTTGGCCCTTCTTGAAGACGAGCCTGGTAGGCCTTGAACATCATGTCCAAGCCTTCTGGGGTTGGATCTGCAAGAACAGACCCTGATTGCGGTCTATTTACAATGGGCGGTGGGGTGGAATGAGGTGGAATGGATGGAGCTTTGGCATGTGTAGCTCAAGCGTAAGCACCACCTCCTTTACTTGTCAATCCGCGGAGACGTGAGGACCGGTATGAAGACCACGAGCAAGTGAAAGCACAAGTGCGTGAGTGAAAGCACACAAACATGCACACACATACACACACACGCGCACAAAGTAAGATCAAAGAGAGGAACAATGGAAAGCTTAGATTGCAAAAGAGTTCTCTTACAAAAGTTCTATTCTCTAACAAGCTAACCTCAAAAATGAGCTCTCTAGCTCTTTTTATAGTTTTTTGACTAGTTTTGGCCCTGTCCAGACCTAGTGTCCGGCCTAGTTAAAAATTAGGTTCCAGGGCTTATTTGAGGGCTCAAACGAAGTCTAAAAATTATGAAAATTGGTACGATGGTACTTCTAATACTCCTCAAGCTCGAGGACTCCTCGGCTTGAACAAAATGGAGTTACTAAAAATAGATAATGGTATTTACAATGGTTTCTAGTGATGAAAATCACTATTTTTGTAGGGGATTCTTCTGAAAATTTGACATACACTTCTTGGAGCTCCCTACTTGCTCTCTCTTCTTCTATGTCCACTTCTTTGATGTGCTTCCATGCTTTGTCCTTGACCTTGAGCTTCAACACTCCCCCCCCTCTCGAGTCTGTCGTCCCTGACAGACCCTTGTTGTAGTGATTGTTCCAAGTAGTGCCTTGAGAGGGAGTGTCCCTTCTGTATGAACACAAGTCGTCCGACGTTCTTCATCTATCACTGTGAGTCTTTGCAGGTTGTAGTCTCTTGGTATGTGCTTCTGCCTTGTATTCCAGCATGACTGTGTCGTTGTGAGTCTCCGTTGATGTTTTCTAGATCTTCCAAAGTTGATCTTCATAGTAGTCAAGCCAAGTACTCATAACCCATATTGAGTGATGGGTAAGTGTGTTCGTGCATGGGTTGAAAAAAGTATGTGCCTTGTGCACGGCCTTGTAATGTAGCCCTACGCATGCTTACTTGGAAAATGCATTGGAAGAAGTATGGTGCAAAAATTGCGGGTCTTGAGCTAAGTGCTCAAGGGTATGTTGACGAAGAGGTTTCCTAAACTATCATGGTTATGGTGTTTCCAGAGTAAAGATACTTACCATGGCGAAGGTTGATGGATGTTTGCCTCTTCGTGTGGTACACTCGGCCTTTGGGATGGAACCTTGTTGATGAATGTCCATGTTGATTGTCCACTGATGAGATCTTTTGAGTGGTGGATCCCCTCTCCTCTTTTCAAAGCAACATTTGTCACTAACAATGTGCATTTCTGAGCTTGGGCTCATGCACGTTCACTTCCCTATATTGACACTCAGAGGAATATTGGACACGTGCCGGTTTCTAAGAGATTACCATGCTGATTGACATAGACCATTCACCAGTGCTACTGTTCCATACTGGTTCAGGAAATACTGAGAATTGAATTGCTTTATATTCCTTGGCAAGCAACATCGGATGACTACACCAAGCTGTGTTTCACATATACTCTTTAGCTCACCATATGCAGGAGTCTTCTCCTCTAGAACTACCTTTTGCAGATATCTCCTTGGATGCTCTGGTACATGAAGTAGTTAAGCATCACGCAAGTTGCGGACCTTCAAGCTCTTCATTCCTACCATGGTAAGAGAAAATCATAGCTGTAGATGCCATGTTCATGCCAAATGCTTGTCCTCTACCAGATAAGGCAGCAATAATCTCACTGCTGGCCGAGACACACTGGGAACAAGCTCTCTCCCACTTCTCTCTCTTTTTTTTTTTTTTTTTTTTTTTTTGAGGAACAGGATATCACAAAACAAGAACACAAAAGTTAGTATCAATAGAAATGTTCGACATATGTCACTGTGCTCTTGTGCATGGGATTCTCAAGTGTGTCTATGCACGGCCGTGTAATGTGGCCCTATATTAATGCATACTTTGGAAATGCATGACCTAAATGGTGCAAAAGACAGGGTTGTGCAAGGAGCACATGGTTGTTGCTCGTTCGAGGCTTTCGATGTTATTTGTGGAGGTTGATGCCGGCCTTAGTGGAGGTATCCATTGAGTCTCGAACTGATGTAATCCTCCTTATTGGAGTCCATTTTAGAACATCATTTGGCACTGTAGAGGTCACTTCAGGCGTCTTTCTCTTTGGATGCTTTCTGAACTGTGGTATCCAGTGTGGTTGATGCTTTGGTTCGGTGGAGGCTACTTGCACTTTTGGCTTCCAAACCCATATCCTTTTTGCATGTCTTCCTACTAATGTTGAAGAGCTGATTTGATCTTCCTTTGGTCTCTGTACGTGGTTCTTACCCTTTTCTCTTTTTGGCCTCTTTGTTGAAACCTTTTGCATGTGGGAGAACAAAGGTTGTTGTGGGTGTAGGATCTTCTTAGGTACCCACATCTGTAATTGCCCTTGTTGAGCTGCAGCTAACTTCTTAGGCACCCAAACTTGTTGGATATCTTGTGACGGAGCTTGTCTGAGCTGCTTCCTTCGTCTTCTGGCTTGGTTAGTGTGCATGGATGGGATTTGTGGGGGTAAGGCTGGTGGTTGCTCTCCTTTGCGTACCCAGATCTGCTTCATGCCCGGAACCGCTTTTTTATCGAATGGTGTCTTTCTATTTGATGTAGCAGTTGTCGTGAACGGTTGTGTTTGCTTGTGTGGTGGGCTCACTACTGTGGCTACTTGAGTCTTTGGAGAAGAAGAAAGATCCACCCGCCTTCGAACCTGATCTTCCACGATTGACTCCTTCTGCATCATAGAGCTTTGGAAACATACAACATCTTCTTTCATATGATTAGTCTTGGAAGAACTAAGAGAGTGTGTGGTGCCATGATCTAGGAGCATGCAGTTCTCTAATTCTAATGTAATGCATTGTTCATGTACCCAAACTTGAAGAATTTGACTTCTTAGGTTTAAGTTAACTGCATGGTCATAGATCCAATCTTGACCCAAGACAAGTGGTTCTGTAAGGTTCTCATCTTGACATACTAGCGCTTTGACTTTCATTGGAACATCTTGAAGGTAGATGGGAAGTTCCACCTCGCCCAAACAAGGGGTTTCCACACCTCCCAATCCTATGAGATAAGCTTCTATGGGATTGATGTTCAACCCCAAGTCTTGGCAGTAGGAAAGTTTAACTGCACTACTTGCTGCACCTGAGTCAATCAATGCTTTCACCGTCCTTGCACCCTTCCCTTGTCCTATCTCTATGGTCACAAAGGGTCTTCGGTCAATGACCTGAGAAGTCGCAATGCCTGACTTTTGACACATATCCATGTGATATTTTGGGGCTTTTGAGTTGACATCTAGGCCTAATCGCCTTAACTTATTTTGCCTAATACGCTCTCTGGCCTCTTCCTGTGCTTCTTCTCTCACTCTTAACTCTTCTTCTTTTCGCTTCTTCGCAGTGTTGAGTCTCATTAGCATATCCTCAGTAAGAGGTTCTTGATATAGCTTGACTCTACAGCCACTAATATAGTTTGGCAAGATATCTCCTTCTAGAGTGGCCAACTGAACTGCACCACTAGTGGAAATTCTATTAATGATCATGGGTCCATAACCTCTTTTTTCCAACTTACGGGCATGTTGTTTTAGTGTGTATACCAACACTAGATCTCCCTCTTTCAATCCCTTATCCTTGATGTGTGCATCAAAGTATGCCTTTTGCCTCTTCTTTGCAGCGTAGATGCCTGCTGCCGCTCGTAGCCTCGTTTCACCCAAGCGTTCGAGATCAAAGATCCTAGAGGACAATTCATGCCCATTCCACTCATACTCTTGTGCTACTTTTAAGGCAGGGATTAAGAAATCTAATGGTAGCACAGCGTTCTGTCCGAAGACCATCTGAAATGGGGTGGCGTTGAGTACCGTTTTGTAGGCAACTCGATAAGCCCAAACAGCATGATGAAGTTGTTTGTCCCAATCAGAGCGTTTATTATTTACCAATTTTGTCAATACGTTACAGAGGATCTTATTGGTACTCTCGGCTTGTCCGTTGGCTTGTGGATGATAGGGGGCGGATTTCTTATGTATCACCAAGAATTCTTGGAGAAGATTTTCAATGACTTCATTCAAGAAGTGTGTGCCTCTATCGCTCACCAACTCTATTGGTAGTCCATATCTCGTGAACACATTCTCGAATAAGAACTTAGCCGTATTCTGAGCATCATTCTTTGTTGTGGCTTTGACTTCTACCCACTTTGTAAGGTAATCTGTGGCTACAATGATGTACTCTGCATGGGAGTTTCTAGCTGGGGGGTTAATAGGACCTATGAAGTCTATGCCCCACTTCGAAAATGCACGTCCTCCCATCATTGGCCTCAAGGGCATCTCGTCTTTTCTCACTGGATATTGTGCACGTTGGCAAGTGTCACATTTCTTCACATAGGTATGTGCATCCATATGAAGAGTGGGCCACCAAAGTCCTGAGAATAGAATGGTTTTAATCACTCGGTCAGGGCCAAAATGTCCACCTGCAACACCACTGTGTGCAGTCTCTAAGACCCTTAAATAGTCTGATTCATGAACGCACAGTCTTAAGTAACCATCTTTACCTCTTCGGTATAGGTTTTCTCCTACTAAGGCATAGCCTTGAGCCTCTTGCTCCATATTTCGTCTTCTTGCTAGACTGGCCTCTTTGGGTAATCTTCCCGATCTCATAAACTCTACCAATGGAGTACTCCAATCTGGAATTAATGATACTTGATAAAGGGTCGCATGCTCCACTGGTGGTTTCTCTCTACACATTGGACAATTCTTGATCCACTCATGTATTTCTTTGTCCATGCTAGGCCAATACACTCCTAAACATTTCAAATTCTGCAATGTTCGTTGTTTAGAATAGTGATTTCCTAGCAATCCCTCATGAGCTTGCTGCAACCAACTACTATGTTCATCATCCTCGACACAACAAGCTAATACACCCTCAGTATCTTGTTTGTACATGCTTCCTGCCAATATGTGATATTTTTGTGATTTTACAATTTCTTCTTGTGATGTTTTCACATTCTTATTTGCAGGGCCGAAGGTTAGGACTGGTACCAACTTATTTGCCCATTTAGGAACAACTTCCAAATTGAACAGATAAGCATCAGGTAGTTCATCAGACACTCCTTGTGGTGACTCTCCTGAAGTAATGCGAGAAAGGTGATCTGCCCGAAGGTGGGTTCTACCTTTCCTGACAACAACTTCAAAGTCATACTCCATTAGTAAGAGGAACCATCTTACTAAGCGTCCAGTATTGCAAGGTTTATTGACCAAATATAACAAAGCTTGATGATCAGTGAAGAACTTGAACTTGTTGGCCAATAAATAGTGTCTAAACTTCTTTACAGCATATACCATGCCTAACCCTTCTCGCTCGGTTGTGGTATAATTTCTTTCGGCTGGGTTTAGTTGTCTACTAGCATATGCTATGGGCAAATCTAAATTCCCTTCACCTGTGGGTTGTGCCAGCACACATCCTATGGCATGATTGGATGCATCCACATGGACATGGAATGGTTTATTCCAATCAGGAGTGGTCAGTATTGGTGCTGTGCACAAACGTTTCTTCAGTTCATTGAAAGAATTCTCGCATTCGTCGTTCCACTCAAAATTAGACAACAAGGCATAAAGGGGTCTAGCTATGATCGCGTACATGTGGATAAACCTACGGTAATATCCACAATGGCCCATAAAGGCTTGTACCTCTTTAACATTCCTTGGCCTTGGCAGCTCCGCTATGGCTCGTACCTTATCTTCATCCGTTGAGATTCCATTCTTAGAAACAATATGACCGAGGATTTTACCTTGACTCACCATGAACACACACTTTTCTGGGTTCAGACACACTCGATATTCTCTACACTTGTTGAAGATTTGTCTGAGTTCAGGGATGTGAACCCTTCTTTCTTGGGAATGAGCACATAAATCATCCACATACACTTCTAAGCTCTTTCGCAAGAACTCTTTGAAGACATGACACATGAGCCTTTGGAATGTTGCAGGTGCATTGGTGAGCCCAAATGGCATCACCCGAAATGCAAAGATTCCCCACTCTGTAGCAAAAGCTGTTTTGTGTTGATCTTCTGGGGCAATGGCTACTTGATTGTAACCTGAAAATCCATCAAGGAAGCTATAAACTTCCTTGCCTGCAACACGCTCCAATAGGTGTTCTGTGATTGGAAGTGGATAACTATCTCTAATCGTAGCGGCATTAACTTTTTTAAGGTTAATACACACTCGCAACTTCCCGTTCTTCTTGGGTACCACAACAATGGGGGACACCCATTCGGTATGCTCAATCTCATAGATGAATCCAGCCTCAATCAACCTATCAATTTCTTCTTTGATTTTGGCTGCATAGGTATCATTATATGTGTAGGGCTTCTGTTTGGTGGGCTTAGCATCAGCAGTCATGGGGATAGTATGAGAACAAATTCTTGGATCTACCCCTTTCAAGTCTCTATAGTGCCATGCAAACACATCCCTATATTCCCTTAATAGAGCTATGAGCTCCATTTCTTCTCTTGCACTTAGATCATCTCCTATATATGTGCATCTCTCTTCGTTCTCTTCAATGGTCACTACAATCTTCTTGGTCTTTTCTTTATTATCATATGATTCTCCTATGATGGCCTCTCTCTTAGGCATTCGTACCAGAATTTTGCGGTCGTCAACTTCATATTTCTTGAAGTTTTCTGGTACTTCAAACAATGATTCCTCCTTTTCTTGTTTCACTGCTTTTCTTTTCTTTTTCTTTTGACTACTCTCACTTCCATCCTTTGAGTTTACTGTTTTAATACTTGTGAGAGGTTCTTCTTCTTTCTGGGTGAACACTCCTATATCTTCTAGATAGTGCTGCTCTGAGTTAAAGCAACTATCCATCACAATAGACTCCAAATCATCGTCATTCTCTTCTTCTTCTATGACATCACTAGGGTCACATTCTTCTAGCAAGGGTTGACACATGAACACTGAGATATCATAACCCTCCTCATCACAATGAGGTGTCCATTGTTCCTCATTGACAGCAATGTCCATGGTGGCTAAGATTTCTGGCCAGCCATGAGGCTCAAACTCCTCATCTGGAAAGATCATCGGTGTGTAGGCTGGGTCCCTAACTGGTCTATCTCCTAGCGAAGTTCCTTCTTCTCTTGCCTTTAAACGTTTTTCCTCTTCCTTTGCGACCTTGCACATCCACAAATGAGTATCTTCATGCAGCCATGATGGATCAGGTGAACTTTCAGAATGCACAGAGATGGAATCTTCTTTCGCTTTGTGGATAGAATTCCACTGTAGGGGTGGTACATCTCTGAAGGTGTAATCCTTCAAATTGACCTTAGTGGTGACCCCTAAGTGCTGTAAGTACAAGGAGTTAGTTCCCCAATCCTGTACTATTTGCAATTGTCGTAGGAAGGGTCTTCCTAGGATCATCTCAAAGACATTATTTTTCTCAAAGTCACATATAGCAAATGTGTGCTCAAATTCTACACCACAAGTGGTTAGAGTGATCCCTTCTAGCAATCCTAGAGGTCTTTCAAAATGACCATCAGCCATTTGAAGCTTCATTCTAGTTGGTCTTAATGTGGGCTTGCCCCATTGCTTCCACAAGGAGGTGGTCGCAATAGCAACACCAGCACCTGAATCTATGATTGCTTTGGTTGTGTAACCTTGGTAGGTGATGGGAAGATAAGTATTACCTTCTTCACCCTCACACATGTCCCCTATTTTGTCTAGAGGTATCTCTGGTACCCTTTGCTTGGAGCCTGCTTTTGGCATGTTGGAATCAAGTTCTGGAACCTGATCCTTCACATGATTCCAGAGCTCAGGTTTTGCTTTGAGTAGCTCTTCTACAGTGAGATGACACTGAACCTTAGTGTTCTTCACGACATCAGTGTTCCTTGGAACCACTGAGTCTTCATTTCTTACCAGTATTGTGGGAGCTCTAATCTGGAGTGATTCAGATTCCCATGGGCCTGGAAATTGAGGCAGTTCTTCTAAGGTATTAGATTCAAAATCTAACCTTTCGTCCTCTTGTTGTTCTGCTTCATCTTCGTAAATAGATGGGATGTCTTGGGGAAATTGATCATGAAGATCATCAATCTCAGGAATAGGAGGGGAATTACCCTTCTCCTTGGCCCATTTCTCTTCTTGTATTTCCCGCAAGAATTCTTGAGAGTACTGTTGAATAGAAGGAGGTATTCCAGCATCCGTGGAATTAGGAACATAAGCTCCCCTGGGTGGTGAGCTTCCTCTTTCAATAACTGGTTGAGCCTGTGGAGGTAAAGAAACTTATGGTTTGTTTACCAACTGCTCTAATCGTTCTAGTAAGCCCTGGAAATGCAAATCCGATTTGATAGAGTTTGTCTGATTGAACTTTTGACTAGTCTCAAGTATGGCTTGAGCTTGTTCTACCATTTTCATGCACATTTTCATCCGTTCAATCTCTAAATCTGCTCTAGGGTAACTCTTGTCTAGGTTTGCCGCTGTAGGCCCTTCTTGAAGTCGAGCCTGGTAGGCCTTGAACATCATGTCCAAACCTTCTGGGGTTGGATCTGCAAGAATAGACCCTGGTTGCGGTCTATTTACAATGGGTGGTGGGGTGGGATGAGGTGGAGTGGATGGAGTTTCGGCATGCGAGGGGCTTTGAGATGCAATGTCTTCTATTTTTGTTTTCGCTTCTTTTAAGCTTTCTTCTAGTTCCGATAACTTTTTATTCCACTTGCGATTGGCCTTCTCTCTGGTATCCTTCCATGTTCTTGTTTTCCTCTTACTAGGCTCTCCCGATTCACTCGACTCTGATTGTTCTACTGGTTTATCCTGTTTTAAGGCTTGTGCTCTAGTGACAGCTTGTATAGGAGCCACATTGCTACTACTTGAACTTGGCTCTGCCACTAAGCCTACCACATTAATGGGTGTAATCTTGGGTGCACTAGAGGGGTTTCTTGGACAATCTCTGGGGAGGTGGTCTTTGCCACAATCAGGACAAAAAGCCTGTATTGTGATAGCCTATCCTTGACTCGGAGATGGTGGGTGGGGACAGTCACGAATGAAATGGTCACCATGACATCTGAAACAAGATCCTCTAGGGGCTTGTGGTCTCATTTGTCTCAACTGGGGCCTAGGGTTAGGATTTGTGTACATGACATTGGAGTATTCTGGCTCCCAATTTTGCTCCATAGGCGGTGCCTCATATTGATACGAGTAAATCTCACTATGTTCAGGTGACTCTGTGTAATAAGCATGTGGACTACCTTCATGGGAGTAGTCTGAACTATGAGCATGAGAGTCATTATCTGGTATCAATGGGGTTAGTGGCACCAAAGCTCTATTTGGATTTTCCTCTCCCACAGCATACTTGACTGGAATCACGTTGGCTGGAGCTGGTGGTTGGTTTACCAAGACAGGTTGTGGCCTATATGGTACGTGATATTGCTGTTGTGGTCTGTAATATGGCTGTTGGTATTGATTCTGATACCTACCTTGTGGGTAAGGTTGCTGATAATTTTGTCTAACAGCCTGCCTATTGTAGGGACAATCTTGAGCCGTGTGGTTTGTGTATTTTCTCTCAATAGTGCAATATGGAGCATTCCTTTCTCTAATGTTTTGGTTTTGCATTGGGCATACGTTAGCCATGTGGTCACCTCCGCAAGTATAGCACCGATTCAATGAAGTGACTCTCTGTGTTTGTTTATTTTGGACTCCCAGCTTCTTGGCAACTTGCTCAGCTATCTCTTCTATTTCTGTGGAGGTCTTTGAAGTATGACTAGTAGAACTATCCGAATCTTTGTAGAGTTTGGACAATCCTAACTCCTCACCCAAGTTATCTTCTATGTCTATGCACGTCCGCACACACTCTTCTATGGATCTAGGATCTTTCAAGTATACATAGGATCTTAACTTTGTGCTCAATAAGCCATCTAAAAACAAAGCCACTTGTTTGGCTGGTGTGGGTAGCTCTGGAGCAGGGCATCTTTCTAGGTATTGTCTGAACCTTCTACCTGCTAGTCGCACTGTTTCTTGGGGTGTCTGCTTGAAACTATGGATCAGGGACGATGTGTTATGCCTGATACCACTCTTGGAAAATTCTACAATGAATTCGTCTAGCAGTTGACCTATATCGCGATAGCTGCTTCTACTCAATGGTTGAAACCAAGCTAAGGCAGTGCCTTTAAGGGTCAAACCAAATGCCTCGTACTGGGTGAACCAGTCCTCGATTTGTTCGGCTCTCAGCACTTGTTTGTACTCGGCCACATGATCATAAGGATCCCCTGTCCCATCGAAATAGTTCTTCATTGCCTTGATCACGTGACTGGGTTTAAGGGTTCTTGGGTACTCCCGGGGTCTAGGCAATGGAAAATCCTGTTCATCTCTTTGTTGCCTATGTGCTTGATGTCTCTCTCTTTCAGGTCTTTCATTTTCAAATCCTGACCTATTCCTGCCCACGGTGTGTGCAAAACTTACCTCAGGTCTCTCTCTAGTTCTTTCTCTCTGGGCTTCATGAGCTTGGGATGATCCTACACCTTGGAGGCCATGGGAAACATTGGATCTTGGTGGGGGGAAAATCATGTCATTCTTCCATGTATATGCATGTCTATCATGTTCCGTTACCAAGAAAATTTTCTCTGATGTGTTATCCAGGTAGACAACTTTGCCTGGTATCTCAGGATCTTTGAATTCATAGATGATAACTATGCCCAATTGGCTAGGTTGATCTGGCTTGAACCTCCAAAAGGCTTCCTCTGTTTCTCTATTCAAAAATAGTTCTATGCTTTTGTTGTCTTGAGGGATCCAGTCCGGAGTGATCACTCGGGTCAAAACTGACTTACCTCTAGGAGTCTGGGGTCCTTGTCCTACGTTTCCTTGTTCTAGGTCTCCTATCTCATTCTCATGAATGATATTTCCAAACTCATCGGTCCTATCTGGTTGGTTGGTAACCACATACATGGTTCCTTCCTTATCAATGTATGAACCCTCTTCGAACTTGACCACCGGGTGTTCAAGTCCAAAGGATTGATCTGGATTTTTGAGTTGGACCACTGATCGCCTCAGACCATCCTCATAGATGCGAGCACCTAATTGGTTGGTCCGAATATATTCCAACTATGTCTTATAGGGACCTTCCGGTGTTTGTAGATGGGCAGTCCCTGAGCCACCTGCAGGTTTTCCCATACTAAAAGACATTTCTGAATCACTTGTGTCCGATCTGAGTAAAAGATGACCACTTAGTTGTTGTGCCCAAGACTTGGATGTATGGTTGACACTAGCCTCAGAAGATCTAATGCTTTGTTTATCCTTGCCTAAGTGTCTACCAGATCTCAGGTTCATAAGCTTTAGTCAAGAGTCCAAATTTTCCCTTTGGTATGGTTCACAATTCTTTAGAGCCCCCTTGGTTCCCTAGTCCCACCTGAGGGTCAACTTCAAATTATCCTATCTCAAAATCAACGCATTATTCTTGAAAAAACAGTTGAGATCGTGTAGGATTTGAAACGAGCTTTCCAACAAGCTATAGAGCTCAAAAAATGGACTTTGGATGAGAAAGTTATGTCAAATCAGGCTCCTGGGGGTCAAAACAGGCAAACAGGACCTTTGGAGAAAATCGCTATTTTGTGAACTTTCTGAAAATCGCGATGCTGTGAAGTCAAAAAAATCGCGATGTTGAGCACAAAATCGTGTTTTTGAAAATCGCGATTTTGAGCAGAAAATCGTGATTTGAAAATCGCGATGTTGATCACAAAATCGTGTTTCAGAGAATCGCGATGTTGATCACAAAATCGTGTTTCAGAGAATCGCGATGTTGATCACAAAATCGTGTTTCTGAAAATCGCGATGTTGATCACAAAATCGTGTTTCAGAGAATCGCGATGTTGATCACAAAATCGTGTTTCAGAGAATCGCGATGTTGATCACAAAATCGTGTTTCAGAGAATCGCGATGTTGATCACAAAATCGTGTTTCAGAGAATCGCGATGTTGATCACAAAATCGTGTTTCTGAAAATCGCGATTTTGACTCAGAGAATCGTGATTCACAAAATCGTGTTTTTGACTGAAAATCGTGTTTTCTCAGAATCGTGTTTTTGACATGAAAATCGCGATTTTGTCCCACAGAATCGTGTTTTTCTCAAAATCGTATTTTTGGCTGAAAATCGTGATTTGTGAGAATCGCGATTTTGAGCAGAAAGTCGTGTTTTTCACAAAAAATCGTGTTTTTTGCTGAAAATCGTGATTGGCGAGAATCGCGATTTTGAGCAGAGAATCGTGTTTTTTGAAAATCGTATTTTTCACATGAAAATCGCGATGTTGAGCACAAAATCGTGTTTTTGAAAATCGCGATTTTGAGCAAAAAATCGTGTTTTCACAGAATCGCCTTTTTCACAAAATCGTGTTTTTGCTGAAAATCGTGATTGGTGAGAATCGCGATTTTGAGCAAAGAATCGTGTTTTTTTGAGAATCGCGATTTTGAGCAGAGAATCGTGTTTTTTTGAGAATCGTGATTTTGAGCAGAGAATCGTGTTTTTGTTTTTTTTTTCTTTTTTTTTTTTTTGAGAAAAACACAGAATCGCGATTTTTTTTCAACCACTTTTAGGCGGGAAAACTGAAAATCGTGATTTTTCAAAAAATTTTGAATTTTCACAGAATCGTGATTTTCATCACAGAATCGCGTTTTTTGGCGGGAAATTCAAATTTCTGAGCGCCGGCTATGGCGAGCTCCGTATGAGCAGAAAATCATAAAAAAAATGCAGCGCTTGCTCTCCCTTGCACCTCCTAACTCCTTCCCACACAATAATGCATGAAAAATGGTATGAAAATGGTGAAAATGCACTAAAAACAAGAAATTTCTGTGAAGAAGAAGATGGAAGAAGGTGGAGATGATGATGATGATGAAGATGAAGAGGAAAAAACAGAAAATGAACTGAAATGACAGTTTTTTTACCTTCCAACGTCGCAAATCTACGATCTTACCATCACAACGCTCGCCCTCGAAGCTCTCTCCCCGGCAACGGCGCCAAAATTTGGTGTAGCTCAAGCGTAAGCACCACCTCCTTTACTTGTCAATCCGCGGAGACGTGAGGACCGGTATGAAGACCACGAGCAAGTGAAAGCACAAGTGCGTGAGTGAAAGCACACAAACATGCACACACATACACACACACGCGCACAAAGTAAGATCAAAGAGAGGAACAATGGAAAGCTTAGATTGCAAAAGAGTTCTCTTACAAAAGTTCTATTCTCTAACAAGCTAACCTCAAAAATGAGCTCTGTCCAGACCTAGTGTCCGGCCTAGTTAAAAATTAGGTTCCAGGGCTTATTTGAGGGCTCAAACGAAGTCTAAAAATTATGAAAATTGGTACGATGGTACTTCTAATACTCCTCAAGCTCGAGGACTCCTCGGCTTGAACAAAATGGAGTTACTAAAAATAGATAATGGTATTTACAATGGTTTCTAGTGATGAAAATCACTATTTTTGTAGGGGATTCTTCTGAAAATTTGACATACACTTCTTGGAGCTCCCTACTTGCTCTCTCTTCTTCTATGTCCACTTCTTTGATGTGCTTCCATGCTTTGTCCTTGACCTTGAGCTTCAACAGCATGCGAGGGGCTTTGAGATGCAATGTCTTCTATTTTTGTTTTGGCATCTTTTAGACTTTCTTCTAGCTCGGATAGCTTTTTGTTCCACTTGCGATTAGCCTTCTCTCTGGTATCCTTCCATGTTCTTGGTTTCCTCTTACTAGGCTCTCCTGCCTCACTTGACTCCGACTGCTCAGATGGTTTTGCTTGTTGTGTAGCCTGTGCCCTAGTAACTGCCTGTACAGGAGCCACATTATTGCTACTTGAACTTGAATCTGCCACTAAGCCTACCACATTGATGGGTGTAACCTTGGGTACACTAGAGGGATTCCTGGGACACTCTCTAGGAAGATGTTCCTTGCCGCACTCAGGACAAAAGCCTTGTATTGTGATGTTCTGTCCTAGTCCCAGAGCTGGTTGGTGGGGACATTCACGAATGAAATGGTCGCCCTGACATCTAAAGCATGGTCCTCTAGGGGCTTGTGGTCTTTCTTGTCTCAATTGGGGCCTAGGATTCGGATTCGTATACATGACATTGGAGTATTCTGGCTCCCAATTTTGTTCCATAGGTGGTGCCTCATATTGACACTGAGAAGTCTCACTTTGCTCAGGTGACTCTATATAATAAGCATGTGGACTATCTTCATGGAAGTAGTTTGAACCATGAGCATGAGAATCATTTTCTGAGACCAATGGGGTTAGTGGCACCAATGCTCTATTAGGGTTCTCCTCCGCCATCGTATATTTAACTGGGATCACATTGGCCGGAGCTGGCGGTTGGTTTCCTAGGACTGGTTGTGGCCTATATGGTGCCTGATATTGCTGCTGGTATTGAGGTTGATATTGTTGTGGCCTATAATATGGCTGTTGGTACTGATTCTGATACCTACCCTGCTGGTAAGGTTGCTGATAATTTTGTCTAACAGCTTGCCTGTTATAGGGACAATCTTGGGTCGTATGATTTGTATATTTCCTCTCAATGGTGCAATATAGAGCATTAGGGTTTCCTTGGGGTTGAGTCATCATTGGGCAGACATTAGCCATGTGATCTCCTCCACATGTATAACATCGCTTCACTGAGGTGACCCTTGGCATTTGTCTATTTTGGACTCCTAGCTTTTTGGCCACTTGCTCAGCTATCTCATCTATCTCAGTGGAGGTTTTAGAGGTATGACTTGTAGAACTATCAGAGTCCTTATAGAGTTTGGATAGTCCTAACTCCTCACCCAAGTTGTCTTCTATGTCAATGCACATCCGTATACACTCTTCTATGGATCTAGGCTCTTTCAAGTATACATATGACCTTAATTTTGTGCTCAACAAGCCATCTAAAAACAGTGCCACCTGTTTAGCTGATGTGGGTAATTCTGGTACAGGGCATCTTTCCAAGTACTGTCTAAATCTTCTTCCTGCGAGTCGCACTGTTTCTTGGGATGTCTGCTTGAAGCTGTGGATCAAGGATGATGTGTTATGCCTGATACCACTCTTGGAAAATTCCACAATGAATTCTTCTAGCAGCTGACCTATCTCTCTATAGTTGCGACTGTTTAGAGGTTGAAACCAAGCTAAGGCAGTACCCTTAAGAGTCAAACCAAATGCCTCGAACTGGGTGAATAAGTCCTCAACCTGTTCAGCTCTTAGCACTTGTTTGAACTCCGCCACATGATCATAAGGATCTCCAAATCCATCAAAGTAGTTCTTCATTGTCTTAACCACTTGAGAGGGTCTAAGGGTTCTTGAGTGCTCTCGTGGTCTAGGCAATGGGAAATCATGATCGTCTCTTTGATGCCTATACACTCTATGTCTCTCCCTTTCAAGTCTTTCCGTTCCATATCCTGATCTGTCTCTGCCTATAGTGTCTGCAAAGCTTACCTCCGGTCTCTCTTTAGTTCTTTCTCTCTGGGTTTCATGAGCCTTGGATGATCCGGCTCCTTGGAGGCCCTGGGAAACATTAGATCTTGGTGGAGGGAAAATTGATTCACCTTGCCAAGTGTAAGCATGTCTGTCATGATTTGATACCAAGAATAATTTCTGAGATGTGTGATCTAGGTAGACAGCTTTCCCTGGTGTCTCTGGGTCCTTGAATTCGTAGATGGTGACTACTGGGCTGGGTTGATCTGGCCTAAATCTCCAAAAGGCTTCCTCCGTTTCTCTATTCACGAATAGTTCTATGCTTTTATTATCTTGAGGAATCCATTCTGGAGTGAGCACTCTGGTTAAGACTGACTTACCTCTAGGGGTCTTGGGTTCTCTTCCTAGGTCTCCTTGCTCTAGGTCTCCTATCTCATTCTCAGGGATGATATTTCCAAACTCATCTGTCCTATCTGGTAAGTTGGTAACCACATACATGGTTCCTTCCTTATCAATGTAAGCACCCTCCTCGAACTTGACTACTGGGTGTTCAAGTCCAAAGGGTTGGTCAGGATTTTTGAGTTGAACCACTGATCGTCTTAGACCATCCTCATAGATGCGAGCACCTAATTGGTTGGTCCTGATATACTCCAATTGGGTCTTATAGGGACCTTCTGGTGTCTGTAAACAGGCAGTGCCTGAGTTACGTGTGGGTCTTTCCATGCTAAAAGACATTTTCGAGTCACTGGTTTCTGAACTTCGTGTGTAAGGATAACCACTAAGCTGTTGAGCCCAAGACTTGGATGTATGGTTGACACTAGCCTCAGATGACCTAATGCTTTGTCTATCCTTGCCTAAGTGTCTGCCAGATCTCAGGTTCATAAGCCTTGGCTTCTAGTCCCAAAGTTCTCTTATATTGCTCAAAATCCTTTGGAACACCTTGGTTTTCCAATTTTCCTGAGGGTCAACTTCAAAATACCCTATCTAATAATCCAACACGAGCTTTCCAACAAAACCAAAATCACAGCAAACGGATTTCATATGAGAAAGTTATGCCAGTTCAGGGTTTTGGGGGTTAAAACAGGGAAACAGGATCTCTCTGGGAACTCAGAACAGGCGATACGATACCAGATTTTCCACGATACGATACCTTTGTCTTACACGATACCCCTTCAGACGATACCACCTAGACGATACGATACCACTAGGATAATTGCGATCGCGATACCAACCTCACGATACGATACTGCTCTCTTAGGCGATACGATACTGAAAGTGGTCACGATACGATATCTCTAATTTGCGCGATACGATACCAACCTCACGATACGATACCTCAAGGTGCACGATACGATACCAGAATCTCAGGCGATACGATACCACTTGGTCAACGATACGATACTGTGACCGTCGCGATACGATACCACTGAGGCAACTACGATCGCGATACCAACACTTGACGATACGATACCAGAATGGTATCGCGATACCTCAAGTGGACATGCACGATACGATACCACTTAACCTCGCGATACGATACTGCTTGTGCCACGCGATACGATACCACAAAGTGCACGATACGATACCAGGATAAGAGACGACACGATACTAGGTTGACCCACGATACGATACCACTAGGTGGGCGATACGATACCAGAAATTTGACGCGATACGATACTAATATAGCCCACGATACGATACCTGTTTGCAAGCGATACGATATCGCACAATAGACGATACGATATCTTCCAGGCGATACGATACTGCAAGGTCAACGAGACGATACCAAGTGGACCACGATACGATACCACCGGGGCGACCGCGATCGCGATACCAACACTTGACGATACGATACCAGAATGGTATCGCGATACCTCAAGTGGGCATGCACGATACGATACCTCAACAAATATCGCGATACACGGGAATTCTGGTATCGCGATACCAAAACTCAACCGGACACGATACTTGGAGATTTTCACACCCAAATTCAAAAATTTTTGCAAATATGTGTACCTTATTTCCTCCTTGTCACTTCTATCAGAGTGTAGATGCAAAATCTAGCTCCAAAGTCACACAACCACTGTCGCGATACCAGACGCAGGTCGCTTCAGCCCGCGCGATACTGAATCAAATTTTTGGAGTTTGAGAGGTTTTCCAAGAATGTTTCTTCAGCGTTTCTGCTCTGAACAGCCTCCGCACTTGTTCCTCATAGCCGCAAGTGAAAAACGAGGTGAAGATGTAGGCGAAAATGAAAAAAATCAGAGAATATGAAGAGGGAAGAAGATGATGATGAAGGTGAAGATTAAGAAGAAGAAAAAACTCAGAAACTAAACTGAAAATGGTGATTTTTTACCTTCCAACGTCGCTACTCTACGTCTTACCGTCACACGCTCGTCCTCCAAGCTCTCTCCCCGGCAACGGCGCCAAATTTGGTGTCACTCTAGCACAATGGTGAGTACCAACGTGAGGAGATACACCTCATAAATGTCAATCCGTGGAGACGTGAGGACCGGTATGAAGACCGTGAGCAAGTGATGGCACAAGTGCGTGAGTGAAAGCACACAAGCATGCACACACATACACACACGCGCACAAAGTAAGAGCAGGGAGTGGAACAATGGAAGATCTTCGATTATACAAGAGCTCTCTTACAAAGCTGAAATCTACAACAAGCTAACCTCAAAAATGAGCTCTCCAGCCCTTTTTATAGTTTTTGAGTGGTTTTGGCCCTGTCCAGACCTAGTGTCCGGCCTAGTTAAAAAATAGGTTCCAAGGCTTATTTGGGGGCTCAAACGGAGTCTAAAAATTATGAAAATTGGTAGGATGGTAGATCTAATAGTCCTCAAGCTCGAGGACTCCTCGGCTTGAACAAAATGGAGTTACAAAAATGGAAAATGGTATTTACAATGGTTTTTAGTGATAAAAATCACTATTTTTGTAGGGATTTCTTCTGAAAATTTGAGAGGTGCTTCTTGGAGCTCCCTACTTGCTCCTTCTTCTTGTGTGTCCACTTCCTTGATGCGCTTCCATGCTTTGTCCTTGACCTTGAGCTTCAACAGCCAACGATGAAGAGTACGCGAGAAGGCATGGAGAAAGTGCAATTCAGAAATGACCTTAGATTGCGATGAAAATAGGCATCAAGGTAGAAGGAATCAAAATATTTTTGAGAGTTATCCCTCTAGGGTCACTTGTTTTTGTCAGATTTCTGTTTCAAATCCATCTTGATCTCCGTTTCGAGCTTGCAATGTGGGGCCCATAAAAAAAGCTAGTTCATACAATTTTAACTTGCATCTTGTTTGACAACACTCATATATTCTAGGTCTAGAATTTCAAGTGATTCCGTATACTTTTGATACATGGAAACTGTGTTTTTCTAAGATCGAACTGTCACATCATAGTGCGACAGTGTTGAAGTAGAAGTGCTACTTGTAGTGTTTTGGAATGTCGTGAATTGTTGCAAAAATGACAAACGTAGATGGAATGAGTCAGCTTATGAGTGATAAGCTAGACAAGAACAACTTCCATGCTTGGAGATTGAGGATGAAAAATTTCCTAATGGGAAAATGCTACTCGAAGTACATCAAAGGAGAGAATGAAAATGCTCCACAATTACGAGAGAGGAATCCGACTGTAGACCAGTTAAGAGCATATGAAGAATGGAATCAAGGAGCACGAAAGGTCTTGGAGCAAAAAGCAAAAGAGGCAATTGCAGATGTTGAGGAGGAGCTTCGCATACAAGTCACGTGCAATGCACAACTATTCGATCAAATAATTGCAAAATACCAAATATGTTCATTTCTTTGTGGCTATCCAAATAAACAATGAAAAAAAAACAGACACAGATATGCTTTCGATCAAAAACTTGTTTCTAACCAAAAATATATATTTTTTTATATTCAATCAAAAAGTTCATTTTGCACGTGCTTGTTTGCTCGTCTATAGAGCTCTAATACTACCATTTCTTTCATAGAGGCTTTTCTTCACCATACGATTCAAGTATTGATCTATTTTTTATTTTATTAATTTGTTCATTGTATCATGCACATTTTATGATTCACATATGCATCTCTTACATATGTCTAATTTGTATTTATATAATTAGGTTTATGTTTTCTAATCATCAATTGTATACATGTTTGACTCGGGAAAGTGTTTCTTACTTGTATATATTGATGAATAAAATTTAAAATAAACCACTATTGTGATTGTCTAACTTGCTACATTGATTCTTACTCTCACAGTAGTATAGGACTAAGCAATAGATCTATTGACATTGTTTGAATGGCCACCTCGATTCCTAGTCTCTCAATAGTATAGGGAGTGTATAGGGACTATTGTGATTGTATGATTCTTTGACTCTTACTCTCACAATAGTCACTTAGATTCCTATGAGCATAATTGGTGTAGGTCACAAGGTGTATAGAAAATATTGTGATTGTTTTATTCTTTGACTCTTACTATCACAAGAGTTATATACAATCATGTGACAAGACTCATACATAGTATAGTGAGTGTATATGAACGATTATGAATGCCTGATTCTTTGACTCTTACATTCTTAATAGTTACATAGATTCACTTCAAGATTATAATTACACTTTCCTTTTAATTATAAATCTACTTTCTAACTACCTATCCATATTTTGATCATTTCTCTACACATATTATTGATTTATCTATCCATACACTTACTGATGTATCTATTTATATGTGTACTTCAAATGTATTTGAGTACCTATCATTTTATTTATGAAACTTATTTTTTTATTATTGCTTTTATGAACTAGATTAGTGTTTAAAGTTTTAAAATCAATCTAATAGTTTGATAGTTTATTTTCTATTTTTGCACAGATGGCAAGTAAAGTAAATAAGCATGTGTGAAAATTTTTGGAAGATTTTGTGTACTTCTACATGTATGGAATGAGAGAAGATCAAATTACTCTAGCAATGAACATATCTAATTACGAAGACTTTATTGAGCAATTATCTAGAACAACATATATCAATGTTGAAGATAAATTTGGTAGTGTGTCAGGTGGAGCACATGTGCTAGATGAGCAAATGTCCAAAGAGCTTACTTGTATCTTTGGACAGATGATCAAAGTAGCAGAGCCATCGGCATTGGATACCACCACAATGCCTATATTCATGGACAAAATCAAATTTGTTGATTTACATTATCACACAATGAAGAGAGGAAAGCGAGTGAGACCGGACATGACTGAACAGGTAGAGAGACCATTGGTGTAATCAAAGAAGCTTGAATGGTGTGTGTGTGTGTGTGACTCTCCTCCCATAACTTATTCCTATTTTTACTAAATACCTTAGGGTATCCCTCGAGCTTGGGACCTTGGCTAGCTGGCCATTGTCCCTCACACACATGGGCTGATCCCTATGGATCAGTGTCAAGATCCCTATGCATCAATGTCTAACACTCTCCCCCCCTTCTAAAGATCATTGTCCTCAATGATCAATGAGGGAAAGTACTTGCAAACCAGAGCTAGTTAGTGAGTGGTCATCCTACCCATGCTACTAGATACTCTTGGATACATGACTGCTCAATCACTTCTATATCTGATCTAGTATCATGCGTGGAGAATGATCTGTGTTATCACTTTCCTTCAAAGAAACAAGTGAAAGCTTACTACACTTCCCTGTGGAGAGTGAAGTAGATCTAGTTGGTACCTTAAGAAAGACTCTATCTCACTCCTCAAAGGATCTAGGATATCTCTTCCTATCAACATACTCGAAGCACTAGGATAGTTTGTTGGCATGCCTATGGTACTAGAAGCATTGGGATTCATGCAATAGTTTTTTTGAAAAGGAGACATACATGCCACCTTGTGAGGCCTATTGTTATAAGCAAACTCAACTAGTGGCAAATAACTCTTAGACACATATGCCCTCAACATGTACTCTAAAATCTGGTTGACGCTCATGGTCTAACCATCTGTTTGAGGATGATCACCACTACTCATCTTTAATGATACTTTCAGTTTGTCAAATACAAACTTTCACAAGTGTCCTATGAATCGGACATCCCTATCTGAAACTATGGATGTTAGTAACCCATCCAATCTAAAGACATGCTGGATAAACAACTCCACTACCTATGGAGCTTCTATCCTCTCCTGTGTGGGTATCAAATGAGCCATCTTGCTCAATCTATCTACCACAACTAGGATAGTATCTTGCTTCCTTTGGGTGCACGGTAACCTAACTATGAAGTCCCTAGATACATGGTCCTAGTTATGATCTACAATATATAAAGGATGCAAAAGACCTTGTGTCTTCACCCTTTCTTCTTTGTTGACTTGACACATAAAGCATTGTTGAACATAAGCCTTTCTTCTTTGGCGAATCTAGGCCACCAAAATGTTCATCTAACAAGCCAACACCAGGATGTCTTGCGCAAGGCACATCATGGTTATCATGTATGAATTTTCTTCTCAAATCTTGGGAATATGGTATGCAAACCTTTCCTTTTTGGTTGACTATTCCATTCTCCTGTGAGAAATTGGAATACAGAATGGACTTGTTCACTCTGCTAGGGGAAGGAATGGTTGGAACTGTCCCGTCTCCTATAATAGAGTCATCACTGATGGCTCTAATAATTTGTAACAAATGTGGATCTTCCCATGTACTTTATCTCTTGAATCAATGAGCTTTCTAGAACTGTAAAGCTCATTTGATACATTATCTATGATAATGCATCATCAACTATATTCTCTATGCATGTTCTATACAAGATTTCCATGTGAAACTCCTACATGAGTTCAGCCCAATGAGCATGTCTGCCTCGAAGATCTGGCTGACTACAAAAATACTTAGGTGTATGGTGATCTGTGTATATCTTAAAGTCTACACCATAAAGATAGTGTCTCCAGACTTTAAGTGTATGCACCACTGCATACAACTCCTATTCATGAACTAGCCAATTGCATTGTGCACTACTCAATTTCTTGCTTTCAAAAGCTATTGGCCTACCATCTTGGCTCAAAACTTCCCCTATGGCTATGCCATTAGCACGTGTCTCTAACTCCATGGGTTTCTATGGATCTACCACTTTGAGTATAAGAGCCTCTGAAATAGCTTTTTTCATAGTATCAAGTTCTCTTCACTACAAGAAAAAGGGGGGCGTAGCGATGCCCCCGAATTGGAAAAAAACGAGAACCATCGCTTATGCGACAAGGTCGTCGCATAAGCGACGGTAAAAATTTCAAATTTTTTTTTCCTGACCTTCGTCGCATAAGCGATGCTAGCGTCGCTTATGCGACGCTAATTAAAGAGCGTCGCTAATTTCATCGCTGCCTAGCGACGGTGTGAGCGACGGTGGCAAACTGCAGAGCGTCGCATATGCGACACTCTGGAATGTAAAAACAAAAATTTGATTTCTCTCGGCACATTTGTGCCGGGACTTGGACGCGAGCAAGAAGAGATCGAGAGAGAGAGAGAGAGAGAGTGAGAGAGAGAGAGCGCACGAGAGAGAGAGGGCCGCACAAACTAACAGCAAGCAGGTATGCGCACACACACACACTTACTCGCACATACATATGTACACACACACATATACACACAAAGACACGCATACACATACACATAGACACACACACACATACACACAAATACACACACATATACACACATACACAAATAAGGTTGCATACACACATGCACACATATTGCATACACATGCACACACATATACACATACATATACACACACATACACAGACACATACACACACATACACACACACATACACAGACACATACACACACACATACACACAGATACACACATACACACACTGTTGCTCTAGCACAATGGTGAGAACCACGTTAAGAAGCTTCACCTCCTTAATGTCAATCCGCGGAAGAGGTAGGAGTGATATGAAGATCGTGAATGAGAGATGATGTGAGAGTGAAGGTGAGAAGCACAAAAATGCACACACATATACACACACACAATGAAGAGACAAGCAAGACACAATGGAAGGTGGGAAATTAGTTCTATTACTCAAGAATACTCTTACAAGCTCAAACTAGCTCTAAGCTCACACTAGGCAACATGAACCAACCTCAAAAATGAGCTCTCTAGCTCTTTTTATAGTTTCTAGACTAGTTTTGACCGGTTTCACATCTAGTGATCGGCCTAGTTAAAAAATAGGTCCTAGAGGCTATTTGGAAGGGTAAACGATGTCTAAAAATAACGAAATTTGGTACGAGCATTCTACCTAAGCTCCTCAAGCTCGAGGACTCCTCGGCTTGCACAAAATGGAGCTATGAATTACAAAATGGGGTTTTGTCTATATTACATATGTTACAAGAGTGATGAAAATCACTGTTGGATGTTTGAAGAGGTAATAAAAACATAATTGTTTGAAAAAATGATCCCACTGGCTCCCTGCTCCGTCTTTACATGCTTCCATGTCGTCTGTGCCTCTGACTGTGCCTCTGACTGCTTCCAACACCCCCCTCCATCTCGCTTCTGTCGTCCTCGACAGAACCTTGTTGTGCGGTCTGCCGGATGTAGTTTTGTAGGAGGTCGTGAGCGAGGGTGTGCTCAGATACTCGAATGCCTCGGGCCAGATCAGCCTCGAGCTTCTCCCAGTCGATCGGTTGCGGTTCGTCGGGTGGCGGGAGTTGATAATGCGTGGAATAAACCATTCGCTCACAGGCAAAAAGTTGCAATAAATGTGTGGGCCTGCTGATGAATACCTCGGAATGGTATTCCCAAAACCCGGTGGTGAACATCTCTTCAAAGGTTTGTTTGTAGCATGCCGGGAGGTATTTTATCCTACAGTGCCAGGCATAACACACCCGGAGCGATGGCGTTGTGCTCATGTCATATACTAGATCAAAGTTACCATGCTCAAATCCCGGGGTGTTTACATGCGGTGCCTTGACGCGTCGGAAGACTTTAAATATCATTTGCATCATGTCAAAAATTTTGACAGTCATATGCGCTGCGATATCATCCATATGCTTCAGGCGAGGGAGCCAGTGACGGATTGTGGCCATCATATAGCCAACAATGGGCAACTCGGTAGGTGGCTTGAAGTAGGGGTAATTCAGCCAATCCTGACACTGCCTATTGTTTTGTACTTTGATAGCGAATGCAGTCCAGGAGCGGCGTCGAGGTACTGGTCCCCAGCAAGGATTATACTTTAAATCTAAAGGCGCTTTCACCCATGTGCTCATCATTTCTGGGTACTTCTGGAGTAGGTCTTTGCGCCAATCAGGTTGATGGATCTCTCCTCTTTGCGCATTTGGTGGCAAGTCCGCCGGCTCGAATTGTGTAGCATGCGTGGGTTTCATGCCGGTTTCTTTCTCTATAGCTAGCTGATATTCAGCCATTAACATGAAGTATGGCTTATACTGCAGCTCATGCCCAGATATATAGCGTCGGGGGGCCAAATGAGCAAAGAAGGGGGATTGTAAGATTCTCTCTTCAATCATGGCCATGGCATGTAACTGTGCCTCTACTCTGGCCGAATGTGTCGTTCCAAGTTCTTCGATCGTTTTCATCCACGCGGGGGTAGGAAGTTCATAGGTCATCTGGCCTTCGGCCGTGACGTGTCCGCCTGGGATGGGTATTGGCTCGTATGCTTCTTCAAACGTTTCCTCCACCGGAATGGTTATGTTCTCGTCGTCAGCTGGGGATCTCCGGTGGGGAATCAGGCCGTGGTGGTGCTCCGTATACATCTATGCGTGATTGGAGAGTGGTTACCTGGGCCCGTAGTGCATTGAGTTCCTCTATGAGTTCAAGAGAGGGGTCCACAGGTTCTGGTACTTCTGCTGCCACTGGTAGTTGTTGTGGTGCCGTTTCTCTGAGCTGTAGTAACTTGTGATCTTCTTTTAGCTTCTGATGCTCTTCGTTCATTCGGTCGTAGTCCTCTAGCAGTCGAACGTGGTCATCTAGCAACATCCGCATCGATTCAGATGGGATTGCCTTGAATCTGCTCGGACTTAATGGTTGTTCAGGGTGGTCCAGTACCGCTTCCAAATTTTCTCTATTCTGCACTTGGAGTCTCACGTTCTCCTCTTGGGCTGCGGCTAGGTGCCTGTAGCTCAATGATGAGTAGCACCTCCTTTAATGTCAATCCGGGAAGACGTGAGGATGGTATGAAGACCTCGAGCAAGTGGCGGCACAAGTGCGTGAGTGAGAAGCACACTAGCATGCACACACATACACACACACGCGCACACACGGCAAGACAAAGAGTGAGAATCAATGGAGCTTTCAGATTACTTTCAAAATGCCCTTACAAGTTCGTTTCAATTACAATCTAACCCCAAAAATGAGCTCTCTAGCTCCTTTTATAGTTTTTGACTAGCTTTTGGCCCTGTCCAGACCTAGTGTCCGGCCTAGTTAAAAATTAGGTTCCAGGGCTTATTTGGGGGTTCAAACGAGATCTAAAAATTATGAAAATTGGTACGTAACTACTTCTAAGGCTCCTCAAGCTCAAGGACTCCTTGGCTTGCACAAAATGGAGCTACAAAAATGTGAAATGAAATTTACAATGATTATTAGTGATAAACATCACTGTTGTTGTAGGGATTTCTTCTAGTGATCTGCCATACATATCTTCAAGTTCCCTACTTGCTCTTCTTCCCTGCGTGTCCATTTCTCTGATTTGCATTAATGTCTTGAAAAAATATTGGCCTACTTGCCAGATCTTCTTTGACTGCCCTGTTTGCTTGTGCTGTCCTTTCGCTCACTTGTGCTGTCCCTTCGCTCTGACTCCCTTCTTTGACTTTCACGTCTTGTAGATCCTGATGTACCAAGGCTACTGCCAACACCCCCCCCACTCTCGCGTCTGTCGCCCCTGACAGACCCTTGTCTAGCTGCTTTTTGTACGTAGTATTGTACAACATCGGCGGCGAGGTGGTGTTCTTCTAACCTGAGTCCCCTTGCTAGATCTGTCAGCAATGCATCCCAATTGACTGGCCCTGGGACCTCTGGATGTGGCACCCGTAACTGCTCTGAGTGAATGGTTCGCTCCACAGCAAATAAATGGAGGAGATGTGAGGGTCTGGGCACAAATATTTCTGAGTGGTATTCCCAGAACCCTGTTATGAACATCTCTTCGAATGTTTGTTTAAAACAGGCCGGGAGGTATTTTATTCTGGCGTGCCAAGCGTAGATCACCTCTATGGAAGGAGTGGTGCTCATGTCATATACCAAATCTTGGTTTCCTGTAAGGAATCCGACGCCTGAGAAGTGTGGGTCTTTGATATTCTTGAATGTCCTGAATGTAATAAGCATTAACTCAAAAATTTTCATGCACATCTGGGCCATTACATCAGGGGTATTCTTTAATCGGAGGCTCCAGTGCCGTATAGTGGAAATCATGTAATTGACGGTGGGAGGCCCTTGAGGGGGTGCTAGATAGACGTAGTTTAACCATTTGGCGCATCCCTTGATATTCTTGACTGCAATGGTAAACTCTGGCCATGTGCGCCTGCGGAGTACAGGAACATAACAAGGGTTATATTTAATAAAAAGGGGCATATTCGTCCAGGTGCGAACCATCTCCGGATAGGTTTCGAGGAGTCGGATCCTCCAAGTGGGTTGATGAATGGATCCTTTTTTAGCGCTCTCTGGGATGTCATCTGGCCCAAATTGTGTAGCAAACGTTGGAGGTTTGCCACATTTGTGTTGGATCTCTGCATTGTAGTCCGCCAGGAGTATACAATAGGGCACGTATTGATCATCATTGGTTCCGATCCATCTATGGTGGGACATGCTGCGGAAGTATTCTGATTTAATAATAGTGTCCTCTATCTTTGCCATAGATTGGATTTGAACTGCGACTCGATCTTCATGAGTTGATGCCGTTTTCTCTAGTGTTTGGAGCCACTCAGGTACTTCGATTTCTAGCGTATCCATTCCTTCTGCGGTTTGTTCACCACCTGGCATTGGCATAGGAACGTAAGGTTCCTCATACGTCTCATCTACCTCGATGGGTACCAAATCCTCGGGTTCAGGTTCGACCACTGGAGAGGGTTGCCTTTCATGTGTGAGTAATCGTGCCTGTAATTCAGCCACCTGCTCTTTCAATGCCATGACTTCTTCTGAAGTCGTGGTCGTTTCTGTGACTTTGGGTACTGTCTGTTGCTCTTGGAGTTGATTGCGCAGCGCATCACGTTCCCTTTCCAAGTCATCATGCGCTTCTAATAGGTCTGCATAGCCGTCCAGGATGGTCTTCATTGTCTCTGAGGGTACAGCTTTAAATTGCTCTGGATCGATTTCGTGTGGAGAGCCTTCCATTGCAGCTTCTAGATTTGCTTCATTTTGCTGCTGCAGTCTCTTGTTTTCCTCAAGGGCGGCCGCCATGTGTTTTCTGAGAAGTGCCAAGTTACGCCGAACTTTGAGATTATCGGCTTGGTATACCTCAAGTAAAGCCTCCAGTTGTTTGGCACCTGATTCTGTCGATGGTTGGGGTGCTGCCGATAAGGTTTGGTGAGCCTGCTCAAGCGCCGCGTAGCGTTGATTCAGTTCTGCATTTTCTGTGTGTAGAATGTGAAATTGTGTTTGTAATTCCTGGTGGTGCGTTTCCAGTTGCTGATACCGGTTGTCCAGAGCTTTGTACTCATGTTGGAGCTGATATACACATTGGTTTAATGCAAAAAATATGTTATTTACATTAAATAATGATGCAGGGGGAATGGGGGCGGGAATGGGAGAGGTGAATGCTGTGGATGTAAGTGGAGATGTGGGTGGAGGAGGTATGGGTGATGGTGGCATGGGGGGAGGGAGCGGTGCTGTGGCTGGTGATGTTTCCATCGTGTCAACTGTTTGAGTGACGGTGTAGATAGGAATCGTGGGTGGAGTGGATGTGACATCGGTGAACAGGGTGGTGAAGGTCGGCATGGTGACTCCCCCGACTTGGATTCCCGGGGAGAGTGGGATGCCCATGACGATGGTAGTGGTGGTGGATGTGGTAGTGCTAGTGTCCTGTGGTGGAGTGAATTGTGTAGTGTGAGGTGGGGATGGTGGTGACAACGGTGCTTCGTGATATTCTTCTGCTTGCGCTGACTCGCCTGGTGCTGATGTATTGATGTGAATTTGCTTCCCGGACCTCCTGGGACGAACGGGAACTCTTTTTTCAAACCTGTGGATGTAGGCCATAGCCTCATGGATGGCCTCGTCCAGTCCTACAGCGTCGGCATGAAGGTTCATGGACTCAATGAACAACTCGTCCACACCTTCCTCCGCTAGCAAGTCGTTCATGAGTCTTTTGCCTTGTTCTAGAGACATCTTATGCTGTTCCTGAACCAGTCGCATGGTTCGATATAGTCTCTTGACTTGTGCCGAATATGCTGGGGCACTTGCTAACTCGGAGAGTTCGTCATATTCTTGGTGTTGTTCTTCGTCGGCCTCTTCTTCATCTCCTCCTGCCTCTTGTTCATCTACATCGACTTCTACAGTTTGTGGTTGGGTGGGGGCCGATGTTGTTTTGGGTCGTGGTTCCTGCGCTCGCGCTGCTTCCGCTTCGAGGTTAGAGTCATAGATTAATCTGGCGATTTCTTCATCCGTGAGGTCCTCAAGAGTAAATCCCTGCGGGAATTCCAAATCGGATGGAATGGGTGGAAACACCAGATTAGGCCCCTCCGTGCTTGGTCTTGGTAACCGGATTGTGAATGGCCTAACTCGTCGTGTCTGGGGAGGAGTGATTTCTGGTGTAGCGGTAGCTCCCCTTGGTTGAGCACAGGGTAGTTGGACTCCCCCCCTCATCTTCTTGGATGGAGGGCCTGCTGTTGATAGCCTTCTTTGGAATTCTTGGACTCGTGACCATACGAGTGCCCGCTGAACAGGCACGTCATAAGCCAAGCATCTATAGATTATTCTGGTCAAAGCGCAACACCCGTGGAGCACATTCTTCTGTTTTTTGTTCCACCTTTGATGCGCTAGGTGGATCTGGTCTATGATCCAGTGTGGCACATTGATGGGTAGGCTTTCGGTTTCTGCTAGATATAAACTGAACCATATTTTTTTCGGGGGCATTGTGAATCGTTCTTGGGCGGGAAACGCGAAGTGTTGCATGATGGTGCGCAGGTGAAGCGCAATGGTAGGTGTCATGGCTACCATATCCTTCAACTTATTCAGATCCTTGTGCTTCATTCGACCTGGGACCATGGTTTCCTTTTCTGTTGGGATGTGCATGCCGTACATACCCAACGCTTCTCTTACCAGATTGAGGCTCAACTTGAATCTTTTGAGCTCATTACCCGGCAGCAGTGATGGCAACACAAAGGTGCTGTCGCCGCCCTTGGCTCTGCTTGGCGTGATGGTACTGATCAGATAAGAGCATCGTAAAAAATCCGGCTTTGGTAAGTGAGTCCTGAAATAACTTTCCACACCTGCTTTGACCCAAACTGATCTCATGACTTCAGCATTTTGGTAGCTTTCAAATTCACGTGTGAAAAAGTGGTATCGACCCCATTTGCCATTGAACTCCAATTCTGCTTCCCAGAAGTAGGTTCCATCGCCCAGTGGTCCAGCAACATCACTGAACCAATGCGCATGCTTACCCACTTGAGAAGTGTGTCCTTGAGGAGGATCCTGGATGGGGAGCACATGCACATCTTGAAGCTCTTGCGGTCTTGCAGTGAGGCGTGGCTCAAGGAGAAGTGTTTCTATGTCCACTATCTGGGGACCAGATCCGGCTTGAGAGCTGGTACCTACTTCTGCCATGGCCTGTTTGCTGAGTGGTTCTGTGAGAATATAGAACCAAGTGTTAACATCGGACTGGACAAAATAAATCTGTTGTTGTCCCCGTTACAACATTAACATGAGATGGATGGTGAGTTAGTGGTTAGTAAGTGCATGAAGGCAGTGTGTGTGGTTAGTGATTGTGTTGTCCTAGGAAACTATTGCAGTTAGTAAGTGGGTTATGAATTTACACATTGGGGTCGGGGGGTTTATTACAGGCCCTAGGCTGCCAAATGCAGTGAATGGGCTTTGCCTTCGGTTTCGGAGAGTCTCTACAGAGCCTTCTCGATGTCGTGGTTTGCAGATGAGGCCTTTTTGGGACCCATTTACAATTGATTACATGTACGCTCTTGGGTTTTGGTGTGTACATGAGTGTCGAGAACGAGTGAAATCTGGTAGTATGCGTCGCTGCGTTATGCTGTTTAAGTTGTGGCCTCAGCGTAGCTAATTGTGCCATCAAGCAAGCCTTAGGCACCCAAATTTGTCTTGATTGTGGGCTTGCCTTCATCGACTTCTTGGGCACCCAAATAGATTTTACTTTAGCAGAAGATTTTCTAAAAAACTTCTTATTAGCGTTGCGTTGTCGGTCACTAATAAGAGACTTTGCCCCTGTAGTTGACGGTGGTGCAACTGGTCGTTCGCCTTTCCGTACCCATACCTGATCTATTTGTTGGGCTGTTCTGCTGCGCAGGTACTTTTGATCGCTGACATAGGTAGTACCCTGCTTCTTCTGCCTCTGATCCACCTTGGGTTGCTGCCTCTTTCTAGCCTTTGGAAAAGAAGGGAGTTCCTTTGCATCCCTGACTCCTTTTTTGCGAATATCATTCCTCTGCAACACATAGTTTTGGACAAGAACAGCATGGTCATCTTCATGTGTACCCCTGGAAGGACCAGGAGTCTGTGCCTTTCCTAGTTCCTTGAGTGCTTGATTGTCTAATTCTACCGTAACTCGACTATGATTGACCCAAACCTGGAGAAGTCCACTTCTTAGGTTTAGATTGACTGCTTGGTCATAAATCCAATCTTGACCCAGGACAAGAGGCTCAGTGAGATCCTCATCCTGACACACTAGTACTTTAACTGTCATTGCTTCATCATGAATGTAGAGGGGAAGTTCCACCTCGCCCATGCAAGGGGTTTCCACGCCTCCCAATCCTATAAGATATGCCTCCACAGGATTGACAGTTAACTGTAACTCTTGACAGTAAGACATTCTAACAGCACTAGTGGCCGCACCTGAGTCAATCAAGGCTCTTACAGTCCTTGCACTCTTTCCTTGTCCTATATCTAAGGTTACGAAAGGACGTCTATCAATTATCCTATGCGAGCTTGTTCCTGCGACTTCACACATTGCCACATGATATCCTTGATCTGCATAGTCATTTGTCCTAGGCTGCTCTCTACCTTGCCTACGTAATTTCATTCTTCTAATGCGTTCTAAAGCTTCTGCTTGAGCTTCTTCTCGCACTCGCTTTTCTTCCTCTTTGCGTTTCTTAGCAGTATTAAGTCGGCTAAGCATTTCTTCTGTGAGGGGTTCCTGGTACAGCTTGACTCTGCAACCGCTAATATAATTTGGGCGAACATCACCCTCTAATGTGGCCAATTGTACCGCTCCGCTTGTGGAGATCCTATTGATGATCATAGGTCCGTAGCCTCTCTTTTCTAGCTTCTTCGCGTGTTGTTTGAGTGTATAGACCAAGACTAGATCTCCTGCTTTCAGGCCTTTATCCTTCACGTGGGCATCAAAGTATGCCTTCTGTCTCTTCTTGGCTGCGTATATCCCTGCAGCGGCTCTCAGTCTTGTTTCTCCTAATCGTTCAAGGTCAAAGATCCTAGAGGAGAGCTCGTGACCTGTCCATTCGTGTTCTTGAGCTACTCTCAATGTGGGGATCAGGAAGTCCAAAGGTAGCACAGCGTTTTGGCCGAATACCATCTGAAAGGGGGTGGCTTGGAGTACCGTTTTATAGGCAACTCGGTATGCCCAAACAGCATGGTGTAGCTGTTTGTCCCAATCAGAGCGTTTAGTGTTCACTAGTTTTGTCAGTACATTGCATAAAATCTTATTAGTACTCTCAGCTTGTCCATTAGCTTGAGGGTGATAAGGGGCAGACTTCTTGTGTATTACCAAGAATTCTTGGAGTAGATTTTCAATCACTTCGTTCAAGAAATGAGTGCCTCTATCACTTACCAGCTCTATGGGTAGTCCATATCTCATGAATACATTCTCAAACAAGAATTTGGCAGTTGTTTGAGCATCGTTCTTGGTTGTAGCTTTTACCTCTACCCACTTGGTGAGATAATCTGTTGCCACAATGATGTATTCTGCATGAGAACCTTTCGCTGGGGGATTAATAGGCCCTACGAAGTCTATTCCCCACTTAGAGAATGCACGTCCACCCATCATAGGTTTCAGTGGCATCTCATCTTTGCGTATAGGATACTGAGTCCTTTGACAGATATCACACCGTTTCACATAGGTATGTGCATCCATGTGAAGTGTAGGCCACCAAAAGCCCGCAAATAGTATTGCCTTGATTACCCGATCTGGTCCAAAGTGTCCTCCTGCTACACCTTGGTGAGCAGTTTCTAAGATCTTAAGATACTCACTTTCATGGACACACAGTCTCAGGTAACCATCTTTACCGCGCTTATATAGATTATCACCTATGAGTGAATAATCCAGGGCTTCTTGTTCTAAACTCCTTTTCCTAGCTAGAGTCATGTCTGGGGGGAATGTGTTTGTCCGCAAGAATGATACTAGAGGTTCACTCCAATCTGGCACAATGGATATTTGATAGAGAGTGGCATGTTCCACTGGTGGTTTAGTGCAGCAGATTGGGCATTCCTTGCACAACTTTTGGACATCCGCTTCCATAGTTGGCCAGTGCATTCCGAATCTCTTTAAGGTCTGTAAAGTTCGTTGTTTTGAATGGTGTTGCTCTAGTGCACCTACATGTGCTAGTTGCAACCATTTAGCGTACTCATCCTCTTCTACGCAACAAGCCAAGATCCCTTGATCTGTGTGCTTGTACATGCTTCCTGCCAAGATATGGTACTTTTGGGCTTTTACGATCTCTCTATTCCGTGTGTTCACCACTGGATGATTAGGCCCGTATGTCAATACTGGTACTATTGGCTTGGCCCACTGCGGTACAACTTCCAGATTAAACAAGTAAGCGTCAGGAAGATCATCTGGCACTCCTTGTGGGGCTTCTCCCGATGTGAGCCTAGAGAGGTGATCTGCTCTCAAATGAGTCCTTCCTTTTCTTACCACAACCTCGAAGTCGTATTCCATTAGCAAGAGAAACCATCTCACTAATCTTCCTGTATTGCATGGCTTGTTTACTAAGTACAACAATGCCTGATGGTCCGTAAAAAATTTAAACTTATTTGCAAGCAAATAGTGCCTAAATTTCTTGACTGCATATACCATGCCTAATCCTTCTCGCTCTGTTGTGGTGTAATTCCGTTCAGCCGCATTCAATTGTCTGCTCGCGTAGGCAATTGGAAGATCCATATTACCTTCACCAGTAGGTTGTGCAAGTACACATCCAATAGCGTAATTGGATGCATCAACATGAACATGGAATGGCTTATTCCAATCTGGTGTGGTCAAGATTGGTGCTGAACATAATCTTCGTTTAAGTTCTTGGAAGGAATTCTCACATACATCCGTCCACTCAAAGTTTGTCAGAAGTCCGTACATGGGCTTTGCAATGACGGCATACATGTGTATAAATCGTCGATAATAGCCACAATGCCCCATGAAAGCTTGTACTTCCTTGACATTCTTGGGCCTAGGTAACTCTGCTATGGCTCTCACTTTCTCCTCGTCAGTAGATATGCCATTCTTTGACACTATGTGTCCTAGAATCTTACCTTGCCTAACCATAAAAACGCACTTTTCTGGGTTCAGGCAGACTTGGTACTCTCTACATTTGTCAAAGATTTGTCTGAGTTCAGGAATATGAGTTTGTCTAACATTGGAATGAGCACAAAGATCATCGACATAGACTTCTAAACTCTTCCTCAGGAACTCCTTAAACACATGGCACATCAGCCTCTGGAAGGTAGCTGGTGCATTGGTAAGCCCAAATGGCATTACTCTAAAAGCAAAAATGCCCCATTCTGTGGCAAAGGCTGTCTTGTGCTGATCCTCCGGAGCTATGGCTACTTGATTGTAGCCCGAAAATCCATCAAGGAAGCTGTACACTTCCTTGCCTGCCACTCTTTCTAAGAGATGCTCTGTTATGGGAAGCGGATAGTTATCTCGAATTGTGGCGGCATTAACCTTTTTCAAGTTAATGCACACACGCAGCTTGCCATTCTTTTTGGGCACCACTACGATGGGGGATACCCATTCGGTGTGCTCAATTTCGTAGATAAATCCAGCTTCAACCAATCTATCTATCTCTTCCTTGATCTTAGCAGCATAATTATCGTTATATGTATAAGGCTTCTGCTTAGAGGGTTTAGCATCTGAGGTCATGGGAATGGTGTGTGAGCATATCTCCGGGTCAACACCTTTCAAATCCTTGTAACTCCAAGCGAATACATCTCTGTATTCTCTTAGCAAGGCTATCAATTCGTACTCTTCTTCTTCTGTTAGGTCATGGCCTATATACGTACATCTCTCCTCTCCTTCTTCTAGGGCCACTACGATTTTCTTGGTGGTTTCTTTGTTATCATAGGCCTCTCCTGATTGTGCCTCTCGTTTAGGCATTCTTATCATGACTCTTCTGTCATCTATCTCGTACTTCTTAAAATTTTCTGGGACCTCAAACAAAGATTCTTCCTCTTCTGGTAAGGCTTCTCTCTTCTTTCGTTTCTTTCCTTCTTCCTTAGGGGTCATATGCGTTGCTAATCTTACACCATTTGTAACTTCTCCATGCCTCTGGGGTTGAAATTCTACTTCATGGAAGTATTCCTCATCTGATGCAAATGGTGGGTCCATAATGATTGACTCTAGATCGGAGTCACTTGCATCCTCAAATGCATCAGGGCTAGGTTCGCATTCTTCTAGAACTGCCTCTCTCATGATTGGCTCTATGGAGAAGACTGAAATATCATAGCCATCCTCATCACAGTGAGGTGTCCATTGTTCTTCATTGATGGCTACGTCCATTGTTGCTAAAATCTCTGCCCAGCCATGGGGTTCAAATTCCTCGTCTGGAAACACTACAGGTGCATAGGCTGGGTCTTGAATGGGTCTATGGGTTTCGTTTGCACCTATTTCTCTGGCCTTTTCTCTCTTCTCTTCTTCTACTGCTACCTTGCACATCCATAAGTGAGTATCTTCCTGCATCCATGAGGATCCAGACCCTATGGAATGCACCGATTCTGTATCATCTTTGGCTCTATGGATGGGATTCCATTGGATAGGAGGGACATCTCTATGAGAATAATCCTTGAGATTGACTTTGGTTGTAACACCTAAGTGCTGCAGGTACAAAGAATTGGTCCCCCAATCCTGTACCACTTGCAACTGTCGCATGAATGGTCTTCCCAAAATCATCTCATAGGCATGATTTTTGCTGAAGTCACATATGGCAAAGGTATGTTCAAACTCGACACCACAAGTGGTGAGAGTTATTCCTTCTAGCAATCCTAGGGGTCTCTCTATGTGACCATCGGCCATCTGCAATTTCATCCTCGTTGGCCTGAGTGCCGGCTTGCCCCAACGCTTCCAAAGGGAAGTAGTGGCAATTGCAACTCCTGCACCTGAGTCCAAAATTGCCTTAGTGGTGTAGTCCTGGTAGGTAATGGGAAGATAGGTGTTCCCTTCTTCACCTTCACACATATCTCCTATCTTATCCAAAGGAATTTCTGGCACTGTCCTATGGGATCCTACCCGGGAATGAGGTTTTGCAACTTCAGTTACTCGACTGGCTGCACAATTCCGCGCGTTTAGTCTATTCTCAGGCAGTTCTTCCAAAGTGCAATCGCGTTGCATCTTGGTGTTCGTTACTGCCTCCGTGTTCCTTGGTATGACTGAGTCGTCATTCCTTACCATGACTGTGGGTGTTCTCATACATGTGGACTTTGCTTCCCATGGGCCTGTGAAGTGGGGTAGCTCTTGTATGGAATTAGACTCAAAGTCCAATCTCTCGTGAGACTGAGTACTCTCATATTCCCCGTAAATGGATGGGATGTCTTGTGGGAATTGGTCGTGGGCATCGTCCACAAGTTCAAAAGGAGGGGCGACCTCACTTTCGTTATCCCATTTATCTTCTTGAATCTCTCGTAGGAAGTCTGGTGCAAACCGATTCATAGAAGAAGAAGTGTCTGGCTCCGTAGAATTGGGCGCATAAGCAACCTGTGAAGGAGGACTGATTCTATTGTTGACTCTCTCCTCGTTCTCGCAAATGGCTGGAGCACAAGCTTCTTGTAGAGGATTACTTATTCTATTACTCTTCCGAGCAGGCTCATACGCTCTCTGAGAAGGAATGTAGGTCACCTGTGGAGGTACGTAAGCTTTCGGGGTAGGCTCATCTGCCTTTTGGGGAGGAATATAGGCGTCTTGAGGAGGCGCGTGGGCTTCCTGAAGAGGTTGGCTTATCCGTTCTCTTGCCCTTTCCTTTCTTTGAGGGGTAGGTTCCTTTTCTGGCTGTGCTATTGGCCTCTCTATTCTTTCTAAGGATGGGAAGTTGTAAGGTTTAGTGGAATTGGCTGCATAAACTTCCGATGGGGAATGGCTCAGGTTTTTGCTTGCTTTTCCTTTCTCCTGATTTTTTTCTTCCTTGTCAGACCTGGCAATTATCCTCTCTAACTTTTCTAGGAATCCGTCCAGGTGTAATTGCGTCTTGGCTGAGCCCGAGTAATTGAAAAGGCGACTGGCTTCAAACATAGTCTGAGCCAATGCGACCATTTTCGCGCACAGTTTGGTTCTTTCTATCTCTAGGTCAGCTCTAGGATAGCACTTGTCGTGATCCGTGATGTTTGGCCCTTCTTGGATTCTGGCCTGATATGCTTTAAGCATCATGTCTAAGTCTTCAGGGGTGGGATCAGCTAACACTGATCCGACTCTAGGGGGTGGTGGGATTTGATGAGGCGGTAGGGAAGGTGGTGAGTCGGACGGAGATGGAAGGGGTGGAGGCGGGGTATTGTGAGAGGGGATTTGAGAGGTGATTTCAGTTATCCTAGCTTTGGTTTCTCTTATGCTTTCCTCAAGTTCACTCATCTTTTTAGCCCATTGTCTTTTCATTCTTTCCCGACTATCTTTCCATGCTCGGGTCCTTTTCTTTGTCACGCTCTCGGTTTCACTAGCCTCTGAGTTCTTACTCTGGTTTGTCTCTTGGTTTTGCTGCAAAGCCTGAGCTCTAGTGACTACCTGCACTGGTGCAGTGGAAGTGACGCTTCCCGAGGAATCTACAACCAAACCAATCACATTGATCGGAGTGATTTTTGGCATATTATTGGGGTTCTTTGGGCAATCTCGTAAAAGATGCTCCTTTCCACAATCTTGGCAAAAACCTTGGATAGTCACTGACTGGGGTTGAGTAGGTGGGGTTAAGGGACAATCACGAATGAGATGATCTCCTTGGCATCTGTAGCACGGTCCTCTTGGGAATGGAGGTCTTACTTGCCTAGGTTGAGGCCTGGGGTTGGGGTTTGCATACATGACGTTCGTGTAATCTGACTCCCAACTAGGTTCACTTGGTTCCTCACTATAGTAAGACTCACCATGTTCTGGAGACTGCATGTAGTAAGCCTGGGGACTATCGACATGTGTAGAATCAAAGCTATGGTCACTTGGGTCATTTTCCGAGATCAATGGGGTTACTGGTACTATGGCCCTGTTCAGGTTTTCTTCCGCAACAGCATACTTTACTGGAATCACGTTAGCGGGGTTTGGGGGCTGTTGAGCTAGCACCGGTTGGGGTCTCTGTTGGGCCTGATATGGTTGCTGATAGGTTTGTTGGGGTCTAGCATATTGTGGTGGTGGATTTTGGTTTTGGTATCTGCCTTGTTGGTAGGGTTGCGGGTAGGGTTGCCTAACAGTCTGCTTGTTGTATGGGCAATCTTGCGCGGTGTGGTTGGTGTATCTCCGTTCTATGGTGCAGTACTGGCTACTAGGGTTCACTTGGGGTTGAGCCATAATGGGACAGACGTTCGCCATATGGTCACCACCGCATGTATAGCACCTTTTCACAGGGGCGAACCTTGGGATTTGTTTGCTAGTTACACCTAATTTCTGAGCTACCTTCTCGGCAAGTTCCTCAATTGATGTGGATTGCGTGGAAGAGTGACTAGATGCACTATCTGAATCTTTGTAGATTTTGGAGAGCTCTAGTTCTTCCCCTAGGTTATCTTCAATGTCAATGCACATGCGTACACATTCTTCTATGGTCCTAGGGTCTTTTAGATACACATAGGATCTCAATTTCGTACTCAGCAATCCGTCAAGGAACAAGGCTACTTGTTTAGCAGATGTGGGTAGCTCCGAAATAGGACATCTTTCAAGGTATTGCCTAAATCTTCTTCCTGCAAGTCTCACGGTCTCTTGAGGGGTTTGCTTGAAGCTGTGGATCAATGAGGAAGTATTGTGTCTTATGCCACTCTTAGAGAACTCTACAATGAAAGCCTCTAGGAGCTGGTCTATGCTCCTGAACTGACGCTCATCTAATGGCTGAAACCATGTAAGTGCTGTATTCCTAAGGGTTAGACCGAAGGCATTATACTGCGTGAACAGATCTTCCACTTGTTCAGCTCTCAAGACTTGCTTGAACTCCGCCACATGATCATAGGGATCTCCTGTGCCGTCAAAGTAATTCTTCATGGACTTAACTAGCTGGGTGGGTCTCAAAGTTCTTGTGTGCTCTCTAGGCCTCGGCAGCGGGAATCCATCTACATTTCTTTGGTTCCTGTGGGCTCTATGCATCTCAGGTTCTACCCTATTCGTCTCTGTTCTCGTTCTTTCTCTGCCCACTGGGTTGGCAAAGCTCACTTCCGGTCTATCTCTACTTCTGTCTCGTTGCATACCATGAGCTTGGGAAGTTCCAGCTCCAGGGTGACTATAGGATACATTTGATCTTGGTTGGGGGAAAATGAATTCACCCTTCCAAGTGTAGGCATGCCTATCATTTTCAGTCACCACGAAGATCCGTTCTGAAGCATGATCTAAGTAGGTCACTCTGCCTGGGCTATCCGGATCCTTAAGCTCATAGATCATGATATTTCCTATGTCTGTTGGCTGATTAGACTTATACCTCCAAAAGGCTTCATCAGTTTCTCGATTGAGGAGCAACTCTATGCTCTTGTTGTCTTGGGGGACCCATTCAGGCATGATAATCCTAGTGAGAACTGATTTACCTCGAGGGGTTCTAGGTTCCGCACCCATGTTCCCTTGTTCTAGGTCACCTAAGTCCGCTTCTGAGATTACATTCCCAAAGTCATCTGTCCTATCGGGGTGACTAGTGACTACATATATAGTTCCTTCCTTGTCCAGGTATGCACCATTTTCAAACTTGACAGCTGGATGTTCTAGTCCTATGGATTGGTCAGGGTTTTTAATCTGGACCACGGATCTTCCTAGGCCGTCCTCATAGATGCTAGCACCTAATCGGTTGGTCCTAAGGTATTCCAGCTGTGTTTTGTAAGGGCCTTCTACCCTGTACAAATAAGGCACTCCTGAACTTCCCGTAGGTCTGTCCATGCCTTGAGACATTTCTGACTCACTGGTCTCAGAGCTAGGGTAGTATGAGTGGTGGCTCAACTGCTGGGCCCAAGACCTTGCAGTATGATTGACACTAGCCTCTGAAGACCTAAGGCTTTGTCTCTCCCTGGCTAGGTGTCGTCCTGATCGAAGGTTCATATGCCTAACCGATTATCCCAATTTTTTCCGAGTACAACCTCGTTGCCGATCAATTGGTACCAGTCACTTGATTCTTTTTAATTAATTATTGTGTCTATGGTCTTGTCTGATATCACGTCGTCAGGAACACTTGAATGTTTTTCGTATTTTAGGTTGATCGTTCCACGTTAGGTTCTTTTCCTTTAGGTTATCGACAGTACAGTAACTAAGTTTTTAGCTTGAACTTGAGTTCCTTAATAGTCTTCAACTTGATAACTGCCTATCGTTGCCCTGACTTACTCCTATCTCTACTCGTTCTTAGCTTGAGCTAGGAAATGACAGAGGGAGTTGAGAATAATCCAACCTTACTTGTTGATCCCTTGCTTTATGGTGCTCAAGAACCCGGTTCTCAAGCTCGCAAAGAAGCCTTGCTTTGTACGCTCTCAGTTGCTCTCAATGGACCTATAAAAGATCCACGGTTAGCTCAATGCTTATATTCAAAGGACAGAACCAACCACTTTCATTCATGTGACACAAACACACATTTGCATTGTGACTTTTAGGAAAATAATTCTAAAGACCCCTGGCTTTGATCCCCCTGGGTATGGTCAACTTCAATTTACCCTCTCTAAAAATCAATGCATTATCTTTATAAAAAACAGTTGAGGGCGTGTAGTATATGCCACGAGCTTTCCAACAAGCCCAAGAGCTCAAAAATTGGATTTCGTATGAAAAAGTTAGGACTGTTCAGGGTTTAGGGAATTAAATCAGGATTCAATTCAAGCTAACAGTCAAACAGGACTACTCGAGTAGCTTGTGGCACGGCCTAACAATGCAATACTACACCCTAGAGTTTGTCCCACACTCAATCAAAATTTATACCAATAATTTTTGCCTTGAAAATTTGACCTAATTTGCCCTTCTAACGCGTTCGCAAAGTCTGTCGGTCGCGATTGACAGGTCAGTCGCGATCGACGTGTCGATCGCGATTGACAGGTCCGTCGTGGCTGTCAGTCGCGATTGACTGGTCAGTCGCGATTGACAGGGGTTGCGAAAAGTCAATCAATCGTGGTCAAAGCGTCGTTGACTCTGTCGGTCGCGATTGACGAGTCGATCGCGATTGACAGGTCGGTCGCGAGGGTCTGTCGATCGTGGTCAAACAGTCGTTGACCGTGTCGGTCGCGATTGACAGAGCCGTCGTGGTCTGTCCGTCGTGGTCAAACCGTCGTTGACTCTGTCGGTCGCGATTGATGAGTCGATCGCGATTGATGACTCGATCGCGATTGACACGTGTCACGCGTATAGTCAGTCGGTCGTGGTCAATCGGTCGTTGACTCTGTCGGCCGCGATTGACAGAGCCGTCGTGGGCTGTCGGTCGCGATTGACGTGTCGATCGCGATTGACAGCTGTGTCCGTCGTGGTTTGTCGATCGCGATTGACAGAGCGATCGCGATTGACAGAAATCTGTGGAATTTCAAAAAACTAAACACATTTTTGGGAAGCCCTTGGCCTGTAGGTCATGGATATGCACTTTGTTTAGCAATTAGAGCAATTTTTCTGTCGGTCGCGATTGACAGAGCTCGGCGACACACAGACAGTTACTCAGAATTCCGTACCTGCGCAGGGTGTTGGGGATGATGATGCGGCCTGTACCTGCAGAAAGCTCACAAAACATGCAAAAAACAGCACATGCAAATTCGCTCTCTCGCTCTCTCTCACAAGTGAAATGAGGGAAATGAGGTGGAGGTGGGGATATAGTCAATAAACTGAAATTTTCGCGATGATGGAGATGGACGTGGGAGATGGTGATGATGATGATGGTGATGGAGATGGTGAAGAAAGTAAAAGAAAAACTATGAGAGTGAAGAAAATACCTACAATTCCAACGCGTCAACTCTACGTCTTACCATCACACGCTCGTCCTCAAAGCTCGATCCCCGGCAACGGCGCCAAAATTTGGTGTAGCTCAATGATGAGTAGCACCTCCTTTAATGTCAATCCGGGAAGACGTGAGGATGGTATGAAGACCTCGAGCAAGTGGCGGCACAAGTGCGTGAGTGAGAAGCACACTAGCATGCACACACATACACACACACGCGCACACACGGCAAGACAAAGAGTGAGAATCAATGGAGCTTTCAGATTACTTTCAAAATGCCCTTACAAGTTCGTTTCAATTACAATCTAACCCCAAAAATGAGCTCTCTAGCTCCTTTTATAGTTTTTGACTAGCTTTTGGCCCTGTCCAGACCTAGTGTCCGGCCTAGTTAAAAATTAGGTTCCAGGGCTTATTTGGGGGTTCAAACGAGATCTAAAAATTATGAAAATTGGTACGTAACTACTTCTAAGGCTCCTCAAGCTCAAGGACTCCTTGGCTTGCACAAAATGGAGCTACAAAAATGTGAAATGAAATTTACAATGATTATTAGTGATAAACATCACTGTTGTTGTAGGGATTTCTTCTAGTGATCTGCCATACATATCTTCAAGTTCCCTACTTGCTCTTCTTCCCTGCGTGTCCATTTCTCTGATTTGCATTAATGTCTTGAAAAAATATTGGCCTACTTGCCAGATCTTCTTTGACTGCCCTGTTTGCTTGTGCTGTCCTTTCGCTCACTTGTGCTGTCCCTTCGCTCTGACTCCCTTCTTTGACTTTCACGTCTTGTAGATCCTGATGTACCAAGGCTACTGCCAACAGTGCCTCTTGAGTAGGCCCATATTTCTGGTTAGCGTCGCGTTCCTAATTGTTTGGGCTCGAAGCAGGTTGTCCAGATCAGCAGTGGCTTCTTTTGTCTTATCTTCACATTCTAGCTCTAGCTTATGATATGCCTCTCTTAGTTCTTGGTGTCGCGTATTTAACGAGGCATTCTCGATTGATAATGAATTGAGCTACGACTGCAATTCATTGGTCGTCCTCTGCAGCTGTTGATAATTGTTGCCCAGAGATGCGAACTCATCTCGTACTTGTGACATGCATGTGAACATTTGTTGAAGTGCAGTGTCTATGGTTGGCGATAATAGTAATGGAGTGCTAAGTGAGGATGCAGTGGAAGTAGATGCAGCGGGAATGGGAAATGGGGTTGGGAAGGTGGATGCAGTGGTGATCGTGGAAAAATTGTGACGTACCTAAATATGATGGTGCTGTGAGTGGAGTGGGTGCTGGTGTGGTGGGTGGTGAGATGTCCATGTCATTGGACGTGTCAAGTGCGGTGACTGTGAAAAGCGGTGTGTATGTGGGTGGTTGTGTAGGTGTGAAGACGGGATTTACAAATGTAGAGTAATTTACAGGGGGGATGGCTGGAGTAGCTTGGTGAAAAGGGGATATAGGGGTTATGGTGGGTTGGGGAGGTGAAACTGGTGAGAAGGTTAGTGGGGTTAGAAAGGTGAAAGGGGGTCTTAAAGGTGGGGGAAAGGATGGGAAGGATGAAGGGGTGAAGGGGTTAACATGTAGACGCGGAGGTTTGGGTGTGGGCATGGTGGCATGAATGGGCAGGGCAAAGGGTGTGGCTATGTTGCCGTGGACTGGTGTGGATGTGGGAGGAGCAGGTGGGTGTGCTGGGGATACAGGATGGGTTGGTGAAACATGAGGTGAGAGAGGAGTAGATGGTGTGGATGTTATTTCAAGGATAGTGGTAGTATGTACAACGGTAGTACGTGGCGGGGAGTCGACTAGGATGGCTTCTTCGGTGAAGGATCTTTCCGGCCGTAGGCGTGCATCTTGTGCCTGGTGGGATGATTGAGCACCTACCGGAACTCGAATATATTCACCGGGCTTCGATAGCAGGCGAACTCTGCGAGGGTCATATTGGGGGAGTGGCTTCCTTTGTAAATACCTCAGTGCTTCGACCGGGCCGATGGATTGGACCAGTTCTCTGAACCCTCTGATGTAGACTTCTTCAAATCCTCCGGAGACTAGTTCTTGTTCGATTAGGGCCTGGCTCTCTTCTTCAGTCAATTTCTTCCATGCCCAGACTTTCTCCATCGTACGATATAATTTCTTGATTGCCAGCGTGTAAGCTGCTGCTTCGAAAGTCTCCTCTTCGTGCGTGCTGGTGTCACCGTGTGCATTGGTTTGTTGGCCTTGGCCGTCTATCTGTCCTTGTTCTTGGGAATCATGCGTGCCCTGGCTGGCTTCGTCATCACCTTCGTCATCGTTGGTGGCTGTTCGTTCGTCATCAGAGCTCGACACAACTTGTCCCTGTGGCAGATCCCGCGGTGTGGTAGGGTAACTGGGGCGTTCATATTCTTGGGAGAACATCTGTGCCTCTGAAAACTGGAATTCATTTGAGAATGCATCAGGCATTTCAAAATCGAATGTTGTGTTTATTGGTTCTGCCTCCATGTGTGGTATTGGGAAAGAAAAGGCGTCCGCACCAATAGTGGTGGGAGCTTCTGCTCTTGTGGTGGTGGGTTCTGTGGTTGCAGCTGCCTGAGGTGCAGCGATACTAGTAGTGCCCTCCGTGACCGCTGGTCTAGACAACCTTATGCGAATAGGTTGCACTGTGGGAGCGGCTTCTGTTGGTGATCGCTTTGGAGAGGGTTGTGGTGATGGTGACTCTGGCACTTGAAGGCAAGGAATGGTGCCTCTCATGCGCTTACCTGCCCGTGTTCTACTGGGCTTCTTGGCTTTCTTCGTCGTTCCTTTGAATGCTTTCAGCTCTTCTCCTGTTAATGCGCGTTCAATTGGCAAATCATAGGCCAAGCACATATAAACAATTCTTGTGAGCGCACAACATCCATTAAGCACTTTCTTTCGTTCCCATCTGTGTTGTGCCAAATACATTTGATCAATGATCCAGCTCGCCAGATCAACAGTCTGAGGTCCGGTACACGCTAAGTACAATCCAAACCATATTCTTTTATGGGGCATGGTAAATCTATCCTGAGCGGGGAATGCGAAGTGTTGCATGCATATCCGTAGCGGCTTTGACAGCTCAGGTGTAATTGTTGAGATCTCCTCCCACTTAGTGACATCCCCACGTTTCATAGGGTCTGGAATTAATCTTTCTCGATCTGTGGGTGTGTGGGTGCCATGAATTTTGATGGCCGCTCTGATTAAATCCTTTGAGAGGTAAAACCTTTTGTAGGGTGGATCATCCACTAAAGAAGGCAAAATAAAAGTTCCGGGGATATCCTTATTCTCTGAGGCCAGCAAAGTAGTGATTAAATAATAACACCTGTAAAAGTCAGGTTTGGGCAGAGGATCACTGAAATACTCCGTGAAGCCTGCTCTGGCCCAAACGTGAGTTAAATCCTGGGTGTTCTGTAGGGCTTCGAACTCTCTGGAGAAGAATTGGTATTTTCCCCAAGTGCGGTCATCAAATGTCAAAGTAGATTCAAATATGAAATCCGCGTCCGCTAAGGGTCCTGCAAGTCCCTGAAACCAGTGAGAGTTACGGTGTATCTTTTTTGTGTAGCCCATAGGTGGGTTGTCGATCGGCATGGGCCCTGGAAATCCTTGGAATTCTGGCGGTGGAGCAGTCGGGTGGGATTCTGCTCGTAACACGTTGAGGGGCACTGCAGCTACACTGGGGCCTGCTCCTGATGGTCCTTCGTCGGTTTGCATGATGACTGGTGGGTTAATGAGAAAGATCTGCTACAAAATATTAACACATTAGCATGGAAATTAATTATGATCCCATTAAAGTGAGACCGCAATCCCTTTCCATAACTGATGTGTAACCCGTGTAGCCAAGTGCTGTGATGTGATGGATGCAATGCTTCTTGCAGCACTAGTGCAGGTCTCTAGACACCTACACGTTTCAGATGATGCATACGTTCCTTGATGAGATGAGATTATGAGTGACGTGTGATGATGGTGGGTGAATTTATACAAGGTTTAAAGGTTAGTGATTAATTACAAGGTTGTATGTTAGTCGGGGGGGTAGTTTTGTCAGACATGGGGTTAGGGGAAGACGATTGGACACGCTTCGGTATCCATTTCCTAAGAGTCTTTGAGTGGGTGGTGGGTTTCTGTTGAGGGGCAAAAGGTAGTATCGGGTGTGGTGGTATTGAGGGATGGAAAGATTTGTGAGGGGTATATATTACATGGCTTAAGGGTTGAGCTACGATACATGGTTTGGGTACCCAAATCTGCGTGGGTGTGGGTCTATGGATAAGGTATTTCTTGGCGATCCAAATTTGTCAAATGCTCGAACCTGTAGAAGAAGGTCGAGGGGATGGTGGATACCGATTCTGTTTCTGTTCTACCTTTTTCTTGTCGATCTCTGCTTGGTTGGAGTTCTTCGGTGCTTTTTGTCCTTTTGGCACCCATATTTGTCTGGTGCCGCTTCCTTTGGGTGGCCTAGACTGCTTTCCTTGTTGTGTCTTCTGATACTGCCGTCGGTCTGGGTTCCTTCGTCGTGGGTGACTCTGTTGTTGTTGAGGTTGAGAGGTCTGATGGACGCTCTGCTTTGGAAAAGAAGGGAGATCCAATACTTGCGTGACCTGCCCATTAGGAAGTGATTCGTTCTTTAACTTTAATCTAGGCCAGTCCGCAACAAGTTTGGAAGGATGAGCACCGCAGGGTGTCGTGCTCATTTGGCCGTTGATGCAACCCACCTGACCGCTGATTGTGTCCATCTGCCCTAGCGGATGGGTAGCTGCCTCTTCTAGTTTGCAGGAAGTCCCAGGGAAGATCTCCTGTCGTCCTTCTGATTGACAACTGTCCATAGCCAAGCCCGAGTGGGTTGGTGTAGACGTAACGTGACTGGTCTGATTAAAGATCTTCCGGTCTTCCGTCGCATGTATTTCATAGGGTCTAGGGTTACAAACCTCAGTCGGAATACCGTTAGGGAAGTCAAGTGGTATCACTCGCTTCTGCTCTAAGGTTCCAACCTGTAAGGAGCCTTGTCTAAGATTTAGGTCCACTGAGTGATCGTATAGCCAATCTTGGCCAAGGATTAGGGGTTCTATCAGGTCGTCATCATGGCACACTAGTAGCTTCGCCGTCATGGTCATATTCTTAATGAGGATAGGAAGGTCCACCTCACCCATGCAAGGGGTTTCCATGCCTCCTAGGCCTATGAGGTATGCCTCAATTGGCCGCATTTCTATTCCTAAATCCTTATAGTGGGACCATCTAATCGCACTAGTCGCAGCACCTGAGTCAATTAAAGCCCTGAGTTCTTGGCAAGGGTTGCCGTGCCCTAGCCTAACTGTAATGAATGGTCTCCTATCCACTATGCTAGGATGAGTGGTTGACTTTACTTGACACATGGCCATGGGATATCTGGGTGATGTTTCCAGATGGTTATAATGTTCTCTCCCTAGTCCTTGTCTTCTTAGCTTCATGCGCTTAATGCGTTCTATGGCTTCTGCCTGAGCTTCAGCTCGTATTCTATTTTCTTCCTCCTTACGCTTCTTTGCCAACATGAGTCGTCTAAGCATATCCTCAGTAAGAGGTTCTTGATATAACCTGACTCTACAACCACTAATGTAATTAGGCATTATGTCTCCTTCTAAGGTGGCTAACTGTACTGCTCCACTTGTTGAAAGTCTGTTAATGATCATAGGTCCATAACCTCGCTTTTCTAACTTCTGTGCGTGCTGTTTCAGCGTATACACTAGAACTAAATCTCCTTCTTTTAGGCCTTTATCTTTCACATGTGCATCAAAATATGCTTTCTGTCGCTTCTTCGCTGCGTATATTCCCGCTGCTGCTTTCAGCCTCGTTTCTCCTAATCGTTCCAAGTCCATTATTCTCGCTGATAATTCATGGCCGGTCCACTGATGTTCTTGTGCAACCTTAAGGGTCGGTATCAAGAAGTCCAATGGAAGCACTGCATTCTGGCCAAAAACCATCTGAAAGGGAGTTGCATTGAGTACGGTCTTGTAGGCCACTCGATATGCCCAAACAGCGTGGTGTAACTGTTTGTCCCAATCTGAACGTTTATTGTTCACGAGTTTCGTCAGTACGGTACAAAGTATCTTGTTAGTGCTTTCAGCCTGACCATTGGCCTGAGGATGATATGGTGCAGATTTCTTGTGAATCACCATAAAATCCTGTAACAAATATTCAATGACTTGGTTTAGAAAGTGAGTGCCTCGATCGCTCACTAACTCTATAGGCAATCCATATCTTGTAAAGACATTTTCAAATAAGAATTTTGCAGTCGTGTGAGCATCATTCTTTTTTGTGGCTTTTGCCTCTACCCATTTGGTTAGATAATCTGTGGCAACAATAATGTATTCCGCATGTGTACCTTTTGCAAGGGGGTTAATGGGTCCTACAAAGTCTATACCCCACTTAGAAAATGCACGTCCGCCCATCATGGGTTTCAATGGCATTTCATCTCTGCGAGTAGGAAACTGAGTTCTTTGGCACACCTCACATCTCTTTACATAGGTATGTGCATCTATGTGAAGAGTGGGCCACCATAATCCTGCAAAGAGAATGGCCTTGACTATCCTATCGGGTCCAAAATGACCTCCTGCAACACCTTGGTGTGCAGTCTCTAGTATGCTAAGATATTCGCTCTCATGAACACATTGTCTTAAATATCCATCTCGTCCTCTTTTGTATAGATTATCGCCAATAAGTGAATAGTCTTGAGCTTCCTGCTCTAGACTGCGTTGTCGAGCTAAGGTCATGCCTTGAGGGAATGTGTTCGTCCTCAAGTATGTCACTAAAGGTTCACTCCAGTCTGGTGTGAGAGACACATGATATAATGTAGCATGCTCTACTGGTGGTCTTTCACAACACACGTGACATTCTTTACACAACTTGTAGACATCTGCTTCCATAGAAGGCCAATATACTCCCAATCTCTGCAGAGTCTGTAATGTTCGATGTTTTGGATGATGTTGCTTTAGTGCACCTACGTGTGCTAATTGCAACCAATTCGCATGTTCTGATTCATCTACACAACAAGCAAGAATCTTTTGATTATCCTGTTTATATATGCTTCCTGCCATTATTTGGTACCTCTGAGACTTGGTAATCTCTCCTTCTCTGATCTTTATCCTAGGATTCTTGGGTCCATATGTGAGAATGGGGACTATAGGCTTAGCCCATTCTGGTGCTATCTGAAGGTTAAACAAGTATGCATCTGGTAATTCATCCGCTACTCCTTGAGGAGCTTCTCCTGAGGTTAATCTTGAAAGGTGGTCGGCTCTAAGATGCGTCTTTCCTTTCCTAACTACCACTTCAAAATCGTACTCCATGAGCAATAGAAACCAACGTATTAGTCGTCCTGTGTTACATGGTTTGTTGACTAAGTACAATAGGGCTTGATGATCTGTAAAGAACTTGAACTTGTTGGCCAACAAGTAGTGCCTAAACTTCTTTACCACGTAAATCATCCCTAATCCCGCTCGTTCCGTGGTGGTGTAATTTCTTTCTGCTGTGTTCAATTGTCTGCTCGCGTAAGCTATGGGGAGATCTATGTTACCTTCATTCGTGGGTTGTGCTAACACACATCCTATGGCGTAATTGGATGCATCCACATGTACATGAAATGGCTTACTCCAATCTGGGGTTGTCAATATAGGTGCTGAGCACAAGCGTCGTTTAAGTTCATTGAATGAATTTTCACATTCATCTGTCCACTCAAAATTGGTCAAAAGAGAGTACAAAGGCTTGGCTATGATTGCATACATGTGTATGAATCTCCTATAATAACCGCAATGGCCCATAAATGCCTGTACCTCTTTCACATTAGTAGGTCTGGATAGATCCGCAATTACCTTCACCTTTTCCTCATCCGTAGAGATTCCATTTTTTGACACAATGTGTCCTAGAATTTTGCCTTGTCTGACCATGAAAACGCATTTTTCTGGGTTCAAACAAACCTGATATTCTCGACATTTGTCAAATATTTGTCTTAACTCTGGAATATGTGTCTGTCTTACATTTGAATGAGCACATAAGTCATCGACATAAACTTCCAAGCTCTTGCGTAAGAATTCCTTAAAAACATGACACATGAGTCGCTGGAAAGTGGCGGGTGCATTTGTTAAGCCAAATGGCATTACACGAAATGCAAATATGCCCCATTCTGTGGCAAAAGCCGTCTTGTGTTGATCTTCTGGAGCAATGGCTACTTGGTTATAGCCTGAGAATCCATCAAGAAAGCTGTAAACTTCCTTGCCCGCAACTCTTTCCAATAGGTGTTCTGTGATAGGAAGAGGATAACTATCTCTAATCGTGGCGGCATTAACTTTTTTAAGGTTAATACACACACGCAATTTTCCATTCTTCTTGGGCACAACCACAATGGGGGATACCCATTCGGTATGCTCAATTTCGTAAATGAATCCTGCTTCTATCAAGCGATCTATCTCCTCTTTAATCTTCGCAGCGTAGTTATCATTATACGTGTACGGTTTCTGTTTTGTCGGTTTTGCATTTGGAGTCATAGGGATTCTATGAGAACATATATCTGGATCTACTCCTTTCAAATCTTTGTAACTCCAAGCAAAAACATCTCTATATTCACGCAATAGGGCAACTAACTCTTCTTCTTCTTCAGTCGTCAAATCATGCCCTATGTATGTGCATTTTTCTTCTTCTCCTTCTATGGCAACTATTACTTTCTTGGTTTTCTCTCGGTTATCATATACTTGTCCATCATTTACCTTTCTATTAGGCATTCGTACCATGATTCTTCTATCTTCAATTTCATATTTCTTGAAATTCTCGGGTACTTCAAATAAAGATTCTTCTTTTTCTGACATGGTTTCTTTCTGCTTTCTTTTCTTTCCTCCACTTTTAGTAGTCACTTGAGTGGCTAACCTTACCTCATTCGTAATTTCCTTGTGTCTCTGAGTGTGAGTCTCTACCTCGTAGAAATATTCTTCCTCTGATGCGAATGGAGAGTCCATAATAATTGAATCTAAATCAAAATTGCTTGCATCCTCAAATGCATCAATGTTCAGTTCATACTCTTCTAAAATTGCATCGCCCATTATTGGCTCTATTGTAAAAACTGAAATGTCATAGCCATCCTCGTCATAGTGGGGTGTCCATTGTTCTTCATTGATGGCTACATCCATGGTTGCTAGTATTTCTGCCCAACCATGGGGTTCAAACTCTTCATCTGGGAATACTACAGGTGCATAGGCTGGATCTTGAAGGGTTCGTGGATGTTGTTCTGCACCTAAGGTCCTTGCTTCTATTTGTTCTTCCTCTTGTTTGGCTACTTTACACATCCATAAATGGGTATCCTCATGCAACCAAGAAGGTTCTGATTCTAATGAGTGCACGGATTCCGTCTCTACTGGTGTCTTATGGATGGTATTCCATTGTATTGGGGGTACATCTCTGTGTGAATAGTCTTTAAGATTGACTTTAGTGGTCACTCCTAAATGTTGCAAGTACAAAGAATTAGTTCCCCAATCCTGTACAATTTGCAACTGACGCATGAATGGTCGTCCCAATATCATCTCATAAGCACGATTTTTCGCAAAATCACAAATGGCGAAAGTATGCTCAAATTCTACACCACAAGTGGTGAGAGATATGCCTTCTAGTAAGCCTAATGGTTTTTCTATGTGTCCATCAGCCATTTGTAGCTTCATCCTGGTGGGTCTGAGTGCTGGCTTACCCCAACGTTTCCACAAAGCGGTGGTAGCGATGGCTACTCTGGCTCCTGAATCTAAGATGGCTTTCGTGGTGTAACCCTGATGGGTTATTGGAAGATATGTGTTACCTTCCTCTCCTTCGCTTACGTCTCCAATCTTTTCCATGGGTATCCCTGGTACCTTCTTATGTGATCCTATCTGAGAGGGTGTGGTAGCTATCTCAGGGAATTGATTTGCTATGTGCTTCCACAATTCTGGTTTTACCTTTAACAATTCCTCCAGAGTGAGATTACACTGTACTTTAGTGTTCTTGATCACATCCGTGTTCCTAGGGATCACTGATTCTTCATTCCTCACTATTATCGTGGGTGCTCTCATACTAATAGACTTAGCTTCCCAAGGTCCTGTGAACTGAGGTAATTCTTGTAAAGAATTAGATTCAAATCCTGTGGGTTCACTCAGTTGTTCCACCTCTACATCATCATATATAGAGGGGATGTCTTGGGGAAATTGTTCCTGCAAGTCGTCTATTTCTTGAATAGGAGGATGAGTTCCTTGTTCTTTTCTCCATTTCTCTTCTTGTATTTCCCTCAAAAATTCGTGTGAGTACCTATGTATGGAAGACAAGTTGTCTTGACTTTCTGTATTGGGTACTTGAGACAGGGATGGTGCATTCCTTTCCTGTGTCTCTGTGACAATAGGGTTCCTAGGCTGATCCTTTTTCTCTTTGCTTTCTATCAAGTGTAATAGCCTCTCCATTAGTCCTTGAAAGTGTAGTTCTGGTTTTGCCATGTTATTCCAATTAAGATATCTAGAGGCTTCAAACAAAGCTTGTGCTAACTCTACCATCTTCATGCAAAGTTTAGTTCTCTCAATTTCTAGATCAGCTCGAGGGTAGTTTTTACTCATTTCCGTGACTTGAGGTCCCTCTTTTATTCTAGCCTGATATGCACGAAACATCATGTCTAGATCTTCAGGTATGGGTTCCGCTAAAACTGATCCTAATTTTTGAGCTGGGTCTTCTTGATTCAATTCTTGTGAAGTCAATTCTTGTATTTTGGCTCTCGACTCTTTTAGACTTCCTTCCAACTCCGTTATCTTTTTACTCCACTTTCTCTTTATTCTTTCTCTAGAATCTTTCCAAGATTTCGTCTTTTTACTACTCGATTCTGCAACTTCACTAGTTCCGGCTACTTTCTCTTGATTAAGTTGTTGGTTTTGTAAGAGCGTCTGGGCTCTGGTTATCGCTTGGATAGGCATGTATGTAGGGTTGGATCCATCTGCGTTGTTTACAATACCTATCACATTGATCGGTGTCACATTCGAAGCGTTAACTGGGTTCTTAGGACAATCTTTGATTATGTGCTCTTTGCCACAGTCGGCACAAAAGCCTTGGATGCTATAGTACTGTGATTGCCTTGCTATTGGGGGATGTGGACAATCCTTTATGAAGTGATCTCCTTGGCACCTAAAGCATGGTCCTCTAGGACCCTGTGGTCTCTGTTGTCTCAATTGGGGCCGTGGGTTTGGGTTTGTGTACATCACGTTGGTATAGTCTGGCTCCCAACTAGGTTCCATTGGTGGACTATCATAATGATATGTCTCCACATGTTCTGGTGACTCCGTGTAATAAGCGGGTGGACTAGTTACATGAGTAGAGTCAAAACTGTTTGAGTTCGGGTCACTTTCTGTGATCAAGGGTGAAGAAGGCACTAAGGCCCTACTTAGGTTCTCTTCCGCAGCAGCGTATTTGACTGAGATGACATTCGCTGGTGGGGGTGGCTGCTGAGCTAAGACGGGTTGAGGTCTCTGTTGAGCCTGGTATGGGTAGTTCTAGGGAGGCCTATAGTAATAAGGCTGAGCATTGTATTGGCCTTGATACCTACCTGGCTGCTGGTATGTTTGCGGGTAGTTCTGTCTCACGGTTTGTTTGTTGTATGGGCAGTCCTGAGCCGTATGATTCGTGTATCTTCTCTCAATTGTACAATATTGGCCACTAGGGTTGGCTTGAGGTTGAGGTGCATTGGGGCACACGTTTGCCAAATGATTTCCACCACAAGTGTAACAACGTACATTGGTTGGCAGCTTGGGCACCTGTTTACTAGAAACTCCTAGTTTTTGGGCCACTTTTTCTGCTAGGTCCTCTATCGAATTAGACAATTTTGTGGAGGCTAGAGAAGAACAGTCTGAGTCCTTATAGACCTTTGAGAGTTCTAATTCATCTCCTAGGTTGTCCTCGATGTCTATACATATTCTTACACACTCCTCTAGCGTTCTGGGTTCTTTTAGGTACACATAGGAGCGTAGTTTAGCGCTCAACAAGCCATCTAAAAACAAAGACACTTGCTTAGCTTGTGAGGGTAGCTCTTGCATTGGACATCGTTCAACATATTGTCTGAACCTACGTCCTGCCAGTCTAACTGTTTCCTGAGGGGTCTGTTTAAAGCTATGAATCAACGAAGACGTGTCATGTCTAATCCCACTTTTAGAGAATTCAGTGATGAATGACTCTAAAAAGTGATGGATGTCTCTAAATTGCCTTTGTTGCAGTGGTTGGAACCAAGTTAAAGCTGTATTCTTTAACGTTAGTCCAAATGCGTTGTACTGCGTGAACATGTCTTCAACTTGTTCTGCTCTTAGTACTTGCTTGAATTCTGCGACATGGTCATAGGGATCTCCTGTCCCATCAAAGTAATTCTTCATTGATTTTACTAACTGTGTGGGTCTCAATACTCTTGCGTGTTTGCGTGGTCTAGGTAGAGGGAAATCATCTCTACCACCTAGTATTCCATGATCTCTTTGTCTCTCCGCTCTATTAGTGTTCGTGGTTGTTCTATCTCTCCCTATGGGGTGAGTGAAGCTTACTTCCGGTCTCTCGTTATTTCCTTCTCTTTGATTTCCATGGGCTGAGGATGTTCCTGCCCCTTGTTGACTTGTATTTATGTTCGTTCTAGATGGAGGGAATATCAATTCACCTCTCCATGTGTATGTGCTTTTAGCGCGCTCAGGCACCACGAAGACTCTTTCTGAAGTCTCATCCAGGTATACAACCTTTCCAGGTGTATCTGGGTCCTTGAATTCATAGATTGTAATGATGCCTATCTCACCAGGGTGTTCCTTTCTGTACCTCCAAAAGGCTTCATCTGTCTCTTTATTTACAAACAACTCGGTGCTCCTGTTATCTTGAGGGATCCATTCTGGGATGAGTACTCTTGTTAATACGGATTTCCCTCTAGGTGTTCTAGGTTCTTCTAACGGTTCTTTTCCTTGAAATTTCGCTTCCGTCTCTAATTGAATTGTGCCAAACTCATTAGTATCGTTTGGCTGCGTACTTAGAACGTACATGGTTCCTTCTTTGTCTATGTAAGCGTCTCTCTCAAATTTCACCACTGGTCTTTCCAATCCAATGGGTTGATCAGGGTTGTGCAGTTGCACCACTTGCCTTTGCAAACCATCCTCATAGATGCGAGCACCTAGTCGGTTGGTTCGGAGAAACTCTAGTTGCGTTCTATAGGGTCCTTCTGGTTTTTCTAGGTATGCTACATGAGTCCCTCCTTCTGGTCTGTCTGCGCTAAATGCCATTTCTGATTCGCTAGTCTCTGAGCTCTCGTAGGGGTAATTACTATTCAATTGCTGAGCCCACGATCGAGCAATAGTTCTTACACTAGCCTCTGATGATCTAAGGCTTTGTAGAGCCCTAACCGGTTGAAACTAAAGGTACAAAGTATTTTTCCTCTTAAGGTTCAAAGGTTGAATCTAAATCTTAAGGTGCAAAAGTAAAAGAATTAAAAGGAAAAGTGAAGGAGGAAGGCCGCGTACGAAAAGGTGGAAATAGGCCGCCCAATCAAAATTTTATTTTAAAAGTCACTCTTGTTCTAAAGTCACTACAAGACAAAGTAGCGAATCGTTGAGGACCAGTTCAAAAAGACAATCTTGGGACATTGAAAGGACACCAAGATTGTATTGCAGTTAGAGTGCGCGAACCGGCGGACTCTCAAACAAAAGGAAGGACAAAGGCTATTCGGACACATCGAGAGTGGAGAGCAAGGGAGAGCTTCAGAGGAGCAAGAAAGGAAGCAAGAAGAGCCTCCAGTGGGCGACGACACTCACGAGTGCAAGAGGTGCCAAGAGGAAAGTGTGCAGAGAAGAGAGAAGGCGGGCTGGATTCCAAGAGTTCCAAGGGCTATTGCGTGCGTAGTGATACCAATTCCTTAGCTTGGCGGAAGCTTAGTGCAAGGTGTGCACAAGGGAAGCGGGAAGCAAGTGAAGGATTGGTGCACAAAAGGCCGCCGCTAGAGGACTTGAGATAATTGGTCTTCAGTAATTGATACTCTCTGAAGTGGTATTTAGTCATTGATTGGACTGTGCGCAGTCATTGTAATTGTTGCAGGATAATTAATATTCAAGGTTTTCAAGAGTATTCCTTTGCAGAAGTTCTCACTATTATTCCATTTTCATCATCTCTTTTTTCTCCTACAAACCCTCAAACTCCTTCTTGTTCCCGAATCCCCCAACAAATCACCCTCTTCAACCCCTCTCTCCGACCCTCCACAACCCAACCCCCCGGCGGCAACAACCGATCCCCCCTCTCCCTCCCTCTCCGTTCCACCTCCCCCCACTTCATCACCCTTCGACACCCCCCCCTATCTCAACAGCGCCCCCTCCCCCCCCTACCGACACCGCTCAACCCCACCCCCCCCCTCTCAAACCAACCCCGCGCCCCCCCCCGCCCGCCACGGCTCCACCCAACCCCCCTCTCAACAGCGCCCCCTCCCCCCCTCCCGACCCCGATCGACACCCCACTCCCCCCCCCTCTCCATAATACTCACACACCCCCCCCCCCTCTCAACAGCGCCCCTCCCCCCCCTCCCGACACCGCCCAACCCCACCCCCCCTCTCAAACCAACCCCGCGCCCCCCCCCCTCCCGCCACGGCTCCACCCAACCCCCCTCTCAACAGCGCCCCCTTCCCCCCCTCCCGACCCCGATCGACACCCCACTCCCCCCCCTCTCCATAATACTCACACACCCCCCCCTCTCAACAGCGCCCCTCCCCCCCCTCCCGACACCGCCCAACCCCACCCCCCCCTCTCACCAACCCCGCGCCCCCCCCCTCCCGCCACGGCTCCACCCAACCCCCCTCTCAACAGCGCCCCCTTCCCCCCCTCCCGACCCCGATCGACACCCCACTCCCCCCCCTCTCCATAATTCTCACACACCCCCCCCTATCCCAACAGCGCCCCCTCCCCCCCCTCCCGACACCGCCCAACCCCACCCCCCCTCTCAAACCAACCCCGCACCCCCCCCCTCTCAAACCAACCCCGCGCCCCCCCGCCCGCCACGGCTCCACCCAACCCCCCTCTCAACAGCGCCCCCTCCCCCCCTCCCGACCCCGATCGACACCCCACTCCCCCCCCCTCTCCATAATACTCACACACCCCCCCCCTCTCAACAGCGCCCCTCCCCCCCCTCCCGACACCGCCCAACCCCACCCCCCCTCTCAAACCAACCCCGCGCCCCCCCCCCTCCCGCCACGGCTCCACCCAACCCCCCTCTCAACAGCGCCCCCTTCCCCCCCTCCCGACCCCGATCGACACCCCACTCCCCCCCCTCTCCATAATACTCACACACCCCCCCCTCTCAACAGCGCCCCTCCCCCCCCTCCCGACACCGCCCAACCCCCCCCCCCCCCTCTCAAACCAACCCCGCGCCCCCCCCTCCCGCCACGGCTCCACCCAACCCCCCTCTCAACAGCGCCCCCTTCCCCCCCTCCCGACCGATCGACACCCCACTCCCCCCCCTCTCCATAATTCTCACACACCCCCCCCTATCTCAACAGCGCCCCCTCCCCCCCCTACCGACACCGCTCAACCCCACCCCCCCCTCTCAAACCAACCCCGCGCCCCCCCGCCCGCCACGGCTCCACCCAACCCCCCTCTCAACAGCGCCCCCTCCCCCCCTCCCGACCCCGATCGACACCCCACTCCCCCCCCCTCTCCATAATACTCACACACCCCCCCCCCTCTCAACAACGCCCCTCCCCCCCCTCCTGACACCGCCCAACCCCACCCCCCCCTCTCAAACCAACCCCGCGCCCCCCCCCCCCTCCCGCCCCGGCTCCACCCAACCCCCCTCTCAACAGCGCCCCCTTCCCCCCCTCCCGACCCCGATCGACACCCCACTCCCCCCCCTCTCCATAATACTCACACACCCCCCCCTCTCAACAGCGCCCCTCCCCCCCCTCCCGACACCGCCCAACCCCACCCCCCCCTCTCAAACCAACCCCGCGCCCCCCCCCCCCCTCCCGCCACGGCTCCACCCAACCCCCCTCTCAACAGCGCCCCCTTCCCCCCCTCCCGACCCCGATCGACACCCCACTCCCCCCCCTCTCCATAATTCTCACACACCCCCCCCTATCTCAACAGTGACCCCTCCCCCCCCTCCCGACACCGCTCAACCCCACCCCCCCCTCTCAATCCAACCCCGCGCCCCCCCCCTCCCGACACGGCTCCACCCAACCCCCCTCTCAACAGCGCCCCCTCCCCCCCCCTCCCGACCCCGATCGACACCCCACTCCCCCCCCTCTCCATAATACTCACACACCCCCCCCCCTATCTCAACAGCGCCCCCTCCCCCCCCTCCCGACACCGCCCAACACCACCACCACCTCTCAAACCAACCCCGCGCCCCCCCTCCCGCCACGGCTCCACCCAACCCCCCTCTCAACAGCGCCCCCTCCCCCCCTCTCGACCCCGATCGACACCCCACTCCCCCCCCCCTCTCCATAATACTCACACACCCCCCCCTATCCCAACAGCGCCCCCTCCCGACACCGCCCAACCCCACCCCCCCCTCTCAAACCAACCCCGCGCCTCCCCCCTCCCGCCACGGCTCCACCCAACCCCCTCTCAACAGCGCCCCCTCCCCCCCCCTCCCGAACCGATCGACACCCCACTCCCCCCCTCTCCATAATTCTCACACACCCCCCCCCTATCTCAACAGCGCCCCCTTCCCCCCCTCCCGACACCGCTCAACCCCACCCCCCCTCTCAACACAACCCCGCGCCCCCCCCTCCCGACACGGCTCCACCCAACCCCCCTCTCAACAGCGCCCCCTCCCCCCCCCTCCCGACCCCGATCGACACCCCACTCCCCCCCCCCCCCTCCATAATACTCACACACCCCCCCCTATCTCAACAGCGCCCCCACCCCCCCTCCCGACACCGCTCAACCCCACCCCCCATCTCAATACAAACCCGCGCCCCCCTCCCTCCCGACACGGCTCCACCCAACCCCCCCCTCAACAGCGCCCCCTCCCCCCCCCCTCCTGACCCCGATCGGCACTCCCCCCCCTCTCAATAATACTCACCACATCCCCCCCTCTCTCACCAGCGTCCTTCCCTCCCTCCCGACACCGCTCACCCAACCCCCCCCCCTTCCTCATTCCCCAGCGCAACCCCCTCCCGACACCATTCACCCCAACACCCCCAATCATCAAAACCCCGCACCCCCCGACACCGCTCAACCCTACCTCATCAAACCCCTACATCCCCCCTCATCAACACCATCCCTCTCCCTCTCCACCGTACGTCCCCCTCTTCCTCCCAACACCATCCAATCATCACACCCTCTGCCCCCCTCCCTCCACCTCAACCCATCGATTCATCTTCCCCTATATAGGCTTTCTTCTGCTCCATTTCTTTTCCCCAGTTTTATCCATGGCGGACCCCGCTCCGGGTGATAGTTCTGCTCCTGCCTCCACAATTGCTTCTGCCCATCCCAATCCACCTCCTCCTTCATCGGCAGACCCATCTGTTCAAGCGACTCAAACAGCACCAACCTTGGATCTTCCCCTTTATTCCATAGACTCAGATTCCAGCTACCTGTATTCCCCACCTCCCCTCCCGCACCCTCCTTCTCCTTCCCCATCTATGTCTCATTCATCCCACCCATCTTCGCCAACAGGGGATTATATGCGCCTGTTTCTCCCACCTGACATAAACCTGCAAATCCGAATGTATCTCTCCATACCTACCATTGCCCTTCGTCAAATGTTTTCTATTGAGGATCTTCAACAGGCGGGCTTGTGGGGCTTGGCTAATGTTTTCTTCAACCCCGCCAATTTTACCCAGGTTTATGAAGCCATCCGCATCTTCCCTCATTTTAGAACCGGCACTCTCTTCATACCAGACATTGCCGCAAGTATTGGGTCTCCCCTAGTAGATTTTCGTGCTCCCCCTTTCCTATACTCTGGCCTGTCCGCCTCAGCCACTATTGCCTTTTGTAACACACATTTTCAAAGTAATGCTAGGTTTTCGCTCCGCATGACCACCCTTCTCAATGCGTTCATCTTTTTCTTCTTACTATGCAGCCAAACCTCTTCCCTTCCGTGGTCTGATATTCGTATCGCTGATCCGCTCTTTTGCTTCCTCCATAGCCGCCCCTACCCTTACGCACACCTCATTTATAGTTCCTTGATGTTGCGCTCCCGTCGCCTACGCCAGGCTATCTCTAGAGGCTCTCATGCATTTTCCATCTATTCTGCACCCTTCTTATCTTGGCTATATCAGATTCCAGCACATTCTGCACACAATGCTGCTTATCTCCCTTCCCAACCTGGACCTTCCATTGCTCCATCTCCCTCCCCCCCTCTAATCTCTATTGACTCAGCTTCCGCCTCGACACCCACCTCCGCGCCACCCGATGTAACTTCCTGCCCTCCCCAATCTTCTTCACCCATCCCTCCTGCATCTACCACCTCCCCATTCATAACTAAACCCCCTGATGTAACCTCCATCCCTCCCCATTCTTCTTCAACTATCCCTCCTGCCTCTACCACTTCTCCGTTCTTAACTCATCCCCCTGATGTGCCCTCCTTCCCTCCCCAATATTCTTCACCTATCCCGCCTACATCCACCACCTCTCCATTCATGACTCCCACCCCTCACGTCCACTCCTTCACTACCCAATCTTCTTCCCCTTTCCCTCCTGTATCTGCAAATTCTCCATCCATGCCTACCCCTCCTATTATCCCTAGACCTCCCCTCTCTTCCGATTTCACCCCACTTATTCAAACCCAGCTCAACCCTCAAAACCCCACTTGTATGCCACCCATTAACCCGGATTTCACATCCCCCTCTATCAGTACCCTTCCTGTCAGTCAACATCTCCCTTCCCCCAATCTTTCCCTTCCCACTCCATCGGCCACTCCAACCCTTCATTCTCCTCCGCCGTATATTCCCCCTCCCCCTCCCCCTCCTGCTCCACCGGCCAATCCTACTCCGCCTTTTGACCTACCATCAACACCTTCATTTTTGCAATTACTCCAGGACGCGAGTGTAGTCGCTATCGGCAATGCTCAGGCCTCTCAGATTTCCTTGGATTCGGTTTCCGCAGCAGCTTCGGTTCATCAACAGTATATCTCAACAATAGAAAACATCAATCGCATGGCAACCTCTCAATGGCACTCCCTCAACGAATCGGCCCGATTGCTCAAAGAAGAGCGAGATCATTATCGCGATATGGCCGACTCTGCGATGAAAGCCTTAGAAGATCTTCAGAATCGCTCCAACTTAGGGCTTTGTGCTAATGCTGCATGCAGACGTATCCGCAGGGAAAGGGATCACCTTAGACAATGCCTTAGTTCGCTACAGCTTACGATCGAACAAGCTTCTGCTCCTCTGCCCCCCTCTCCCTCAACCTCGGCTGACAATCTCACTCAACCTCCACAATAAATTGACCTCCTCAGTCTCAATAAATTGCTCATCCCATCATAAAACATTGCTCTTAGATTCCCGTATCCCTTTGCCAATAATTACCTCATAATTTTGCTTTCTAATCATTCTTGTCGGGTGCATTATAATTTTTTTTCTTCTCAATAATATACACACCCTTTAAATTTTTTCTTGCCTACGTCATTTTCATCTCTGTGTCTTTGCAATTTCTCAGTTGGTATCGCTGTTGTCTCTCCGGGACGGAGAGATCTTTAGGTGGTGGGCATCTGTAGAGCCCTAACCGGTTGAAACTAAAGGTACAAAGTATTTTTCCTCTTAAGGTTCAAAGGTTGAATCTAAATCTTAAGGTGCAAAAGTAAAAGAATTAAAAGGAAAAGTGAAGGAGGAAGGCCGCGTACGAAAAGGTGGAAATAGGCCGCCCAATCAAAATTTTATTTTAAAAGTCACTCTTGTTCTAAAGTCACTACAAGACAAAGTAGCGAATCGTTGAGGACCAGTTCAAAAAGACAATCTTGGGACATTGAAAGGACACCAAGATTGTATTGCAGTTAGAGTGCGCGAACCGGCGGACTCTCAAACAAAAGGAAGGACAAAGGCTATTCGGACACATCGAGAGTGGAGAGCAAGGGAGAGCTTCAGAGGAGCAAGAAAGGAAGCAAGAAGAGCCTCCAGTGGGCGACGACACTCACGAGTGCAAGAGGTGCCAAGAGGAAAGTGTGCAGAGAAGAGAGAAGGCGGGCTGGATTCCAAGAGTTCCAAGGGCTATTGCGTGCGCAGTGATACCAATTCCTTAGCTTGGCGGAAGCTTAGTGCAAGGTGTGCACAAGGGAAGCGGGAAGCAAGTGAAGGATTGGTGCACAAAAGGCCGCCGCTAGAGGACTTGAGATAATTGGTCTTCAGTAATTGATACTCTCTGAAGTGGTATTTAGTCATTGATTGGACTGTGCGCAGTCATTGTAATTGTTGCAGGATAATTAATATTCAAGGTTTTCAAGAGTATTCCTTTGCAGAAGTTCTCACTATTATTCCATTTTCATCATCTCTTTTTTCTCCTACAAACCCTCAAACTCCTTCTTGTTCCCGAATCCCCCAACAGGCTTCGTCGGTCCGACTTACCTATGTGTCTCCCTGATCTAAGGTTCATTAATTTTCTTCCTTGCACACTCAGTCACACACTTAGACCGTCAATGGTTCTTTGTTATTACTTTCTTGATTCTTTTTAATTTTCTTTGGATTCTTGTCTTAATGCATGCGTCAGGAATTCGACTTTCCGTTATAATCTTGAGTTCTCGTTCCGTCAGACTTACGTTCTTTCCTTTAGGTTTTCGTGTCACACACCTTTACTTTAAGTCTTAAACTTGAAAGAATTAAGTATCTTGAGCTTGAGGCGTTCCTATCGTCGTTAATCCACAATGCTAACGTTTAGCCTAAGCTAAGAATTGACTGAGGGGGTTGAGTAATCTTCCAACCTCGAGTCGGCTCTTCTGGTTGCTCTGATGCCCAAGAAGCCGCGCTTCCCAAGCTTTATTGTCTTCACTGCCTTGCTTGCTTGCCTTTGATTGCCCTTGCTAGACCTGGAAAAATCCAATATTAGACCAATTCACAGTTGGATGATCACACACTTGAGCATATACACCTTTTTAGTCCCTTCCCTTTTGCCCAAAATTTCAATACTTGCCCCCTGACTTCCTAGTCCCAAACTAGGTGAACCTCAAAATAGCTTATCCAAAAATAGATGTATTCTTTATGAAAAAACCAGTTGAGGTCACGTAGTACTCGTCACGAGCTTTCTATCGAGCTATTAAGCTCAAAAAACGGACTTTGGATGAAAAAGTTATGAGCGTTCAGGCCCTGGGGGGTAAAAACTGACAATCAGGTTTTCCTTCAAATATGAGCTAAGGGGTCTCCTATGAGTCTAATGGTCCAAAAATTTCTCAAAAATACCCCCAAAATTGGTCAAAAAATGGAACCCTAAATTTGCGATGGGGGTGCACAATCGCGATGGTCTGGGACCGTCGCGATGGTCCAAGCGAACCGTCGCGATGGCGTGGAATTTGGACAATCGCGATGGTGCGAAAAGGTGAACCGTCACGATGGCTCGAAATGAACGATCGCGATGGCGTGAGGTCAAACCGTCGCGATGGCCCAAAGTGAACGATCGCGATGGCGTGAAAATGGACCGTCGTGATGGCCCGAAAAATGAACCGTCGCGATGGCGTGATCAGGCGGACAATCGCGATGGCGCGGTCAACGGTCAAAGGTGGACAATCGCGATGGTCCGAAGTGAACCGTCGCGATGGTCACAAGTGCGATGGCGTGAGCCAATCGCGATGGTCCGATTTTGGGCTCTCGCGATGGTCCGAAAAACGAACCGTCACGATGGTCTATCTTGACACGTGGCACCGTCGTGGCGATGGCGTGAGCCAATCGCGATGGTCCGGGGTCAGCTGAACAATCGCGATGGTCAAAGTGGACCGTCGCGATGGCTCAAGTGAACCGTCGCGATGGTCCGGGACCGTCGCGATGGTCCGGCCGAGCCGTCGCGATGGCGTGAGCCTATCGCGATGGTGCGACACAATCGCGATGGTCCACCAAACTGATGATTTTTGAGATGCGCCTGTGGATTCGTGCAAGCGCAAGGGTCGCCTACCTCGTGGTGTGGTCGCCTACCGAAAATTCCGAAGGTTGCAGACCATCGCGATGGTCCGCCACACTCGGCAGATCTTTGACAGAGAGTGAAATTTTACCTTTTCCAAGCTTTCCTGATGCACTGGAGCTCTGTACCTGCAAGAAAACTCAAGAAAACACAAGCACACACAAGCACAAAAGTTCTCTCTCGCTCTCTCGCATGCACAAATGAGGGGAAATGAGGTGAATGGGTGGATATGGTGAATTTTCTGATTTTTTTGGAAATGAAGATGATGATGCGATGATGAAGATGGAGTATGGGGAAGGTGAAAAACACTAAAAACTAAGTAAAAACAACAACAAAAACTGAAATTTTTACCTTCCAACGCCACTTCTTGCTATACTCTTACCATCACACATTCGTCCTAGACTCGATCCCCGGCAACGGCGCCAAATTTGGTGTTGCTCTAGCACAATGGTGAGAACCACGTTAAGAAGCTTCACCTCCTTAATGTCAATCCGCGGAAGAGGTAGGAGTGATATGAAGATCGTGAATGAGAGATGATGTGAGAGTGAAGGTGAGAAGCACAAAGATGCACACACATATACACACACACAATGAAGAGACAAGCAAGACACAATGGAAGGTGGGAAATTAGCTCTATTACTCAAGAATACTCTTACAAGCTCAAACTAGCTCTAAGCTCACACTAGCCAACATGAACCAACCTCAAAAATGAGCTCTCTAGCTCTTTTTATAGTTTCTAGACTAGTTTTGACCGGTTTCACATCTAGTGACCGGCCTAGTTAAAAAATAGGTCCTAGAGGCTATTTGGAAGGGTAAACGATGTCTAAAAATAACGAAATTTGGTACGAGCATTCTACCTAAGCTCCTCAAGCTCGAGGACTCCTCGGCTTGCACAAAATGGAGCTATGAATTACAAAATGGGGTTTTGTCTATATTACATATGTTACAAGAGTGATGAAAATCACTGTTGGATGTTTGAAGAGGTAATAAAAAAATAATTGTTTGAAAAAATGATCCCACTGGCTCCCTGCTCCGTCTTTACATGCTTCCATGTCGTCTGTGCCTCTGACTGTGCCTCTGACTGCTTCCAACACACACATATATGCATACACACACACATAGAGAGAGACATGCACACACATACACATACATGCATACATAATGCATATGCATATGCGTACATCCATACATACTTTCATGCATACACACACATATGCATACATAATGCATATGCATATGCGTACATACATACATACTTACATGCATACACACACATATGCATGCATAATTCACATGCATACATACACATACATAATGCATACACACACATATGCATACATAATGCATACACACACATACACACATATGCATACATACACACATAGACACATACACACATAGACACATACACACACATAGACACATACACACACATAAACACATACACACTCATAGACACACACACATACACATAGACGTGCATGCACATACACACACATATACACACACATACACACATAGACACATACACACATAATGATGCATTCACAAACATACACATGCATACACACATAGACACACATATAAACACACACATAGACACACATATACACACACATATACACATATACATACACACTCATAGACACACATAATGATGCATTCACACACATACACATGCATACACACATAGACACACATATACACTTACACATCCAAACATACACACTCATAGACACACATTCATACACACACACATCCAAACATACACACTCATAGACACACACACATACACACAGACGCGCACACACATGCACACACATACACACATAGACACATACACACATAATGATGCATTCACACACATACACATGCATACACACATAGACACACATATACACACACACACATACACACATACACACATACACACATACACACACATATATGCATACACACACAAACATAGAGAGACATACTCACACATACACATACATGCATACATAATGCATATGCACATACACACACATAGACACATACACACACATAAACACATACACACTCATAGACACGTAGTGAGACATACACATAGACACACACACATACACACACATATACACAAACACATACACACATACACAGATAATGATGCATACACACACATACACAGATAATGATGCATACACACACATACACATGCATACACATGCATATGCATACATACATGCATACACATACACACATAAACACATACACACTCATAGATACACACACATACACATAGACACACACACATACACACACATATACACACACACATGCACACATACACACATACACATGCATACACACATACACATGCATACACACATACAGACACATATACACACACATACACACACATATATGCATACACACACACATAGGGAGACATACACACATCAACACATACATGCATACATATGCATACATAATGCATATGCATATGCATACAATGTACATACATACTTACATGCATACATAATGCACATGCATAGATACATACACACACACAGACACATACACACATAGACACATACACACACATAAACACATACATACTCATAGATACACACACATACACATAGACACACACACATATACACACACATATGCACATAATGATGCATACACACACATACACATGCATACACACATACAGACACATGTACACACACATTCACACACATATATGCATACACACACATAGAGAGACATACACACTGTTGGCTGTATACGAGAAGAAGCAAGTACGAGCATACAAGCAGATCTAACACTAAGGCAACCCTTTATTTTTTCAAACCATTACACCAGTTAAAAGTGATTCTCATCACTAAAAACCCCTGTAAATACCATTTTCACCTTTTTGTAGCTCCATTTTGTACAAGCCGAGGAGTCCTCGAGCTTGAGGAGCCTTAGAAGTAGTTGCCTGCCAATTTTCATAATTTTTAGATCTCGTTTGAGCCCTCAAATAAGCCCTGGAACCTAATTTTTAACTAGGCCGGACACTAGGTCTGGACAGGGCCAAAGCTAGTCAAAAACTATAAATAGAGCTAGAGAGCTCATTTTTGGGGGCTTCTGGTAGTTTGAGCTTGTATGAGAACTTGGCTGCAATAGAAGTGATTCCATTGTCTTACTCTCTTTGTTCTTGCCGTGTGTGCGCGTGTGCATGAAAGTGTGTGCATGCTTGTGTGCTTCTCACTCACGCACTTGTGCTTCCACTTGCTCGTGGTCTTCATACCATCCTCACGTCTTCCCGGATTGACATTAAAGGAGGTGCTACTCATCGCTGAGCTACACCAAATTTTGGCGCCGTTGCCGGGGATCGAGCTTTGAGGACGAGCATGTGATGGTAAGACGTAGAGAGGACGCGTTGGAATGGTAAGTAGTAGGTAAATTTCTGATTTTTCTCCATCTCCATCTTCATCTTCACCTCCTTCTCCATCTCCACCTCCACCTCCTTCTCCACTACATATTCCCTCTTCCTTGTCATTCCCTCATTTGTTGTGTGCGAGTTTGAGAGAGAGCGAGTGTGTGTGCTTGTCTTTGTGTGTTTTTTGCATGTTTCTTGCAGGTGGTAGCTCCATCATCATCTCCAACAAGCTCAGCAGGTACAGAATTTGTCTGCACAGTCCCCGAGGCGTTGAGCTCGAGCTATCGCGACACTCCGAAAATTTCACCCAATCACGATTCTGAGTGCACCACGACCCTGCGCAGGCCTAGAGCTCCCAGGATCACTAGACAGAACAGAAAAATTCACCATATCCCGAGCTATCGCGACACCTCGAGGTATCACGACACCTCACGACCTATCGCGACACCTCACGACCTATCGCGACACCTCACGACCTATTGCGACACCTCACGACCTATCACGACACCTCACGACCTATCGCGACACCTCACGACCTATCGCGACACCTCACGACCTATCGCGACACTTCGACCTATCGCGACACCTCACGAGCTATCGCGACACTTCGACCTATCGCGACACCTCACGACCTATCGCGACACCTCACGAGCTATTGCGACACTTCGACCTATCGCGACACCTCACGACCTATCGCGACACCTCACGACCTATCGCGACACTCCGACCTATCGCGACACCTCACGACCTATCGCGACACTTCACGAGCTATCGTGACACTTCGACCTATCGCGACACCTCACGAGCTATCGCGACACTTCCCACCTATCGCGACACTTTCCACCTATCGCGACACTTCGACCTATCGCGACACCTCGACCCGACCTATCGCGATACACGGCCTTTAACGCATGAAAATTTAGGGTTATCTTTTGAGTGATTGGAAGGGTAGTTGAGCTTAATTTTAGGCACCTTGGTATAACTTTAGAACCTTGGAAGTGGGCAAAAGGCCTAGAAACCAGAGAGGGATCTCCTGAACCCTGAGAGCCTGTTTTGACCCTTTAGTGCCTGAATGGTCATAACTTGACCATACGAACCCCGATTGATGAGATTTTGGTCTCGTTGGAAAGCTCGTTGAGAATCCTACGTGGACCTCGACTGGTTTTTGTAAGAATCATACGCGGAGTTTTAGAACATGCATTTTTAAGTTGACCTTTAGGTGGAACTAAGTGGTCCTCAGATTCAGGGGGTGCAGTGAGTTACTCCAGAGGGACTGAAAATATTGATGTGTGTCTTCCAATTACTTGTGGTAATAGAGCTATACTAACTGGTGAGCTTTTGCAGGAACTTTGTGTGCACTCAAGGCAATCCAAAGCAAGCTAGCAAGGGTGAGTACCAAGCTTGGGAGAAGGCTTCCTGGGCTTGTGTAGCAGTCTGGTCAACCAGCTAATTGAGGTTGGAAGATCTCTCAACCCTCCTTTGTCAATTCCTAGCCTAGGCTAAGTACGACTTAGGTGTGGTAATTAATTAGGGCAACGTTAGGCACGAATCAAGTCCAAGAGTATTAATCAACCAAGTGCAAGAAGTAAATAGGTCTTAAGTGCAAAAACCCTAAGGGACAAAAGGTAAACGGGAATCGACCACTTATCAAGTGCGGAAATTCACTTAAGTACTCCTGACGACGCGATTTTAGACAAGAACATAAACATAATATTCAACTCAAAAGAACAAAGTGATTGGTGCAAATTAACTTGCAACGAGAGTGTGCTTGGGTCCCAGGGGGTAGATAAATCAGGCATATGAACCTTAGATCAGGCAGACACTTAGGCCGAGACAGACAAAGCCTCAGATCTTCTGAAGCTAGTGTCAATCACACTGCCAGGTCTTGGGCCCAACAGTTGAGTGATTACCCATACACGCCCAGATCAGAAACAAGTGATTCTGAGATGTCCTATCACATGGAGAGACCAGTAGGTAGTTCAGAATTGGCCTATCTAGAAAAACCAGAAGGACCATACAAGACTCAATTGGAATATATCAGGACGAATCGTCTAGGTGCTCGCATCTATGAAGATGGCCTGAGAAGATCGGTGGTCCAGATTAAGAACCCCGATCAACCCCATGGATTAGACCACCCGGTAGTCAAGTTTGAGAATGGAGCATACCTAGATAAAGAGGGGACTATATATGTAGTCACCACTCTTCCTGATAGAATTGATGAGTTTGGAAATGTGATTGCGGAGACCGACATGGGTGATATAGAGCAAGGGAACTTAGAGAGAGAGCCAAGAACTCCCCGTGGTAAATATGTCTTGACCAGAATCATGACTCCCGAGTGGATTCCACAGGATAATAAAAGCATAGATCTGCTTTTAAACCAAGAAACCGATGAGACTTTTTGGAGATACAAATCTGCTCAACCTCAAGAAGTGAGTGCCCTCACAATCTATGAGTTTAAAGACCCTGATAGCCCAGGCCAAGTAACCTACCTAGACAATGCATCAGAAAGAATCTTCGTGGTCATTGAGCATGGAAGACATGCCTACACATGGAAGGGAGAATTTGTTTTTCCCCAACCAAGGTCTAATGTGTCCTTTGGTCACCAAGGAGCTGGGACCTCCCAAGCTCATGGAGCTCAAAGAGATAGAAGTAGAGACAAACCTGAGGTAAGTTTTGCCAACTCCCTGGGAAGAGAAAGAACGGGAACAGAAAGGAATAGAGTGGAACCTGAGAGACATAGAGCCCCATGGAATCAAAGGAATACTGACGATTTTCCTTTGCCAAGGCCGAGAGAACACACTAGGACCCTGCGACCAACTCAACTGGTGAAGTCCATGAAGAATTACTTCGATGGCACGGGAGACCCTTATGACCATGTGGCAGAATTTCGGCAAGTATTGAAAGCTGAACAGGTAGAGGACCTATTCACACAATATAATGCTTTCGGTCTAACCCTTAGGAACACTGCCCTTACGTGGTTTCAACCACTAAACGAGAGGCATTTCAGAAACATAGACCAGCTCTTAGAGGCATTTATTGTTGAGTTTTCTAAGAGTGGAATCAGGCATAACACCTCCTCACTAATTCATAGCTTCAAACAAACACCTCAAGAGGCGGTCAGACTAGCTGGAAGAAGATTTAGACAGTACCTGGAGAGATGCCCGATGCCAGAGTTACCCACACCAGCCAAACAAGTGGCCTTGTTCTTAGACGGATTGTTGAGCACTAAGCTTAGGTCATATGTGTATCTGAAGGACCCCAGAACCATAGAAGAGTGCGTGCGCATGTGCATAGACATTGAGGACAATCTAGGTGAGGAATTAGAACTATCAAAAATCTATAAGGATTCTGATAGCTCTAGAAACCTGACATCTGGTCAATCCACATCCATCGAGGAACTTGCAGAGAAGGTAGCCCAAAAACTAGGTGTCTCTAGCAAGCAAATTCCAAGATTTGCCCCAGTTAAGCGGTGTTACAATTGTGGCGGTGAACATATGGCAAGTGTATGTCCCATTATGGCCCAACCCCAGGCGAATCCTAGTAGCCAGTACTGCACCATAGAGCGCAGGTACACCAACCACACTGCACAAGACTGCCCATATAACAAAAAAACTGTTAGGCAAAATTATCCTCAGCCATATCCACAACATGGTAGATACCAGAATCAGTACCCACCACAACAATACAACAGACCACAGCAAACTTATCAGCCACCTTACCAAGGGCAGCAGAGACCTCAACCAGTCCTAGTACAGCAACCCCCTGCTCCCACCAATGTGATCCCAGTGAAATATGCATCCACTGAAGAAAATCCGAATAGAGCCATAGTCCCAGTCACCCCATTGCTATCAGACAGTGATCCAAATGACCATAGTTTTGACTCCACACATATGGATAGCCCACAGGCTTACTACATGCAGTCACCCGAGCATAACGAGTCATACTATTATGAGGACCCAAGTGAAAATAGTGGGGAACCTGAGTATGCTAATGTCATGTACACAAACCCCAACTCTAGACCTCAACCTAGGCAGGTACGAACCCCATGTCCTAGAGGACCATGCTTCAGATGTCAGGGAGATCACCTTATACGTGATTGTCCACTGCCTGTCCCTACACAACCTCAACCAGTAACCATTCAGGGGTTCTGTCAAGACTGCGGGAAAGAACATCTCCTACGAGATTGCCCAAAGAACCCTAATAACATGCCTAAAATCACTCCTATCAATGTTGTTGGGTTAGTTGTAGACCCCACAGGGAGTGTGACTTCCACTGCACCTGTGCAGGTGATCACAAGAGCTCAGGCACTTCAACAACACCAAGGTGTTGGTCAGGAAAAGAGCCCCGAGGTGAGTGAAACAGAGAGCATAACCAAAAAGAGGACTAGAGCCTGGAAGGATAGTCGTGAAAGAATGAAGAGGCAATGGGCAAAAAAGATAAACGAACTTGAAGAAAGCTTGAGAGAAACCAAGGCAAAAATCATAGAGATCACATCTCAACCGCACTCTCACACATTCCCACCGCTACCATCCCCATCACCCTCCATTCCTCCACCCTCTAATACACCCCACGTAACCCACCCACCACCCCGAGTAGGATCAGTATTAGCTGACCCCACTCCTGAAGGCTTGGACATGATGTTCAAGGCCTACCAGGCTCGACTTCAAGAAGGGCCAACAGCTGCAAACCTAGACAAGAGTTACCCTAGAGCAGATTTAGAGATTGAACGGATGAAAATGTGCATGAAAATGGTAGAACAAGCTCAAGCTATACTTGAGACTAGTCAAAAGTTCAATCAGACAAACTCTGTCAAGCCGGATTTGCATTTCCAAGGCTTACTAGAAAGATTAGAGCAGTTGGTAAACAAATCACAAGTTTCTTTACCTCCACAGGCTCAACCAGTTGTTGAAAGAGGGAGCTCACCACCAATGGGAGCTTATGTTCCTAATTCCACGGATGCTGGAATACCTCCTTCAATTCAACAGTACTCTCAAGAGTTCTTGCGGGAAATACAAGAAGAGAAATGGGCCAAGGAGAAGGGTAATTCCCCTCCTATTCCTGAGATTGATGATCTTCATGATCAATTTCCCCAAGACATTCCGTCTATCTATGGAGATCAAACAGAGCAACAAGCGGGTGAGAGATTAGATTTTGAATCTAATTCTTTACAAGAGTTGCCTCATTTCACAGGCACATGGGAAGCTGAATCTCTCCAGATCAGAGCTCCCACAATATTGGTAAGAAATGAAGACTCAGTGATTCCAAGAAACACTGATGTTGTGAAGAACACTAAGGTTCAATGTCATCTCACGGTAGAGGAGCTGCTCAAGGCAAAACCGGAGCTCTGGAATCATGTGAAGGATCAGGTTCCAGAACTTGAATCCAATATACCAAAAGTAGGCTCTAAGCAAAAAGTTCCAGAGATACCTCTCCACAAGATAGGAGACATGAGCGAAGGTGAAGAAGGTAACACTTATCTTCCGATCACCTATCAAGGTTACACAACCAAAGCAATTGTGGATTCGGGTGCTGGTGTTGCTATTGCGACCACCTCCTTGTGGAAGCGATGGGGGAAACCCACCTTAGGACCAACGAGAATGAAACTTCAAATGGCAGATGGTCATTTTGAAAGACCTCTCGGATTGCTTGAAGGGATGACTCTAACCACTTGTGGTGTAGAGTTTGAACATACGTTTGCTATATGTGACTTTGAGAAAAATAATGTTTACGAGATGATCCTAGGAAGACCCTTCCTACGACAATTGCAAATAGTACAGGATTGGGGAACCAACTCCTTGTACTTACAACACTTAGGGGTCACCACCAAGGTCAATCTGAAGGATTACACCTTCAGAGATGTACCACCCCTACAGTGGAATCCTATCCACAAAGCGAAAGAAGATTCTATCTCCGTGCATTCTGGAAGTTCACCTGATCCATCATGGCTGCATGAAGATACTCACTTGTGGATGTGCAAGGTCGCAGAGGAAGAGGAAAAGCGCCTAAAAGCGAGAGAAGAAGGAACTCCCCCAGGAGATAGACCAATAAAAGACCCAGCCTATACACCGATGATATTTCCAGATGAGGAATTTGAGCCTCATGGTTGGGCAGAAATCTTAGCTACCATGGACATTGCAGTCAATGAAGAACAATGGACACCCCATTGTGATGAGGAGGGTTATGATATTTCAGTGTTCATGTGTCAGCCCTTGTTGGAAGAGTGTGATCCTAGTGAGTTCATAGAAGAAGAAGAGAATGACGATGATCTAGAATCCATTGTGATGGATACTTACTTTGACTCAGAGGAACACTATTTAGAAGATATAGGAGTGTTAACCCAAAAAGAAGAAGAACCCCTCACAAGTATTAAAACGATAAATTCAAAAGAAGGAAGTGAAGGGGGTCAAAAGAAAAAGAAAAGAAAAGCAGTGAAACAAGAAGAGGAAGAATCATTGTTTGAAGTACCAGAAAATTTCAAGAAATATGAAGTGGAAGACCGAAAAATTTTGGTACGAATGCCTAAGAGAGAGGCCATTATAGGAGAAGCATATGACAATGAAGAAAAGACCAAAAAAATTGTAGTGACCATTGAAGGGAACGAAGAGCGATGTACGTACATAGGAGACAACCTAAGTGCAAAAGAAGAATTAGAGCTTGTAGCTGTATTAAGGGAATATAGGGATGTGTTCGCATGGCACTATAGAGACTTGAAAGGAGTAGATCCAGAGATTTGCTCTCATACGATTCCGATGACCGCTGATGCCAAGCCCACCAAACAAAAGCCCTACACATATAATGACAATTATGCAGCCAAAATAAAAGAGGAAATTGACAGGCTGATTGAAGCTGGATTCATCTATGAGATTGAGCACACTGAATGGGTGTCCCCCATTGTAGTGGTGCCCAAGAAGAATGGGAAATTGCAAGTGTGCATTAACCTTAAAAAAGTTAATGCCGCTACGATCAGAGATAGCTATCCACTTCCAATCACCGAACATCTATTGGAGCGTGTTGCAGGCAAGGAAGTTTACAGCTTCCTTGATGGATTTTCAGGTTACAACCAAGTAGCCATTGCCCCCGAAGATCAACACAAAACGGCCTTTGCCACAGAATGGGGAATCTTTGCATTTCGTGTGATGCCATTTGGGCTCACCAATGCACCTGCAACATTCCAAAGACTCATGTGTCATGTCTTCAAAGAGTTCTTGCGAAAGAGCTTAGAAGTATATGTGGATGATTTATGCGCTCATTCCCAAGAAAGAAGTTACCACATCCCTGAGCTCAGACAAATCTTCAACAAGTGTAGAGATTATCGAGTGTGTCTAAACCCAAAGAAGTGTGTGTTCATGGTATGACAAGGTAAGATCTTAGGTCACATTGTTTCTAAGAATGGAATTTCAACAGATGAAGACAAAGTAAGAGCAATAGCAGAGTTGCCAAGACCAAGGAATGTTAAAGAGGTACAAGCCTTTATGGGCCATTGTGGATATTACCGTAGGTTTATCCACATGTATGCCATCATCGCTAAACCTCTTTATGGGTTGTTAACAAATTTTGAGTGGAACGAGGAATGCGAGAATTCCTTCAACGAGCTGAAAAGACGTTTGTGCATAGCACCAATATTGACTACTCCGGATTGGAGCAAACCCTTCCATGTCCATGTAGATGCCTCCAATCATGCAATAGGATGTGTGCTAGCACAACCCACAGGTGAAGGAAACCTAGATTTGCCGATAGCATATGCTAGTAGGCAATTAAATGCAGCTGAACGAAATTACACCACAACGGAGAGAGAAGGCTTAGGCATGGTATATGCTGTGAAGAAGTTTAGACACTATCTATTGGCCAATAAGTTCAAGTTTTTCACTGATCATCAAGCTTTACTATATTTGGTCAATAAACCTTGCAATACAGGCCGCTTAGTAAGATGGTTCCTCTTACTAATGGAATACGACTTTGAGGTTGTTGTCAAGAAAGGTAGAACCCATCTTAGGGCAGACCATCTTTCTCGCATCACTTCAGGAGAGCCACCGCAAGGAGTGTCTGATGAATTGCCCGATGCGTATCTGTTCAATTTGGAAGTTGTTCCTAAATGGGCAAATAAGCTGGTACCAGTCCTAACCTTCGGGCCTGCAAATAAGAATGTGAAAACAAGCAAAGAGGAAATTGTAAAATCACTAAAGTATCAAATATTGGCCGGAAGTATGTACAAGCAAGATGCCGAGGGCGTATTAGCTTGTTGTGTCGAGGACGATGAACATACTAGTTGGTTGCAACAAGCCCATGAGGGATTGCTAGGAAATCACTACTCTAAACAACGAACATTGCAGAATCTAAGACGCTTAGGAGTGTATTGGCCTAGCATGGACAAAGAAATACAAGAGTGGATCCACAATTGTTCAGTGTGCCAGAAGAGAACCCCAGTGGAACATGCCACTCTTTATCATGTGTCATTAATCCCAGATTGGAGTGCTCCATTGGTCGAGTTCATGAGATCGGGAACATTACCCAATCAGGCTAATCTTGCAAGAAAACGGAGCATGGAGCAAGAGGCTCAAGACTATGCCTTAGTAGGAGACAATCTCTATCGAAGAGGCAACATTAGGGCGAAAAACGGCCGAAAAGGGGCTGTTTGCTGATGAGAGATTAAGGAAATTGACAAATAGCGTCTTTCCACGTGTACAAGAATATAATATTGCTGTCTCTTTTAACCGTATGGAGAATTTCTTTTTTTAATACAATTTTCTTTCAAAGCGCTGCTAAAGTGATGAAGAGTCTCGTATTCAGTGTACAATTTTTTGGTTTGATGCAAAAAAAGATACTTTTGCACACTACACAAAGCATATTCTCGAATTTCCAAGAAGGAATTGATTTTTGAAGATACGAAATATTTTTGGGTTCACAAAATGTCATGATCATTCAACGACAGGGTTAACATCAAATCAAAAGTTTCCACGTGTACAAAGCCTTTTTTTCTATAAATACTGCCAAAATTTGTGAACGTCGGTTTCTCGCTTTGAACATTCTTCTTCTCCTAAGTTCAAATGGCTTCTTCTTCTCGTCGTCCTTCCAATCGCGTAACTTCATGTGAGGTTTACAACAGAAGAGAGGATTCTTTGTGGAAACCTCTTTCCGTGAAAGTAAATGACTGGGTTACTATGCTTCCTAGCTGTAGAGGTGCCCATAAAGTCAAGCATGCCAAAAGAGACAACACAAGAAACCATTAGAAGGGACGTATTCTCAGTTTCAAATTGAAGAGATGTGGTTGGTTTGCACGAGTACAGCATGTGTACACCGCTAAGGATCTTGTTCTAGAAAATCATCTGCAATTCCCTTCGTACTGTAAGTGAAGTTTGACAATGCTCTTCTATCATTCCAGTTGATTTTGTATAATGAAACATATGTTTTTGTACTGCAGATATCTTTCCTTCCAATATTGTGGAATGGCAACCTGTTGAATGTTTAACAGGAACATTCAGAGTTCTTCATAAGGAATATGCAGAACTCATGTATGCAGAGAAATCTGTTCAATTCTTCAATAGCATAGAGTTATTTGTCCATTATGCAGATTATCAAGTGCCGTCAGGGAGGAGTTCTTATGGAATTCTTGTACACGTACCTAGTCCTTGCGTCTCTTCATTAGATTGGGATGCTCCTGATCATTCAACAGTTTCAAGTTTTCTCTGCAAAATTAAATTTGACATCCAGAAGGCAATGTCAGTAGGCCGAATTTCGAGAAGGATAAAGATTCAATGGTTTTTGCCTATTCATGTCTTTGTAGCATGCTTTAAAAACATGTTATTACAGAAAACAAAAACAATGTGGTTGAATAGAAGAGTCCCTATTTCAGAGATTGATGATGTTTTAGGTAGGGAATGGGATAGCAAAGAAGTTCAAAAGCTAGGTGACATTATTTTATGTAAAGTTAGTCCCAATTCTCTTTCAATCTCATATCAGATATGTCGACAATCTCTGGTTCTAGGATATGACTATAGAAGGTGGAAAAAAAAGCTTGGACTTTGGATAGCCTTGGACTCAGAGGAGAGCTGTCCAGAATTTGAGTTAGAAGTATTGATTCATCCAGATTCTCAATCAAGGAAAATAATTGTCACTGCAAATTGGAATCTCAGAAATGTAAGGGAGCTTCTAGAATACCTTGATGAGGTATCATCTCAGTGTAGATTCTCAATTGATGATGCAATAGTTAACATTAGATCAGAGAAATCATTATCTTGCATAAGTTGCCTGCCACCAAGGGTGATTAAGTTCCAACCTTTAAGATTGTAACAAGTTAACCCTGACATTCTTACATAATGTATCTTCATCTAATAGAAGCTTCTATTGATACTTCCATTGAATTTTCTTGGCAGGATGGTTACAAACAATGTGTGTTAAATTATTAATTTTAAATGTCTTAGATATTTTTTAGGTCCTTAATTTCATATTTCCATTGATTTTTTTTTGCAGGAGTGAATTGATGACTAAGAAATAATTATACAGGAACTTGCATAAGTTAATTCTAGATGAAGAAGAGATCTAGAATTGAATATCTAATTTCAATTTAATAATTATAGTCTATCAAAGGTGCACACTAGTCTCAGCTAAATAATTTGATTCTATCCAACTTTTCTGTCCTCAAGTAATGCAAGAGAAATTATCATGGTACACATAAACAAGTAATATAAGAGAGTGTGGAGAACTTGGTGCAAATTCCAATCCAAGGTTTGGTATTTCAATATTAGAAGAGCATGTCTTAAGGCATAAAGCAGAGGAGACGAGATAAGTGAAGACGACCGATGCAAGCGACTAGTGCAATCTGAAATTGTCGGATGGCCCTTATCGCTTACATCGGTCGTGTTAGCAAACTACCGCGAGAGAAATTATCATGGTACAAACGCAAACTACCAAGTAATATAAGAGAGTGTGGAGAACTTGGTGCAAATTCCAATCCAAGGTTTGGTATTTCAATATTAGAAGAGCATGTCTTAAGGCATAAAGCAGAGGAGACGAGATAAGTGAAGACGACCGATGCAAGCGACTAGGGCAATCTGAAATTGTCGGATGGCCCTTATCGCTTACATCGGTCGTGTTAGCAAACTACCGCGAGAGAAATTATCATGGTACAAATGCAAACTACCAAGTAATATAAGAGAGAGTGGAGAACTTGGTGCAAATTCCAATCCAAGGTTTGGTATTTCAATATTAGAAGAGCATGTCTCAAGGCATAAAGCAGAGGAGACGAGATAAGTGAAGACGACCGATGCAAGCGACTAGTGCAATCTGAAATTGTCGGATGGCCCTTTTCGCTTACATCGGTCGTGTTAGCAAACTACCGCGGGAGACTTCAAGAAGTGACCTTGCGTAAAGATTTGACTCACGAGTATAAAAACTAGCAACAGCGATGAAATGGATAATACGACCGATGCAAGCGATAGGGGCAATCCAAGATTCTCCGATTCCCCGTATCGCTTGTATCGGTCGTGTCCTCTTAATTCTTTATGTCCTTCTGTAACTTCTCGAATTTAAACACTTTCCAACAAGAATGAAGTAAAAAACCCACAATGCATTCATAATTGTGACATTAATAAACTTAATTGGACCATCCAATGAACTTCTGTCAAACTCTCAAGAGGTTCAATACAACTGTGACCATCTTCCAGATGAAGATTGGCATAACTACATACAATTTGTTAAAAAATAAATCTTCCAACCTCGGTTGGCTTTACAATTGATTTCAATCTAAGACTCAAAAATTGATTTAACCCTTTCTATCCTTTTTAGAGCCTTGCTTTCTCTGTTGCTTCTGTCCCTTTTTGGAGCTTTCAGCTTGACTCTTTATGTTGTTCCCATGCTTTAGTGGTGAGTGAAGAGGAAGCCCTTTCTTTTTATCTTCAGACTGTTTTTTATCAGGTGGAGGGGGTGGAGGTGAGTCTGGATCATATGGGCAGATTGCATGTTTCATGATACTATTTATTGCTCTCTCTCTGATCAAGATGATCCATGCTTCCGGGTAGTCTGATAAATTCAATTCAGGTTTGTGGAACCTTCTTTCCAAGAATCTTATAGCATTTGCAATCACTCTCCAGCCACATGATGTTGAGTCTCTCTGCAATGGCACATGAATTTGGCTGTATCCAAATTGCTTTTGTTCATTCATTTTAGCTATTCCTGGAAAATTCTGATCAATATGCATCTTGAGAAGCTTTGCAGCACTGCATTGTAAAGTGAAAATCAAAACGGGGCATGACTTTAAAATAGAGAACAACAAAATGTATAGTAACTTACACTTTGCAATTCCCATGCTGTGATGGAAGAGAATTGAGGAAAAGAGCTTGATATGCATTGAAGTCCACAATAATCAAACTCCAATGGCCCCTGTCAATGAGTTGCATGTAAATATACTTTCTTAAATGAAACAAATATGTTTCCAAAATGAAGATGAATACTTACTTTTCAATATATGGGTAAATTACACATTCTACTTCTTCTGTAAAACCCCGTAGAAAGGACTTGGCATCTCCATGTTTATGCAAAAAACACTGTGTCACCAGAGGATCTAAAATAAATACTTTTCTTTGAACCACTTCCTCACATTGTTGAAGAAGAACCCTACAAATCAAGAAATAAAAATGCAGTTAAGGAACTAGAAAATTATGCAAAACAAAAGCATTTTAAGGCCTCTAGATATACCTGAGTGAAATGTTGACCACACTATCTGATATTTCAAGATGAAGCTCCCTCAACATTTTGTTATCTTCAGGTCTAATGTCAAGAAACAATTCACTTTGCCATGGCATTGCAACATTAACTATAACCTGCCCATCTCCTTTCTTGAGGAGCTCTTTATTTGCTTTCTGTAACTTTTGAATCTGGGTTAAGATGGCACTTTCCTCTGTAAATAATCCCTGCTTTTTCCTCTCCTCCTCACTATTTGCTGCAGTTCTAGTCTCATGATCATGAGTGACTTGAGCCTTGATCTCTTCAATGACAACTATTGTTTTAGGTGCTCGAGCTGGAGGTATATTTAAAATATCGAAGAATTTTTTATCGTGGTGATCAATAGGAACCAGAGCTTTATCAAACTTATATCTTATTCTTGAAACAATAACATAATCCTTCGCCATTAGTGTTACCCTATGAGAATGAGCAGCACATAAGTAGGCATCATTCATGAAATCAATAGCAAAGTCCTCTGCAGCTTCTTGCAGGCATAGCAGTGCTTGAGTTTGCCACCTCACATTGACAAAGGATGAGGTCTTCATCAAAGAACAGAGGTTGGCTGAGATCTGCTTGACAACTCTCATAAATGGAAGTCTTGGGATCAACAATCCCACAGACTTTTGGGCTCTTCTAATTTCCCTCAAAGACTTAACATGGTAGTTGACCCTTTTTTTTGAAGGCTTGTCTGGCACATTGGCTTGAACCTTCTGGGAATTTTGCTCCTGGACATTTTCCCCTTGGGCATTCTTGTCCTGACCCTCAGGGTACAACTTCCTTGCTGTCTTTTTGGTTCTAGCCATACTCTGCAAAAAATCAATCTTTAGGCAAGGAATTAGGAATAGTGGAATATTCCACTGTCAAAACTTACTCTCAAAAAGCTATGATCAATGACTCTTTCCACTATCAGATGCACGACCGATGCAAGCGATAACAGTCATCCGGAAATGCCCGGATGTCCCTGATCGCTTGCATCGGTCGTCTTTAAATTAATCATCAAATATCAATAAATAATATCTTACAATGCAAAATACTCAATTATCACTAAGATAAAGATAATTGGAAAACTATAATCAATGACTCTTTCCACTATCAGAGGCACGACCGATGCAAGCGATAGCAATCATCCGGAAATGCCCGGATGTCCCTGATCGCTTGCATCGGTCGTCTTCAAATTTATCATCAAATATCAATGAAATATATCTTACAATTCAAAATACTCAATTATCACTAAGAAAATGATAATTGGAAAACTATAATGAATGACTCTTTCCACTATCAGAGGCACGACCGATGCAAGCGATAGCAGTCATCCGGAAATGCTCGTATGTCCCTGATCGCTTGCATCGGTCGTCTTTAAATTTATCATGAAATATCAATAAAATATATCTTACAATGCAAAATACTCAATTACCACTAAGAAAAAGATAATTGGAAAACTATAATCAATGACTCGTTCCACTGTAAGAGACACGACCGATCCAAGCGATAAGAGTTATCCGTAAATGCCCGGACGTCCCTCATCGCTTGCATCGGTCGTCCCTGAATTCATCATCATATTTCAATAAATAGTAGTTAAAATAAAGGTAACAATGCGTTATACTCAAGCATAGCAAAGGAAACCAAAATTTGCAAGCTATGATCAAGGACTCGATGATATTAAAAAACATGACTGATCCAAGCGATTAGGGTTATCCAAAAATCTCGGATGTCCCTAATCGCTTGCATTGGTCGTGTCCACATTACCTTACGTAGAGAGTGCTCTCTATAGAAATTGTGAAGTAGGCTAAAAACGTGGTGGCAATGGAACCTCGACGCTTGGCAAGTGTTGACAGAAAAAAATGAAGGAAATGAATAGGGAAGCTTAAATAGGTCCCAAAACTGAGTTGATCATTGTGCCACGTGGCATGCTCCGATTGGTCCATGTCAGATACCCGTTGCGAATTCCAATGTCTTTTGCCACGTGGCATGATTTGATTGATCCACGTCATCTATCCGTTGCATCGGGGAACGTACACTTTACCACGTGGCACTCTATGATTGGTCCACCTCATTCGACCGTTTCTTCCCTCCTCGCCTATAGAAAGCTACTTCCTTCACAAACTCAAACTTTCAACCTTCAGAGAACTTGTCTCACTAGAGACACGACCGATCCAAGCGATAAGAGTCATCCGTAAATGCCCGGATGTCACTCATCGCTTGCATCGGTCGTCCCTGAATTCATCATCATATTTCAATAAATAGAAGTTAAAATAAAGGTAACAATGTGTTATACTCAAGCAACACAAAAGAAACCAAAATTTGCAAGGTATGATCAAGGACTCGATGCTATTTAAAAAACATGACCGATCCAAGCGATTAGGGTTATCCAAAAATCTCGGATGTCCCTAATCGCTTGCATCGGTCGTGTCCACATTACCTTACGGAGAGAGCGCTCTCTATAGAAATTGTGAAGTAGCCAAAAAACTTGGTGGCAATGGAACCTCCACGCTTGGCAAGTGTTGACAAAAAAAAAAGCAAATGAATAGGGAAGCTTAAATAGGTCCCAAAACTGAGTTGACCGTTGTGCCACGTGGCATGCCCCGATTGGTCCACGTCAGATACCCGTTGTGAATTCCAATGTATTTTGCCACGTGGCATGATTTGATTGATCCATGTCATCTATCCGTTGCATCGGGCAACGTACGCATTGCCACGTGGCACTCTGTGATTGGTCCACCTCATTCGACCGTTTCTTCCCTCCTCGCCTATAAATACCTATTTCTTCACAATCTCAAACTTTCAACCTTCAGAGAATTTCTCACCTACATGTGTATTTTTCTTTCGTCGCCGACACGACCGATACAAGCGATTTTCGCCGTTTGACCTACGTTGACTCGCTCTAGTCGCTTGCATCGGTTGTGTTCTCCTAATAGACATACAAGAGAAGCTGCAGCTTAGATGGAGGTAATGAATGAGATCCTTAGTGTCTCTCCATCAGAGAAACTTCTTGATTTCATGGTTCAAGAGGGTTTAAGTGTAGATTATTTTCCTGATGCAATGACCATATTCAACCCCAAAATTGATTTTGAAAAACTCTTAGAGAACTCGAAAAGTTTTCTTAAGGATGAGTGGGAGATTTTCTTGGGGTTGGTCAATGGGAGGATCCTTTCTATTTCTCAGAAAACCTACGTCCATCCTCACATCTTTGGGAAGGATCCAATAGATAGGGCTAAAATCACAAGAAAATGCAGAAGGATATCCCCTTTGCCAGGGAAGCTTGATTTATGCCCAGAGCATGAAAAGGACTGCTGCTTGCTCCCTTTAAACATTGCTTTCTTGATATGGTGATCATATCTCAGTTGAAAGGGAGGAAAATGTTCATGATGAAGACGAGCCTTGCTTAGAGCTGGCACTTGAGGCTAGCTTAAAAACTATGAAAGGTGTCATGGAGATTGTTGAGGAGATCAATCTCCAAGCAGAAGAAGAGCAGGTCAAAGATTTTGATGTGGCCACTTTTAAAGCAGAGACTGCAATAAGGGAGCCAACTGAAGAAGTTCAAGTGTCTGAGAAGTCCCTACTTCTCCCAAATCTACCTTTTTACTTTATCTCTGGGAAAGAGTTCATACCTCTATTTTACATTCAGGAACTTTTCAATCTAAGGGAGGACTACTGTCTTGCAGCTATAGCTGAGGCAGAAGAAGTTGCAAAGAGATTCATCAATAAGAAAGGAGAAAGAAGAGAGGAATTTTTGCGTCTTGATTTGGATTTGTCTAATGAAGAATTCAAAGATTCATCACAAGCTCTTTCAAAATGCTTTGAGAAAGCTATCTCAGAGAAGCCAAAACTTGCTGATGAAGAGTTTGATGAGCATCAGAAGCAACTTGGAATATACTCGTTTGGACGTGGCTATTCATTCTTGGATGTCGCTGAGGACAAAGGAACAATTTGTATTGACTCAAAAGAGCTCATTGAGGAGGAAGATGAGGTCAAGGTATGTTGTTTGATATATTCTATCAATTAAAGTTTTTGTCCGAGATCTCTATTTTTAAGTGAGAAAATGACCACGACCGATGCAAGCGATACAACCTAACGGATAATCTCCGTTGGGCCTTATCGCTTGCATCGGTCGTGTTCGGACTTGAAGAGGAAGATGAGGTCAAGTATGTAGTAAAATATATTCTCATGATTTAAAGGCAAAGGAGATGAGATGGGCTTGATGCAAAATCTCTATCTTGTGTTAGTTTGTCCAAGTTCTCCATTAGAAGTGTCAGAAATGGATCACGACCGATGCAAGCGATTAGGCCCATCGGATATTTTCCGCTGGGCCTCATCGCTTGCATCGGTCGTGTTTGGACTTGAGGAAGATGACGTCAAGGTATACAGTTAACTATGTTCTCAAGAACTTTAGGTTAAGGATATGAGATGGGACCAATGCAAAATCTCTTTCTTGTATCAGATTTGTCCAAGTTCTCCATTCGAAGTGTCAAAAATGGATCACGACCGATGCAAGCGATTAGGCCCATCGGATATTTTCCGCTGGGCCTCATCGCTTGCATCGGTCGTGTCAGAAATGGATCACGACCGATGCAAGCGATTAGGCCCATCGGATATTTTCCGCTGGGCCTCATCGCTTGCATCGGTCGTGTTTGGACTTGAGGAAGATGACGTCAAGGTATACAGTTAACTATGTTCTCAAGAACTTTAGGTTAAGGATATGAGATGCGACCAATGCAAAATCTCTTTCTTGTATCAGATTTGTCCAAGTTCTCCATTCGAAGTGTCAGAAATGGATCACGACCGATGCAAGCGATTAGACCCATCGGATATTTTCCGCTGGGCCTCATTGCTTGCATCGGTCGTGTTTGGACTTGAGGAAGATGACGTCAAGGTATACAGTTAACTATGTTCTCAAGATCTTTAGGTTAAGGATATGAGATGGGACCAATGCAAAATCTCTTTCTTGTATCAGATTTGTCCAAGTTCTCCATTCGAAGTGTCAGAAATGGATCACGACCGATGCAAGCGATTAGGCCCATCGGATATTTTCCGCTGGGCCTTATCGCTTGTATCGGTCGTGTCTAGGAGTTGCATGCAGCAATGATAATACATGTCTTTCTTGTGGGAATTCCCCTCATTTATCAAACATTAGATGTTTCTAGGCAGTTTGCAAATAGATATTGATGACGACCGATGCAAACGATAACGACAATCTGAATTTCTCTGAAGACCCTTATCGCTTGCATCAGTCGTGTCTCTTGCTTTTCTTTCTAATAGTTTCAAGTTACTTCACATGTTTCCTTAAGTGTGCTTGCAATTCATCTAACCATGTTTTTCATTTTTATCACAGTTAACTTTATTGGATGAAGACAATTACCTTGGCAGGGGCAAGGGAACAAGAAAAGCCTTAGAAGAGAAAGGAAAAGCAAAGGTGGATATTCATTCTATTATCCACTATCTTCCAAAGTTGAACCCAGCCACTTTTTGTGTTATTCACAAGCACTATAGTGAGGAGCCAGACTTTGCATTGTTCTGCTTGAGGACTCTATCAAAATACATGGGTTTTACTCCAATACCCTTTAATGCTTTTAGAGTTTTACTGCTTGAAAGAGCAACTGCATTCAGAATTTTTGGATATGCCCCTGGGCTCAATGCTTCAAGGGCAGGGTACTTTCTTTGTTATTCAAGCTATGCAATGGCTGCAGGGGTGTCAGATTTAAAAAGCATTGCTGGATACAGGAGAAAAGAGTTCCTGAGATATAGAGGTGATTTGCCAGAGCCAAGCTCTTTCAAAAGGCTCAAGGAATGACTTGATTTTTTCAAATTCTATATCTCAACAAATGTACATATACAGAAATTGCCCAATGTGATATAAGACATTGCAAATTTTTTTGGTGTAATTGTTATTGATTCTCTGGTCAAAGTCATCTGATGGTAGTAGACATATTTCTTTTCAAAGCATAATACATCATGAAATGTACATACATGACATCTTTTATTTCTCAAAGAAATAAAAGACATTGCAAATATTAAAGCTCTGTTTGAAATGTGGTCTTTTTCAGTTTGTGATATTGATACATGATTTGTCTGGTGATAGCCATATCCTTCTGATTATATTTGGCATGAGGTCCTTTGTAATTGTCTTCTAAAGAACCAATCAAAAAGCTCTCTGAAGGCATTGCTCTTTGTTACTCCTCCTCCTTTCCTTGTACACCTAAAGAAGCTTGTCCTTGCTTGATAATGAGATTTTTCCATGCCTTGGGTGTTCCACATGGCAAGTGGTTCTTTTTCTGCAAAGAATGCACCATGCACAAGAAGAATATGCTGGAAAGCAGAAGAATTTCATTAGATCTTTATTTCAATTAAAAATAAATAAATTGAATAAAATATCTTTGGAGCTCACCAAGTAGTATGTTATGTCTTTGGCACCCCATGCCTCTATGATGGTTTCTATAAGCTCTGTGGTCGCCTTTCTGAAATCTGTCACATAACTTTTTGATGTTACCTGCTGCCTCATGATCTTTAAAAGATTATCTAGTTTGACCCACACCTCCATTCTCTTTTTTGCTATTTTTGGTTTGCTTTTTACATTAGTCGTGACCTCACAAAATGTTTTCCATGAATTCCACATGGCATTAAGTTGTTTGCCATCATGGTTGCTGAAGAATCTCCTTGCTTTTGCACCTCCCATTGAGACATCCTGTAAAACATCACCTGTATTTTGTGAAAGCTTTGGATCTTTTCTTAGATGAACATCACCACCATGAAACCCCATTTCTGAAAGAAGACATTCACATTTTTTTATGCATTCATCTGCAAGAGTTGTAGGCTTGATAGAATATGCATAATCCAAGTGAAGACGGACCAACTTGTCAATGATTCTTAACTCTGCATGTAGTGTACATATGTGTACATTTGTCAATGCTATTGGAAGTATGGGATCCCAAATCATTGAAGAAGATGAGTAGTTACGAAGAATAACATTTTGTCTAGAAGGAGCCTCTTCACCCTCAGCTCTAGTAATCCATCCATTTGTGTCTGGGCTTTGCATGCAGTACAAGCAAGGGTATTTAGAATTTGCTCCCCCACTTATACCAAACATGCATTTGAGTGTCTTTAGGTCTCCACTCAAATGCCACTCAACTTGAAAGTTTCCGTAGTCTTTGACATTCAACAATTCTCCTGCATGATGCCCTTGGATAACATTTGGAATGTTTGTCTGTGAGAATAACCATTTAAGTGTTTTATGGCTCTCAGATGGAACTTGAGCACAGCCAACCCACCATAACTCCATTTCTGATTGTACTTTGAGAGATGGAGTATCCAATTTCCCAAGGCTATAGTCCAAAGCTTTGTTCATCAGTGCAATGCTTATTCTCTCCATCTTTTGATGTTTTTTAAGCTCAGCTTCATCAAGTTTGATTACAAATTTCAATAGACCAGAACATTCATGCTCTTTTATATTATAGAACTGAACCATGTATGTTTGAAGTTTTATAACATCTATCCATATGTTGTTAAATGCATTGTAAGTGAAATGTAACTTTTGTTTTCCTACTTCGTAAGGCATGTTACCGTGAATATGTTTATATTCACCAAATACTGATGTGATCTTCTTATTCAAGCAGAGCCGAAACTTTCCTACATGATGGGGTCTAGGCAATCCAAAACTTCTAACTTTGTTAAATTTTAAAAATTCACACCAAACTTTTGAAATTGCTCTATAACCTTTCCTACTCACTCCGACACTATCACAAATATTTTGAATTTGAGATGGTTCTAGTAAAAGATTCATTTCTGTCATGAGTTTTTGAAAAACAAAGCGTTTCAAGCATGTATTTTCATTTAGTTTCAATAGTCTTAAAACATCATTTTGACTCAAAATTTCATTACAGAAATGTATGCGCTCAAAACTGCTCGACATATTGAAACCTAACACATTTGTCACATGATCTCTAACAATTTTCATTCTTTTCTTTTTCTGGCCAGATTTTTCAGTCAAATCTAAAAAAGGTTTTACTCGTTTTGACCGCATTCTCAAACCTATAGGAGTTTCTTTTATTTTTTTAAAAGACTCTAACTGAGAAGATAAAGTGGATGATTTGTTTTCTAGCTCTCTCATATGTAAATTCTTCTGGTGTAGTGTGTTTTGTAAATAGTTTATGTATTGTACATAATTCCTTGAAATATCCCAGAGCCTTGAACAATAGCCTCGTAAACCATCCTCACCATCTCCCACAAATCTAATCAGATCATGAAGATTATGAAAAGGGGGGTACCTTCCAGTTTGTGGATCAATTGGATAAACAGATCCATCTGTCCATATGTCGATATGTTTCTTGCCTTCCTTTTGCAATCCATCCACTTCAAGAGGATGAAGAGCCCTTCGACATACGTTTCTTGTCGTCGCATACTCCTGACTAACTGCAATGTTGATATGGAACTTTTTACAATGATTTCGATTGTTTGAAAGCTCAGGGAGAGTATTTGGGTTAACGTTCTCCATGGTCTGCTATGAAAAATGACCAGCAAGTGTCTAAAATGACGTGAAAGGGAGAAACATGCTTGCTATGAAAAGTAGAGAAAAAAAGCGCAAAACGTCATCAGCACACATTATATAGGTCCGTGAACAAGAGGAAAATTCAACTTTTGAGGCGTAAGATATCACACAAACTTCGAGGCGTAAGATATCACACAAACTTTTCATGATTATATGATACGAGTTTCTCTCTCTTCAAAATTTGCAGAAGATACGTTTTAAATGAACTTACACGGAATTTCTTAAAGGATTTGACAACTTTAATCCCGATTAAGCACAACTAATTGAAATCCTTACACGGCCCTTTTTGGGCCGTTTTTCGCCCTAATGAGGATGGTTACCTAAGACTGTGCATTCATGAATCAGACTATTTGAAAGTCTTAGAAGCTGCACACAGCGGTGCTGCAGGTGGACACTTTGGGCCTGACAGAGTAATTAAGACCATTCTATTCTCAGGACTTTGGTGGCCCACTCTTCATATGGATGCACACACTTATGTGAAGAGTTGTGACACATGCCAACGTGCCCAATATCCGATAAGAAAAGATGAAATGCCTTTAAGGCCAATGATGGGAGGACGTGCATTTTCAAAGTGGGGTATAGACTTTGTAGGTCCCATCAATCCCCCAGCTAGAAAATCCCATGCAGAATACAGTATTGTAGCCACCGATTACCTTACAAAGTGGGTGGAAGTAAAAGCCACGACAAAGAATGATGCTCAAACGACGGCTAAGTTCTTATTCGAAAATGTGTTCACTAGATATGGGTTACCAATAGAGTTGGTTAGTGATAGAGGTACGCACTTCTTGAATGAGGTCATTGAAAATCTCCTTCAAGAATTCATGGTGACACATAAGAAGTGTGCACCCTATCACCCACAAGCTAACGGACAAGCCGAGAGCACGAATAAGATCCTATGTAACGTATTGACGAAACTTGTAAATAATAAACGCTCTGATTGGGACAAACAACTTCATCATGCTGTTTGGGCATACCGAGTTGCCTACAAAACGGTACTCAATGCCACCCCATTTTAGATGGTCTTCGGACAGAATGCGGTGCTACCATTAGATTTCCTAATCCCAGCTTTAAGAGTAGCACAAGAGCATGAGTGGAATGGACATGAGTTGTCCTCTAGGATCTTTGATCTAGAACGTTTAGGTGAGACGAGGCTACGAGCAGCAGCAGGCATCTATGCTGCAAAGAAACGACAAAAGGCATACTTTGATGCCCATGTGAGGGATAAGGGCTTGAAAGCAGGAGATCTAGTTTTAGTCTACACATTGAAACAACACGCAAGGAAGCTAGAAAAGAGAGGCTACGGACCTATGATCATCAATAGGATCTCCACGAGTGGGGCAGTACAACTAGCCACTTTAGAGGGGGATGTTCTCCCAAACTATATTAGTGGATGCAGAGTCAAGCTGTATCAGGAACCCCTCACGGAGGAAATGCTAACTCGACTCAATACTGCTAAGCAACGTAAAGAGGAGGAAAAACGAATCCGAGAAGAAGCACAGGCAGAGGCCTTAGAGCGTATCAGACGAATGAAGTTGAGGAGACAAGGGAGGGATCGGCCTATGACTGACACTCAAGAGTCTCCAGGCTATCACATGGCCATGTGTGAGACTGCAGGTGAACGTACCCATAAGATAGTGGACCGACGACCTTTTGTGACCCTAGAAATAGGACAAAGAGACAGCAGCACAAGCATGAGAGCATTAATTGATTCAGGAGCAGCCACAAGTGCAGTTCGGCTTTCTTATTGCCAGCAGCTGCAATTGGAGGTAAAACCCCTAGAAGCATATCTAATAGGATTAGGAGGTGTTGAAACCCCTTGCATGGGAGAGGTGGATCTTCCCCTCTACATACAAGAGGTGCTCATGATAGCAAAAGTGCTAGTGTGTGAAGACGAGGACCTGACCGAACCTCTTGTCTTAGGCCAAGACTCGATCTATGATCACGTAGTCAACCTCAACCTAAGAAGTGGACTTCTTCAGGCTTGGGTAGGCCAAAGCCGTCTCACGATTGAATTAGAAAATCAAGCACTCAAACCAATAGAACAGGCACCAACTCCTGGTCCCTCCAGGAATCCACATGAAGATAACAATGTTGTTCTTGTACAAACTTCTATGGTGCAGAGGAGTGTCAATCTTACTGAAGGTACAGGAGCCAATAAGGAGTTCCTAACTGATCCAAAGAAGATCCTAGACGAGCAGACCAAACATCACTTGACACGAAGGAGGCTGCTGATCAAGAGGCAGGAGCACCAACCTGTGCAACACGGAGCATCTCGTGGCGCGAAGCAGATCTGGATACGCAAGGATGGGAAACCCACAACTCTAATAGCAGACTCTCAAGAAGACAAGAAACGAGCCTCACCGTCAAGGAACGAAGTGAAGAAGCCCCCTAGGATAACCCCTAGGCATACCATTTCTATTTGGGTCCCTAAGCGGTCAATGAAGGCTACCCCTAATGCTAGACAGATATGGGTGCCCAAGGCCTGCTTACAAGCCCAAATTACTTCACCTTCAGGCACTAGGATGAAGCAACTTTCACAAGCACTCATGACCAACAACTCAGAAAATGAAAAGATACCTACACCTCTCAGTGTCCCCACTCCCATCAACCCTAGGAATGTCTGGAAATGGGTACCCAAAAGGTCCCAAATACATCACAGTCTCATCCAGAAATCTTCACCTGTCTTTAGCTCTAAGAGCTACGACTCCTCTATCAAAGTGTGGAGAATTAAACTGTGTACTAAACCCCCTGACCCAATTTTGTAAATCCGTCTACTCTAACACAGGAGCATTCTGAGCCCATTGCATAACCAAAGTATGCATCTAGGATGACTCTGACCTCTAATCACCACTCACACCTATCACAAACACTTCACCACTAACCACTGACCTCCGGGATTGTCATGTTAGTATTGTGAAGGGAACACCATTACATCTTGTTTCCTATGCAACACTAATGTGCCTTTCTTCTTCCAACAGATAAGCAACCTACTCTCATGGCAACAACAGCAGGCACAAGTTCTCAGGCAGGCTCTGGTGCTCCAATCAATTGGGATGCCATGCCGGTGGAGGCCCGACCAACAGCTCGACCTGAGGAGTTCGCGAATGTGCGGAGAATTCCTATTCCAGATCCACCAAATGGCCTAACTGAAAGAGTAAAGGGGCATTCTCACTGGTTCAATGAGATGCCAGGAGATTTGGGGGACGCGGATCATATCTGGGAGTCCAAGATGGAATGTGGAGGAGTGTGGTGGACCTTCCAGTTCTTCTCACGAGAATTCGAAGCATTGCAAAATGCAGCTCCACTTCAAGATATCTGGCAAAAAGCAGGATTACAAACTTATTTCAGTGCAGCTCTGCCTAAACCAGATTTCCTCAGGTGCTACTACCTAATTGCCACGCTGAAGCCGACAGGGGATAAGGATCATTCAGGCACATTCTGGGTGCCCTCCTTGTCAAATCTGGAGGAAATGAGGAAGTTCCAATTGAATGTGACTTTAATCAGGGAAGCACTTCAGATGTATGGCACGCATGTACCTTTTGACCGCGACCCCTTGATACCGGAGTCGATGAAAAGCAATAGAATCAAGAAGCTAAAAGAAATGTGCGCCCTCACCCCCAACATCGCCATACCTTTGCGGATGTGCCTCCAACACTTCGCATTCCCTGCTCAGGACCATTTCACTCAACCTCACAAGAAAATATGGTATGGGCTATATCTAGCAGAGACTGGAAGCTTGCCCATTAAGATGCCGGTATGGATCTTAGACCAAGTGTATGAGGCAGGCAAGCGGGGAGTGAGGAAGCCCACTTTACATGGCTGTTGTGCGCTGACAAGAATTATCTATAGATGTCTTGCATATGATGTGCCAGTTGCCCGAGCTCTAAAGTATGCATAACTGGAGCTGTTCAAAGGGTGGAAGTCAGGGAGCCAGCCTGCAAAACGAATGCGTGGATCGCTCTCCCAGGTAATGATCCCTCAAGAGGCCACGACTGACGCCTCTCCCAGACCAGAAGCGCAGGTCGCACCTTTTACGATCCATCTTCAAGGAGTTCAAGCTGGGGAGGTGGTACAACCTGCTCCATCCGCCCCTCCACTACCTACCGAGGCAGAGTTTGCATCTATGGCCACCTTCACAGAGGATCCAAACTTTGATTTTGAAAGATTCCTGCAGACGGTCCCTCTATCAGACAGTGAAGATTCCCCTGACAATGTTGATCCGGGAGCATCACTCCAAAGAGAACAGCCACGGGGCGAGACCAGCAGAGTACATGGGGAAGAAGTGGCACAACATCCTCAGGACCCAAATACACAAGTTCAGGAAGGTGCACAAAGAAATGAACCAGAAGACAGTGAAGAAGAGGCCCTTGCCTACACGACACAACTCAGACGGCTGTACAAGACCATCAAGCAGGTACAGAGAAGACATAAGATGACAGAAGAGGCGAATAGAGCTCTAGTGAACCAGATGCTTCAAACCGAGACTGTCGACTCACATTTTGTGGAATCATTGAATCTTTTGGCAGAGACATGTGGGATCGGGGAAGCATTGAGGACAATGGTCTATCAGGAAAACCCTATCTATGATCAACGAAGGATTGATACACGGCCACGACGCGGGAAAATGATTCAAATGGAAGCCTCTACCGCCTTGCCTACTATAATTTCAGAGGATGTTCACATGACGAGCCCAAGTCCCACTGACGAACAAGAGGTAATTACACACGTACCATCTCCACCATCACCTTCAATCCACCCTTCAGAACCCTTCTCCACTATTCCTTCTGAACAACCGATATCCACCCATCACGAAACCATTGTACACACCTCCGTTTTAACATCCTTCCTTTACCCACATCCAGCACTTCCACCCAAATTTTTGAACCTCACACCGGTCATCCGGCCACCGATCAAACCATAATAGGTCACCCTTCCTATCTCCCTGCCCTTGGACAACCACTTGCCACTAGCCAGACCTTATCCCATCCTTTTCCATTCACCCACACCCAAACCCTATCCACCACTCCCCTAGTAACTGCCTCACAATCAACCCAAGTCACACAACCCTCATTCTGGACAAACCTTGTAAATATACTCCAACAGGTGGATAATTATAATAAAAAGTCCCTTTCCCAACCCCACTCCCCCACATTCACTGCCACCACTATCACACCACCCACCATTCCTGTATTCACAGTGCACGAATCACACACTCTCACGTCCGATCCCATGGACATCTCACCATCCACAGGATCACCCACCACCACTGTTATTCCTACATCACCACGTGTCATTTCACTCACGTCGCCATTTCCAAGCACTGTAGGCACAACATCCACTTTTCCCTTTCCAATCTCCCGACCCCTTGCATCTTCCACCTTTACCCCTGCACCCACCTCATTTAGTCATGCACTCAACACCATGCTCGAAGCTGCTGCCCAACTTAAACAGGAATACAGGTTATTAGAAGAAAACAATAAAGAGCTATGTACTTTGTCATCCCACCTCCAGGCACGTGTCACTGCCTTGGAGTTGTCTAATACGGAATTACAGCAGAAGGTGACCACCCTCCAACAATATCAGGTGGAGCTCGAGTCCACACATACAGAGAAGAATAGGGCAACGGAGGAACAACTTAGAGATCAGCTAGCCCGTAATGCTAGACTACAACGAAACATGGCTCTACTCCGATGCCATTTAGTGGCTGCTCAAGAAGAAAACAAAAGACTACAGCAACAAAATCAAGACAACCTCGAAGCAGCCATGGAAAATACTCCAGGGGCACCCATTGACCCGGCTAAATTCCAAGCCATCCCCTCAGAGAATATACAACAAATATTAGAAACCTATGCCACTCTCTTAGAAGCTCATGATCAGCTTGCTGACCAAGTCAAAGACCTACAGAAAGCCCAAGTGCCTGCACCACACCAACAAGAACCTAAAGAGATGGCCAACGCTGCAACCTCACTAGAGCCAGAATTATCAGTAACCAATGAGGTACTTGAGCTACGGCAACAGGTGGGAGAACTAAAAATTAAATTGTTACAGTATGAACGACCTCCCTCTCCACCTGATCAAACCATAGAAGAAGACACAGTAGTCATTCCAGTGGAGGAGGCATTTGAAGACAATTATGAGCCTCAACCCCTTCCAGGAGGCAGAATTACAGAGGAAGGTCAGGATACATATGAGGAACCCCCATCAGCATGGATGAAGCAGGTAGAGGAGATGGGTCACACTCACGAAGAGCGTGTTGCAACTCAGATGCTAGCCATGAAAGCCATAGAGGAGACCATACTCAAATCTGAATATTTCTCGAACTTGGCTCCTAGGCGGCTGATAACTAGCTCAGAGTTACAATACAAACCTTATTTTGTATTGTTGGCAGACTACAATGCTGAGATCAAACGCATGACCAACAAGTACCCCTCCTTCGCAACACAATTCGAACCCGAGGACATCCCAGAGGCAGCCAAAAAAGGGGCCATATTCCAGCCCATATGGAGGCAAAGATTACTGGAAACATACCCGGACATGCTGAGAACATGGGATCACGCTCCCATGCATTTGAAGTATAACCCTTGTTATGGGCCAGTACAAAGAAGAAGATCATGGAAAGCCTTCGCCATCAAAGTTCAGAACAATGTAAACTGTAGAGAATGGCTTAATTACCCCGCCATTGCACCCCCAACCGGCACCCCCACAGTATCTTACATGATAGCAACCATGAGACATTGGTTGCCACGCCTCCACCCCATGCCAGATGTGGCTGCCCAGATGATGCTCAAGATATTCGATATGATGCAGGTGGTGCTCAAAACTTTCCGCAATGTATGCCATATTCAGCCTCCGATTCCCGGCTTCATCAATGGTAATTATGACCTCCTGTATGATATGAGCACAACCCCCAGCATACGAGTTGCTTATGCATGGCACGCACGCATCAGATATCTCCCTGCCTGCTATAAGCAAACTTTCGACGATATGTTTACCACGGGGTTCTGGGAGTCACACTCAGAAGTGTTCGCACCACGCCCAACCCACCTGCTACATCTATTCGCGTGTGAACAAACCATGCACTCAGAACTCTACACAACGCCACAACCGGACATAGCGGGTGCAGTCAATTGGGAGACCCTCCAGAGAGACTTGGTTCGGGGACTACGCATCAAGGAACAAGAAGTGGCAACCGACCTCCTGCAAGAGTACATTGATCAAACAGTGGAGCAGAGGTCTGTCAGAGGCGACAGACGCTAGGGGGGGGGAGAGTGTTGGCTGTATACGAGAAGAAGCAAGTACGAACATACAAGCAGATCTAGCACTAAGGCAACCCTTTATTTTTTCAAACCATTACACCAGTTAAAAGTGATTCTCATCACTAAAAACCCCTGTAAATACCATTTTCACCTTTTTGTAGCTCCATTTTGTACAAGCCGAGGAGTCCTCGAGCTTGAGGAGCCTTAGAAGTAGTTGCGTGCCAATTTTCATAATTTTTAGATCTCGTTTGAGCCCTCAAATAAGCCCTGGAACCTAATTTTTAACTAGACCGGACACTAGGTCTGGACAGGGCCAAAGCTAGTCAAAAACTATAAATAGAGCTAGAGAGCTCATTTTTGGGGGCTTCTGGTAGTTTGAGCTTGTATGAGAACTTGGCTGCAATAGAAGTGATTCCATTGTCTTACTCTCTTTGTTCTTGCCGTGTGTGCGTGTGTGCATGAAAGTGTGTGCATGCTTGTGTGCTTCTCACTCACGCACTTGTGCTTCCACTTGCTCGTGGTCTTCATACCATCCTCACGTCTTCCCGGATTGACATTAAAGGAGGTGCTACTCATCGCTGAGCTACACACACACATACACATACATGCATACATATTGCATATGCATATGCATACATACATACTTACATGCATACATAATACACATGCTTACATACACATACATAATGCATACACACACATACACACATATGCATACATAATGCATATGCATATGCATACATACATACTTATATGCATACATAATGCACATGCTTACATACACGTACATAATGCATACACACACACATACACACATAGACACATACACACATAATGATGCATACACACACATACATATGCATACATACATGCATACACATACACACACATAGATACATACATACACATAAACACATACACACTCATAGACACACACACATACACAGACACACACACATATATACACACACATACACACATAGACACATACACACGTAATGATGCATACACACATACACATGCATACATAGACACACATAATGATGCATACACACACATACATATGCATACATACATGCATACACATACACACACATAGATACATACATACACATAAACACATACACACTCATAGACACACACACATACACATAGACACACACATATACACACACATACACACATCGATACATACACACGTAATGATGCATACACACATACACATGCATACATAGACACACATAATGATGCATACACACACATACATATGCATACACACACATATGCATACATACATGCATACACATACACACATAGACACATACATACACATAGATACATACATACACATAAACACATAAACACATACACACTCATAGACACACACACATACACATAGATACACACACACATACACACATAGACACATACACACATAATGATGCATACACACATACACATGCATACATAGACACACATAATGATGCATACACACACATACATATGCATACACACACATATGCATACATACATGCATACACATACACACATAGACAGATACACACACATAGATACATACATATACATAAACACATACACAATCATAGACACACACACATACACATAGACAACACACACATATACGTACACACATAGACACATACACACATAATGATGCATACACATGCATACACACACATATGCATACATACATGCATACACATACACACATAGACACATACACACACACAGATACATACATACACATAAACACATACACACTCATAGACACACACACATACACATAGACACACACACATGCACACATATACACACACAAACACACATAGACACTTACACGCATAATGATGCATACACACACATACACATGCATACACACATACAAACACATATACACACACACATACACACATACACACATATATGCATACATACACACATATATGCATATACACACATAGAGAGACATACTCACACATACACATACATGCATATATATACATACATAATGCATATACATATGCATACATACATACATACATACATGCATACACACACACAAACATATACACATACATACACACACACATATACACACACATACACACATAGACACATATACACATAATGATGCATACACACACATACACATGCATACACACATACACACATATACACGCACATACATACACACACACATGCATACATACACATACTTAATGCATACACACTTACATATGTACACGTATATATATTGATTTCTAACCATTTTGTTTTATATGTTAGGTATTATGGATCCCAATAGAGAGAGAAAGGCGAAACTCACTCTCATAAAAAGTCTTATGAGAGCAAGAGTTCCGTATGATACTCTAGGGGCCATAATGCGTGATTACTCAGAGCTGTCTGATGAGGAGCTGGATTATACGATCCAGATGCTTACCCAGCGATCAGACAAGGGCTCTTCTGCGTCTCCACATGCAGGAAGAGAGCTAGCTGCTCATAGGTATGTTTTGTTTTCATAAACTTTTTTAATGATATTATAACACATATTTTTATTTATTTCTACCTATCTATTTTCAGGACACCTATACCACCTCCAACACGTGATAGTAGAGCAGAGTTGCCTATGAGGACATGCATAGGCACCTTAGGACTAGAGTGTGACATAGAGCTAAAGGGGAACATTGTGTACATAGGGAATGGATTGGAGTTCAAGAGAAGAATGCGGGCACTATGCGACTCTTACCTGCGCTTTATCCACTTACCGTGGAAGTAAGTAAAAGTTTTACATATAAATTGAAATATATATCTTATGTTTTATTTACATTATGTTTTTTATTTTTGTAGTGAGCATGATGAGAGGGATAAAAAATATGTGCTTAGTTCACTTGAGACAGAGCTTGGGACGATCTCGATCGTCACAGGGTGATCATGACGATGAGGATGAGGAAGATCAGAATGATCATGATATTGCTGATGATGATGATGATCATGATGATGATGATTAGGATTTTAGTTGATTATGACATTGGATTATATGTATTTACATATATATATATATATATATATATATATATATATATATATATATATATATATATATATATATATATATATATATATATATATATATATATATATATATATATATATATATATATATATATATGTGTGTGTGTGTGTGTGTGTGTGTGTGTATAATTTCAGTTATGTTTTGAATTGTGTGTATGGTATTAAGTAATGAAGAGTTTTGTTCTATTGATTGTTATTATTGTTTATATTAGGCATGTGTTTTAATACTTTAATTATGTATGTGTGTGTATATGTATGTATGTGCATGTGCATGTATAAGTGTATATGTGTGTATGAGTATGTGCATATGCATGTGTATGTACGTATGTGTATATGTATATGCATGTATATGTATAACTCTATGTGTATATGTGTGTATGTGCATGTATATGTGTATATGTAGGTATGTGCATGTGTGTGCATGTGTATATGTGTTCTAATACTTTAATTATATAATTCATTCATATGTGTGTACCTAAGTGTATATGTATGTGTGTGTATATGTATGTATGTGCATGTGTATGTGTGTGTATATGTATGTATGTGCATGTATAAGTGTATATGTATGTATCAATATGTGCATGTTCTTGTGTATGTGTGTGTATATGTATATGCATGTATATGTATAACTCTATGTGTATGTGTGTGTATGTGCATGTATATGTGTATATGTAGGTATATGCATGTGTGTGTGCATGTGTATATGTGTTTTAATACTTTAATTATCATTCATATGTGTGTACCTAAGAGTATATGTATGTGTGTATATGTATGTATGTGCATGTGTATGTGTGTGTGTATGTATGTATGTGCATGTGCATGTATAAATGTATATTTGTGTATGAGTATGTGCATGTTCTTGTGTATCTGTGTATATATGTGTGTATATGTATATGTATATGTATATGTATATGTATATGTATATGTATATGTGTATATGTATATGCATGTGTATATGTATATGCATGTGTATATGTATGAAACATGCATGTGTATGTGGATGTGCAATGTTAATGTGTGTGTGTGTGTGTGTATATATATATATATATATATATATATATATATATATATATATATATATATATATATATATATATATATATATATATATATATATATATATATATATATATATATACAATAATGCATGCATGGACGTCTTTTTATGTGGTTGTAGGAATGTTTGTGCATATGCATGTGTATATGTGTGTATGTCTAAGTGTATGTGCACATGTATCTATGTGTATATATGTGTGTGTATGTACATGGGTATATATGTATATGTGTGAAAGTGCATCTTCATCATGTATAAGTGTATGAGTGCATATCAATAAGTGTGAGTATGCTATGTAATGAAAATAACACAATTCAAATGATCTACAAAGAATAGAAATTGTACTTACAATTGTTAGCCATACTTTTTGCTTGGTTAGCTTCTTGAATAACCTGCAATAAAGAGAGAAAGAAGAGAGAGAGAGAGAGAGAGAGAGAGAGAGAGAGAGAGAGATCTAGAGAGAGAGAGATCTAGAGAGAGAGAGATCTAGAGAGAGAGAGATCTAGAGAGAGAGAGAGAGAATTCAAAGAGAGAAAGATGTAGAAAGAGAGAAACAAAGACAGAGGGAGACAATAAGAGAAATCTTAGGTAAAACAACAATTCTGCATATACTTGCTTCAGCTCGTAAGCGCAACGCAATTGCGAACATTGGAGAGCTCTTCAATCGGATGCGTGAAAATGCCGATCGCAGAGCCTCCAACGTTTTAATTTTTGTCCGTCAACAGATCGTCGTGTAAGCGATGCTATTCGTCGTCGAATACGCAATAATTTTTAGCATCGCTTATGCGACGGCATGTAACGTCACCTATGCGTCGCAGGAAAGCGTCGCTTATGCGACGCTTTTAAATTGCGTCCTTTTAGCGATGTTGTATGGGAACATCGCAATCCCGTCGCTTCACAAGTCGCAAATACCGTCCTTTTATGCGTCGTTTAATCGACGGTCGGCGCGCGACGCTAATTACGATGCAAGTTGCAATTTTATAGCGACAAAATTCTGTTGCCTTAACCGTCGCTATACGCCCGTATTCCTTGTAGTGCTTGTTGCTCTTGTTTCCATGCAAATGGAGCTTTGCCTTGAAGAAAGTTCATCATAGGTGGTGCTATTAATTGATTAGGAAGAGATAAATTTTTTATCAAAATTGGAAAGTCCTAAAAATGATCATAAGTGCCCCTCATCCTAAGGAGTAGCCCAAGATAAAATAACTGAGACCTTCAATACATATCCTATAAGATCCATATTTCTTCTTCACTAGAAGAACTAGTGCTACAAAGGGTAAATAGTTGGGTCTAATCAGCCCATTCTCTAGGTACTCATCCACGACCTTGCAGACTTCATTCTCCTCTTGCACACTCATTCAAAATGGTGGCGAAAGAGTCGGACTCGCTCGCACTACCAATTTCATTCTATGTTCTATGTTCCTGCAAGGAGGCAAACCAAAAGGTAATTCTTTCAAGAACAACTCTTGGAATTCTGCTCTCATTTTTGCTAAAAGTGTTGAAGCATTCCAACTAGAGTTCTCCATGACTGCATGAATCCATCATAATACATGATGATGAGTGCACAAAATAAAGATAATAAATGTACTTACAATCACTCTTAAGAAACTTGGTAGTGTTTACCAATTGCGTCTCTTGGAGATCTGGTTCTCCACAGATCAGTAATGGTCTCCCCTCATGCTCAAACTAATAAACATGTGAAGCAAAGCCAATGGTTGGTCTCTTCCTCACATGCCACTTCTTACTAAGGACTACATTGAAATGTGATAGTCTCGCTATCTCAAAGTCCAATCTATCCTCATACAACTGGATCTCAATAGGTAGATCAACAACATGTCGATCCCATGTTACTGTTCCCTTCCCATTGGCTAACTCTACTATGCAGGCATACTTTGATGCAACAGTCTCTAGATGTAATCGCTTGACTACTCAGGTTCTAATGACATTATGTGTCAACCAGTGTCAAAGAGTACTTTTATAGGTTGTATTGCCATGACTCCCCTCATGAAAATGAGTTCTATGTCGAGAAACTGATATCCTTTTTGTGCCACTGGCAAAAGCACAACATCTTGCACAGTCGAGACCTTCTTCGTGACTATCATGGCCATTATGGGAAATGATAATAGCGATGGGGAATCTCCAAAGTCCCCATCATCATCACTCTATACCTGCGTGGGATTTATGACTATGGTGGCTGCTATCTTCTTTTTCTTAGGATAGTCCTTGAACAAGTGCTACCCTAAACACCCATAGCATAATCCCTTTTTCATTGCCTTCTCTTTCTACTTAGGGGTAATTATTGACTTATTATAAGCCCTCTCAGCCAGAGCAGACACTTTTCTCTTACCTTCTACAAATGTCTTGATCATATCCACTTGCTTAACCTCTCTAGAAGGTTGTGCACTTATCAAATGAGGAGTAGATGTGTGGAAGGATCGACTTATCCTAGGTCATGAGGACCTCTGACTTGGAAGCATGAGCCCCTATGGCCATCCTCATAGACTAAGGCCATCTCCGTGGCCTATGCCAAGGTCTGACATCTCTCCTTCTTCACCAATGGTCCAATAGTTTCTGTAAGTCCCAAGATGAACTTGTGGACCTGGAGAGACTCACGGATAGTATCAGGCACTTTAAGAAGCATCTCTCTGTACTTATCCACGTACTCCTAAACTATGTAATTCTTCTAACTAATGAAGAACCAGGTATCTAGTGCTCTAGACCTCTCATCAAATGGTACAAAATTATTGTAGAGCAAGATTTTGAACTGATCCCAAGTCTTGGGCTCCTTCTTATCCTGTTTTATCTTACACCACCACCTATGGGTGACATCCATAAGGCTATACATGGCTTGCTCAATCTTGTGTCCATCATCCACAATATGACACAAGTGAAAGCATTGCTCCCACTTGTTGAGCGAGTACTCAACAACATCAATGGTCCTAGCACTAGGCGAACCATGGTATCTAGGCAGCTTAAGATCCTTAAGCTACCATCTAGCCTCTTTGACTATGATGCTATCCCGAGGGATTTCTGGAGCTGAAGGCTCATCTCGAGCATATACATCCATCCCTGGCAAGTCAGGATGATGCACATCTTCCTCTTTCATGGGACCATAGACGTGTTCCAAGATGTCATGGAGTGCACTCTCTAGACTTGTAATCCTATTACTCATGGTCTGCATGGGATGTGCAGGTTTCTTTTCCATTATTGTATCTCTCCTAGAAGGTGATGAAGGTCATAGTTCCATACTAGGATATTGTGATGGTTAATTAATGCTTTTTTGTTTTATATTTTTTTGTGGTTTTCAAATAGTATGCTCTATGTACGCCTAAATAAGTAAGTGGTAATGGAAAATAGAAAAGTAACGAGAAACTTTTAGTATGTTTTATATTCTTTAATGCATATGCATACTAATTTCTAGAAATTTCAACAGCATAACAATGTAATTTTTAAAATTAGAAAAATTATACCAAGTAACTGACAAGCAATTTCTGCAATAATGGTGCCGAAAAGCACAATCTAACTATAAATAGACCGAAAGGGATTACATACCCTCAAAAATGTTTTGTTCTTTTCTCACAAAACCTACCAAAAATTACTTACTTATCCTTGCAAATAAGAATAAATGCATTGTACAAGATGCATCCACATCCTAACTATGCATATACTCTAGATGCTATGCAAAATTGCATGTTCTATATGCAATATGATGCGAAAAGAAAGAACTAATTCATATTAATTGACAAAGAGAGTTATCTAGAGATTCAAGAGATAATTTAAAGGTGTGTGCACGTGATGGAGATGGTCCACACTCCATTCTAATAGCTTCCCAAGACTCCCGATAGTTGGTGCTTCAGAATGATGCTCAAAAGAAGGTTGATGACGAAGAAGGATCAAAATTGAAGCTCTAAAATAACTAAAAGCCAAAATATGGCGATCCCTAAGAGAGCTTTCCATAGCAACAAAAATCTTTTGATTTGGATCTTGGATGCTCAAATTATGGTTGAAAAAGTAGAGGGAGGTAAGCTAAATTGGCTAAGTAGCAACCCTTGGATATGGAGAGCAATAGAACCATCGATTGGTCTTCTTCTATGTAGAGAAGGAAATGATGGACGCACATGTAGGTAGTATTATCCCACATATCAGTGCTCGTGGTCAATGATGGAGTATATAGCTAAGAATAGATCATATTTTTCTTCACAAAAATAAGAAGAGAGCATAATCCTCATCTCTGCTTCCCTTCCTTGCGGGCAGCATCGGTGGATGCGTGGGCAGCTTGGATGTTGTCCGGGCAAATATTACTGGTAGATGCTCATCCTGACCGCATATACATGTTGCATCATCTATAGAGGGGGGTGGGTCCTATGGGTTCCCCCTCCTATTTTAACTTCCCCTTCTGCACCCAAAAGTGATGGCGATGGAGATCTCCTCAAAAATCATGTGAAGATGATGCCAAAAAGCCACAATAGAGAAAACGTACACGAAAAAACAACAAAAACAACTCATGCTCTGATACCAAACTCAAGCAAAGAAGCTTGAATGATGTGTGTGACACTCTCCTCCCATCCATATATATGCTCTTGTATTCTAAAAATAGCAATGATCTGGAATATTCTAGTGCCATCATGTGTACATCATGCAACACTTATTCCCATTACTATTGAATACCTTAGGGTATCCCCCGAGCTTGGGACCTTGGCTAGCTGGCCCTTGTCCCTCACATACATGGACTAATCCCTATGGATCAATTTCATGATCCCTCAAGATCAATGTCTAACAATTGGCAGATTCAGATACATAAGATACACATGTGAATATGGGAGGTCAAAAATTGAATAATCTTTGTTTGCTCCCATATTCATCTGTTCATTTCAAAGATGTAGCTCTTATGGGGGAAGAACAATATGGAATGATCCATAAAGTCAGAATAACCCACCAGAGATTCATCAACAAAATATTTTCTACCAAGTTATTCAAATTACATGGTGTTGACATATAGACACGAGAGAACAAAGCCATGAATGAAGCCACCGTTTTATCTGCTATGCATAGTGGAATTATTAGTCCACTTGTATTGGCTAGGCACCATAGCAAAATTCTGTGTCTTATTTTCAAATTGAGATTGGTGGTACATAAGACATGTGGCTGGAGAAAATGAAGAAGGAGTACTTAAACATAACACAAAGTAGAGGTATTAAAGACACAAAAGGAGACATAACAACCATGAAGACAAACATTTGGAAGCTGATCAATTGATTATTGCAAAAAATATCATTTTTACACACTTGTAATATTTCCCAAAATGATCTCCATCCATGCAACATTTTTTTGCATTTTGAAGCTCAGCATGCTTATATTGGATGATGTGATTTTGGTAGAGCAACATATTTATCGACAAATAAAAGTTTTTTGAAGCTACCTGATTTAAAAATATCGACTAGAAATGAGTGGAGTGGAAAGTATTGGTGGATTGCACCTAAATGTATGTCCACTAGCCCTCCACATTTTAATAAAATTTAGGGGACATTTACGATTTTGATAATCCTATTGCAACTCTTGAAATATATGGATTTGAATAGTTATCTCATTGATAGAAATGGAATTTACAAGTTCAAATATGCTTTAGAACTAGCTTCTAACAGAGATGTATCAGAAAGAGTAGCCACACATGAACTACTTATTCTCCAATCTAACCCGGTATGGTTTAAACATATCCATGACGGATGGATTAAGATCATATCGAAAATGATCTATATCCAATTGAATTATGTGGATTAAATTATATAGATTCATTTGCATTAAGCATAGAAAATGTTGTGGACTCATTTGAATTATGTGGATTAAATGAAGTGGTATCATTTGAGTTAAGTGGATTAAATGAAGTGGTATCATTTGAATAATGTGGATTAAATGAAGTGGTATCTTCTAAATTATATGGATGAAATGAAGTGGATTCATTTGTAATATGTGGACTAAATGATGTGAATTCATTTGAATTATGTGGATTAAATGATGTGTTATCATTTGAACTATGTGGATTAAATAATATAGATTCATTTGAATTAGGATTAAATGAAGTGGTATCATTTGAGTTAAGTGGATTAAAGAAGTGGTGTCATTTGAGCTAAATGGATTAAGTAAAGTGGTATCATTTGAGTGGATTCATTTGAATTACGCGAATTAAATGAAGTGGATTCATTTGAACTATTTGGATTAAATGAAGTGGTATCACTTTTGTTAAGTGGATTAAATGAAATGGTATCATTTGAATTATATGGATTAAATGAAGTGGTATCATTTGAACTATGTGGATTAGATGAAGTGGTATCATTAGAATTACGTGGATAAAATGATGTGGATTCATTTAAGTTATGTGGATTCTTCTGAGGCCAAATTCGTGTTTTTTTTGCAGATTTAAAATTGAAACATGGCAAGAATGCGATGTTGAATAATGTCCTTGATCATGTTGAATCTCAAAGGATTTTGTCTGAGTAGAATGCTCAATTTGCACAATTGAGATTAGCATTTTTATTCCACCAAGATTCAAAGCCAAAGGGATAAGAAGGAGAACCATTATCAATGAAAGAAGTAAAAAAGCTATGTCTGAATCATTTGGTTTGTGATTTTCTCTTTCAAGTTATAGGAAGGGCAAAAGAAACAACACCCTTAAAGCTTTTTGACTTACAACATAAAGGATTAGCAGGAATTCTACTTCCACACTTTGTGCAAGTTGAGAGATTATTACCAAATAATAATCAAATAGCACTATATTTCATTCAAAAAGTTTTTGTACAAGATATTCTTCATCAACATGTAGATTGGGATGATCGCTTGAAGAATGGAGGTATAGGTTTTGTCCTCCTCAAAATTGGGTAGAAATTCGTAATCAAGGAAACAAAGTTTCTCTTCCTCGAAAGCGGCCCTACATTCTACTACCTAAAGAACATAACCTTATACATGATTTATCATCACAAGGAGCAGAATTATACAATGAAGAATTAACTATTCCTAGATTACAAAGAAAAATTAATGATCAACAAAAGAGGATTAATGATCTAGAAAATCAATTGAAAATTTTACAAATATCTATCGATGCATATGAGAGCATATATGGCAGACTCTCAGAGGCATCATCATCTTTTGATTGGTTCACTATCGATGAATTATTCAATCAACAAAACATTGAATAGACAAGTTTCTTTTTGTAATAAAAAACATAACTATATTATAAAGCCATTGATTTTGCAATTGAATCTAATCAAAGCATTCAAAGTACATCATTTTCTTCATTCTGAATATCATCATCTATGATAGGTACCATAGATGATCCATGTCTAAACCATTGTTGCGATCTACATCTAAATCCTAATCACTCCATGAATCATTTGTTAATCTTTCATGAGTTTGAAATTCTCCAAAAGTTGTTGTAGAAGTTATCTTGGTTGGAGCGTGTAACAAATGCATATTACAAAACACATATACCAAATCATTGGCATGTGATGCACTTAAGCAATTTCTTAGTTTTGAATGAAGAAAATCATATACACTCCAATTACATTCACAACTACCACTTGAATATGTTAATGAAATCACTCTCATAGCTATATGTTGCAATTCCATTGCTTCACCTCCATACTCTTTCCACCATATTGGAGGTGGATGCTTTTGAATCGCTTCACCTCCATACTGTTTCCACCATATTGGAGGTGGATGCTTTTGACTCACTCTCATAGCTATATGTTGCAACTCCACTAATTCACCTCCATACTCTTTCCACCATATTGGAGATGCGATAGATCTACAAAACATCCTTCTCAATTTACATAAGCTACTCTTTGGTGGAATGCATCTCAACCATCTTTACCTAGAAGTAATAATTGACATGTGGGTTTGAAATTTTCCATGATTTCTTTGTTTGATGCTTGACCATTGACTTGAAATGTTGTATCCAAGACAAACGCTATTCAATGTAAATGAGTATGCATTTACATCGATCTTTTCTCTGCTAATGCTACGATTTGTGTTTTTTATCGTAATGAAAATTGATTAAAGTCTTTCACTTTTTGAATAGCTTCTGACATAATCTAGTAAACTTTTCCTATCACCAACTTATTAGTATCAACAATTTAGCAAAGTTCCACAAAAGGTTTAGTGATATTGATGATTTTTTCAAGATTATGCCAAAACTTTTGTGACTGTATTCGAGACATACACTTCAAAGCCGCAACTCGATAAGAAGGATACTTCTCTAGCCATGAATCCCATCTTTGTTTAACAACCATTTCTATAAGAGCTAACTTGACTTCAAATAATCCAGTGAGCATAATATAAGCAGTTGCAAATCATGTAGCACAAAAGGTATGAAGTGCTTTATTGGGATATTTTGAATGAAAGAATGAATATGAAAATTGATACTCTTTGATAAATTTGACCACATGATTTGCATCTAATAAACTTTGTTTAATGAAAGGTAACCTACTTACATCTTTCAATAATTAATTTATTGTATGAGTTGTTCATGGAACCCAAGTAATGCCTTCATACTTGTTTTGAATTGTAGTTCCAACACTTCAAAAGTTAGATGCATTATCACTCACTATCGCAGTCATATTCTTTGGACCACCCACACGTGATATAGCATGTTCATATATCTTTACAAGAAAAGCTGAACTTTTATCTTTAAGAGAAATATCAACAGCTTCTGAAAACATGATTCCTTTTGGACATATGACCATGAAATTAATCAATGGCTTCTTTTGACAACTTTTCCATCCATCCAATGCTATTGTACATCCATACATGGATACATAATGAAGCACTGTTCGCTTTAAAATAGCTTCAATACTTTTTTTCACTTTATCTAGATACTCAGTTCACATTTTATTGTAATCGGGCATGGTGAATTCTTTTTGTGCATTTGACATCCAAGCATCTTTGAAAATAGGATTACGAATAACATTGAAAGGAATCCCACATGCTAAAAATGATTGAGTCCATTTAAGGTGAAGCTCAAGACAATCTTGCTTTTCAAAAGCTATAGGTATTGTATTCTATGATTTAGTACAAACAAAGCATGGTGACACATTATTACATCCATCGTTTTGACTACATTCATTGGGTCCACTCTTTTTTGACATAGTTGGAGAAAATGGAGTACATGTATCTTGATTGTTCTAAAAACTATTTTGAGATACTTGAGTAGAAATATCATGAGGATCCTATGTTGTCATTGATGCATCTACTCGTTCTTGCTCTATACTTGCACTACTTTGAAAGTGTTGTGAACTATGTCACGAGGAAGGAGATAAGGAAGAGATCCCACACACACACACACACAATCAAAGAGAAGCACACATAGATTGAGGCAAAGAAGAATGATCTTCTTCTTCTTCTATTACATTAAATGAATGTACAAGAATGACCTAAAAACAAAAATATAAAAAGTGCAATATATAAAGAATAGCACATAAGGGAAAATTCTAATGTGTGTGAATGAGTGAGCTGGCAAGAAACAAATGTGCCATCACTCTCGGTAGATAAATCTAGTAAAGCTCAATGAAGTATCCCTGACATATATTGGTGTGACCACTATCTATGGTAGAGAAAAGAAAAAGTGATACGTATCATCTTGGATCATCACATGTTGAGCTTGATATCTCAACACTCCCCCTCAAGCTCAATGCATGTCTTGTAATCCAAGCATCTTTCAAAACTTCTTTAGCTTCTCTCCTCCAAGTGCTTTAGTCAAAATATCAACAACCTGCCTCATTTGTTCTCACATAAAAAAGATCAATATCACTTGCTAATACCTTCTCTCTAATGAATTCATAATGTACCTGGATATGCTTTGTTCTAGCATGAAAAACAAGATGTTGTGCTATCTGTATGCTGCTAAGATTATCACAATAGATGGCGATAGTCTTTTGCACTTCCACACATAAATCTACAAGTAGCATCTGTTAGACGGCCGCCGAACAAAGGACAATTGTACTTAGACAGAGGTTTTTAATGTAGAAAGAACCCTTCTGAAAGTACGCGGTAAAGAAAGATTCGCGTAAAAGCCTTGTAACAAAACTCTATTTAAAGCAATGAAAAGGGACGAGAGGACATCAGAGAGAGCCCCCCGTTTTTTTGGGAAGTTGCGAACATATTGTGAGAGTTCCCGTTTTTGGGGGTACTTCACTTCTTCTACTGTGTGCAAACGAGTAGAGTGTCTTGGTTCTGTCCTGTCTGTGCACCTTCTCTGTGTAATCATTCGACTGTGTATGTGTGATACACTGTGTGTTACGAGTCGGTACTGCGATTGTGAGATTCTGTTCGGTAACGAGTTGCGGTGACTTGATTATGCGTAAGGTGTTAGAGTGTTGTCCATTTGCTATTCCTGCGGTGGGATAAGCAAGTGTGAAGGATGGACATGAGTTGGTGTGATTCTCTGTAAGGGACTGAGTTGGTATCGTAGTCTGTGTTCAAGGTAACGCCAGTAATACCTAAGTACGCGTAGAATGGCAACACGGTTGCGAGGCGTCTTATGATCCGTAGATATTACGATTTGAAAGGTAGACACGCGGTAAGTCTGTGAACTGATAAGAAGGGTTGTGTGTTAAGTTACTAAAAGTGTTGGACTGCAATCTCAGACTACTGCTCAACTACTATGGCAGAACAGCCTGAGAACTCGGAGTCCAGTACGTTGGTCTAATTGAAGTTGTTCAGGAGCGAAAACTGAGCTAAGACGGAATAGCCACAACTACGGTTGAGTGAGAAATTGGGAAAATAGTACAGGGCCTCTGTCTAACAGACCCCTACCACTCCCAAGGACCCACGTGGCTCGAGGCAGTGTATTTTCTGCGGTAATATTGAATTCAGAGCAAAGGGGAGAGACTCGGAAATATCTGGTACATAGGTATGGAACCAGATTCTGGAGTCTCCGAAGGGTTGTTGTGTTGAAGTAGTAATTAACGTCCGCGGTAGGCAATTAACAGTTACGTTAATAGTAAACGACGAAATTAACCTTTAACATTTGGCGCCGTCTGTGGGAAAGTGGCATCCGCTTGCCAGCTCTCTGGCCCAGGTGCCTACGAGAAAATGGCAACTGATTACCAGTCTCTACGGTAAAGTAGCATTTGATTACGAGTCACTTATGAGACAGTGGCACTAGAGTGCTAACGGTTTGTAAGAAGCAAACATCCAGCAACATTTTCTTCACTGACAGTAGCAACAGATCCAGATTGTTGCCAACTGCTCGAATAGTATCACTGGGCAATGATACATGCCGGTCACTCGATCGGGCGAAACATATCCTAAGAATCGTCAGACTGAAGCACGAAAATCACAAAAGATAGCCTCGGAAGAAGTAGGCATAATTAGATCTGACCAAGTGGTCAAGGAAAGTAGAAACGTTAGAAGTAATTCCGGTCATATTCCGGTAGAACGGTCAACGCCTTTGATACATTCTGATGCTACTTCGACCCAGCATATCGAAGATATAGCAAGACCAGACTCTATCAAAGCGCCGTTGGAACCTAGTCTAACAATATCAGATAAAGATTTAGAGTTATCCACGGTCAGAAATACGTTAGAAAAATTCGGTAAAAGTAGTAAAACAGGGCATTCTGGCCCAATTTCGGTTCATTCCGGTGAGATTCCGGTAATAGAATCACCGATCGCTGGCAAAGGTTTAGCCTTTTTTGCGGAATCATCAACTCGACCTTCGTGTTTGGAAGAAAGATTTCGAATATTAGACATCCAGAAGGAAGGAAAGCTGTTCGAAACAGAGATCCGAAGCATCTTAAGCCGACACAGTACACCGGAAAACGCACCATCCGGCGATACAAGTCCCGATAGTTCACCCGATCAATCCCGAGATTTAGAAGGAAACCCTGAACCCTTCACAATGAGCGGGCAACACCAACAACAACACCATCAACAACAACAGCTAGGACCGCCAAGGCCACCTCCAACAGGAGTAACCTACGCGAAATTCGGTGGATTTCCAGGAGACGACCCAGACGCCCACGTACGGACGTTCGAGATAAGTTATGCAGTTCTTAACCACCCACCAGATCAGGCGTATAAGGCCATTGTTTTTCAATCGACACTGATCAATGAAGCGGCGAGATGGCTCACGGAATATGATATCAATCATTTCGGTACTTACGATGCAGTACGAGACGCCTTTTTACAGCGATTCAGACTGAAGAAGAATCCCGCTGAAATCTTTGAGTATCTACAGAACAACAGACAGAAGGTAAATCAGACCGTCCAGGAGTACGCTACCCTCTTTAGAACACATTTACGGCAGATACCACAGGCTCACGCTAATCTACCTGATGATGTCATCTCTCAATGGTTTATCAATGGATTAACCCCACAACTGAAGCAGATCATGATCATAAGATGTGTCGGAGCTATGACCTTGGATGCCGTCATTGCAATGGCTCTACAGCTAGAATCCAAGGTTGGTGGATTTTCGGAAGACTTGGAATGGTTAAAAACAAACAAAAATATGGCTGAAGATATCACCAGGCAAGTATATTGCACCACATGCAAAAATTCGGGGCATACAAGTGCCAACTGTGCACTGAACCAAGTGTTTTGCGCTATCTGCAACACTACCGGACACACCACCGGAAACTGTATCTACAACGCTAGAATACAAGGGATAGCAACCGTCAATGCAGTCATCCAAGAACATGGCCAACCAGTAAATCGCTATGTGCCTCCGCAACAGAGAAACAATCAACAACAAGGATATCGGAACTATCGAGGACAGAGAAACAACACTTATAATGCCAACCGATGGCAGAATGGACCACCACCGGAAAAACCTGAGTTACCACCTCCACGATGCCATTTTTGTGGCGAATTCGGCCACATTAGAAGGTTTTGTAAGGACGCAATAGAGTATGATCAAAGAAGGAAGGAACGCCAGAATCCAATGGCCAACATGGTGACAATTACACCGATTGAGACACAGACTGCTACAGTCTAGACCCGTTCTGGTAAACAACTTCAGTCGGCAGCAGAAATCTTTGAACCAGGGATACAAGAACAACGAAGGATGTATAACAAAGCCAGTCACTGGACCACAACAGAACCACCAGTGTTCCCCGAACCTATTCCGGTGACTCAGGCTTCTTCATCAAAGGACGACACAACACAAAAGGATGCATCAGTAGGGCCATCATCATCAGCAGAAACAACAGCAGACATTTCTGCGTCAGTAGAGACTGCAAGTCCAAAAGAACAAGACAATCAAGCTCAACAGGCCTGGGAAATTTTGTCCAAGGCATCCATCACGCTACCTCTAGGCCAACTTCTGGCCTTAGTGCCTGGGATCCGACAACAGTTTCAGCAACAATTCAGTCCAGTACCTTCTTGCATTCCTACGACAGCCGCCGTTCAACCGGAACCTGATGCTGCGATTGACCACGCAGTGCCCTTGATCACAGTATGGTATAAGAACCAAAAGATCACGCAAGTATTGATTGATGGAGGCTCAGGCGTAAACATTGCAACCGCAGCATTATGCAAAAAGCTAGGCTGGACCGAAATTGAACCAGTGCAATTCTTTGTTCGAATGGCGGATCAATCGAGAGTCCATCCTGTAGGACTTGTGCGGAATGTACCAATCACTCTACAAGGTACAACCTTCAAGATGACTTTTGTCATACTAGATCTACCCGAATCCACTTTGGATTACAATCTTCTTTTCGGCCGACCTTGGCTGAAGCATGCGAAGGTAATACAGGACTGGTCTGCACAAGAGCTTACGTTCAAGGATGCCCATCGTAAATATGTGGTGAAACTAGATGCTATGCAATCTTGCGAACCTCACGCCCGACCGTACTTTGCTGAACCAGTTCACATGTTAGATGGACTGTCAGATGATGAAGAAGAGCAATTTCTGAAGAGTAACGCCGATTTAATGACTCTAGGAACTGTTGACCTACAATCCGTCATAGATAACTGGAACACGTCAATATGTACAGTAGTAGCTATCACCGGAACTTCGGTCCAGGAAAATACTTCCTCAACCCATGACGACGAATCACAACCACTGTTCAAGCCAACAGATGATACAGAGAAACCTCAACAATTTTATATTCCAGAAGACCAGCTGATCACGTACAATCTAGGAGATAGAGACCACCCACGACCTGTGAAGATAAGGCAGAACTTACCGGAAACATTTAAGGCGGATTTGATTAAACTTCTTCGCGAATTTGCAGACGTCTTTGCATGGGATTACAAAGACATGAAAGGATTAGATCCGCGCATCTATCAACACAGGGTCATGTTGAAACCAGAAGTGAAACCGCAAAGACAACCCAGCTATAGAATGAACCCCCATTATGCATCACAAGTAAAAGCCGAACTTGATAGACTATTAAAAGTCGGATTCATTGTACCAGTAGAACACGCTGAATGGATCTCACCCATCGTGATCGTGCCAAAGAAAAACAAGCAGTTACGAATCTGTGTGGATTACCGGAAATTAAATGCAGCAACAGTACCAGATCCTTTCCCGATCCCCTTTTTGGATACCATGCTCGATAGAGTCGCAGGTCAGGAAATGTATTCATTTTTAGATGGATACAGCGGGTACGAGTCCCGAGGACCCGATAATACTAAGTCCGAAAGTTAGTATTAGAAGTCACGATTTTTTGTGCATAATACTTTCACACATGTAAAAGACGTTCCAAGTCCAGCACCAATCTCCAGAATGATGATTCTTGATTCTAGAATCTCGGTAAGCAGCCTAAAATGTCGTATCAGAATGGAATACCATCATTCTAGCGACTGGCAGCTCAAGGTCTCGCACTTATAAATACGAATACCCGGGAACGCACACTTACACCAAACCGTGTTGAGACTACAACCGATACTACATTACAGTGGCTTCGATCGAGCTGGCAAGCCACTAGGCGTACGCTGTGTGACTTAGTGTGGAACAAGACTGAAAGACAACGCTCTTCATGGTGGCCGGAAAGGGTGATGAAGCAAGGTAGCGTCAAGGATGGTGCCGATGCAGACGAAAGCAAGACGGAGAGTGACGAAGTGCGAATACAACTGCGGGGAAGAATTGATCATTTCCAGCGACTCGGGAGAAGTAATCATTGCTAGCGATTCGGAAGACGAAAGGCGAAACGAACAGGATAATGACGAGGATTTGATGGAGAATGTCAAAGAACTTCGACAACATCACCAGAGGATGGGACTCCTACAGTTTGCTAAGTCACCCTGGGGACAGTGGACTTGTTCCGCCACTAGAACAAGTGCGATCAGAAAGGATTGGGGAGTTAATTCCTGGCATGGACCGACAGACAATATAAATGGATATCTCAGCCAGGTGGTGATAGGATACTGTATGGTTACATGACTTCTGCAGAAGACATGGATTCAACAGCACAGAGGGTACTTTGATTCCATACACGAAGCGCTTAAAGCACAAGATCAAGAAGGTGGGCCCAGGTAACAACGAAATCAAGAGTAGATTCTTATTATATGTATAAATCGACATGTTTTTCAGAAGGGCTTAGATGTTCAAAAAGCTATTTAAAGGAAGAGCTCCGAGTATCTAAAGTATTGAGTCCTTGAGGCAACTAAACCAGCTATACGAGTTTGAGGAAATTATGGAGAAAGAGACGACCTACCACGTACAGCGACATATTCGGGATTGGAAGATAGTTGCAGAATCACCAGCAGGATATGGACATTATGAACGATTAACCTGAGTCTTTCTGATGCATAGCCCAGGCAAAAGGATATCACCTACAGTATTGCACTTGCGGGTTCGAGTCCACCGTGCGTGCCAGTGTTAGACGGCCGCCGAACAAAGGACAATTGTACTTAGACAGAGGTTTTTAATGTAGAAAGAACCCTTCTGAAAGTACGCGGTAAAGAAAGATTCGCGTAAAAGCCTTGTAACAAAACTCTATTTAAAGCAATGAAAAGGGACGAGAGGACATCAGAGAGAGCCCCCCGTTTTTTTGGGAAGTTGCGAACATATTGTGAGAGTTCCCGTTTTTGGGGGTACTTCACTTCTTCTACTGTGTGCAAACGAGTAGAGTGTCTTGGTTCTGTCCTGTCTGTGCACCTTCTCTGTGTAATCATTCGACTCTGTATGTGTGATACACTGTGTGTTACGAGTCGGTACTGCGATTGTGAGATTCTGTTCGGTAACGAGTTGCGGTGACTTGATTATGCGTAAGGTGTTAGAGTGTTGTCCATTTGCTATTCCTGCGGTGGGATAAGCAAGTGTGAAGGATGGACATGAGTTGGTGTGATTCTCTGTAAGGGACTGAGTTGGTATCGTAGTCTGTGTTCAAGGTAACGCCAGTAATACCTAAGTACGCGTAGAATGGCAACACGGTTGCGATGCGTCTTATGATCCGTAGATATTACGATTTGAAAGGTAGACACGCGGTAAGTCTGTGAACTGATAAGAAGGGTTGTGTGTTAAGTTACTAAAAGTGTTGGACTGCAATCTCAGACTACTGCTCAACTACTATGGCAGAACAGCCTGAGAACTCGGAGTCCAGTACGTTGGTCTAATTGAAGTTGTTCAGGAGCAAAAACTGAGCTAAGACGGAATAGCCACAACTACGGTTGAGTGAGAAATTGGGAAAATAGTACAGGGCCTCTGTCTAACAGACCCCTACCACTCCCAAGGACCCACGTGGCTCGAGGCAGTGTATTTTCTGCGGTAATATTGAATTCAGAGCAAAGGGGAGAGACTCGGAAATATCTGGTACACAGGTATGGAACCAGATTCTGGAGTCTCCGAAGGGTTGTTGTGTTGAAGTAGTAATTAACGTCCGCGGTAGGCAATTAACAGTTACGTTAATAGTAAACGACGAAATTAACCTTTAACACATCCCTAGCCATGATGCCTCACATGTACCATTGCAACACCTCTATACTCAGCCTCTCTACTCAACAAAGCAATAGTCAGTTGCTTCTTACTGCTCCATGTAATAGCTGCACTCCCAAGTGAGAATAGAAAGCCACGAGTAGATCTTCTATCTCGAATGCTACCAGCCTAATTTGCATTGGTGTATCCATGAACCTGCAAATCTATACCCGCTCACATAACATAAATCTTTTCTTTACCTTTCTTTGGTGTAGTTGATGAATTTGTTGGACTGAAATTTCCACGCAATCTTCCACTCCATGGATTTGAGTTGGACCTATTGCTTGGTGATGCATCTTGTCCACTCAAAACTTAAGATTCTACATGTAATAAAGTGATCAATAGGAGGTGGTTGAACCACACCCTTCATAGATAGGAGATGGTTGAACTACACCCTAAGAGAGAGGATTAGGAAGTAATCCTCAACCATGGCTTTTGGGGCAAGTGGTTAGCCCATCACATTCCTAACCAAGAGGTTTTGTGTTCAATTCCTTACATTGATATCAACGCCTAGGAAGTAGGCTTGGTAAAGGTGGATTGACCTAATAGCCTCTAAAAAAGGCGCTTGGGCATCCTCTATATGAAAGGGTCCAAAGTAGCACACGTCACTTTCTCAAGTTAGCCTAACAAAGATTGAGGTGTATCTCTCAATCCATATGTCGGATTGAGGCATGTAAGATACCATTGGAAAGCTCTCAGAATGAAATTTCAAAATCTAATGAGCTAGTCTAGAGCTACAAAGCCCTTGGGAAGCCATGGGTGGCACTTGATTGAGGGTTCAAGATACCAAACATGGGTGAGAACAAGGTTCAAGATTGAGGTTGAGAATAAGGTCCCAAGATACCAAGGTTGCGAAACAAGAAGGTTCAAGACACCAAGGTTGAGAGAAAGGGTTCAAGAGACCAAGGTTGTGAACAAGGTTCAAGATACTATGCGAGGTTGAGGACATCAATTTAAGGGTACCTAGGGAGTTCAAAGGGCTGATCACCAAGGCTAGAGGGATACAAGAGTAGATCATTGAGGACAATGATTGACCAAGGGGGTAAGAATGTAATAAAGTGATTGGTAGGAGATGGTTGAACCACACCCTTCACAGATAGGAGATGGTTGAATTGCACCCTAAGAGAGAGGATTAGGAAGTATCCTCAAACATGGTTTTTGGGGCAAGTGGTTAGCCCATCACATTCCTAACCAAGTGGTTGTGAGTTCAATTCCTTACACTGCACTTGATTTTTCAGCATTTTCTTTGTCATTTGGTTCAAGATCAAGTCCATCTTTGGCATCTGCATAGAACTTTGACATTTCATCAAACACCATATCTTTGCTTACCTTCACCTACCATGTGGGTGGGTTGTAACATTTATATCCCTATTGCTCAAGGGAGTATCCAATGAAGATACATTTTTCTACTTTGGGATCAAGCTTCATCCACAACTCATTTGGAACATGTACATATGCAATACAACCAAATACTTTCATATGTGATAAGTTTGGCTCTCCCTATAATCTTCTCTTCAGGTGTAACTTGATGTAAAGCAGCAGTCAGAGTTCTGTTCATGATGTATGCAGAAGTATTCATAGCTTTTGCCCAATAACAATGAGGCATATTCTTCTCAGCCATCAAAGCTCTTTCTATTTCTATTTTTGCATTCAGCAATGCCATTCTATTGTTGTGTGTACCTGCATGAAAAGTGATGTCAAATTCCATGACTTTTAAGAAATTTTTTGAACTCATTTGACATGTATTCACCTCCTCCATCAGACCTCAATATCTAAATATATTTTTCTATCTGTTTTTCCTTCATAACCTCACTCTTCTCTTTCATGAAGTATACCCATACTTTTCATGTATGGTCATCAATGAAAGTAACATAAAACCTACAACCACCCATAGATGTGGTCTTTGTAAGACCCCAAACATCTGTATGTACTATTTCTAGTACATTCTCACTAACATGCTTGTCATGCAAAAATGATGCTCTTGATTGTTTACCAAATTGGCATGTTGCACATACCTTTGGCATTTCTGCAACTTTGAAATTTGGTAGTCCATTGACAATCTCCTTGGACTGCATCAATTTCAGCCTCTGTAAATTTGCATGTCCAATTCCTTTATGCTAGATCTCTATATGAGCAATAAATTGTGCATCTTTTGCAAACATGGCTGCATTCATTTCACGAATTTTCACATTTAAGGTGAACATCCTACCCACTTTGTTTCCTTTGGCAATCAATCATCCGCCCTGTTTGTACTCTTCTACATATAAACCATCAACATTGAACCTAACTTGTAGTCCCTGGTCAACATTTGTCCAACAAAAACTAGATTCTTTCTTATATTTGGAACATGTAGCACATCAACAAGATGTTTTACCTTCCCATCCTCCATAGAGAGTGCTATGTTTCCTATATGCTTGATAGGATGTGATGTGTCATCACCTGTTTCAACATATCTAGGAACTCACAATTTTTGCAAGCTACTAAACCATTCTGCATGACTACTCATGTGATTTGAAACACCTGAATCAACATACTAGAAATTACCGTTCGATTTTGAAACATTGGCAGACATCATATTCATCATATGATGTTGAACCATGAATAGCTTCTCAGAATCATCTACACTTGTGGATGCGTAGTTGTTTTGCTGCCTTCTATTATTTTGATTCTTCAACCTGCAAACACATTCAAAATGTCTAGGTTTATCACAATTCCAACATCCTTTATTGTCATTACCTAAATCATTTCTTTGGAAAATTCTATAGCATCTTTGGCTCCCCTCCCTCAAAACTGTCCTCTACCTCCTGCATGATTCTAATATTGACCTTGGTCTTGCTTATTATTTCCTCTTCCACTTCCAAAACCTCTACCTCTTACTCTGCTAGAGTAGAATACCTGCTTAGAACTAGATTTTCCTTGGGATTTTGAGTCCTCACCAAGATTCTTCTCTTCAATAATCAACATGGATACGAGATGAACAAATTTGAAATATTTTCCTTGGTCTCTATAGAAGTTTTGAGCTGCTTATATGTAGCTCCTAAACCACAAAGTCACACTTCCACCTTATCATCACCATCATCTTCATTCATGCCAATAGATGCAAGTGACTCACATATGCTTTTCATTTTTAGGGTGTAGTCACTTATCAGCATGCCCTTTTTCTCTAGTGTATGCAGCTCATTCTTGAATTGCAATTTTTGTGCCTTTGTATTGGTCTCATACAATATGACTAAATTGTTCCAAGCCTCTTTCGGAGTCTTGGCATCCTGTATGTGCCCAATCATGCTATCGTGTATGCTAAGAGATATCCAATACATTACTTTTCGTGCTCCTTGATTCCATTCTTCATATTTTCCCATCAAGAAATTTATCATCGTGAATCTCCAAGCATGGAAGTAGTTCTTGCCCAGCTTATCGTTCATAAGCTGACTCATTCCATCTGTGTTGCCATTTCTACAAGAATTCACAACACTGCAAAACACTACAAGCAGCACCTCTACTTGAACACTCCACACTATGATGTGACAGTTCGATCTCAGAAAAGCGCAGTTTTCATGTATCAACAGTAGATAGAATCACTTGAAATTTTGGATTTGGAATATAAGAGTGTTGTCGATTAGGATGCAAGTTACAGTCTTGCAACTTGACCTAGATTTTCTGTGGGCACCACCTTGGAGGCTCCAAACAGAGGTCAAGATGGCTCCAAAATAGAAATTTGACGAAAACGAGTGACCTTAAAAGGATAACTCATGAAAATATTTTGAGGACATCTACCTTCATGCCAATTTTTGTAGCAATCTGAGGTCATTTGTGAGTCGTGCTTTCTCCATGCCTTCTCATGTACTATTCACTATCTGCCTTCTCCATGAGCTTTCTACAACCACACTGGCTCTTATACCATGTTACGAGGAAGGAGATAAGGAAGAGATCTCACACACACACACAGACACAATCAAAGAGAAGCACACACACAGATTGAGGCAAGGAAGAATGATCTTCTTCTTCTTCTTCTACTACTACATAAAAGGAATGTACAAGAATGACCTAAAACCAACAATACAACAACTGCAATATATAAAGGACAGCATATAAGGGAAAATCCTAATGTTCGCAAATGAGTGAGTGGGACAAATCTGCCATTACTCTCCATAGATAAATCTAGTAAAGCTCAATGACGTATTCCTGACATATATCGGTGTGACCACTATACATGTTAGAGAAATGAAAAAAATGATACATGTCATCTTGGATCATCACACGATGAGCTTGATATCTCAACAAATTACTCATGCTTTTGAATCTTTTTGATGTGATACGTTGAGATTTACATTTATTTGGATAACTTGCAAACTTTACCCATATATCACTATCTGTATTAGAGCATCTTGCCACCTCTACTAAAAAGATGCTCTTTTATCCAAGTTGCATTTCCTACATATAATGATGTCCACAACATTTGCATTGTATTGTGGAGACTGTTTTACCCTCTTGATGAATAATCACATATGACCATTCTTTTCCCTTTCCCATAGTGCTTGCTTTATGAAGACTTTATATCTACAAAAAGGCAACATAAATCAATATCAAATAAGATATACATTCCACTAAATATATATCTTAAAATATATACAAACTACTCTAAATCTCTCTTAAAATTTTTAAATCTATTAATTTGTGTATTCACATTTTCTATCTATTAAAGTTCTCAATCATACACACATAGACTATCGGAGTAAGAATCAATGTCGAGTCAAAAAATCATAATAGGTTTTAATTCTCAATCATACACACACATACAATTACACATACTATTGTGAAGTAAGAATCAATGTTGAGTCAAACATTTACAATTTATTTTAATTCTCAATCATATTGTATACACACACATACAATTACACATACTATTGTGAAATAAGAATCAATATTGAGTCAAACGATTACAATAGACTTTAAATTTTCAATCATACACCCACATACAATTAGACATACTATGGTGAAATAAGAATCAATGTTGAGTGAAACAATTACAATAGACTTTAATTCTCAATCATACACACATATACATTTACACATACTATTGTGAAGTAAAAATCAATGTTGAGTTAAACAATCACAATAGTCTAATTCTCAATCATTCACACACATACATTTACACATGCTATTGTGAAGTAAGAATCAAAGTTGAGCTAGACATTGATTTTTACACATACTATTGTGAAGCAGGAATCAATGTTGAGTCAGACAATCACAATAGATTTTAAATTCTCAATCATATGCACATACACTTACACATACTATTGTGAGCTAAGAATCAATGTTGAGTCAGACAATCACAATAGATTCTAAATTCTCAATCATATGCATATACACTTACACATACTATTGTGAAGTAAGAATCAATGTTGAGTCAAACAATCACAATAGATTTTCATTCACAATTATACACTGGTATGCACATACACATTCTATCGAATGAAACTTTGTTGGATCCCTTTACAATTCAAGGTTTTGAGAAGGTGTTAATACAAATTCATCTAGAGACCTAAAAAGTTCTAGTTCACTTATTAACACCTTCTCAAACCTTGAATTATAAAAAAGAAGATAAAACCTTTTCCAATAAATCCATTGGTTTTCCTATCACAATCATATACACATATACACAATCACATTAGATTTTCACTCACAATCATATGACATACACGCTGTCACTCTAGCACAATGGTGAGTACCAACGTGAGGAGATACACCTCATAAATGTCAATCCGTGGAGATGTGATGACCGGTATGAAGACCGCGAGCAAGTGATGGCACAAGTGCGTGAGTGAAAGCACACAAGCATGCACACACATACACACACACGCGCACAAGGTAAGAGCAAAGAGTGGAACAATGGAAAGCTTCGATTATCAAAGAGCTCTCTTACAAAACTGAAATCTACAACAAGCTACCCTCAAAAATGAGCTCTCCAGCCCTTTTTATAGTTTTTGAGTGGTTTTGGCCCTGTCCAGACCTAGTGTCCGGCCTAGTTAAAAATTATGTTCTAGGGCTTATTTGGGGGCTCGAACGGAATCTAAAAATTATGAAAATTGGTAGTATGATACATCTAGTACTCCTCAAGCTCAAGGACTTCTTGGCTTGAACAAAATGGAGCTGTAAAAATAGAAAATGGTATTTACAATGATATTTAGTGATAAAAATCACTATTTTTATAGGGATTTCTTCTGAAAATTTGACATGTGAATCTTGGAGCTCCCTACTTGCTCCTTCTTCTCGTGTGTTCACTTCCTTGATGCGCTTCCATGCTTTGTCCTTGATCTTGAGCTGCAACACTCTCCCCCCTCTTGAGTCTGTCGTCCCTGACAGACCCTTGTTGTAGTGGTTGTTCCATGTAGTACATTGAGAGGTAGTGCCCTTCATGTGTCAACAGCACCGGTCCATCGTTCCAATGCAGCTTGGTCATTTGTCTAGTTCTTCACTTTTTCATTGCTGTCTTTGCATGGACTTCTTCCGTGTATTCCAGTTTGCTACTGTCTTTGTGAGCTTTCAAAAATTGTGAGCTACTCAAAAGGGGTTATCACTGTGGATTATGAGTAACTCTCATGGTGCATTGCTTCTACGCTTGTTGTTGTCACCGTGATGTCCGCTGGTTCGTCCAAAGATGGGGTTCCGTGTTTTCATGCCCAGTACTTGTAACCCAGAAATGATGATGGGTAAGTGCTTTAGTGCGTGGGTTGAACAAAATATGTGCCTTGTGCAAGGCCTTGTAATGTGGCCCTACGTATGCGTACTTGGAAAATGCATGGCAAGAAGTATGGTGCAAGAGATTGGGTCTTGAGCTAAGTGCTCAAGGGTATGCTGACGAAGAGGTTTCCTAATCGATCATGGTTATAGTGTTGTTGAAGCATACACGTCTTACCATGGTGAAGGGTCCGTTGATCTTCATCTCTTCGTGTTGTATTCCATCATGGTGTTTGACCATCGGCTTGTCCATTTGTTGATGGATGTCCTTGCTGAAAGTTCGCTGATGAGCATTTTCAAGCACAGTCCTCTTCTTTGCCCCCCTTTTCTTTTTTTTTTTTTTTTTTACACACGATGGCATCAAACAAGAAGAAAGAGGTTAGTATCAATAATATATTTTGCATGTGAAAATTGTGTCTCCTGTGCCTGGGATTTCTCATTTGTGTCTATGTACGGCCATGTAAGGTGGCCCTATATTGATGCATACTTTGGAAATGCATGACCTGAATGGTGCAAACGACTGGGTTATGCCAAAGGCACATGGTTGGTGCTGGTTGAGGCTTTTGATGTTACTTGCATACTTGATGAATTCTTTGATTGGAGGTGTCTATTGGATCTCGAAATGATGTAATCCTCCGGATTGGAACCCATTTTGGAATAGGGTTGGGTACTGTAGAGATCACCTCAGGCCACTTCATCTTTGTATGCTTTCCAAACTTGGGTATCCCGTGTGGTTGGCCTTTTGGTTCTAGGGATTTTGTTGGTGCTTTTGGCTTCCAAACCCATATCCTTGATGATTGCCTGCTTACTTTTGCAGAAGGGTTGGGTTTATCTTCGTTTGTTCTTTGTGTTTTGTTCTTTCCCTTTGCTTTCCTTGGCTTCTTTGTTGAGACCTTTTGCATGGTGGGGAGCATAGGCCGTTGTGTATGTAAGAGCTTCTTGGGTACCCACATCTGTAATCGTCCGTGTTGAGCTGTAGTTAATTTTTTAGGCACCCAAATTTGTACATGATTGTGGTCGGCCTTCTTTGATAGCTTCGGTACCCAAATTTGTTGGATTCTTCGTGCTTGAGCCTGTCGTAGGTGCTTGGTCCTCTTTTTTTCATGTTCGATTTGGTTGGGTGGGAATCTTTGAGGCAACATCGATGGTTGCACTCCTTTCTTTACCCAGATCTGCTTCATGCCCATAACTTCTTTCTTCTTGAATTCTGTCTGTCGAGTTGAAATAGCAGATGTCATTTTTGCTTGCCTCCTTGGTTGGGTTACACTTGCATTAGCATGTGAAGAAGAAGGGAGGTGTGCTGGCCTTTGAGCTTTGGCTTTCATGATTGAGTCCTTGTGCGTCATAGGATCGGTGACACACACAAAATTTTCTTTATGAAGATTAGTTTCAGGAGAACGAAGAGAATGTGTGACCTTTGGATTTGTGAGCATGCACTTTCCTAATTCTAATGTAATGCATTGTTCATGGACCCAAACTTGAAGAAGTTGACTTCTTAGGTTCAAGTTGACTGCATGGTCATAGATCCAATCTTGACCTAGGACAAGTGGCTCTGTAAGGTCTGCATCATGACACACTAGCATTTTGACTTTTATTGGAACATCTTGAAGGTAGATGGGAAGTTCCACCTCGCCTAAACAAGGGGTTTCCACACCTCCCAATCCTATGAGATAGGCTTCTATGGGCTTGATGTCCAATTGCAGGTCTTGGCAGTATGAAAGTCTAACTGCACTAGTTGTTGCACCTGAGTCAATTAATGCTCTCACAGTCTTTGCATTCTTCCCTTGCCCTACCGCTATGGTCACAAATGGACGTCGATCAATTATTTGAGAAGTAGTTAGGTCCGATTTTTGGCACATGTCCATGTGATATTTTGGAGCTTTTGTGTTGACCTCTAGGCCTAATCGTCGTAACTTATTTCTTCTGATGCGCTCTCTCGCCTCTGCTTGTGCTTCTTCTCTAACCCTTAACTCCTCTTCTTTTCGCTTCCTAGCAGTGTTGAGTCTCATTAGCATTTCCTCTGTAAGAGGTTCTTGATATAGCTTGACTCGACAACCACTGATATAGTTTGGTAAGACATCGCCTTCTAGTGTGGCCAATTGAACTGCACCGCTAGTGGAAATTCTATTAATGATCATGGGTCCATATCCTCTTTTTTCCAATTTACGGGCATGTTGCTTTAGTGTATAAACCAACACTAGGTCTCCCTCTTTCAAGCCTTTATCCTTGATATGTGCATCAAAGTATGCTTTTTGCCTTTTCTTTGCAGCATAGATGCCTGCTGTTGCTCGTAGCCTTGTCTCACCTAAGCGTTCTAAATCAAAGATCCTCGAGGATAACTCATGTCCGTTCCAATCATGCTCTTGTGCTACTTTTAAAGTTGGGATTAGGAAATCCAATGGTAGCACAGCATTTTGTCCGAAGACCATCTGAAATGGGGTGGCATTGAGTACCGTTTTATAAGCAACTCGGTAGGCCCAAACAGCATGATGAAGTTGTTTGTCCCAATCAGAGCGTTTGTTATTTACGAGTTTTGTCAATACGTTACATAGGATCTTATTCGTGCTCTCAGCTTGTCCGTTAGCTTGTGGATGATAGGGGGCAGACTTCTTATGTATCACCAAGAACTCTTCGAGGAGATTTTCAATGACATCATTCAAGAAGTGTGTGCCTCTATCACTTACTAACTCTATTGGTAATCCGTATCTAGTGAACACATTCTCAAATAAGAACTTAGCTGTAGTTTGAGCATCGTTCTTTGTTGTGGCTTTGACTTCTACCCACTTTGTGAGATAATCCGTGGCGACAATAATGTACTCGGCATGGGAGTTTCTGGCTGGGGGGTTAATAGGACCTACAAAGTCTATGCCCCACTTCGAAAATGCACGTCCTCCCATCATTGGTCTCAAAGGCATCTCATCTTTTCTAATCGGATATTGTGTACGTTGGCATGTGTCACATTTCTTCACATAGGTATGTGCATCCATATGAAGAGTGGGCCACCAAAGTCCTGAGAATAGAATAGTCTTAATTACCCGATCAGGACCAAAATGTCCGCCTGCCACACTGCTATGTGCAGTTTCTAAGACACTCAAATAATCTGATTCATGAACGCACAATCTTAAATAGCCATCTTTGCCTCTTCGGTATAGGTTATCACCTACTAAGGCATAGTCTTTAGCCTCCTGCTCTATACTTCGTTTTCTTGCTAGACTTGCCCCCTTGGGGGATGTTCCCGATCTCATGAATTCTACCAATGAAGCACTCCAGTCAGGAATTAACGACAGGTGATAAAGGGTAGCATGCTCCACTGGGGTTCGCTCTTTGCACATTGGACAATTCTTTATCCACTCATGAATTTCTTTATCCATACTAGGCCAATACACTCCTAAACGTTTTAGATTTTGCAGTGTTCGTTGTTTAGAATAGTGATTCCCTAGAAATCCTTCATGGGCTTGTTGCAACCAACTACTATGCTCATCATCCTCGACACAACAAGCTAGAACACCTTCCGTGTCTTGTTTATACATGCTTCCTGCCAATATTTGATAGCTTTGTGATCGCACAATTTCATCCCTGTCCGTCTTCACCTTTTTATTTGCGGGTCCAAAGGTTAGGACTGGTACCAACTTATTTGCCCATTTAGGAACAACTTCTAGATTGAACAGATAAGCATCGGGCAATTCATCCAACACTCCTTGCGGTGGCTCTCCTGAAGTGATGCGAGAAAGGTGATCCGCTCTGAGGTGGGTCTTACCTTGCCTAACAACCACTTCAAAGTCATATTCCATTAGTAAGAGGAACCATCTTACTAAGCGTCCAGTATTGCAAGGTTTATTGACCAAGTATAATAAGGCTTGATGATCGGTGAAGAACTTAAACTTGTTGGCCAATAAATAGTGTCTAAATTTCTTTACAGCATATACCATGCCTAAGCCTTCTCTTTCGGTTGTGGTGTAGTTTCGTTCAGCAACATTCAATTGCCTGCTAGCATATGCTATAGGCAAATCTAAATTCCCTTCACCAGTTGGTTGTGACAGCACACATCCAATTGCATAATTGGATGCATCCACATGTATGTGGAATGGCTTATTCCAATCAGGAGTCGTCAGTATTGGTGCTGTGCACAAGCGTCTCTTCAACTCATTGAAGGACTTCTCACATTCATCGTTCCACTCAAAATTTGTCAACAAGGCATAAAGAGGTTTAGCTATGATTGCATACATGTGAATGAACCTACGAATATCCACAATCGCCCATGAAGGCCTGTACCTCTTTAACATTTTTTGGTCTCTGCAACTCCGCTATGGCTTTTACTTTGTCCTCATCTGTCGATATTCCATTCTTAGAAACAATATGACCTAAGATTTTACCTTGACGTACCATGAACACACACTTCTCTGGGTTCAGACACACTCGATATTCTCTACACTTGTTGAAGATCTGTCTAAGCTCAGGGATGTGGTATCTTCGCTCTTGGGAATGAGCACATAAATCATCCACATATACTTCTAAGCTCTTTCGCAAGAACTCTTTGAAGACATGACACATGAGTCTTTGGAATGTTGCAGGTGCATTGGTGAGCCCAAATGGCATCACACGAAATGCAAAGATTCCCCACTCTGTGGCAAAAGCTGTTTTGTGTTGATCTTCTGGGGCAATGGCTACTTGGTTGTAACCTGAAAATCCATCAAGGAAGCTATAAACTTCCTTGCCTGCAACACGCTCCAATAAATGATCAGTGATTGGAAGTGGGTAGCTATCTCTAATCGTAGCGGCATTAACTTTTTTAAGGTTAATACACACACGTAACTTTCCATTCTTCTTGGGCACCACTACAACGGGGGACACCCATTCAGTATGCTCAATTTCATAGATGAATCCGGCTTCAATCAATCTGTCGATTTCTTCTTTTATTTTGGCTGCATAGGTGTCATTATATGTGTAGGGCTTCTGTTTGGTGGGCTTGGCATCTGCTATCATGGGGATCGTATGAGAACAAACCTTCGGATCTACTCCCTTCAAGTCTCTATAGTGCCAGGCAAACACATCCCTATATTCCCTTAACAAAGCTACCAACTCTGCTTCCTCTTCTTTACTTAGGTCGTCTCCTATGTATGTACATCTCTCTTCATTTTCTTCAATGGTGACTACAACTTTTTTGGTCTTTTCTTTGTTATCATATGCTTCTCCTGTCGTGGCCTCTCTCTTAGGCATTCGTACCAAAATTTTTCGGTCTTCCACCATATTTCTTGAAATTTTCTAGTACTTCAAATAATTGCTCCTCCTCTCCTTGTTTAACTACTTTTCTTTTCTTTTTCTTTTGACTACCTTCACTCCCATCCTTTGAATTTACCGTTTTGATGCTTGTGAGAGGTTCTTCTTCTTTTTGCGTAAATACTCCTATGTCTTCAAGATAGTGCTCCTCTGAATTAAAGCAGCTATCCATCACAATGGACTCTAGATGATCATCGTTCTCTTCTTTTTCTATGAAGTCACTAGGGTCACATTCTTCTAGCAAGGGCTGACACATGAACACTGAAATATCATATCCCTCCTCATCACAATGAGGTGTCCATTGTTCTTCATTGACAGCAATGTCCATGGTGGCTAGGATTTCTGCCCAACCATGAGGCTCAAATTCCTCATCTGGAAATATCATTGGCGTATAGGCTGGGTCTCTAACTGGTCTATCTCCTTGAGAAGTTCCTTTTTCTCTAGCCTTTAAGCGTTTTTCCTCTTCCTTTGCGACCTTGCACATCCACAAATGAGTATCCTCATGCATCCAAGATGTATCAGATGAACTTTTAGAATGCAGAGAGACTGAATCTTCTTGCTCCTTGTGGATAGGATTCCACTGTAGGGGTGGAACATCTCTGAAGGTGTAATCCTTCAAATTTACCTTGGTCGTGACCCCTAAGCGTTGCAAGTATAAGGAATTGATTCCCCAATCCTGTACCACTTGCAGTTGTCGTAGGAAGGGCCTTCCTAGGATCATCTCGTAGACATTATTTTTTTCAAAGTTACATATAGCAAATGTGTGCTCAAACTCTACTCCACAGGTGGCTAGAGTTATCCCTTCGAGCAATCCTAGAGGTCTTTCCACATGGCCGTCAGCCATCTGAAGCTTCATTCTAGTTGGTTTTAATGTGGGCTTGCCCCATCGCTTCCACAGGGAGGTGGTTGCAATAGCAGCACCAGCACCTGAATCTATGATTGCTTTGGTTGTGTAACCTTGGTAGGTGATTGGAAGATAAGTATTACCTTCTTCACCTTCACACATGTCCCCTATTTTTATCAAGAGGTATCTCGGGAACTTTCTCTTTAGAGCCTACTTTTGGCATTTTGGAATCAAGTTCGGGAACTTGATCCTTCACATGATTCCATAGCTCGGGTTTTGCTTTGAGCAGCTCCTCTACCGTGAGATGACACTGAACTTTAGTGTTCTTCACGACGTCAGTGTTTCTTGGAATCACCGAGTCTTCATTTCTTACCACTATTGTGGGAGCTCTAATCTTGACAGATTCAGTTTCCCATGGGTCTGTGAACTGTGGCAACTCTTGTAAACAATTAGATTCAAAATCTAACTGTTCATCTTCTTGTTGCACTGTTTCTTCTCCATAAGTAGATGGAATGTCTTGTGGAAACTGATCATGAAGGTCATCAATCTCAAGGATAGGAGGAGGATTATCCTTCTCCTTGGCCCATTTCTCTTCTTGTATTTCCCGCAAGAACGTTTGAGAGTGTTGTTGAATTGAAAGAGGCTTTCTCTCATCTATGGAGTCAGGAACATAGACTTTCTTTGGTGATGAGCTTTCCCTTTCAATAGTTAGTTGAGCCTGTGGAGGTAACGAAACTTGTGGCTTGTTTACCAACTGCTCTAATCTATCTAGTAAGCCCTGGAAGTGCAAACCCGGTGTAATAGCATTCGTCTGATTGAATGATTGATTGGCCTCGAACATAGCTTGAGCTAGTTCCACCATTTTAATGCACATTTTTGTCCGTTCAATCTCTAAATCTGCTCTAGGGTAGCTCTTATCTAGGTTTGCAGGTGTTGGCCCTTCTTGAAGTCGAGCCTGGTATGCTTTGAACATCATGTCCAAGTGTTCTGGGGTTGGATCTGCAAGAACAGACCCCGGTTGTGGTGGTTCATTTACCGTGGTTGGTGAGTGGGGATGAGGTGATGTGGATGGAGTTTGGACTTGTGAGGGGCTTTGAGAGGCAATATCTTCTATTTTTGTTTTTGCATCTTTCAGGCTTTCTTCTAGATCGGATAACTTTTTGGTCCACTTACGATTGGCCTTCTCTCTAGTATCCTTCCATGTTCTTGTTCTACTCTTACTAGGCTCTCCTGATTCACTTGGCTCTGATTGCTCAGCTGGTTTATTTTGCTGTAAGGCTTGTGCCCTAGTAACTGCGTGTATAGGAGCCACATTATCGCTACTGGAACTTGAATCCCTTGCTAGGCCGACAACATTAATGGGTGTAACCTTTGGTACACTAGCGGGATGTCCGGGACAATCTCTCAAAAGCTGTTCTTTGCCACACTCTAGACAGACAACTTGTATCGTGATGTTCTACCCTTGTGTTGGAGCTAGTGTGTGGGGTGGTTTTTGTCTTGGCATAGATTGAGGTTGGCTATTTCCTTCATGTTCATATGGTCTAGTTGCTTCTCGTGGTTCTGGACATGGGCTATACCTAGGAACTTCTCTTCCTTGTTCTGTAGGAGGGTACCCGTATGGTCTATAGTGGGGTGGTACAAATGGTCGCGGCTGTCTATTCATTAGATAGTTTTCATTGTTGTAGTTGGGGTACTTTGGCTCACTATAAGAGTACATGTTAGGCACTTGAGTTGATCGTCTATCGTACGGGTAAGGTTGAGATGTTCACCTTAAATGTGAAGATTCCTGAAATGAATGCAGCCATGTTTGCAAAAGGTGCAGGAGTTATTGCAGATATAGAGATATGGCACAAACGGATTGGACATGCAAACTTGCAAAGGCTGAAAATGATGCAGTCAAAGAAGATTGTCCATGGACTACCAAATTTCAAAGTTGCAAAAATGCAAAAGGTATGTGCAGCATGTCAATTTGGTAAACAATCTAGAGCATCATTTCCACATGACAAGCATGTTAGTGAGAATATACTAGAAGTAGTACACACAGATGTTTGGGGTCCAGCAAAGACCACATCTATGGGCGGTTGCAGGTTTTATGTTACTTTCATTGATGACCATACACGCAAAGTATGGGTATATTTCATGAAAGAGAAGAGCGAGGTGTTTACTCACTTCCAAAATTTTAAAGTTATGATGGAAAAGCACACAGGGAAGTACATTCAAACATTAAGATCTGATGGAGGAGGTGAATACATGTCAAATGAGTTCAGCAGTTTTCTAAAAAATCATGGAATTCGGCGTCAATTTTCATGCAGGTACACACCACAACAAAATGGTGTTGCTGAACGCAAAAATAGACATATTACAGAAATAGCAAGAGCCTTGATGGCTGAGAAGAGTATGCCTCATTGTTATTGGGCAGAAGCTGTGCATACTGCTGTATACATCATGAACAGAACTCCGACTGTTGCTGTACATCAAGTTACACCTGAAGAGAAGTTTACAGGTAAAAAGCCAAACTCATCACATCTGAAAGTTTTTGGCTGTATTGCATATGTACATGTTCCAGATGAGTTGAGGACGAAGCTTGATCCGAAAGCAGAAAAATGTGTCTTCATATTCCCTTGAGCAAAACGGGTACAAATGTTATAACCCACTCACACGACAGGTGAAGGTGAGCAGAGATGTGGTATTTGATGAAATGTCAAGCTTCTATGCAGATGCCAAAGAAGGACTGAATCTTGAACCAAATGACAAAGAAAATGTTGAAAAATCTAGTGTAGAATCTCAAGTTTTGAGTGGACCGGATGCATCACCAAGCAATAGTTCCAACTCAAATCCATGGAGTGGAAGATTGCGTGGAAATTTCAGTCCAGCAAATTCATCAAATACATCCAAGAAAGGTAAAGAAAAGCTTTCTGCCGGTAGTAAAACAGGTGCAGGTTTTGAAGACGTTGATGGAGACTCAAGCGGTTCAGAAAAGAGTCTTGATGAGGAACTTGGATTGCCCTCTGTGAAGACTCAAGGAGTAAGAAGGGCACATGCAGATGATACAAGAAGAAGTGACCCAGGACCAAGAAGATCGGGAGGATGCGTAATTCAGTGCAACGATTGACATATGATAGTTACATGGCTCGCCATTGTGCCTACATGACAAAGGTAATACAAGATGCTGAACCTTCTTGTTTTGAAGATGCAATTGGTAATGCAGATTGGGAAAAAGCTATGGATGAGGAGATGGGTGCACTTTATGGAAATGATACATGGAAGCTGGTTCCATTGCCGCAAGGAAAGAAATCCATAGGCTGCAAATGGGTTTACAAGGTAAAGCATAATGTTGATGGTAGCATAAGCAGGTATAAAGCACAATTGGTAGCTAAAGGTTATGCACATACATATGGCATTGATTATGAGGAAACATTCAACCCTGTAGCTAAAATGTCTACTGTCAGAACACTTGTTGCATTAGCTACAGCAAAAGGATGGACTTTGCATCAGATGGATGTGAAGAATGCTTTCCTACATGGTGAGTTATAGGAAGAAGTATATATGGACCAGCCACAAGGATATGAAGATTCAAAGCATCCAGAATATGTTTGCAGGTTGCAAAAGGCTTTGTATGGGCTGAAGCAAGCCCCTCGTGCATGGCATGCAAGGATTGCTGATTACTTAACCAGCATTGGGTTCTCTATGTGTGATGCAGATCACTCACTATATGCAAGGAAGGCTGATGATGGCATCACTATTGTGGCTATTTATGTTGATGACCTGATTGTAGGTGGTGATAATGAAGAAAGCATCAAAGAGGTTAAGAACCTTCTTATGCAGGAATTCGACATGAAAGATCTTGGTGTGCTGCGCTATTTCTTGGGCATTGAGTTTATATATACAGAAACAGGTATATGGATGTCACAAAGGCAATATGCCTTGAATATGCTGCAAAAGTATGGTATGGCTGATTGTAAGCCAATTTCTATGCCATTAGATCAGAATTTGAAATTGGATACTACATCAGGTGAAGCATTGGAAAATGCTACTATGTACAGGAAAATTGTGGGAAGTCTTATATATCTCACAATTACAAGGCCTGATCTAAGTTATACTGATGGACTTGAGAGTCAGTTTATGCAGGTTCCCAGGAAGCCACATTTGGATGCTCTGAGGCGCACTCTACGTTATGTGAGTGCTACTTTGGATTATGCATTGTTTTATGAAGCTGGTGTAGATTTGCAGGTTCATGGATACACCGATGCAGATTGGGCTGGTAGTACTCCAGATAGAAGATCTACTAGTGGCTTTCTTTTCTCACTTGGAGGTGCAGCTATTACATGGAGCAGCAAGAAGCAATCCACTGTTGCTTTGTCGAGTACAGAGGCTGAGTATAGAGGTGCTGCAATGGCAGCATGTGAGGCATCATGGCTGGAAATGTTACTTGCAAATTTAGGTGTGGAAGTGCAAAAGCCTATCACTATCTATTGTGATAATCTTAGCAGCATACAGTTAGCACGGAACCCTGTTTTCCATGCTAGAACAAAGCATATCGAGGTACATTATCACTTCATCAGAGAGAAGGTATTAGCAGGTGATATTGATCTTGTTTATGTGAGAACAGATGAGTAGGTTGCTGATATTTTTACCAAAGCACTTGGAGCTCAGAAGTTGAAGAAGTTTCGGAAGATGCTTGGATTACAGGATATGGCGTTGAGCTTGAGGGCGAGTGTTGAGATATCAAGCTCAACATGTGATGATCCAGGATGACACGTATCAGTTTTTCGTTTCTCTGACATGTATAGTGATCACGCCGGTATATGTCAGGGATACTTCATTGAGCTTTATTAGATTTATCTACCGAGAGTGATGGCACATTTGTTTCTTGCCAGCTCACTCATTCGCGGACATTAGGTTTTTCCTTATGTACTGGTCTTTATATATTGCACTTGTTGTATTCTTGTTTTAAGGTCATTCTTGTACATTCCTTTTATGTAATAGAAGAAGAAGAAGAAGATCATTCTTCCTTGCCTCAATCTGTGTGTGTGCTTCTTCTTGAGAGTGAGAGTGTGTGTGTGAGCTCTCTTCCTTATCTCCTTCCTCGTGACATATGTTTCATTGGTTCAATGTGTCTCTTGCTCTTCTCTCCTAGTGTAGACTATGCTCTCTCTTGCTTAGACTAACTCCAAGAATGCTAATGCCTTGTTATGAGTGTCGATTCCTCTTAAGTATGTGGCTTCTAATTGATAGTGTATCTTGGTGATCACTTTGATGTCCCAAGGATCACTCAATGTGTAAAGCCAACAACTCTCTATTTTGTGCTGCATACCGCTTCCTCTTCATATGACTTCACTTTTGACCTTCAATGTTGACTGCATAAGGGAGGGTTCACTTGAAACTTCCAAAACACTTAAAACCTTGAAAACCTTCCAAAGAGACCAATCTGCAACCTGCACTCAACATTTCTTGCAAAACCATTGTGAACAAACTATTTGTGCACTACCTGTGCACCCTTATTCTCAACCACTTATGCACCACGTTGTAGGCGCGAAAGCAACGATCGGTGGATCAGGCTAACCGCTGGAATTACGGCGCACGCGGGGTGCTTGGAGCAAGCTCAGGTTTGGTGAAGACAATTAAGGAAATAACTCAAAGACACTTCATATAATGAAAGCTCACGAAACACTAATTTGAAAAACCTTGCAAATCAGAACTTATCCAATCAAATTCGTCTTTTGAATCATGAATCATACCAAGTCAATTGTCTTCTTTGTTCATGTTCCACAAATTAAACAATATTTACTGTGGGTCCAAATTCTCAAAATGAATTTCACACTTTTAAATGTATTACTAGACAAAACATGTGCTATGTTGGTTTGTGAACCATATGAAAAGGAACAAAGGTATGTGTTACTCAGCAGCGGTTATTTTAGATTTCTTTGCAAGAAAGATATTACAAAAAATTTGCAATCTTCCAATAGTTCTGCATTCGAATAGATACGATATCTTTATAAAAACTGTTCAAATTAAAAGTATGGAATCTAATAGTTAAGGTATATAGTTTTAAATTGTTCGAACAAAACAATTAAATCATGGGTATGTGACAAAACAAAACATTATCACTTGACTTCCTAAAGTGCACACAGATTGTGCAAATGAGTAGCGTTCTTGATTTAGATATTTACATGCCAGAGATGCAAAGGCGCAAAAAATTGTCTGAACTTGGAATTCTCTTCCAGAAAATCTGCTTACATGAAGACAGCTTGAATTTTCAAACCGCCTAATAAACTGTTTGATATATCAACAACAAAGTGGATGAACACTTGTAAGTTGTGGCCAAGCAGAAAGTAGACTGTATGTCAAAAAAGGGTAGTTAACAGCAAAAAGGGGCATAGATCCCTTTGATAGCATTAGAAATATCAGCATATAGACTTTGTATTAGAAATATCAGCATATAGACTTTGTATGAGTCCAGATGTTGTCCACATTTGTCAGCTTTTCACACCAGCAGCAAGGTGGATCATTTCAGTGAATCAACGTCAGACGATGCAGACAGTTGCATCGTTCATCTTGTTAGAGATACGTGCATTGAAGATTGGTAGGGATGATGGCATCGAAGAAGAGTACGTTGATCAATGTCAGCAATTAGCTTCATCCTTTCAATAGAATCATCCTCTGTCTTCTCCTTCCGCCAGCATTACAGAATAGATCGTGAAATTGGGAGGCTTCCGTTTGAGTCTCCTCCAATTCTGCCGCCTACATCCCCCCGATCAATTCGTATGTTGCTCTCTTCTCCAGCATCCGCCAGACCTCTACTTCCCCCCTCGTCCAATGCATGCGCAGTTCTTTCACTTCGACATTCTTTTCCCCATGCGTGGCCACACAATTGTCCTTTCTAAACTTACACAAAGTCATCCTCTTGTTTAGTTTTTGCAAAACGTGGCGTCAATCTTTTGTTCAATTGCATGTGTGATGGTTTTGTATAACTTTCTTGAGATTATCACATTTAATATAGTCATAACCGGTGTTATACACACTTTCCTTGCACATATGATACTCCCCCTCCTCTATATTAAAGTGAATTCCTTCTGTGTTTGCCCATTTCTCTAACTCTCGCAAAACAATATGCATAGATGCTTGAGCTTTAGCGTAAGTGCGAGTTATTTTTTTTTATTTGCCTTCCAAATAAGGAGAGTATTTCTCTCCGACATTCACCTCCACCAAACCTGTGCTTCCTCTGGATGCACCAACCTAGACCTCCTTGCTGTTTCTAAAGTCAATAAAAAAGTTCATAGCATATAGCATGTGCATAGGTTTAAAAATAAAGTGCCTGTGCAAGGCCGTGTAATTAGCCCTATAAAAATGCATACTTTTAAAATGCATGTATAAAGTCATGGTGCAAACATTAAAAGAAATAGCTTCTGATGACAAGGCTTGTGCTCTTCCTCGCATACAATTAATGACAACATACATAAATCCTTACAATCTCTCTCATATGTGCATGGGTAAACTCAACCGTGCCTCAGTGAACGGTCTCGTAATATGACCCTACCATGCAGATTTAAAAATGGATTACAACTCAATATGGTGCCTCAAAAAGGAAATAGGCTTTTGATGGCAAGGTTTCTGCTCTTCAATTGAATCCTGTTGCAAAAAATATTACATGCATTTATATTTTTGCTTTGTGCCATCGGATGTGCCTACAGGGGTATAGACTCAAGTGCACAGTACATTCTCAATGCATACTCAGAAATGCAAGTTAGCAAAATGGTGTGAGATTGAGTAGTTTTGGCCTTGTCCAGACCTAGTGTCCGGCCTAGTTAAAAATTACGTTCCAGGGCTTATTTGAGGGCTCAAACGAAGTCTAAAAATTATGAAAATTGGTACGATGGTACTTCTAATACTCCTCAAGCTCGAGGACTCCTCGTCTTGAACAAAACGGAGTTATAAAAATAGATAATGGTATTTACAATAGTTTTTAGTGATGAAAATCACTATTTTTGTAGGGGATTCTTTTAAAAATTTGACATACACTTCTTGGAGCTCCCTACCTGCTCCTTGTTCTTATGTGTCCACCTCTTTGATGTGCTCCTGTGCTTTGTCCTTGCCCTTCAACTTCAACACTCCCCCCCCTCTTGAGTCTGCCGTCCCTGACAGACCCTTGTTGTAGTGGTTGTTCCAACTAGTGCCTTGAGAGGAAGTGCTCTTCTGTATGAACAAAAGTCGTCTGACTTCCAGATGTGGCAAGGTTGGTTGTCTGGTTCTGCATCTATCACTGCGAGTCTTTGCACGTTATAGTCTCTTGGTATGTGCTTCTTCCTCGGATTCCAGCATGACTGTGTCGTTGTGAGTCTCCGTTGATGACCTCATATCTTCCAAAGATGATGTTCATAGTAGTCATGCCAAATACTCATAACCCATAATGGATGATGGGTAAGTGTGTTCATGCATGGGTTAAGGAAAATATGTGCCTTGTGCATGGCCTTGTAATGTAGCCCTATGCATGCTTACTTGGAAAATGCATTGGAAGAAATATGGTGCAAAAAATTGGGGTCTTGAGCTAAGTGCTCAAGGGTATGCCGATGAAGAGGTTTCCTAAGCTATCAGGGTTATGATGTTTCCAAAGTAAAGATTCTTACCATGAAGAGGGTCGATCGATGTTCATCTCTTCGTGTTGTACACTAGGCCTTTGGGATGGAACATTGTTGATGAATGTCCGTCTTGATGGTCCACTGATGAGATCTTTTGAATGGCTGATCTTGTCTCCTCTTTTCCAAGCATCATTTGCCAAATACAGAGAATTGAATTTCTTTATATTCCTTGATCAACAACATTCGATAACTATACCAAGCTTAGTTTCACATATTCTCTCTAGCTCACCATAAGCAGGAGTCTCCTCATCCAGTATACATACAAAGATTTGTAGGGTACCAGAACTACCCCGTGCAGATATCTCCCTGGATGCTCTCGTACATGCAATAGTTATGCATCACTCAAGTTGCGGACCTTCCAGCTCTTCACTCCTACCAGGTAAGAGGAAACCATAGTTGTGGATGCCATGTTCATGCCAAGTTCCTGACATCTACCAGATAAGGCAGCAATTATATCATCTACTGGCCGAGACATACTTCTATCCAAACTCATGTTCCACCTTCAACTAAGCATGACTCATTCATGTTTCATAAGCCAAACCTGAGAACTAGCTCTCTCTCGCTTTTCTTTTTTTTCTTTTTTTTTTTGAGAGCAATGTCACAAAACAAGAAGATAGACGTTCGTATCAGTAAAACTAGATGACATGTGTCAATGTGCTCTTGTGCCTAGGATTCTCAAATGTGTCTATGCACGGCCATGTAATAGGGCCCTATATCAATGCATACTTTGGAAATGCATGACCTGAATGGTGCAAAAGACAGGGTTGTGCAAGAAGCACATGGTTGTCGCTCGTCAAGGCTTTTGATGTTACTTGTAGTTGTTGATGCCGGCTTTGGTGAAGGTATCCATTGGATCTCGAAATGATGTAATCCTCCTTATTGGGGTCCATTTTAGAATAACATTTGGCACTACAGAGATCACTTCAGGCGTCTTCATCTTTGGATACTTCTTGAACTGTGGTATCTAGTGTGGTTGGCGCTTTGATTTGGTGGAGGCTACTTGTACTTTTGGCTTCCAAACCCATACGCTTTTTGCACATCTTCCTACTACTGTTGAAGAGGTGATTTGATCTTCTTTTGGTCTCTGTATGCGGTTCTTACCCTTTTCTCTTATTGGCTTCTTTGTTGAGACCTTTCGCATGTGGGAGAACATAGGTTGTTGTGGATGCAAGAGCTTCTTAGGTACCCACATCTGTAATCGCCCTTGTTGAGCTGCAGCTAATTTCTTAGGCACCCAAACTTGTTGGATACCTTGTGATTGAGCTTGTCCGAGCTGCTTCCTTTGTCTTTTGGCCTGGTTGGCTTGCCTGGATGGGATTTGTGGGAGCAAGGCTGGTGGTTTCTCTCCTTTGCGTACCCAGATCTATTTCAAGCTCGGAACTGCTTTCCTGTCGAATGGCGTCTTTCTATTTGATGTAGCCGTTGTCGTGAACAATTGTGTTTCCCTGTGTGGTGGACTCACTACTGTGGCTACTTGATTCTTTGGAGAAGAAGAAAGATCCACCCGCCTTCGAACCTGTTCTTCCACGATTGACTCCTTCTGCATCATAGAGCTTTTGACACATACAATATCTTCTTCCATATGATTAGTCTTAGAAGAATGAAGAGAGTGTGTGGTGCCATGATCTGGGAGCATGCAGTTCTCTAATTCTAATGTAATGCATTGTTCATGTACCCAAACTTGAAGAATTTGACTTCTTAGGTTTAGGTTGACTGCATTGTCATAAATCCAATCTTGTCCTAAGATAAGTGGTTCTGTAAGGTTCTCATCCTGACACACTAGCACTTTGACTTTCATTGGAACATCTTGAAGGTAGATGGGAAGTTCCGCCTCGCCCAAACAAGGGGTTTCCACACCTCCCAATCCTATGAGATAAGCTTCTATGGGATTGATGTTCAACTGCAAGTCTTGGTAGTAGGAAAGTCGAACTGCACTACTTGTTGCACCTGAGTCAATCAATGCTTTCACAGTCCTTGCACCCTTTCCTTGTCCTATCTCTATGGTCACAAAGGGATGTCGGTCAATAACTGGAGAAGTCGCTATGCCTGATTTTTGGCACATATCCATGTGATATTTTGGGGCATTTGAGTTGACATCTAGGCCTAGTCGCCTTAACTTATTTCGCCTTATGCGCTCTCTAGCCTCTGCTTGTGCTTCTTCTCTGACTCTCATCTCTTCTTCTTTTCGTTTCTTAGCAGTGTTGAGTCTCATTAGCATGTCCTCTGTAAGAGGTTCTTGATATAACTTGACTCGACAACCATTGATATAGTTTGGCAAGATGTCACCTTCTAAAGTATCCAATTGAACAGCACCGCTAGTGGAAATTCTATTAATGATCATGGGTCCATATCCTCTTTTCTCCAACTTACGGGCATGTTGCTTTAGCGTATAAACCAGCACTAGGTCTCCCTCTTTCAATCCTTTGTCTTTGATGTGTGCATCAAAGTATGCCTTTTGCCTTTTCTTTGCAGCATAGATACCTGCCGCCGCGCGTAGCCTTGTCTCACCTAAGTGTTCTAGATCAAAGATCCTAGAGGACAATTCATGTCCATTCCACTCATGCTCTTGTACTACTTTTAATGCTGGGATTAGGAAATCTAAAGGTAGCACAAAATTTTGTCCAAAGACCATCTGAAATGGGGTGGCATTGAGTACTGTTTTGTAGGAAACTCGGTAAGCCCAAACAACATGATGAAGCTGTTTGTCCCAATCAGAGCGTTTATTATTTACCAATTTAGTCAAGACATTACATAGGATCTTATTTGTGCTCTCGGCCTGTCCGTTAGCTTGGGGATGATAGGGGGCAGACTTCTTATGTATCACCAAGAATTCTTGGAGAAGATTTTCAATGACTTCATTTAAGAAGTGGGTGCCTCTATCGCTTACTAACTCTATTGGTAGCCCATATCTAGTGAACACATTCTCGAATAAGAACTTAGCCATCGTCTGAGCATCATTCTTTGTTGTGGCTTTGACTTCTATCCATTTTGTAAGGTAATCTATGGCTACAATGATGTACTCTGCATGGGAGTTTCTAGCTGGTGGGTTAATAGGACCTACAAAGTCTATACCCCACTTTGAGAATGCACGTCTTCCCATCATGGGCCTCAAAGGCATCTCGTCTTTTCTGATAGGATATTGCGCACGTTGGCATGTGTCACATTTCTTCACATAGGTATGTGCATCCATATGAAGAGTTGGCCACCAAAGTCCTGAGAATAGAATGGTCTTGATTACTCGATCACGACCAAAGTGTCCACCTGCAACACCGCTGTGTGCAGTCTCTAAGACCTTTAAATAGTCTGATTCATGAACGCACAATCTTAAGTAACCATCTTTGCCTCTTCGGTATAGGTTCTCTCCTACTAAGGCATAGCCTTGAGCCTCTTGCTCCATGCTTCGTCTTCTTGCTAGACTAGCCTCTTTGGGTAATCTTCCCGACCTCATAAACTCTACCAATGGGGCACTCCAATCTGGAATTAATGACACTTCATAAAGGGTCGCATGCTCCACTAGGGGTCTCTCTCTACACCTTGGACAATTCTTAATCCACTCATGTATTTCTTTGTCCATGCTAGGCCAATACACTCCTAAACGCTTCAGATTCTACAATATTCGTTGTTTAGAATAGTGATTTCCTAGCAATCCTTCATGAGCTTGCTGCAACCAACTACAACAAGGGTCTGTCAGGGACGACAGACTCGAGAGGGGGGGAGTGTTGAAGCTGAAGGGCAAGGACAAAGCACAGGAGCACATCAAAGAGGTGGACACATAAGAAGAAGGAGCAGGTAGGGAGCTCCAAGAAGTGTATGTCAAATTTTCAGAAGAATCCCCTACAAGAATAGTGATTTTCATCACTAAAAACCATTGTAAATACCATTATCTATTTTTATAACTCTGTTTTGTTCAAGCCAAGGAGTCCTCGAGCTTGAGGAATATTAGAAGTACCATCGTACCAATTTTCATAATTTTTAGACTTCGTTTGAGCCCTCAAATAAGCCCTGGAACCTAATTTTTAACTAGGCCGGACACTAGGTCTGGACAGGGCCAAAACTACTCAAAAAACTATAAAAAGAGCTAGAGAGCTCACTTTTGAGGTTAGCTGGTTAGAGAATAGAGCTTTTTTAAGAGAACTCTTTTGCAATCAAAGCTTTCCATTGTTCCTCTCTTTGATCTTACCTTGTGCACGTGTGTGTGTATGTGTGTGCATGCTTGTGTGCTTTCACTCACGCACTTGCTTGTGTGCTTTCACTCACGCACTTGTGCCTTCACTTGCTCATGGTCATCATACCGGTCCTCACGTCTCTGCGGATTGACAAGTAAAGGAGGTGGTGCTTACGCTTGAGCTACACCAAATTTTGGCGCCGTTGCCGGAGAGACGTGAGGACCGGTATGATGACCACGAGCAAGTGAAGGCACAAGTGCGTGAGTGAAAGCACACAAGCAAGTGCGTGAGTGAAAGCACACAAACATGCACACACATACACACACGCGCACAAGGTAAGATCAAAGAGAGGAACAATGGAAAGCTTCAATTGCAAAAGAGTTCTCTTACAAAAGCTCTATTCTCTAACCAGCTAACCTAAAAAATGAGCTCTCTAGTTCTTTTTATAGTTTTTTGAGTAGTTTTGGCCCTGTCCAGACCTAGTGTCCGGCCTAGTTAAAAATTAGGTTCCAGGGCTTATTTGAGGGCTCAAACAAATTCTAAAAATTATGAAAATTGGTACGATGGTACTTCTAATACTCCTCAAGCTCGAGGACTCCTCGGCTTGAACAAAACGGAGTTATTAAAATAGATAATGGTATTTACAATGATTTTTAGTGATGAAAATCACTATTTTTGTAGGGGATTCTTCTGAAAATTTGACATACACTTCTTGGAGCTACCTACCTGCTCCTTCTTCTTATGTGTCCACCTCTTTGATGTGCTCCTGTGCTTTGTCCTTGCCCTTCAGCTTCAACATTAAGGATCTCTAAATTGAATATATAGAAGCTTTTATCTTGCAAAGAAAATTCTTTTCCAATGCACATGTTGCATGGAAAACATAAATATGAGTAACATGAAAACATCTTTTTTACATATATCCTGACTACATGGCCACTCAAAATTCTAGAGGATCTAAATTCTTCATCTTTACTTGTCCTTCTTGCATAGATTTTCTTCATACTTGATGATCTGCATCCATCTCAAGTACAAAATTAATCAACTTTTAGTTACAAACATAACTGATTTATAACCTCCTTATCTGTACAAGTTGCAAAAACTTGATCCATAACTGCAACTACATAAAACATCAAAAACTTCATATATATTTGAACAAACAATCTATACTTCCATACCTGCATAGCTGTATCATCACGTTCATACATTCATGTAGATATAGTTCATACATTATCACATTTCTAACCATCATACTTCATTTATATGCATGCTTCAGTGCACGCATATACTCATACTCAGCAAGCCAAGTTTATGCTTTTCATACATGATTACATGTACTCTTTCATGGAAACCTGCACATACATAAATTCATGCTCATATATATGCACATATATTCATTCAATCCTAGTGTTGGAACTCAAGGTCAAGCACAAGCATGGAAGCACATCAGAAAGGTGGACACACACAAGAAGAAGGAGCAAATAGGGAGCTCCATGAAGTACATGTCAACTTTTCAGAAGAATCCCCTACAAAAATAGTGATTTCTATCACTAAAACCTTTGTAAATACCATTTTCTATTTTTGTAGCTCCATTTTGTGCAAGCTGAGGAGTCCTCAAGCTTGAGGAGCATTAGAAGTGTCATCCTACCAATTTTCATAATTTTTAGACTCTATTTGAGCCTTCAAATAAGCCCTAGAACCTAATTTTTAACTAGGCCGGACACTAGGTCTGGATAGGGCCAAAACTAGTCCAAAAACTATAAAAAGAGCTAGAGAGCTCATTTTTGGGGTTAGCTTCTTGTAGATTTCAGTTTTGTAATAGATTTCTCTAGTAATAGAAAATCCTTCCATTGTTCCTCTTTTTTATCTTACCTTGTGCGCGTGTGTGTGTATGTGTGTGCATGTTTGTGTGCTTTCACTCACGCACTTGTGCCTTCACTTGCTCGTGGTCTTCATACCGGTCCTCATGTCTCCGCGGATTGACAAGTAAAGGAGGTGGTGCTTACGCTTGAGCTACACCAAATTTTGGCACCGTTGCCGGGGAGAGAGCTTCGAGGACGAGCGTTGTGATGGTAAGATCGTAAATTTGCGATGTTGGAAGGTGAAAAAAACTGTCATTTCAGTTCATTTTCTATTTTTTCCTCTTCATCTTCATCATCATCATCATCTCCACCTTCTTCCATCTTCTTCTTCATAGAAATTTCTTGTTTATTAGTGCATTTTCACCATTTCCATACCATTTTTCATGCATTATTGTGTGAGGAGTTAGGAGGTGCAAGGGAGAGCAAGCGCTGTGTTTTTTCATGATTTTATGCACATACGGAGCTCGCCATTGCTCGGCGCTCAAAAATTTGAAGTTTCCGCCAAAAAACGCGATTCTGTGATGAAAATCGCGATTCTGTGAAAATTCAAAATTTTTTGAAAAATCACGATTCTCTATTTCCCGCCTAAAAGCTTGTGGAAAGGAACAAGATTCTGTGGTCATTCTCAGAATCGTGATTCTGTGGTTGTGCTCAAAATCACGATTCTCACAAATCACGATTTTCAGCCAAAAACACAATTCTGTGAAAACACGACTTTGTGAAAACACGATTCTGAGAAGACAATCGCGATTCTGAAAAACACGATTCTGAGAAGACAATCGCGATTCTCTAAAAACACGATTCTCTAAAACACGATTTTGTGAATCATGATCCTGTGAACCATGATTTTGTGAACCATGATTCTCTGAAACACGATTCTGTGCTCAAAATCGCGATTTTCAAAAAAACATGATTCTGTGCTTGTACTCAAAATCGTGATTCTCTAAATTTTGAAAACCACGATTCTCTAAGACAAAATCACGATTCTTTAGAACACGATTCTCTAAAACACGATTCTGTGAAGACATGATTTTGTGAATCACGATCCTGTGAACCACGATTTTGTGAACCACGATTCTCTGAAACACGATTCTGTGCTCAAAATTGCAATTTTCAAAAACACGATTCTGTGCTCAAAATCGCGATTCTTTGACTTCACAGCATCGCGATTCTCTGATTTCACACAATCGCGATTCTCTTGAGATTTACAAACTCGCGATTCTCTGGAGATTTACAACATCGCGATTCTCTTGAAGTTCACAAAATCGCGATTCTCTTGATGTCACAAAATCGCGATTTTTTCCAAAAGGTCCCGTTTGCCTGTTTTGACCCCCAGGAGCCTGATTTGACCTAACTTTTTCATCCAAAGTCCATTTTTTGAGCTCTATAGCTCGTTGGAAAGCTCGTTTCGAATCCTACATGGCCTCAACTGTTTTTTATAAGGATAATGGGTTGATTTTTAGATAGGATAATTTGAAGTTGGGCCTCATGTGGGACTAGGAAACCAAAGGGGCTCCAAAGGATTTTTGAGCAATACCAAGGGGGAGAAAAGTTGTATCATGGGAAAGAAAAAAGCAAAAGAGAGAAGAAAGGGGGCTAAGATGGGAAAAGAGAAGGGAGATAAACATGAAGTGCATGAAATAATCTCACATGAGTGTGAAACATCTAGAGAAAAATTGCAAGGAGTCAAGGAAATGGAGGAAATGTCTAGGGGGGTGGGATCCTTATTTGCAACAAGAGAATATGATAATACTTTTGTGGATATCAGGATAGGATATGACTATAGAAGGTTGAGTGCATATATCAATCCTCATTGTGAGTGGAATTTAATTCATATTGACCTATTGACCATTATTTTTGAGAACATTCAACCAACAACTCATTCTTCTATCCTCATGGATGATGAACATTATGAATGCATGGGTCAAGTTGTGTTGCCTGTTATGGTGGATGATATGCAATTTTCGGAAACATTCTTTGTCATGGATTGTAGATGAAGACTTGATCATTGGCACCCAAGGGTTCATTACACAAAATCATCAAGAATTTGAGGAGTCTTCTCCACCTATTACCCGTTCTTCTACATATTTGTCAATGGAAAATCCTAATGACTATCCGCCTTATGATAATTGGGGGCAAAATCATCTTTCCAAAGAGTGTGCTTTTCATGAAAATTTTTTTCTTTCTACTCATGTTTTTTAATCTAATCCTTCTTTGAGTAAATCACAGGAAACCTTAGAGAATGGAGAAATGGAGGACTCCAAGTGTTTGGGGGATGTGGAAGGACCCTCTCTTCCTCTAAATTTGGATTCCCCTCATGAAACCATAAGCAGGGATGATCTACACTCATATGATCAAGAAGGAGATGATCAACCAATGCTTTGTATCACTGATCTGGAAAATGATGTCGACTCTAGGGTGAATCATGACAATCCATCACCCATTTGTACACCTAGGGATTCTATGTGTAATAAGGATAAATGTCTCGATGAATCTCTAGATCAATCTCAAACCACACAACCCATTGATCCCTTGCATAAGCCTGATGTATGTATAGAAGATCAACCCTTGTTGCATTTCCCATGTAAAGATGAGTTTTCTCAAAAAACTCACATCGAAGGCCCAAAAGACCCTTACATCAAGAAACACAAATCACATTTTCTTGGTAATGTCAAGCAAATTTGGGTGGCCAAGAAATTACTTAGAGCTCAACCGAATCACACTATGATATGGGTACCAAAGAAAGCCCTTGCACAAAATCAGCCCCCTCACACTAGACTTCAAAATCTATGATCTAGGCCTACTATGACTTATCCTCAAGAAAGACCACTTCCAATCAAGCAGGATTTGAAAATGAAAGACCTGAAAGAGAGAGACATCAAGCACATAGGCAACAAAGAGATGAACATTCTTTTCCATTGCCTAGACCCCGAGAGCACCCAAGAACCCTTAGACCCACTCAAGTGATCAAGGCAATGAAGAATTACTTCGATGGGACAGGAGATCCTTATGATCATGTGGCCAAATTCAAAGAAGTGTTAAGAGCTGAACAGGTTGAGGATTTGTTCACCCAGTACGAGGCATTTGGTTTGACTCTTAAGGGCACTGCCCTAGCTTGGTTTCAACCACTGAGTAGTCGCAACTATCACAATATAGGTCAGCTGCTAGACGAATTCATTGTAGAGTTTTCCAAGAGTGGTATCAGGCATAACACTTCATCTTTGATCCATAGTTTCAAGCAGACACCCCAAGAAATAGTGCGACTAGCAGGTAGAAGGTTCAGACAGTACCTAAAAAGATGCCCTGCTCTAGAGTTACCCACTCCAGCCAAACAAGTGGCTTTGTTCTTAGATGGCTTATTGAGCACAAAGTTAAGATCATATGTGTACTTGAAAGAGCCTAGATCCATAGAAGAGTGTGTGCGGACGTGCATTGATATAGAAGATAACTTGGGTGAGGAGTTAGGATTGTCCAAACTCTATAAGGATTCTGATAGTTCTACTAGTCATACTTCAAAAATCTCCACGGAAATAGATGAGATAGCTGAGAAAGTTGCCAAGAAGCTGGGAGTCCAAAATAGACAAGCACAAAGAGTCACCTCATTGAACCGATGTTATACCTGCGGAGGGGACCACATGGCTAACGTATGCCCAATGCAAAACCAAAACATTAGAGAAAGGAATGCTCCATATTGCACTATTGAGAGAAAATACACGAACCACACGGCTCAAGATTGTCCCTACAATAGGCAGGCTGTTAGACAAACTTATCAGCAACCTTACCAACAAGGTAGGTATCAGAACCAATACCAACAGCCATATTATCGACCACAACAGCAATATCAGGCACAATATAGGCCACAACCAGTCTTGGGAAACCAACCACCAGCTCCTGCAAACGTGATTCCAGTCAAGTATGCAGTGGGAGAGGAAAATCCAAATAGAGCATTGGTGCCAGTGACCCCATTGATCTCAGAGAATGACTCTCATGCTCATAGTTCAGACTACTCCCATGAAGGTAGTCCACATGCTTATTACATAGAGTCACCTGAACATAGTGAGATTTACCCGTATCAATATGAGACACCACCTATGGAACAAAATTGGGAGCCTGAATACTCCAATGTCATGTATAGAAATGTGAACCCTAGGCCCCAATTGAGACAAGGGAAACCACAAGCCCCTAGAGGACCTTGTTTCAGATGTCAGGGTGACCATTTCCTTCGTGATTGTCCCCACCCACCATCTCCGAGTCAAGGTCAGGCTATCACAATACAAGTTTTTTGTCATGAATGTGGAAAAAAGACCATCTTCCCAGAGATTGTCTAAGAAACCCCTCCAGTGCACCCAAGATTACACCCATTAATGTGGTAGGCTTAGTGGCGGATTCTAGTTCAAGTAGCAGTAATGTGGCTCCTATACAAGCTATCACTAAAGCACAAGCCTTAAAACAAGATAGACCAGCAGAGCAATCGGAGTCGAGTGAATCGGGAGAACCTAGTAGGAGGAAAACAAGAACATGGAAAGATACCAGAGAGAAGGCTAATCGCAAGTGGAACAAAAAGTTATCGGAACTAGAACAAAGCTTGAAAGACGCAAAAAACAAAAATAGAAGACATCGCATCTCACAACCCCTCGCATGCCGACACTCCATCCACTCCACCTCATCCCACCCCACCACCCATTGTAAATAGGCCACAACCAGGGTCTGTTTGCCGATCCAACCCCAGAAGGCTTGGACATGATGTTCAAGGCCTACCAGGCTCGACTTCAAGAAGGGCCTACAGCTGCAAACCTAGACAAGAGTTACCCTAGAGCGGACTTAGAGATTGAACGGATCAAAATGTGCATGAAAATGGTAGAACAAGCTCAAGCTATACTGGAGACTAGTCAAAAGTTCAATCAGACAAACTCTGTCAAACCGGATTTGCATTTCCAGGGCTTACTAGAAAGATTAGAGCAATTGGTAAACAAACCACAAGTTTCTCCACAGGCTCAACCAGTTATTGAGAGAAGAAGCTCACCACCAATGGGAGCTTATGTTTCAAATTCCACGGATGCTGGAATACCTCCTTCAATTCAGGAGCACTCTCAAGAGTTCTTGCGGGAAATATAAGAGGAGAAATGGGCCAAGGAGAACAATAACTCCCCCCCCCTCAAAAGCTTAGGTGGACCATCAACCAGGGCATTCATCGACAATGATAAACCAACCAATGGTCCATCATGATGAAAGGTGTACAACACGAAGAGATCCGCATCGACTGACCTTTCCTTATGGTAAGAATCTTCTACTTGGGCCACATTATAACCATGATAGAGTAGGAAACCTCTTCATCAGCATACCCTTGAGCACTTAGCTCAAGACCCCAAATTTTTACACCATACTTCTTCCAATGCATTTTCCAAGTAAGCATGCATAGGGCTACATTACAAGGCCGTGCACAAGGCACATAATTTTTTCAACCCATTCACTATGGGTTATGAGTACATGGCATGACTACTCTGAACATCATCTTTAGAAGAGCTAGAGGACATCCTGGGGGCAACATCAATACCTAGGAAGCAATTCGAAGCTAGCAGTTGCTCCAATTCAATCTTGATAACCTCTTTTGAGCAACTCACAATCTTTGAAAGCTCACAATGACGCATTCATGCAGAATCCACGAAAGAACCACATACCAAGGGACTATGACTTGCAAAGGCTTGCAGTGACAAATGAAGAACCGGACAACCAATGCTGCCAAATTTGGAAGTTAGACGGCTCTTGTTCATACAGAATGGATACTACCTCTCAAAGCACTACATGGAACAACCACTACAACAAGGGTCTGTCAGGGACGACAGACTCGAGAGGGGGGAGAGTGTTGGAACTCAAGGTCAAGCACAAGCATGGAAGCACATCAGAAAAGTGGACACACACGAAGAAGGAGCAAATAGGGAGCTCCATGAAGTACATGTCAACTTTTCAGAAGAATCCCCTACAAAAATAGTGATTTCCATCACTAAAACCTTTGTAAATACCATTTTCTATTTTTGTAGCTCCATTTTGTGCAAGCTAAGGAGTCCTCGAGCTTGAGGAGCATTAGAAGTGTCATCCTACCAATTTTCATAATTTTTAGACTCTGTTTGAGCCTTCAAATAAGCCCTAGAACCTAATTTTTATCTAGGCCGGACACTAGGTCTGGACAGGGCCAAAACTAGTCCAAAAACTATAAAAAGAGCTAGAGAGCTCATTTTTGGGGTTAGCTTCTTGTAGATTTCAGTTTTGTAATAGATTTCTCTAGTAATAGAGAATCCTTCCATTGTTTCTCTTTTTTATCTTACCTTGTGCGCGTGTGTGTGTATGTGTGTGCATGTTTGTGTGCTTTCACTCACGCACTTGTGCCTTCACTTGCTCGTGGTCTTTATAACGGTCCTCACGTCTCCGCGGATTGACAAGTAAAGGAGGTGGTGCTTACGCTTGAGCTACACCTAATCATCATGCTTTGCACATGCATTTGCATAAATGCAATCATGCATTCAATCAGTTTATCTCATAGTTAACTCAAAAATTCATTTCATACATTTACATTAATTACCTTTTGATGAGGGAGAGGTAAAACTCCCGTGCTCGTAATTACCTTTTGATGAGGGAGAGGTAAAACTCCCGTTCTTCATGGACGGAAAACATTCGTAAACATACATAAACTTGATCATATTATCTTATCAATTTGGCTTTTTATACATGTCGTATTAAAACAGTTATTCAAAACTCATTAGTAGGTATTTATAATTTTAATACAAGGCATTAAAAATGTCTTGCATAGATACCTGTTTTCTTCTTTTAAGGATTCTTGATGATTTCTTCATATTTTGAGTAATTTGGTTAATAATATTTTCAAAAACTTCTTGATATTTTTCATTAAGACTTTTCTCATTGTTTGCATCCTCATTTGCATTACTTAGTTGTTTACTTTTCTCAATTTCACCTTGAGTATTAGTTTGATTGCTAGTCTCAAGGTTCATTTGCATGATGATTGGCTTCTGTCACCATTTTAGCAGAGAGAGAGTTGACCTGCCTTCTTTTCCCCTCATTCCTCCATCGAGAGATTCAGACAGGCGGTCATAGAGGCGTTGCTCAGAAGGAGAGAGAAATGTCTATTGAAGGTCGCGATTGCATAGAAGTTCAGTAGGCATATGCTAGAGAGAGAAAGAACAGTTGGTGCTCTTTATCGACTTCGGGCCTACGGCGTGAAGATGATTGTTGTGCAATAAGAGCCGATGCTGAAGCAAATGTCGGTTGCTAATGAAGAAGGCGACAGAGCATGCGAATTTGGAGAGAAAGAGTAGATTAGTCATGGCGCTACCAGAGAGACAGAGGGGGCGGTTGTTTGGTCAACGCTGTCGGAGGTAGGAAGAGACAGGATGATAAAAAAATCATGGCCACTTGCTACGCTTCATAGAGACGAGAGAGGGCAGCTCCAAGCCTCCAATCACGCATGGACAGGTTTAAATAAGAGAATTCTCGCAGAGAATGAAGCTGGTGCTGTAGAACCGAGTTAGAAAGAAATTGACATAGTCAGTGGCTGTAGTTCAGAGAGAGAATCACGATAGGAGAGATGTGAGCAACGCTAATGGTCGGCAGCAGTAGAGCGCATACGCGTGGAGATGGAGAGAGAGAGACCTCTAGGTAGTCTTCCATGCCAACCAGAGAGAGAGAGCCATAGCTAGCTCTTATCGCACATAGACAGGTGGCAGAAGCTTGTGTAGAGAGGGATTGAGAGAGGAGAGAGAATGTATGTATCTTGCACGTAGATGAGAGGCGACATGCTAAAACATAGAGATAGTAGCAACCAATCCTGTTGCTGCATTTTCTTGTTAGCAGTGAGATAGAGACAGAGATCTGTTATGGTCTTGGAAAAAAGAGAATCTCCAAGTGGACGAGGGAGTATTTGGGAATGCCGACAGTGCCTTTTGCCTGACTCTATGATTACATCGGAGTTCGTGATATTTTTCAATCTTTGCATTACAGCATTAAGAGAGAGAGAGAGGCGTAGAAGAGAGAGAGAGGCGTAGAAGAGAGAGAGATAGGGAACGAGAGAGAGAGAGGCATAGAAGAGAGAGAGGCATAGAAGAGAGAGAGAGTGTGTGTGCATATGCATGTGTGTGCATAAATGCATGTGTGAGCATGTGAATGTATGCATGTTTGTTGCATGTGTGCATGAGTAGCATATGCATAAGTGAAGTATGTGCATATGATGTAAAAGAGCATTTGTATGTATGCATGTCTATTGCATGAGTGTGCATGTGTTGTCTAGCATGCATGTGTGTGCATAAATGCATGTGTGAGCATGTGAATGTATGCATGTTTGTTGCATGTATGCATGAGTAGCATATGCATAAGTGAAGTATGTGCATATGATGTAAAAGAGCATTTGTATGTATGCATGTTTGTTGCATGAGTGTGCATGTGTTGTGATGCATATATATGAATGTGCATGTTAAGTTTGAGTTAGCATGTGTGTATGTGCATGATTGAGTGTATGTTAATGCATATACATATATGAGTGTTGTATGCATGAGTATATGCATATGGCATGAGTATATGCATATAGCATGAGTGTATGCATGTGATGTGATGCATGTATGCATGTGATGCGGTATATGTATGCATATGAAAAACTGATGCATATGTGCATATACATATTTAGTATAGGTTAGTGCATATGCATATAAGATATATGCATAAATTATGTATGCATGCATGTGAGAGTGTGTGTATGTATGCATGTGAGAGTGTGTGTATGCATGCATGTGAGAGTATGTGCATGTATGCATATGAAAGTTAGGAAGTGATGAGTGCATGTAAGCATGTGTAGATATGCATGTGTGCATGTGAAGTATGTAGGCATATGGTATGAGTATGCATATGCATGTAAGTTAGAGTAATATGAAATGTGCATATATGTAAGTGGAGTTTGTATACATGAGTACATGAGTTGTGCATGTGTATGCATGTGATATATGTGTATGCATGAGCATGATAAGTTAAGTATGTATGTGTGTTTATGCATATGCATGAGTAAGTATATATGCATGTATGTTATGTATGTGCATATGCATGTATGTTAGTATTCATATATGCATGTAAGTGAACATGTATGTATGTGTAGTGTATATATGTATGCATGAGTTTAGAAATGAATTTATGTTTGTGTATACATGCATGAATGAATACATAAGTTGTGAAGTGAAATGCATGTTTATGCATATGTAGGTATGTATATGTGCATGAGAATGTTAATGAATGCATGTAAATATTTACGTAAGTAATTATGAATATATGATAGTTTTAGAAAAATGAACATATGTACAAAATGAAGTTTTCATAAGCATTAAAGATAGGAAGTTAGAAGTGTTTGTATACATATGTTAGTTTAGGTTTAAGTTATATATTGAATGTTAAATTAATAAATGTGTGTTTGATGATTATTAAAAGCATACTTATGTTTTTTTCTAATGTTCCTGTCTGCAGATCATTGCAAAGGAGATTACGAGATTACGGGTTTACGAGTTTACGAGATTGCGACATTTGAAGATTGAAGCAACTTATGATCATTTACAACTAGAATTTTGTATAGGATTATTCTCAAGAAATTGTATTAGAACTTATCATAAGTTTTTGTATAGGCTTAAATAGATTGATTTTTAAATTCTTCATATTTTACTCTGCAATTCAATTAAGTTCTTTACATTTTTATTTTATATGTCTAAAGATTAAGGGTCTACACACAGTTCAGAATTAGTGTCTACAAGCAGTTCTGATACTAATAACAAAGAATTAGATAACTTTATTATTAGAACACTTCTTCCATCTTCTATTGATAACATGTTTAATAACGAAAATAAAGAAAAAGAAATAATTAAAGATAAGATAAAATATTGTAGATCAATCCTCTGTTTTTTCTCACATTGCTAATGTTGAGGAAAACGGAAATGAGAAGATATGCAGTACAATGTAGAAGAAGGAGATAGGAGGGTAACTAGGAGGCAAACGAGAGAAGATGAAAAGAAAATTGATAAAAAAGTTTAGTTTGATGAATCAAATTTATCTCAAGAAGAGAAGAGGAAAATGATAAAAGAAGGTAAAAAGCCAACAGATGAAAATCTTCAATTACAAGAAGAATAGAAGAAATTGGAAAAAGAAACCTCTAAACCTGAAGATAAAGAAGACCAAAAGCAAAGTGAAGAGAAAGGAAAGAAGAAGGGTAGAAGAGCTCCACGTGCTATTATGATTTCTGAGCTCAAAAAGAAAAATGATGCTAGGGAGATTTTAAATGACATTCTTCTAAAAAGTGAAGTAACGATTCACTTGAGCAAGTGTTTTCCATAGTGAAACCGGAGTTCAAGGACAGTTTTATTCGACTTATTAGAAGAAGAAGTTTTTCTTTACCATAAGATGAGGATATGCAAGATGTGGCAGAGGAAACTCTAGCTATGAATGATGCAGTTACATTGAGTGACAGTGACTATGAGGACGCTGAAGAATTTACAACAAGTAGTGTAAATAGAAATTTTCTAGGACCCATATAGCCTGATGAAGAAATATTAAAGAGTGAAAGTAAATTCATTTCTACCTTCTGGACAAGAGGCACACCAGGATTAAAGATTAGAATTGGAGATGAGAAGGATTCTTGTTTAGCTCTGGCACTCATCGATTCGAGGTCAGAGATAAATGTTATTGCAAAGAAGTTTTGTGACAAATTTAGATGGCCAATCGACAAAGAGCACGGCTGGGGAATGAGAACAGCTGACAATGGCTCTGGCATTTTATTAGGAGCATGTGCGAATGTGCCTATAATGATAGGTGGCGTTCGAGAAGAATTTCACTTCTTCGTTCAAGACAATTGTTTGTATGAAGTAATTCTCGGACAGCCATTTATAGCTGAGATGAGAATGGAAATAAAAGCAATGAACGACGGGTCAGCGTATGCAAGAATTCGATCCAAATCAGGGATGGATTCTTTGCAAGTTATGATGGTTTGCCCAAATCACACTAGAAATAGAAAGAGCTTAAGAAGAAACCCCATTGACTCGATCAGTCATGTATGTGATGATCCACTGGCTGTAAGAGAATATGGAGCTTACTATGATCAAAATTTGTGCTAGACTCCACTATTGAGCGAGACAATAGTGGACGTTGTTTTGATGTCTCGCCTATTAATGAATATAAATTTGAAGATTATTTAATTTGTACTCCTACGACTAGCTTACATTATATTACTAAAGAAAAACTTACAAAAACATTTAGAAATCAAACTGAAAAATATTTTAGAAAATCAGGATTAATTTCAAATGACATGAAAATTGAGTGTATAATTGAACTCTCAAAAAGTTCTACTTTATTAGAAGAGCTAGAAAATATTCCCCAAGAAAATTTAGAATCCAATTTGGTTATTCTTAATTCCATTAAAGAATATGAGATTATTAGTGAATTTATCCTAGAACATGAAGTTAGTATAGAAACCAAATACAAGACCATAGAAAAGAAAATAAAGCCTGTAGCTCAACCCTTACCTAAAGATAGTCATGACATTTTTCGGCGAGTATCAAATGACCCTATACTTAGAGATCCATCTAAGATAGGTCATATTTTTGCTGAAGAGAGTAAGAAATATATTAAATTTGGTGATGAATTTCTTTCTCAAATTGAAAAAGATCAGTTTACCAAGATGATTGTTCGTCATGGTAAAGCATTTTCTTTATTCCCACATGAGATAGGATGTGCAGACCCAAAGTTAGTAGCTCCAATGATTATTTTTATAGTACCACACATTCCTTGGAATCTTTGTCCGATTCCAATTCTAAAAGCTCATTTACTTGAGCTAATGAGACTGTTAAAAGAGAAGATTTCCATGTGAATCTTGGAACTATCCTCAGCACCATACTCCAACACATGGTTCACGATACCGAAGAAGAGCGGGAAGCTATGCTTTAATTAGGATTTGTAGCCTGTGAATAAAGTCACTATTAAGAATGTAGGAACGGGTCCCATTGTAGATGAGTTTGTCGAGGCATTTTCAAGGCATTCCATCTATTCAATGGGAGACCCATATTCAGGGTATGATCAGTTTCAATTAGCGATTGAGAGTCGAGATGTGACCACGATGAAGACTCCTTTGGGCTTAGTACGCATGTGTACTTTACCTCAAGGAGCCATGAATTCTGTGGCACACAGGATGAATGCTATGAATCTGGTCCTTTTATTGATGACATTCCAATAAAAGGGTGTGTGGAAAAAGAAAAAGATGAAATTTTAGATTCTTCTGGTTGTAGAAAGTTTATTACCAATCATATTCCAGATTGTGAGAAGATATTTGAAAGATTTGAAGAGGTTGGACTAACTTTCTCCCTAGAGAAATCAACTTTTGGTGTTAATGAAGTGCTAATAGTTGGGCATTTATGTGGCCATTATGGTCGCAGGCTCTATCCAGCAAAAGTTGTTGCCATTAGTAGGATTTCTGAGGGATGTCACAATGTTAGTGAAGTAAGGAGATTCCTAGGTGCATGTGTTTTCTATGTCATCTGGATCCCTCACTTTGCTCATGTAGCGAATCCGCTTTATGATATATTGAGAAAAAGAAAGAAATTCTTCTGGACTAATGAGCATTCTAGAACGATGAGGCGTCTAAAGCAATTGCTAATCAATGCTCCAATATTGAAACGTATAGACTATACAGGAAATAAGCCTGTTATCCTAACCGTTGACACTAGTCCTATTGGTATAGGCTGGGTCATTGGGCAGGATGATGAGAAGGAGCAAAGGTACGCAGTTCGCTTTGGAGCAAAGATTCTTCATGATACTCAAAGGAATTACCCGCAAATTAAGAGAGAATTATGGGGATTAGTTACAGCTTTAAAAACTGATAAGGAATACTTTATAGGAGTTAATGTAATAGTAGAGACCGATTGTCTTTTGTTAATAGGCTTAATAGCTAATTGTTCATCTCCAGATATAGCTATGCTATGATGGATAGCCTATATTAAATTCATTAATCCTGCTTTTGTTCATATAGCCGGTAAACATAACACCGTTGCTGATATGCTTTCAAGAGAAAAATTTGATAATGATAGTGAAGCAATAGATAAATATATAAATTTAATAAATTATGAAACATCTACCTATGCATATGAGAAATTTAGAGAAAACGATTATGAAGGAGAGTGGCGAGATATATGATTCTATCTGAGTTCGTTTCAACCTCATCCAAGCTGGTCTTCAAATCAATTCCGGAACATCAGGAAGAAGTCTTTCAACTTCTTCTTGAAAGATGGATATCTTTGGAGACACGCTAGAGGAAAAGTTTGAAACCCTCAAAGAGTTTTAGGTTTAAAACTTTTTCAAGAGCAAGTTATGCATGAGATGAACAAAAGCCTTTGGGCTGGTTATAAAGGTTTTGTAGCTACATATGAAAAGATTAGGGAAAGCTATTGGTGGCCGAGGATGTATGTAACTGTTAAAGAATTTGTAAGCACCTGTAGTACTTGCCAGTTACATTCCTCTGTCAAGCATATCCACCTTGTATTCATTACAAGTGGGTAGTTGACCTTGTGACCATGCCTAAAAGCAATAGTGGTATGATATATATTGTTCTTGCACAAGAGGGTTTGACAAACCACGTCGAGGGCAGAGCGCTTCGTTCCAATACTACTTATAATATATGTGTATTCCTTCTAGAAGAAGTTTTATCTAGATTTGGATATATAGAAAAAGTAGTAGCAGATCGAGGTGAGTTAGATGCTAGAGAGGCGAGAGAATTCTTTGCACAACATGGAATTTGATTGTCTCTTACGACTACCTATATTCCAGAAGCGAATGGTAAAATAGAAAGAGGGCATCCTTCCATAATGAAGGCTATTTCTAAAGCTTTCCATGGAGATATTGGACAATGGCCAAAATATCTCCCATTTGCTCTTTGGGCTGATAGAATGACGTACACAAGAACAACTGGTTTTATGCCGGCTGAACTCATGTACTCTCAGAAACCAATATTTTCCGTTTATACTCAGATAGTTAATTGGATGAGTTTAGGTTGGAAAAATAATGTTTCACGAGAGGATTTATTAGCACTTAGGATTAAGCAGCTAAAACAAGGTAATGAAAATCTAAAAGAAGTAACTAAAAATTTGAAAACATCTCGATTAAAAAATAAAATATATTTTGATAAGAAACATAGACTGAGACCGCAACCAATAGAGAGTGGTGACTGGGTGCTTGTGTATGATAGTATGTTCGATACTCAATACGATGCACGTCGGAAACTAACTAAACGTTGGTTTGGACCTTATATTGTTGTTTCAGTTTATGAAACAGGTACTTATAAATTACGTGAATTTGATGCTTCTATGTTAAGGAATTTGATTGCAGGGAAAAGAATCAAGCTGTTTAGAAGAAGAGAAAGCAGTAAATTTGAATTGGACGAAGACTTCCTGGAGGACGACGATGAAGATGAATAAAAATGATCAGGTGAAAGAGTTCTAAACTTTACTTTTTTTTTTTAGTTGCTAATATGATTTTTTATTGATGCATTTCATGTGTAGATATGTACATCCTGTGAAGAGAGATGGTGGATGCAATCCAAAGATGAGTAGGTGCCGCTACAACCAGCTTCACCCCAGCCAACTGAGACTTCAGAGTTGATTATTAGACCCTTTGAGCTTCCTAAATCCACCAAAATATCAGCCAAGTACTTTGGAACATGTATCCCAAAAGTTTAAGTCAAGACCGACAAGTTGCGAAATGACTAGCTCCCAAAACTTGCTATTTTTGGACATACACCTGCTGGAAAAAATGAACAGTGCTCTCAACCTGGAAGGAATTAGAAAAATTCCTTTTGGTCATAGCAAATAGACTTAGCAAGCTTCCTATTCCAAGTTAAAACACTTCAAATGATGGACTGAGCACTGAGAACAAGTTTCATCAAGTTCTGGAACATTCCCACAATTCTCGGGGCTCTGCAGAGATAGACCAGTAAGCAGTAAAATGCAGATATCTCCAAAAGTATAAATCCAATGACCTTGAAAATTTATACTAGAAACTAGACAGTGAGAGCTATCCAACGCACTTTAAAACACTGAAAAAGGTTCAGTAAAACTCGAGATATGACCTTCTGAAGTTACTGCTCTGAGTGAGTATAGCAGAGAACAAAACAGAGAGGTAGATGATAATGAATGTATAGATTCACATATGATTACAACCACATTGGCAATGAATCTTTGCACAATGGGAGTAGAATGATAGAGCTATGGAGTAAGCTCTTCAATCTCTACAAAATGACATGAAGTGGTCACGTACAAGGCTTGCTAATCGCCTCTTCCTTCTTGCTCCTTTTATAGCTATTCTTGGAGGGAGTTTTGAATTCGAATTCGAATGGCTCCACCTAAAAGTGATCCCCAAAGTTAGGAGAGATTCCCTCAGCTCAAAAATTCGTGATTTTGGTAGTTGGAGCCACGAATTTGCTTTTACATCATGGATGAGGTAAGCCATCCTTTTACTTTTTTCTTTTTCCATTTACAAGAGATAAAATGTACTCTTTTACAAGAGGTGTTCACATGACTACTCATGTGACTTACAAATGAGGATAATATCAAGCATATCAAGCATGTAGGCTTGGGCAAAATGCACCAACAGCTCCCCCTCAAGCCTAACATGCTTGGCCTCCAAATGAGTCTTCAATTGTCCTTGATTTCCTGCAAACCAATCATCAACTTGAATCTACTTAACTTCGTACCATCAAGAGCTTTCGTCAACATGTCTGCACGTTGCATATCTGTAGAGACGTAGGATAGTTGAATATCCTTGCTCATTAGCTTCTCTCTTACATAATGGTAGTGGACTTCAATATGCTTGGTTCTAGCATGGTATACCGGATTAGCTGCTAGATGTAGTGAGCTTGTGTTGTCACCAAAAATGTGAGGTGTTGAAGAATGAAGTCCAAGATCTGTGTACAAAGATTTTAACCACATGATTTCTTGAGTTGCATTAGCCAAACCTCTATATTCTGCTTCAGTAGAAGATAATGCCACGGTTGGTTGCTTCTTCGATGACCAAGAAATGATTTTTGAACCTGCAAATGATATATACCCTGATGTGCTTCTTCTATCATCTTTAGATCCGGCCCAATCTGCATCTGAGTAGACCTTTAGCTCAATATCTGAAGTATATGAATAAAACAAACCTTCATTCATGGTCCCCTTTAGGTACTTGAGGACTCGCTTGGCCGCTTCCATATGTGGTCTTCTCGGCTTATGCATAAACTGACTCAATATGCTAACACTATAGCATATATCCACCCTTGTGAGTGTTGCATAGTTCAAACTTCCAACCAAGCTTTGATAGCTTGTGATGTCTTCAATTGGCTCTCCTTCATAAGCACTAAGCTTATGATTTTGCTCCATAGGTGTACCTGCACACTTTGTATTTTCCATCTTGAACTTGACGAGCATGTCATGGACATACTTCCTTTGTGTGATGTATATACCTGAATCTGTGTAGATCAACTCCAATCCAAGAAAATAAGTGAGTGGTCCGAGGTCACTTATTTTGAACTCCTCCTTCATTTGACTCTTTACCTGTTTGATTCCTTCAAGATCATTGCCTGTGATAATAATATCATCAACATACACACATAAATAGATCACTTCGGATCCATTCCTCTTTATGAACAAAGAGGTATCCGCCTTGCTAGCTTTGAATCCTTGGTCCTGCAAATAAGTAACCAATCTGAAATTCCAAGCTCTTGGAGCTTGCTTCAATCCATACAAAGCTTTCTTTAGTTTGCATACATAGTTAGGATGATGTGCATCCTCATATCCAGGAGGTTGTGCCATATACACTTCCTCAGAAATCCATCCATTCAAGAAAGCATTCTTTACATCAAGTTGATAAAGATTCCAATTTCTAGATGCAGCAAGACTTATGAGAACCCTAATTGTAGGCATTTTTGCAACAGGAGAGAAAGTCTCCTCATAATCAATACCATGGGTTTGAGCAAACCCTTTAGCAACTAACCTTGCTTTGTGTCTATTTATACTTCCATCTGGATTCCTCTTGATTTTGTATATCCATCGAGATCCGATTATCTTCATAGATGGCTTGTTAGGTACAAGCTCCCAAGTGTCATTCTCCTTCAAGGCTTCCATTTCTTCATCCATTGCATCTCTCCAAGCTTTCTTGCTTTGTGCTTCTTCGAATGTGGTAGGTTCTTCATTGGTTGAATCCTTTGCAATGTAGATTGAGTGCTTGGTGACCAAAGAAGTATCATAACCATACCTCTCTGGTTTCTTCTTCTCCCTCGAAGACCTTCTAAGTGGTTGATGTGAGCTCTCGGGTCCATATGTAGCATCCTGCATCTTTGCTTTACCTTTGTTCTTCCATAGCTTTAGTCTTTCCAAGTCTTCTAGGTCAATCTCCGAATCACTTTCTTCAATCTGCTTTGGCTCCTTCGGTTGAAGTGAGGGAAAGTCTTCATCCAAGTCATACGGCAGCTTCACTTTCCTGTCATCATCAAACCATGATTTGTTTTCATCAAAAATTACATCTCTACTCACAGAAAATCCTTTATTGGTTGGATTGTACAATCTATATCCTTTTTGGTTTTGATCATAACCAATGAATACACACTTCTCTGCCTTGGGATCCAATTTCCCTCTTACTTGAGAAGGAATGTGAGCATAGGCTAAGCATCCAAAGATTTTACAATGCTCTAGACTAGGTCTTCTTCCATTCCACACTTCATATGGAGTGGTTCCATCTAGTGACTTAGATGGAAGTCTATTTATGAGATATGTGGCTGTCGACACAGCCTCTGCCCATAGGTAGTTCGGCAATCCCTTTTCGTTGAGCATGGACCTTGCAGCTTCGACGATAGCTCTATTCCTCCTCTCTGCTACACCATTGAGTTCAGGTGTATACCTTGTAGTGACTTCCCTTTTAATGCCTCTTTCATGCAAGAAGGCATCAAATTCAGAAGAGAAGTATTCTCCTCCACCATCTGATCTGAGTCTTTTCAAAGTCCTACCTGTTTGATTTTCAACAAGAGCAATATACTTCTTAAAGCAATTAAACACTTCATCCTTGTGCTTCATGAAAAACAGAATGGTCCACCTGCTACAATCATCTATGAAAGACACATAATATCTTGAGCCTGATATAGATGGCTCCTTACTTGGACCCCACACATCCGTGTGCACTAGATCCAAAGGATTTTGATACATATATCCTTTCTTATTGAAAGGTTGTCTATGAGCCTTGCCGAGTTGACAAGCTTCACACTTATAAATCATGTGTTGCCTTGTGATATTAGGCAAACCAAGTACACTTTGGTCCCTGCAAATCTGTTTGAGTGTCCTCTCACCAATGTGAGCAAGCCTTTTGTGCCATATCTCCAACTCTGTTAGAGTTTGAGATCCATAGCTAAACAAAGCTATGTTCTTTGTATCTTCCACTTCAAAAGTGAAAAGCCTTCCTGTCTTTTCTCCTTTGGCAATCCTTCGAAAGCCTTGCCTTGGGTCTTCAACATATGCTCCAAATCGATTGAATCTAACCTGCAATCCTTTTTCAACAATCTGTCCAACACTTATTAAATTTTTGGTAATTGTAGGGACATACAAGACTTTGCTTAAGAGGTTCATATTCCCATCTGATGTCTTCACATTACCTATCTTCTCCATTGAGTGCTTTGTGTCATCTCCTGTCTGCACTTCATGCTTGTTATGAGGATCTTCCAAATCAGAAAGTAAAGCCACATTTCCTGCTACATGGTTCGAGCATCCCGAATCAATGTAAAATATGTGATCATCATCCTTACCCTTCTTTGTTGATAGATTCATAATCAATAATGAATCTTCTTGACTTTGGTCCTCTGCATAGTTATTGTAATCTCTTCTTCCTCTATGGCCACTTTGATAGTTGTTGTTGTTGTTGTAATTGTTGTTGTAGTAGTTGTTGTTGTAGCCTCCATTGTACCTGCCTCTATTTGATCCATAGCCACCTCTATTGAATCCTCTTCCTCTTGAGTTCCTCGGGTTCCTGAAACATTCTTCAGTAGTATGGTTAGATAAGCCACATATGTTGCAAGGTTGAGATGATTGGAATCTCCCCCTGCCTTGCTTTCCACTTCTGCCTCTTCCTCTAGCTCTTCCTCTACCTGCAAAGTTTGCTTGGAAAGAGCTTCCTTCATCTTCATTCTTTCTATTCTTTGACTTGTCCTTGACCTTAGCTTTATCAGAATATAAGGCAGAAGTTTGATTACCTCTTGAGGACTCACCACCTTTGCTAATCTTTGCTTCATGAGTGAAGAGTTGGCCCATGAGTGTGTTGAGGTCGGGTACATGCATATCCATGTATAAATCCATGGCTGTTGTGAATGACTCCCACTTGTCGTCTGCTTTGATTCCATTCATGATTTGTCTTATGATTTGCTCCTCTTCAATTACCTCTCCAATGCTTCCAAGTTGGTCGGAAATCTCCTTCATCTTTGTGACATAATCAGTCACATTTTGCTTCGGGCTTTTCTTCATTGTTGTGAACTCCATCCACAATTGGTTCTTCCTTGCTCGAGTGTTGGAAGAGAAGAAAGAAGCAAGTGCATTCCAGGTTTCTCTTGATGTCTTGCATCCCTTGACATGAGGTAAAAGAAAATCAGAGATTGAGTTTAGAATATAGGACCTTGCAAGTGCATCCTTCGAACACCAATTCGAAAGTCCTTCCACTTCTTCATGTGATGGTTGCCCTTTGTTCCTCATGGTTGGCATTGCTTCATCTCCGGATATGAATCCATATAGATTCCTTCCTTGAAGGTAAGCCTCCATCCTTAGAGACCATGCCGGGTAGTTGTTTCGATCCAATTTGTCAATTATTGATGGAAATCCATCTCCCATGTTGCTTGACTATGCTCTGATACCACTGTGAAGAGAGATGGTGGATGCAATCCAAAGATGAGTAGGTGCCGCTACAACCAGCTTCACACCAGCCAACTGAGACTTCAGAGTTGATTATTAAACCCTTTGAGCTTCCTAAATCCACCAAAATATCAGCCAAGTACTTTGGAACATGTATCCCAAAAGTTTAAGTCAAGACCGACAAGTTGCGAAATGACTAGCTCCCAAAACTTGCTATTTTTGGACATACACCTGCTGGAAAAAATGAACAGTGCTCTCAACCTGGAAGGAATTAGAAAAATTCCTTTTGGTCATAGCAAATAGACTTAGCAAGCTTCCTATTCCAAGTTAAAACACTTCAAATGATGGACTGAGCACTGAGAACAAGTTTCATCAAGTTCTGGAACATTCCCACAATTCTCGGGGCTCTGCAGAGATAGACCAGTAAGCAGTAAAATGCAGATATCTCCAAACGTATAAATCCAATGACCTTGAAAATTTATAGGTAGAAACTAGACAGTGAGAGCTATCCAACGCACTTTAAAACACTGAAAAAGGTTCAGTAAAACTCGAGATATGACCTTCTGAAGTTACTGCTCTGAGTGAGTATAGCAGAGAACAAAACAGAGAGGTAGATGATAATGAATGTATAGATTCACATATGATTACAACCACATTGGCAATGAATCTTTGCACAATGGGAGTAGAATGATAGAGCTATGGAGTAAGCTCTTCAATCTCTACAAAATGACATGAAGTGGTCACGTACAAGGCTTGCTAATCGCCTCTTCCTTCTTGCTCCTTTTATAGCTATTCTTGGAGGGAGTTTTGAATTCGAATTCGAATGGCTCCACCTAAAAGTGATCCCCAAAGTTAGGAGAGATTCCCTCAGCTCAAAAATTCGTGATTTTGGTAGTTGGAGCCACGAATTTGCTTTTACATCATGGATGAGGTAAGCCATCCTTTTACTTTTTTCTTTTTCCATTTACAAGAGATAAAATGTACTCTTTTACAAGAGGTGTTCACATGACTACTCATGTGACTTACAAATGAGGATAATATCAAGCATATCAAGCATGTAGGCTTGGGCAAAATGCACCAACACATCCTTCTCATAGGAAAGGAAGGTTATTAAAATTATGAAACAATGAATTTAAAACTGAAGTAGGAATGTGTATGAAAAGAAGATAAGAATTAGAGACCCTATAGCTTTCATAAGAATAGGAGAGGGAACACTTGACTTGTGACTCCCAGTAGAAGTAAGCTTATTTTATATAGGTAGACTACCTTAACTTCTAAACCATTTAGCTAATGAGATCCTAGTTCCCACTATAGCATTCCTCTTAGCATGGTTTAGGCACATTGGTAATATAAATTTATTTAATTAATGTAAATATTTCGAATAACCATTTAAGGTAACTCACTTAACCATAGAGTTTCCTATAATCACATGAAGTACTCATATTAAAATATGTTCTAACCACACCAAAAATGAATTAACAATCCAAGATACACTAAACTATGTATAAACTCTTAGGTCAATACATACACATAAACACAAATGCATACTCGCACTGAGTTATCCACATAATACACATCTTTATAGTCCATAAGTAAAGTCATTCATGAAATTAAGAAGATTAAGACTATAGAGGGTATAGATAAAGATAAATTTAAAGATAACTTCAAGGGTTCAACCGAATATCTTTTTCCATTGTTCTAAGTTCTGAATATATGTCCATCTTTTGCTTGCAGGTACTTCAAGGAAAAATTAGTCAATAAAAAAATGTGAGAGAGATTTCACTTAATTGATTTTAAATCAAAACATTTTTATTTTTCTATATAACAATTCAAGCGAGGAAATCCTTCCGACAACGTGTGCACCATTTTGCACTTTTGCACCACCTGTGCATCACTCACAAAGTCACCACTTTGACGTCTGAGGAGCATCATCATTGATCACTTTGACCTTTGACTAAATTGACCTTTGACCATCTTCCATTATTGGTCACTTTGACTTTGACTAGCTTGACCTTTGACTTTCTCAATAGTTGCCCACCACCTAATGGGCTCTCTATCTAGGAAAGCTAACATCCAAACTATGAGGAGAGAGGATTCACCTCGACAACTGTTGTGTAAAATCTTCAAAAGGACATATGAGCAACCACCAAGTCCATCAAGAGCATGAAAGAATAATCAATAGAGAATAACCAAAACTCAACACTAGCTCACTAAAGAAGAAGCTAGATAATGGAGGTTAGGAAATAAAGGTTAGGGAGGATTTAAGGGCTACAATGATAGGGCATAGAGGGGTAAGGGAGGGTAGGGAGTATGAGTTCGGACTATGGAGAGGGAAAAATTGCCAAAACATGGAAGCTACATATGATTCATGTGGAAAAATGTGAAACATGTGGGAAAATAAGGAGGGAATAGACCATGTGGACCATGTTGGGGATAAAAAGCACGTGATAAATGTGTATAAAACATGTGGGTTTAGACCAAAAGTAGGATAAATGCTTCGATTTTGGGGGGGAGGGGGCCTAGGGGGGCTAGGAGGAGGGGTGGGGGGCAAGAAGAGAGAGAGTAGGAAGAGGTAGAGAGAAGGTAGACAAATAGAGAGAGAAGATAAAGAGAGGTAGATAGAGAAGTAGAGAGAGAATATAGATAAGATAGAGAGAAGTAGAGAGAGGAGATAGAGAGAGAGATAGAGAGAAGATAAAGAGAAGTAGAGAGAGATAGAGAGAGGTAGAGATATGTTTTTGGGGAATAAGAAAAATACCCGAGTAGGGCTGGTTTTTTTTTAAGGAAAATACCTAAAAAAAGTAAACAATCCAAAAAATACCCGTCAAAATCCAAAAAAATCATACACAATTCTCAAAAAATATCCACATTGTCTAGAGAGCTTGACGCACTTAAAATCACAAAGATCCTCCTTTTTTCCTAAAAATTCCTCAAATTTTCTAACAATGTGTTTATGAAATTTAAAGCTTAATGATTGATGAAAATTAATAAAACTAAGCAAAAAAATGGTACGAGAAGGCTATGTCAACCTAGACAAACTTTGCAGGTTTGAGGTGATCCAAAAAGCTTCACTTTTGCTAATGATAGGCCTTGAGCCTAGATATGATCACTAATGGAAGCTCTTCACCCTCCACAGTCTATAACTCCATCGCACTCCAATTCGGTTATCTTCCTTTTGGGCACACTGACCATGGGATAGGGGCACCCTGAATCCTCCATTGGAATAATATTTCTAGCAACTCCATCTTTTGTATCTCTGTTTTAACTAATTTTAAATTTAATTTGTAACATATCCCTCTTACTATTCTAAGTTCTTGAACCATTGAAATCCTATGTTTCCAAAGACATGCAGGTACTCCTTCCACACCCTTGTAATTCCCTACACTTACTGCCATAAAAATTATCATAAAAGATGATATCCATATCATTATCCATAACCAAGTGGCCATTGATATAGGATTTGAATCCGCTTCATCAATGTTGTACTTAAGGGTTTTCCTTTTCTTCTCTCTTCTATGTCCTTTGAATGGTTTGCCCAAATCAACAACCTGAATTATCTCCTCTTTTCCTTCATAGACTTCCTCTCTACATGAGTCGTTTGGAGAAATTCCATAGTAGGAAGATGATTCTTCTCCTTGTAGCCAAGCCAACATGTTCTCTTCTACATATAAGTTCAAATTTGGGTTGTCCAACATATTTTTTTCCATACAAATACTGATTGTCTACATCATGTTGGTATGTCTTTGGTTGTTTGGTCCTTGTTCTAAAAATATTTTTTGCAGCTCTCTTCCTTCTTGTTTTACCCACATAGTATGCTTGCCCCAATCATGTAGCACATTGACATGCCTTAAGCAAGGTCTCCCAATCAACAGAGGAAAACTTTCATCTACCTGTGGCAACCTTAGGGCAACAAAATCCACAGTGATGATGTTACATTGTATCTCAATGGGGACTCCAAGGAACACTCCCATAGGTCTTACTATGCTTTGATATGCCAATGTTACAATAAAATTGTTGGAACAAGCCAATCACAAATTGGTGATTATAGAGATCTTGAAGAAGACTTATGGTCAGAATGAAGTGAAGGAAGACACTTATGAAAGTGAAGAAGATTTCAGGATGATGTCTTGTACACATATGTACATATAAGTGAAGAATCTTGTAAATTGAGTATAGTAAACCTTTAGGATGATAAAGAGCAATGTCATAGATACGAGATGAGTCAAAGGTCATGTATATATAAGTTAATGATGACAAGAAATATGTAAGAGAGTCATTTGTAGATGACAAACTTCAGAAAGATGTGTAGAGAGTTTTTTCCCAGAAAATAGCGACGGGTTTTTCTCTGAGTGCTCTCTGTCTGATCACGTGGATCAAAAATCCTTTTGTACACATCTAATTGAGAAGCTAATGAAGCTATGTCTAGAGTTTCAGAATCTAATTCCTTGCCTACTGTGAGAATGATCAATAGGAACATTCATATGTGAACTTTGGAAACTGAAGTCTGAGAGTAGCGCACTTTTCCGTCTCAGTATTTTGATCAGATCTGAGTGTATACTGTAAAGTTTTTGATGAGTGAGCACTTAAAATTTAAGTTAGAAGATAAGGAAGCTATGGCTAAAAGCATTTAGCAAAACGGGTTTCAGATTGGGAGAAATCAACTTAAGAAGTTGACTATGTCGAAGGCGCAACTTCTGAGAGACATTTTCTGACATGTCTTTGATCTTAATGATCAAATTAAACTTTTGGTGATTAGTTTTGAGAACTAATGATTGACATGTTTGCGCAAAGGTATTGCGAATACTTGTGCATCATTTGCTTGAAGAAATTTGAAACTTTATGCAGGTAATGAAGTGGATTCCTGAAGCAGACTTTCTGAAGTAGACACTTCTTCACTCAGAGAAGTGTTGCTTGAAGTTTTGGTAAAGAAGAACATTGTTTGTGTAAAGTTTGGTTTATAACTGACATAGAAGTGTTCTTAAGTCAGTATAGATCAAACCTTTGGAGATTAAGAGGTCTCCAACAGTGGTATCAGAGCTGAAGGTGAAATACAAGAGAAGAAAAGACAATTGAAGTTCCGACTGGTGCAGATATTGAAGATATTCCAAATCAAAGGAGGACAAGGACAAATTATTGAAGATAACTTGCAGAAGTTCAGAGCACGAGTTCGAAAGAATCAAGAAGGACAAAGACTATATCAAAGGTACACTTTCTCCTCATAAACCATAGTAATTGCGGATACAGAAGGTCAAGGATGGGAGAAAGCTTGCAGATTGATAAGCTAGATAGGCAGAACTATCCAGCATGGTCCATGAGGATGGAAGCACACCTCATGAGCAAAGACCTTATAGCATTTATTACAGGAGATGAAGAAAAACCTGAATTTGCAGATCCTAGTATTCCTACTAGGGAAGAGCTTGCAATGTTGAAGACTTGGATGAGAAAGGATGCTCAAGCAAGGAGTATCATCTACATGGCTGTAAATGATTACCTTCTACCTCACATCAGAGGTTTGGAAAGTGCTACAGATGTTTGGAATGCCTTGGAAGAGCATTTCCAAAATACAACTAAGTCAAGGAAGTCCTCACTATGGGCTGAGTTCACAACCTTCAAGAAGAAGAGCTCACAATCAATTTCTGATTATGTGGCAAGAATGAAGGATATTGCAGATAGCTTGGGAGCAGTGGATGAAGACATTGAAGAGGAAAAGTTGGTAAGACAAATACTTACAGGTTTGAGAGGAGATGAGAAGTGGAAGCCTTTCATATTGTCCATAGAGTTGTCACTTGATCACTTTACTCCTGATCTTAATCAATTGCTAGGACACATGCTAACCTTTGAGCAGGATCTTAAAGGAGACAATGATAGAAGTACAAGTCAAGCTATGTACTCCAAGGACAAGAAAAAGAATGGCAAGGGAAAGCAATCGAATGATGATGAAGGGAATTCAAATCAAGCTAACTTCACAAAAGGGAAGATGAACTTCAGAGGTAAACGAAGAGGAGGTAAGAACAAAGATAATGCTAAAGCTTGTTGGATTTGTGGAAGAACTAATCATTTGGCAAATGATTGTTGGTATAACAATCAAAATGGTGGAAGCAATAATCAGAATTATAATCAAAGAGGTAGAGGAGGCAGAAACCAAAGAGGCAACTTCAGAGGAAGAGGTGGTAGGACATCATATGGTAGAGGAGGTGGAAGAAACTTCCAATCTCAGTCCTACAACAATAATTATTATAATTATGCATCAGATCAAAAGGATGATATGACTCTTATCTTGAATGCAACTCATGAATCAATGGGAGAAGATCAAAGAGTGTTTTATATTGACTCAGGGTGTAGCAACCATCTGAGTGGGAATCTATCCTTGATGACTGATATGGAAGCAAGGGTGAATGGACATACAGTTCAAACAGGTGACAATACCAAACATAAAGTGGAGAGCATTGGATCAGTGAAGACAAAGAGTGGAAGTACACTTCTGAGCAAGGTACTTTATGTTCCTACTATTCCTAAAAATTTGATAAGTGTAGGGCAAATTGTGGAGAAAGGATATGAGGTAAGATTCACAAATGATGGTGTTTATGTACAAGATCCAAATCAGGGATATAGAAACATAATTGCAGGTAAAAAGGAAGGAAGATTGTTCACTCTCAAAGTCCAAGGTAATGTGGGACATGCATTATTTACCTATGGAAGTCAAAAGGTATCTGAATTAGACCTATGGCATAAAAGGCTAGGTCATTTCAATGAGAGAGCTATAAAGGAAATGTCGAAGAATCAGGTGGTGCTTGGATTGCCAAATATTGAAGGGCAACATATGGTGTACAAGTGTGAAGCTTGTCAATTAGGTAAAGCACATAAGAGTTCTTATAACAAATCAGGGTACAAGCATTCAAATATGCTTGAATTGGTTCATACAGATGTATGGGGTCCCTCAAGGGACTATAGCATAAATGGATCCAGATATTATGTGTTGTTTGTTGATGATGCAACCAGGTGGATTACTTTGTATGTAATCAAGGATAAATCAGAAGTTTTCAAGACATTCAAACATTTTCATGCTTATGCAGAAAGGATCACAGGGCAAAAGCTCAAGAGGTTAAGATCAGATGGAGGGGGAGAGTATTTCTCTAAAGAGTTTGATGATTATTTGTGGAATGCAGGTATCAAAAGAGAAGTAACTTGCAGGTACTCCCCTCAATAGAATGGAGTAGCAGAAAGGAGGAATAGGACTCTTGTAGAGTTTGCAAGAGCCATGATGAAGGAAAAGAATTGTCCAAATTACTTATGGGCAGAAGCCATTAACACTGCAACATACCTTGTGAATAGGTTGCCTTGCAAAGCTTTGGATGGAGGAACCCCTTATGAAGCATGGTGGGGTAAGAAACCTACCCTTGATCATTGTAAGGTATTTGGATGTATTGCATATGCTTATGTTCCTTCACAATTAAGACATAAGCTAGAACCAAAAGCAGAGAAGTATGTGTTTATTGGATATGATGATAGACAGATGGGTTACAGGTTGTGGAATCCATCCACAAAGCAATTTCTTGTTACCAAAGATGTGACATTTGATGAGCAAAATACATGGTATGTAGGATCACCAAATGATTTTACAGGTGTTGAAGAAATACAAAGGAAAGGAAAGGCAAAAGTAAAAGTGTGTGAAGAAATTGTTGATGAAGTTGACTCTAGAAGTAGATTGCAGGATCATGTAGAAGAAGGGCCAAGATTTGATCCAGAATCAAATGAGGCTGAAACTTCGAGAAGTGCAGAAATCAGAAGATCTACAAGGGAAAGGAAAGAACCTATAAGGTATAGTTATGATACATCTTTCCTAACAACAAAAGATTATGCCTACATTGTGAAGATAGAAGAAGATCCAACCACTTATGAAGAAGCCAAAGGTAAACAGAATTGGGAGAAGGCAATGCATGAAGAGTATGATGCTCTACTTGAAAATGAAACTTGGAAATTAGTACCAAGACCAAAGAATCAGAAGGTCATTGGATGTAAGTGGATATATAAAACAAAGAGGTTTGCAGATGGTAAGGTGTCTAGATATAAGGCTAGACTTGTGGTCAAAGGTTATGCCCAAACTTATGGGGTAGATTATGATGAAACCTTTAGTCCTGTTGCTAAGATGTCTACAATTAGGACATTGATTGCTATTGCTGCTTGCAAGGGATGGAAATTATCACAATTGGATGTGAAAAATGCATTTTTAAATGGATACATTGCAGATGAAGTATATATGGAGCAACCAGAAGGCTTCATGGAATCAATTGGATCAGATTATGTGTGTAAGCTCAAGAGAGCTTTATATGGGTTGAAGCAAGCCCCAAGAGCTTGGAATTACAGATTGGTCAAGTTCTTGAATGAATGTGGATTTCAAGCATCAAAGGCAGATAGTAGCTTGCTAGTGAAGGCAAGTGAAAATGGATACATTTACATGTGCATTTATGTTGATGATATTATTGTTACAGGAACAGATGCTCAAGGAATCAATGAACTCAAAAAGCAAATAGAGAAGGAGTTTAAGATAAGTGATTTGGGAAACTTATCTTATTTTCTAGGAATGCAGATTGTGTATACTCAACATGGAGTATATGTTTCACAAGAGAGATATTTGAAGAATCTTCTAGTCAAGTTTAACATGGAAGATTGCAAGACCTCAACTACACCATTGGAGGTAAATCATAAATTAAGCAGGTATGGAGGTGAAGAATTCAATGACATGAAGAAATATCAGAGTTTGGTAGGTAGTTTAATCTATGCTACCTTGACAAGGCTAGATTTATCATATGCAGTAGGTGTGTTGTCACAATTCATGCATTGTCCAAAGAAGACTCATTGGATTGCAGCCCAAAGGGTACTCAGATATATCAAAGGAACCCTAAGTGAAGGTTTGTACTATGGTTTCACTTCTGACACAAGAATCAAAGTGTTTAGTGATGCAGATTGGGCAGGTGACTCAGATGATAGAAGGTCTACTCATGGGTATCTCTGTTATGTTGGAGATAAGCTAGTTTCTTGGTGTTCAAGGAAGCAACATACAGTTGCTTTATCATCCACAGAAGCTGAGTATAAGGGAATGGTAGAAGCTGCAAAAGAAGTGATATGGTTGAAGACCTTGATGAAAAGTTTTGAGACTGATCATAGTACTCCAATAATTTTTGGAGACAATATGAGTTCTTTGTATTTGGCAGCTAACCCTGTTTTTCATGCCAGGACTAAGCACATAGAGATTCAGTATCATTTCTTGAGGGAAAAGGTACTTGATAAAGAGATTGAAGTGATGTACACTCCAACAAAAGAACAAGTGGCAGATATGATGACAAAAAGCTTGGATGGACCTAAGCTACAGAGATTCAAGGAGATGGCAGGAGTGAAGAAGAATGGAATAATCACAATTAGTGATTGAGGGGGAGCTGTTGGAACAAGCCAATCACAAATTGGTGATTATAGAGATCTTGAAGAAGACTTATGGTCAGAATGAAGTGAAGGAAGACACTTATGAAAGTGAAGAAGATTTCAGGATGATGTCTTGTACACATATGTACATATAAGTGAAGAATCTTGTAAATTGAGTATAGTAAACCTTTAGGATGATAAAGAGCAATGTCATAGATACGAGATGAGTCAAAGGTCATGTATATATAAGTTAATGATGACAAGAAATATGTAAGAGAGTCATTTGTAGATGACAAACTTCAGAAAGATGTGTAGAGAGTTTTTTCCCAGAAAATAGCGACGGGTTTTTCTCTGAGTGCTCTCTGTCTGATCACGTGGATCAGAAATCCTTTTGTACACATCTAATTGAGAAGCTAATGAAGCTATGTCTAGAGTTTCAGAATCTAATTCCTCGCCTACTGTGAGAATGATCAATAGGAACATTCATATGTGAACTTTGGAAACTGAAGTCTGAGAGTAGCGCACTTTTCCGTCTCAGTATTTTGATCAGATCTGAGTGTATACTGTAAAGTTTTTGATGAGTGAGCACTTAAAATTTAAGTTAGAAGATAAGGAAGCTATGGCTAAAAGCATTTAGCAAAACGGGTTTCAGATTGGGAGAAATCAACTTAAGAAGTTGACTATGTCGAAGGCGCAACTTCTGAGAGACATTTTCTGACATGTCTTTGATCTTAATGATCAAATTAAACTTTTGGTGATTAGTTTTGAGAACTAATGATTGACATGTTTGCGCAAAGGTATTGCGAATACTTGTGCATCATTTGCTTGAAGAAATTTGAAACTTTATGCAGGTAATGAAGTGGATTCCTGAAGCAGACTTTCTGAAGTAGACACTTCTTCACTCAGAGAAGTGTTGCTTGAAGTTTTGGTAAAGAAGAACATTGTTTGTGTAAAGTTTGGTTTATAACTGACATAGAAGTGTTCTTAAGTCAGTATAGATCAAACCTTTGGAGATTAAGAGGTCTCCAACAAAAATTGGCAGGTCTTGAAGGCTGGAGTCCAAGCTTTTTCATAGTATGTTTAGGAATCAAGTTAATGCCAAGACCACCATCCACTATAACTCCTTGTAATTGATGTCCTCTGATAGCTGCTATGAGATGTGAGCTCTTATAATCTGTGAGGGGAGCTTCCCCTATAAATTTATCCTTATTCATAGCAACAGCCTTTGCCACTAAAGTGGTGGCCTCATTAATGATCTAGAAGACCTTTTATCTAAATTTTGCATCCATATTTATTAGCCCAAAAATACTAACCTCCATTTGTATTGATTTGAGCAACCTTGAAGTCTCAGATCCCTTAATAGCATGGGATCTATTTGATCGTTAAAACTCCTCACGAGCCTTGATTAATGCATGCCCAATGATATCATTAGTATCTATGAGCTCTTCTTTTTGTCTTGTATTTTCACATACAGTGGCTTTGTCCTCATGTGTCCCTTTGTCCTTGTTCAGTCCAATAGTACTTGACACTTGGCCTATGTCTATTTGACCTTTCCCCTTGCATCTTGTCTACATGACAAAAGAGTCAATTTCTTCTAATTGCACTACTCTAGTAGATGGTGATGGCACACTAACTACTTCTATAACTTTTTCTTTGTTCACTGAGATTGTTTGTATGTGAGGTCTAGATGTAGATGCCTTGTGTTTGGATAACAACTGGTATAATGATCCCTAGCCTCTTAGTAGTTTCTACAAGGAAGGTCATTTTCTAGTAGAGGGCACCTGCTTTGATAATACCTACATTCTCCACATCTTAAACAAATGATTGGCCTCCTAGGCCCATTTTCAAAGTTATCCGTAGGTCGTGGGTTATAATTGTTACCTTGAGTGGGTGCAGCTGCCATCACATTAGTCAGTTGTTGGACTCCTCCTTGTCCTCAATATGTTTGCATAGGCCTCCCTCTTGAGTGACACTCATAAGCTTCATGTTCGGCTTTCCTGTAGAATTGGAAGGTAATGCTTAGAAGAGGTGAATCAGTTACCACATGTCCTTGTTTGTTGCACATGATGCACCATAGTCCATTTTTTATGCCCCCTCCATGAAGTTCCTGTAGTTCTTGTTGTAGTTGTGCTAACTCTTTTGCTTGGGCATCTTCTTCTTTTTGTAGCTTTAAATATTCAATTTCATGCCTCAATTGAGTTACTACATTTTCTTCTACTTTTTGAGGCTTGTTCCTCCTTAAACTCTCAAGTTCTTTCCTCAACTGCATCATTGGGTCCTTAGGTTCCATCTCATATGGTAGACTAGAAGAACATGCTCTATATTGGGGTTTGATTTTCTCTATCCTTGTTTCTATATAAATGAAGTCCTCAATTGTTGTTGTAGGTAGCACCAACTCCTTAATTTTGCATTGTATTGAAATTGGAAGTGGTTTGGTCAGCCACGTCTTGACAAAGGAGTCATGAGGGGGGTCTGGTAAATTAGCGATGAGGGCTTTTGATCTAGTGAAAAATTTTGGAAATGTTTTCCCAGTACCTAATCTTCAGTTCTCTAGTTCTTCAATAATATTCTATGTTGTATTCCCTTGTTGGAACTATGTCTTAAAAACATCCTTCATTAAGTACCATGTAATAAAATGATTATCAACAAATTGACTAAACCATTTATCTACTAACCCTTCCAATGTTGTTGGGAAAAGAATAAAAAAATGCATCTTCCATTCCCATGTCCCCTTGTTTTACATAAGGCCATAAATATTCTAACATGTTCATTAGGGTCTTTGTGCACTTGTCCTCTAAAAGAGGGAAATATGATATTTAACCTTGAAAGTAGAGTTTTGAGGTCTACCTGAGCCTCCATATTTCTTATTGAGGATGTTGATGACATAGCATTAGTTGACCTTTGAATAGCTTTTCTTCTTGTTGCTATGCAAGGGACTCTCGCGGTCATGAGCTGCACATTCTCCTTCTTAGGCTAAGAGAGTTCCAAGTAAGTGAAAAATTACCTCTCATTCCAGCACTCATGATACCTTTGCACTTGTTCTACACTTTGTAATATTGGTTCTCGTATGCTCAAGCCACCTTGTGGTCCCACTGTTGAAGCTCAAAGTCAAGGACAAAGCATGGAAGCACATCAAAAGGTGGACACACGAGGAAAGGGAGCAAGTAGGGAGCTCCAAGAAGTGTATGTCAAATTTTCAGAAGAATCCCCTACAAAAATAGTGATTTTCATCACTAGAAACCATTGTAAATACCATTATCTATTTTTAGTAACTCCATTTTGTTCAAGCCGAGGAGTCCTCGAGCTTGAGGAGTATTAGAAGTACCATCGTACCAATTTTCATAATTTTTAGACTTCGTTTGAGCCCTCAAATAAGCCCTGGAACCTAATTTTTAACTAGGCCGGACACTAGGTCTGGACAGGGCCAAAACTAGTAAAAAAACTATAAAAAGAGCTAGAGAGCTCATTTTTGAGGTTAGCTTGTTAGAGAATAGAACTTTTGTAAGAGAACTCTTTTGCAATCTAAGCTTTCCATTGTTCCTCTCTTTGATCTTACTTTGTGCGCGTGTGTGTGTATGTGTGTGCATGTTTGTGTGCTTTCACTCACGCACTTGTGCCTTCACTTGCTCGTGGTCTTCATACTGGTCCTCACGTCTCCGCGGATTGACAAGTAAAGGAGGTGGTGCTTACGCTTGAGCTACACCAAATTTTGGCGCCGTTGCCGGGGAGAGAGCTTCGAGGACGAGCGTTGTGATGGTAAGATCGTAGATTTGCGACGTTGGAAGGTAAAAAAACTGTCATTTCAGTTCATTTTCTGTTTTTTCCTCTTCATCTTCATCATCATCATCATCTCCACCTTCTTCCACCTTCTTCTTCATAGAAAATTCTAGTTTTTTTTGTGCATTTTCACCATCTTCATACCATTTTTCATGCATTATTGTGTGGGAAGGAGTTAGGAGAAGCAAGGGAGAGCAAGCGCTGTGTTTTTTTCATGATTTTCTGCTCATACGGAGCTCGCCATAGCCGGCGCTCAGAAATTTGAATTTCCCGCCAAAAAACGCGATTCTGTGATGAAAATCGCGATTCTATGAAAATTCAAAATTTTTTGAAAAATCACGATTTTCAGTTTTCCCGCCTAAAAGTTGGTTGAAAAGAATCGCGATTCTGTGTTTTTTCTCAAAAAAAAAACACGATTCTCTGCTCAAAATCGTGATTTTCAAAAAACACGATTCTCTGCTCAAAATCGTGATTCTCACCAATCACGATTTTCAGCCAAAACACGATTTTGTGAAAAACACGACTTTCTGCTTAAAATTGCGATTCTCACAAATCACGATTTTCAGCGAAAAATACGATTTTGAGAAAAACACGATTCTCTGCTCAAAATCGCGATTCTCACCAATCACGATTTTCAGCAAAAACACGATTTTGTGATCAAAATCGCGATTTTCAGAAACACGATTTTGTGCTCAACATCGCGATTTTCTGAGTTCACAAAATCGCGATTCTCTGAAAGTTCACAAAATCGCGATTTTCTCCAAAGGTCCTGTTTGCCTGTTTTGACCCCAGAAGCCTGAATTGACATAACTTTCTCATCCAAAGTCCATTTTTTGAGCTCTATAGCTTGTTGGAAAGCTCGTTTCAAATCCTACACGATCTCAACTGTTTTTTTTCAAGAATAATGCGTTGATTTTGAGATAGGATAATTTGAAGTTGACCCTCAGGTGGGACTAGGGAACCAAGGGGGCTCTAAAGAATTTTGAACCATACCAAAGGGAAAATTTGGACTCTTGACTAAAGCTTATGAACCTGAGATCTGGTAGACACTTAGGCAAGGATAAACAAAGCATTAGATCTTCTGAGGCTAGTGTCAACCATACATCCAAGTCTTGGACACAACAACTAAGTGGTGATCTTTTACTAAGTTCAGACACAAGTGATTCAGAAATGTCTTTTAGCATGGGAAAACCTGCAGGTGGCTCAGGGACTGCCCATCTACAAACACCGGAAGGTCCCTATAAGACACAGTTGGAATATATTCCGACCAACCAATTAGGTGCTCGCATCTATGAGGATGGTCTGAGGCGATCAGTGGTCCAACTCAAAAATCCAGATCAATCCTTTGGACTTGAACTCCCGGTGGTCAAGTTCGAAGAGGGTTCATACATTGATAAGGAAGGAACCATGTATGTGGTTACCAACCAACCAGATAGGACCGATGAGTTTGGAAATATCATTCATGAGAATGAGATAGGAGACCTAGAACAAGGAAATATAGGACAAGGACCCCAGACTCCTAGAGGCAAGTCAGTTTTGACCCGAGTGATCACTCCAGACTGGATCCCTCAAGACAACAAAAGCATAGAACTATTTTTGAATAGAGAAACAGAGGAAGCCTTTTGGAGATTCAAGCCAGAACAACCTAGCCAATTGGGCATAGTCATCATCTACGAGTTCAAGGATCCAGAGATACCAGGAAAGGTTGTCTACCTGGATAACACATCAGAGAAAATTTTCTTGGTAACAGAACATGATAGACATGCATATACTTGGAAGAATGAATTGATTTCCCCCCCACCAAGATCCAATGTTTCCCATGGCCTCCAAGGAGTAGGATCATCCCACGCTCATGAAGCCCAGAGAGGAAGAACTAGAGAGAGACCTGAGGTAAGTTTTGCAAACACCGTGGGCAGGAATAGAGCAGGATTTGAAAATGAAAGACCTGAAAGAGAGAGACATCAAGCACATAGGCAACAAAGAGATGAACAGGATTTTCCATTGCCTAGACCCCGAGAGTACCCAAGAACCCTTAGACCCATTCAAGTGATCAAGGCAATGAAAAACTATTTCGATGGGACAGGGGATCCTTATGATCATGTGGCCGAGTACAAACAAGTGCTGAAAGCCGAACAAATTGAGGACTGGTTCACCCAGTACGAGGCATTTGGTTTGACCCTTAAGGGCACTGCCTTAGCTTGGTTTCAACCATTGAGTAGAAGTAGCTATCACGATATAGGTCAACTGCTAGACGAATTCATTGTAGAATTTTCCAAGAGTGGTATCAGGCATAACACATCATCCTTGATCCACAGCTTCAAGCAGACTCCCCAAGAAACAGTGCGACTAGCAGGTAGAAGATTCAGACAGTATCTAGAAAGATGCCCTGCTCTAGAGTTACCCACTCCGGCCAAACAAGTGGCTTTGTTCTTAGATGGCTTACTGAGCACCAAGTTAAGATCATATGTGTACTTGAAAGATCCTAGATCCATAGAAGAGTGTGTGCGGACGTGCATAGACATAGAAGATAACTTGGGTGAGGAGTTAGGATTGTCCAAACTCTACAAAGATTCGGATAGTTCTACTAGTCATACTTCAAAGATCTCCACAGAAATAGAAGAGATAGCTGAGCAAGTTGCCAAGAAGCTCGGAGTCCAAAATAAACAAACACAGAGAGTCACTCCATTGAATGGGTGCTATACTTGCGGAGGTGACCACATGGCTAACGTATGCCCAACGCAAAACCAAAATATTAGAGAAAGGAATGCTCCCTATTGTACTATTGAAAGGAAGTACACAAACCATACGGCTCAAGAATGTCCCTACAATAGGCAGGCTGTTAGACGGAATTATCAGCAACCTTATCCACAAGGTAGGTATCAGAACCAATACCAACAGCCATATTATAGACCACAACAGCAATATCAGGTACCATATAGGCCACAACCTGTCTTGGGAAACCAACCACCAGCTCCAGCCAACGTGATTCCAGTCAAATATGCTGTGGGAGAGGAAAATCCAAATAGAGCATTGGTGCCCCTAACCCCGTGGATACCAGATAATGATTCTCATGCTCATAGTTCAGACTGCTCCCATGAAGGTAGTCCACATGCGTATTACACAGAGTCACCTGAACATAGTGAGATTTACTCGTATCAATATGAGGCGCCACCTATGGAGCAAAATTGGGAGCCAGAATACTCCAATGTCTTGTACACAAATCCTAGCCCTAGGCCCCAGTTGAGACAAATGAGACCACAAGCCCCTAGAGGATCTTGTTTCAGATGTCATGGTGACCATTTCATTCGTGACTGTCCCCACCCACCATCTCCGAGTCAAGGACAGGCTATCACAATACAGGCTTTTTGTCCTGATTGTGGCAAAGACCATCTCCCCAGAGATTGTCCAAGAAACCCCTCTAGTGCACCCAAGATTACACCCATTAATGTGGTAGGCTTAGTGGCAGATCCAAGTTCAAGTAGTAGCAATGTGGCTCCTATACAAGCTGTTACTAGAGCACAAGCCTTAAAACAGGATAAACCAGTAGAACAATCAGAGTCGAGTGAATCGGGAGAGCCTAGTAAGAGGAAAAAAAGAACATGGAAGGATACCAGAGAGAAGGCCAATCGCAAGTGGAATAAAAAGTTATCGGAACTAGAAGAAAGCTTAAAAGAAGCGAAAACAAAAATAGAAGACATTGCATCTCAAAGCCCCTCGCATGCCGAAACTCCATCCACTCCACCTCATCCCACCCCACCACCCATTGTAAATAGACCGCAACCAGGGTCTGTTCTTGCAGATCCAACCCTAGAAGGCTTGGACATGATGTTCAAGGCCTACCAGGCTCGACTTCAAGAAGGGCCTACAGCGGCAAACCTAGACAAGAGTTACCCTAGAGCAGATTTAGAGATTGAACGGATGAAAATGTGCATGAAAATGGTAGAACAAGCTCAAGCCATACTTGAGACTAGTCAAAAGTTCAATCAGACGAACTCTATCAAATCAGATTTGCATTTCCAGGGCTTACTAGAAAGATTAGAGCAGTTGGTAAACAAACCACAAGTTTCTTTACCTCCTCAGGCTCAACCAGTTATTGAAAGAGGAAGCTCACCACCAATGGGAGCTTATGTTCCTAATTCCACGGATCCAAGAATACCTCCTTCAATTCAACAGTACTCTCAAGAATTCTTACGGGAAATACAAGAAGAGAAATGGGCCAAGGAGAAGGGTAATTCCCCTCCTATTCCTGAGATTGATGATCTTCATGATCAATTTCCCCAAGACATCCCATCTATTTACGAAGATGAAGCAGAACAACAAGAGGACGAAAGGTTAGATTTTGAAACTAATACCTTAGAAGAACTACCTCAATTTCCAGGCCCATGGGAATCTGAATCACTCCAGATTAGAGCTCCCACAATACTAGTAAGAAATGAAGACTCAGTGGTTCCAAGGAACACGGATGTCGTGAAGAACACTAAGGTTCAGTGTCATCTCACTGTAGAAGAGTTGCTCAAAGCAAAACCTGAGTTATGGAATCATGTGAAGGATCAGGTCCCAGAACTTGAGTCCAATATGCCAAAAGCAGGCTCTAAGCAAAGGGTACCAGAGATACCTCTAGACAAAATAGGGGACATGTGTGAGGGTGAAGAAGGTAATACTTATCTTCCAATCACCTACCAAGGTTACACAACCAAAGCAATCATAGATTCAGGTGCTGGTGTTGCTATTGCGACCACCTCCTTGTGGAAGCAATGGGGCAAGCCCACATTAAGACCAACTAGAATGAAGCTTCAAATGGCTGATGGTCATTTTGAAAGACCTCTAGGATTGCTAGAAGGGATCACTCTAACCACTTGTGGTGTAGAGTTTGAGCACACATTTGCTATATGTGACTTTGAGAAAAATAATGTCTATGAGATGATCCTAGGAAGACCCTTCCTACGACAATTGCAAATAGTACAGGATTGGGGAACTAACTCCTTGTACTTACAGCACTTAGGGGTTACCACCAAGGTCAATTTGAAGGATTACACCTTCAGAGATGTACCACCCCTACAGTGGAATTCTATCCACAAAGTGAAAGAAGATTCCATCTCTGTGCATTCTGAAAGTTCACCTGATCCATCATGGCTGCATGAAGATACTCATTTGTGGATGTGCAAGGTCGCAAAGGAAGAGGAAAAACGTTTAAAGGCAAGAGAGGAAGGAACTTCGCTAGGAGAGAGACCAGTTAGCGACCCAGCCTACACACCGATGATCTTTCCAGATGAGGAGTTTGAGCCTCATGGCTGGCCAGAAATCTTAGCCACCATGGACATTGCTGTCAATGAGGAACAGTGGACACCTCACTGTGATGAGGAGGGTTATGATATCTCAGTGTTCATGTGTCAACCCTTGCTAGAAGAATGTGACCCTAGTGATGTCATAGAAGAAGAAGAGAATGACGATGATCTGGAGTCTATTGTGATGGATAGTTGCTTTAACTCAGAGCAGCACTATCTAGAAGATATAGGAGTGTTCACCCAGAAAGAAGAAGAACCTCTCACAAGTATTAAAACAGTAAACTCAAAGGATGGAAGTGAGAGTAGTCAAAAGAAAAAGAAAAGAAAAGCAGTGAAACAAGAAAAGGAGGAATCATTGTTTGAAGTACCAGAAAACTTCAAGAAATATGAAGTTGACGACCGCAAAATTTTGGTACGAATGCCTAAGAGAGAGGCCATCATAGGAGAATCATATGATAATAAAGAAAAGACCAAGAAGATTGTAGTGACCATTGAAGAGAACGAAGAGAGATGCACATATATAGGAGATGACCTAAGTGCAAGAGAAGAAATGGAGCTTGTAGCTCTATTAAGGGAATATAGGGATGTGTTTGCGTGGCACTATAGAGACTTGAAAGGGGTAGATCCAAGAATTTGCTCTCATACTATCCCCATGACTGCTGATGCCAAGCCCACCAAACAGAAGCCCTACACATATAATGACACCTATGCAGCCAAAATAAAAGAAGAAATTGATAGGTTGATTGAAGCTGGATTCATCTATGAGATTGAGCATACTGAATGGGTGTCCCCCATTGTAGTAGTGCCCAAGAAGAACGGAAAGTTGCGAGTGTGCATTAACCTGAAAAAAGTTAATGCCGCTACAATCAGAGATAGCTATCCGCTTCCAATCACCGAACATTTATTGGAGCGTGTTGCAGGCAAGGAAGTTTATAGCTTTCTTGATGGATTTTCAGGTTACAACCAAGTAGCCATTGCCCCAGAAGATCAACACAAGACGGCTTTTGCCACCGAATGGGGAATCTTTGCATTTCGTGTGATGCCATTTGGGCTCACCAATGCACCTGCAACATTCCAAAGGCTCATGTGTCATGTCTTCAAAGAGTTCTTACGAAAGAGCTTAGAAGTGTATGTGGATGATTTATGTGCTCATTCCCAAGAAAGAAGATTTCACATCCCTGAGCTCAGACAGATCTTCAACAAGTGTAGAGAATATCGAGTGTGTCTGAACCCAGAAAAGTGTGTGTTCATGGTGCGTCAAGGTAAAATCCTCGGTCATATTGTTTCTAAGAATGGAATCTCAACGGATGAAGATAAGGTACGAGCCATAGCAGAGCTGCCAAGGCCAAGGAATGTTAAAGAGGTACAAGCCTTTATGGGCCATTGTGGATATTACCGTAGGTTTATCCACATGTACGCGATCATAGCTAGACCCCTTTATGCCTTGTTGTCTAATTTTGAGTGGAACGACGAATGCGAGAATTCTTTCAATGAACTGAAGAAACGTTTGTGCACAGCACCAATATTGACCACTCCTGATTGGAATAAGCCATTCCATGTCCATGTGGATGCATCCAATCATGCCATAGGATGTGTGCTAGCACAACCCACAGGTGAAGGGAATTTAGATTTGCCCATAGCATATGCTAGTAGACAACTAAACCCAGCCGAAAGAAATTATACCACAACCGAGCGAGAAGGGTTAGGCATGGTATATGCCGTAAAGAAGTTTAGACACTATTTATTGGCCAACAAGTTCAAGTTTTTCACTGATCATCAAGCTTTGTTATATTTGGTCAATAAACCTTGCAATACTGGACGCTTAGTAAGATGGTTCCTCTTACTAATGGAGTATGACTTTGAAGTTGTTGTCAGGAAAGGTAGAACCCACCTTCGGGCAGATCACCTTTCTCGCATTACTTCAGGAGAGTCACCACAAGGAGTGTCTGATGAACTACCTGATGCTTATCTGTTCAATTTGGAAGTTGTTCCTAAATGGGCAAATAAGTTGGTACCAGTCCTAACCTTCGGCCCTGCAAATAAGAATGTGAAAACATCACAAGAAGAAATTGTAAAATCACAAAAATATCACATATTGGCAGGAAGCATGTACAAACAAGATACTGAGGGTGTATTAGCTTGTTGTGTCGAGGATGATGAATATAGTAGTTGGTTGCAGCAAGCTCATGAGGGATTGCTAGGAAATCACTATTCTAAACAACGAACATTACAGAATTTGAAACGTTTAGGAGTGTATTGGCCTAGCATGGACAAAGAAATACATGAGTGGATCAAGAATTGCCCAATGTGCAGAGAGAGACCACCAGTGGAGCATGCGACCCTTTATCAAGTATCATTAATTCCAGATTGGAGTGCTCCATTGGTAGAGTTTATGAGATCGGGAAGATTACCCAAAGAGGCCAGTCTAGCAAGAAGACGAAATATGGAGCAAGAGGCTCAAGGCTATGCCTTAGTAGGAGAGAACCTATACCGAAGAGGTAAAGATGGTTACTTAAGACTGTGCGTTCATGAATCAGACTATTTAAGGGTCTTAGAGACTGCACACAGTGGTGTTGCAGGTGGACATTTTGGTCCTGACCGAGTGATTAAGACCATTCTATTCTCAGGACTTTGGTGGCCCACTCTTCATATGGATGCACATACCTATGTGAAGAAATGTGACACATGCCAACGTGCACAATATCCAGTTAGAAAAGACGAGATGCCTTTGAGGCCAATGATGGGAGGGCGTGCATTTTCCAAGTGGGGCATAGACTTCATAGGTCCTATTAATCCCCCTGCTAGAAACTCCCATGCAGAGTATATTATTGTAGCCACAGATTACCTTACCAAGTGGGTAGAAGTGAAAGCCACAACAAAGAATGATGCTCAGACGACGGCTAAGTTCTCATTCGAGAATGTGTTCACGAGATATGGGCTACCAATAGAGTTAGTGAGCGATAGAGGCACACACTTCTTGAATGAAGTCATTGAAAATCTTCTCCAAGAATTCTTGGTGATACATAAGAAATCTGCCCCCTATCACCCACAAGCTAACGGACAAGCCGAGAGTACCAATAAGATCCTTTGTAACATATTGACAAAATTGGTAAATAATAAACGCTCTGATTGGGACAAACAACTTCATCATGCTGTTTGGGCTTATCGAGTTGCCTACAAAACAGTACTCAATGCCACCCCATTTCAGATGGTCTTTGGACAGAATGCGGTGCTACCACTGGATTTCTTAATCCCTGCTTTAAAAGTAGCACAAGAGCATGAGTGGAATGGACATGAATTGTCATCTAGGATCTTTGATCTAGAACGCTTAGGTGAGACAAGGCTACGAGCGGCTGCAGGCATCTACGCTGCAAAGAAAAGGCAAAAGGCCTACTTCGATGCACACATTAAGGATAAGGGACTGAAAGAGGGAGATCTAGTGTTGGTTTACACACTGAAACAACATGCCCGTAAGTTGGAAAAACGAGGATATGGACCCATGATCATTAACAGAATTTCCACTAGTGGCGCGGTTCAATTGGCTACTTTAGAAGGTGATATCTTGCCAAACTATATTAGTGGTTGTAGAGTCAAGTTATATCAAGAACCTCTTACAGAGGACATGCTAATGAGACTCAACACTGCTAAGAAACGAAAAGAAGAAGAGTTAAGAGTGAGAGAAGAAGCACAGGCAGAGGCTAGAGAGCGCATAAGGCGAAATAAGTTAAGACGACTTGGCCTAGATGTCAACTCAAAAGCTCCAAAATATCACATGGATATGTGCCAAAAGTCAGGCATAGCGACTTCTCAGGTCATTGACCGAAGACCCTTTGTGACCATAGAGATAGGACAAGGGAAGGGTGCAAGGACGGTGAAAGCATTGATTGACTCAGGTGCAGCAAGTAGTGCAGTTAGACTTTCCTACTGCCAAGACTTGCAGTTGAACATCAATCCCATAGAAGCTTATCTCATAGGATTGGGAGGTGTGGAAACCCCTTGTTTGGGCGAGGTGGAACTTCCCATCTACCTTCAAGATGTTCCAATGAAAGTCAAAGCGCTAGTATGTCAAGATGAGAACCTTACAGAACCACTTGTCTTGGGTCAAGATTGGATCTATGACCATGCAGTTAACTTAAACCTAAGAAGTCAAATTCTTCAAGTTTGGGTACATGAACAATGCATTACATTAGAATTAGAGAATTGCATGCTCCTAGATCATGGCACCACACACTCTCTTAGTTCTTCCAAGACTAATCATATGAAAGAAGATGTTGTATGTGTCAAAAGCTCTATGATGCAGAAGGAGTCAATCGTGGACGACCAGGTTCGAAGGCGGGTGGATCTTTCTTCTTCTCCAAAGAATCAAGTAGCCATAGTAGTGAGTCCACCACACAAGCAAACACAACCGTTCACGACAACTGCTACATCAAATAGAAAGACACCATTCGATAAAAAAGCAGTTCCGAGCATGAAGCAGATATGGGTACGCAAAGGAGAGCAACCACCAGCCTTGCCCCCACAAATCCCATCTAGGCAAGCCAACCAGGCCAGAAGACGAGGGAAGCAGCTCAGACAAGCTCAATCACAAGGTATCCAACAAGTTTGGGTGCCTAAGAAGTTAGCTGCAGCTCAACAAGGGCAATTACAGATGTGGGTACCTGAGAAGCTCCTACATCTACAACAACCTATGTTCTCCCACATGCGAAACGTCTCAACAAAGAATCCAAAAAGAGAAGAGGGTAAGAACCACGTACAGAGACCGAAAGAAGATCAAATCAGCTCTTCAACAATAGTAGGAAGACGTGCAAAAAGGATATGGGTTTGGAAGCCAAAAGTACAAGTAGCCTACACCGAACCAAAGGGCCAATCACATTGGATACCACAGTTCAGAAAGCATCCAAAGATGAAGTTGCCTGAAGTGATCTCTACTGTGCCAAATGCTGTTCTCAAATGGATTCCAATAAGAAGGAATACATCATCTCGCGATCCCATGGAGACATCCAAGAAAGATGGCGTCCACATCTGCAAGTAACATCAAGCCTCGACGAGCAACAACCATGTGCTCCTTGCACAACCCTATCTTTTGCACCATTCAGGTCATGCATTTCCAAAGTATGCATTAATATAGGGCCACATTACACGGCCGTGCATAGACACACTTGAGAATCCCAGGCACAAGAGCACATTGACATATGTCAAAGATTTTTATTGATTGATACTAAAATCTGTCTTCTTGTTTTGTGATATTGTTCCAAAAAAAAAAAAAAAAAAAAAAAAACGAGGAAGAACTTGTTCCCAGGTTTCGCTCATGGAACATGAATGAGTCATGCTTAGTTGAAGGTGGAACTGTTGATTACTAGGCATTTATCGATTTGGATCGCAGTGTGTCTCGGCCAGCAGTGAGATTATTGCTGCCTTATCTGGTAGAGGACAAGCATTTGGCATGAACATGGCATCTACAACTATGATTTTCTCTTACCATGGTAGGAATGAAGAGCTTGAAGGTCCACAACTTGAGTGATGCTTAACTACTTCATGTACCAGAGCATCCAAGGAGATATCTGCAAAAGGTAGTTCTGGAGGAGAAGACTCCTGCATATGGTGAGCTAAAGAGCATATGTGAAACTCAGCTTGGTGTAGTTACCCGATGTTGCTTGCCAAGGAATATAAAGCAATTCAATTCTCAGTATTTCCTGAACCAGTATGGAACAGTAGCACTGGTGAATGGTCTATGTCAATCAGCATGGTAATCTCTTAGAAACCGGCACGTGTCCAATATTCCTCTGAGTGTCAATATAGGGAAGTGAACGTGCATGAGCCCAAGCTCAGAAATGCACATTGTTAGTGACAAATGTTGCTTTGAAAAGAAGAGAGGGGATCCACCACTTAAAAGATCTCATCAGTGGACAATCAACATGGACATTCATCAACAAGGTTCCATCCCAAAGGCTGAGTGTACAACACGAAGAGGCAAACATCCATCAACCTTCGCCATGGTAAGTATCTTTACTCTGGAAACACCATAACCATGATAGGTTAGGAAACCTCTTCGTCAGCATACCCTTGAGCACTTAGCTCAAGACCCGCAATTTTTGCACCATACTTCTTCCAATGCATTTTCCAAGTAAGCATGCGTAGGGCTACATTACAAGGCCGTGCACAAGGCACATACTTTTTTCAACCCAGGCACGAACACACTTTCCCATCATTCATTATGGGTTATGAGTAGTTGGCATGAATGCTCTCAACATCATCTTTAAAAGAGCTAGCAGACATCATGGGAACAACATCCATATCTCGGAAGCAAATTGAAGCCAGTAGTTGCTCCAAATCACTCTTGACAACCTCTTCTGAGCAACTTGCAGTTTTGAAAGCTCACAACGACACATTCTTGCTGGAATCCAAGGAACCAGCTCATACAACGGATGGACACCACCTCTCAAAGCACTACACAGAACAGCCCTTCCAACAAGGGTCTGTCAGGGACGACAGACTCGAGAGGGGGGGGAGTGTTGAAGCTCAAAGTCAAGGACAAAGCATGGAAGCACATCAAAAGGTGGACACACGAGGAAAGGGAGCAAGTAGGGAGCTCCAAGAAGTGTATGTCAAATTTTCAGAAGAATCCCCTACAAAAATAGTGATTTTCATCACTAAAAACCATTGTAAATACCATTATCTATTTTTAGTAACTCCATTTTGTTCAAGCCGAGGAGTCCTCGAGCTTGAGGAGTATTAGAAGTACCATCGTACCAATTTTCATAATTTTTAGACTTCGTTTGAGCCCTCAAATAAGCCCTGGAACCTAATTTTTAACTAGGCCGGACACTACGTCTGGACAGGGCCAAAACTAGTCAAAAAACTATAAAAAGAGCTAGAGAGCTCATTTTTGAGGTTAGCTTGTTAGAGAATAGAACTTTTGTAAGAGAACTCTTTTGCAATCTAAGCTTTCCATTGTTCCTCTCTTTGATCTTACTTTGTGCGCGTGTGTGTGTATGTGTGTGCATGTTTGTGTGCTTTCACTCACGCACTTGTGCCTTCACTTGCTCGTGGTCTTCATACCGGTCCTCACGTCTCCGCGGATTGACAAGTAAAGGAGGTGGTGCTTACGCTTGAGCTACACCCACCAAGCCTGCAAAATTTTTTTGGGGGATTCTTTAGCAAAAAAGGACTTGAGTATTTGTAGGAGAAGAAGAAGAGGAGGAAGAAGTAAAAAACTTGCATCGAAAGCATCTGTATCTTGATTATAATAAAAAATACAATGGTAGTTTCTATAATAAGAGAAAGTGTACTCAGTGTAGAGTGCTCAAAGCCAAAAAGCACACAAACATAAGCATATAAGATACCGAAAGTCCTTTTGCAATCCACCTTCTCTATACTAGACCTTCAAACTCTCTAGTAGCTTGCTCCTGTGCACATCTTACACTCAAGCTTCCAATAGGGTAGGAGGAAGGGCCACCTTCTGTCATGTGCAACACCTCCTCAATGGTACCTTGTTCCACCTTGATTTCCTTCATCAATGGTTCTCTGCACTCTCTCTCTCTCTGTTTGCACACTTGATCACCTTCCTTGCCCACTTGTCTCTCTCTTGGCTCTCAGTTTTGCATTGGTTCAATGTGACTCTTGCTCTTCTCTCCTAGTGTAGACTATGCCCTCTCTTTCTTAGTCTAACTCCAAGAATGTTAATGCCTTGTTGTGAGTGTCGATTCCACTTACGTACCTTGCTTCTAACTGATAGCGTATCTTGGTGATCACTTTGATGTCCCAAGAATCACTAAATGTGTAAAGCCAACGACTCCCTATTTTTTCTTGTAGTGACTTTAGGAGAAAAACAAAAATTTAAATGGGGGATGGCCATACATACACTTTTGCATACCGCTTCCTCTTCATATGACTTCACTTTTGATCTTTAGTTCTTCAAAATGTTTGCATAATGGAGGGTTCACATGAACCTTCAAAAACATTTAAAACCTTGAAAACCTTCCAAAGAGACCAATCTACAATGTGCATTCAACATTTCTTACAAAACCATTATGAACAAACTATTTGTGCACTACCTGTGCACCCTTATTCTTGGCCGCTTGTGCACCACCTATGCACCATTTTGCAATTTTGCACCACCTGTGCATCACTCACAAAGTCACAACTTTGATGTTTGACCAGCTTCACCATTGATCACTTTGATCTTTTACTAAATTGACCTTTGATTAGCTTAAATAATTGACCACTTTGACTTTGACCATCTTGACCTTTAACTAGCTCAACATAATGAAAACATACATGCCTACTTGATTGCACATGGTTTTGAGAATAGTTTGTCTAAGAGCACCTTATATGTTAAGCATGTAGATTATGTATTTCTAAGCATTGTTGTGTATGCTAATGACAAGCTACTCACTGGTCCTAATGAAAAGCATATTTCTAAATTTAAGGCTGATTTGAATGCCTCTTGTGACATGTCAGATTTGGGGCATTCGCAACATTATTTGGGCATTCAATTTATGCACATTGATGGGAGAATAGCTTTGTGTCAAACAAAACATATTGACACATTATTGCACGGTTTTGGCCTTCAAGATTACAAATCTATCGCCACCCCTATGAAAACTATTTTATGTTTGAGTCTTCATGATGTTGGAGATGCATTTGGAATTGCTCTCTATTAGTAGCTTGGTGGATGCTTGATTTACTTATGCATAACTTGGCTTGATATTGGATTTGTTCTCTCTCAAATTAGCAGGTTTATGCATTGCCCAGGTGTCACACATTGGTAGGCAGTTAAGCACATCTTTTTCTATTTGATTGGTACACGGCTACTTTGATTGTTTTATGCCATAGGGGGATCATTACCGCTAGATTTATGTGCTTTTCCTGACTCTAATTGGGCTGGTTGTCATGACATTGGTATGTCCAGCAATGGTTTTTGCTTCATGCTTGGTAGCTCGTGCATACCTTGGTTGAGCAAGAACAAGCCTATTGTGGCCACTTCTAGTTGTGAGGCTGTGTATAGGGTAGCTTTCACAATGACTATTGAGTGTGTGTGGCTTAGACACCTTTTGGCTGATTTGGGTATTGGTGAGTCTTTAGGAGAGGTTCTATGTTGGAGAGATCAGTTTGCCATGTGTGCCCACATAGGATAACATTACAAACCTTTTCACAAAGGCTCTACCTAGGGAGAAGTTTGAAGCTTTCTGCAAAGCTTTGTGCTTACTTCATTTTGTCTTTCCACATAGCTTGGCGCTCCCTCATACATGAGTTTTAGCTCCTGGTTCACCACATCACACCCAAGGGGGATTTGTTGATATATTTGGGTAGAGATGTGCATGAACACACTTAGGACCATTGAGGCACTTTTTCCCTCTTTAGGAGGTTTTCTTTTTCCAGCTTGTATATATGCCTAAAACCATAATGGGTTACTTATCTTTGTACATTCACTTGGTAATTCATTCAGTGTTGTATTGTGCTCCAAGATTCTTCCTCTTCCCTGTGATATTTGTGTGCTTCCATAGACCTCAAACTCCAACAAGAGTGTTATGTACCAAAACACAATGCAACCATACATTACTAACATCCTTTTAATATGATTAATAAAGGATTACAGTAAACCACCAACTTTGGTATGCATGTTTATTTTGTGCCAATGGTGACAAATCAGATGGCACAACTCCATTTTCATTAAAAGTAACTATTTCTTCATATCAAATGCGTGCTACAAATTGTGGTTCTCTATCGGGATGTCAAATGGCTCTACATCAAGGATTGAATCATCAACACTATCTGGTGACAAATCAGATGGAACAACTTCATTTTCGTTAAAAGTAACTAATTATGGATGCTACCAATTATGGTTCTCCACCAAGAGCCATGTCAGATGGTTGTACATCAAGGAATGAAGTACGTACGTACGTACGTACGTACATCAATACCATATTGTGGCTCCATTGAATCCAAACGAGATGAAAAGTTTTCCATCACATGGTAACTATTTGTTCTATGAACACTATCATAATCATTTTTTTGTAGTAACACCATCCATGAAGTTAGTTGGCCCACATAATTCTATTATTTCAAAAAATATAAGATTGCAAAATGGTGTTGGAAGCATCCATGGCAGTCAAGGTGGCTTTACAAGACAAGGAAGCCATCAAGGAGAATCATAACAAAGGGAGAGTCAAACAGGACCAAGTAGTTAGGGTAGTCAACGAAGGCTTGGTAACTAGGCCTACATTCAAATAATAACTCTTTTACAATAGTGATTTTAATCACTACACACCATTGTAAATATCTTTTTTTATTATTCTTACTCCATTTTGTGCAAGTCGAGGAGTCCTTGAGCTTGAGGAGTATTAGATCTAAGTACGTACCAATTTTCATATTTTTTAGAGCTCGTTTGAGCCTCCAAATTAGCATAGGAACCTATTTTTTAACTACACCAGACAATAGGTTTGGATAGGGCCAAAGCTAGCCGAAAACTCTAAAAGGAGCTAGAGAGCTCATTTTTGAGGTGAGCGAATTGGAAATTGAAGTGAACAAAAGAGCTTGTAATCTTGTTTTTGGTTAATCAAGGATTCCATTGCTCCATCTCTTTGTCTTTCTGTGAGTGCACGTGTGTGTATATGTGTGTGCATGCTAGTGTGCTTCTCACTCATGCACTTGTGCCTTCACGTGTTCACGGTCATCATACCCTCCTCACGTCTTCTCAAATTGACAATTACAAGGTGGATCTCCTCATGTTGGTACTTGCCATTGTGCTAGAGTGACACCAAATTTGGCATCATTGCCAAGGATCAAGCTTTGAGGACGAGCATGTGATGGTAAGATGTAGAGATGTGACATTGGAATCATAGGTAATCTCTTACTTTTTACTTTTCTACCTCCTTAATCATCACCAGCACCATCTCTACTCTCCATATCCTTCCATAATCATCTTCACCTTTTGGTCATATCCCCACATTCCATCTCCACTTCCTCATTGCACTTGTGAGTGAGAGAGAGAGAGAGAGCAAATTTGTTTGCATTGTTTTTGCATGTTTCTTGAGTGTTCTTGCAGGTATCAACATCCACAACAGTTGCAGCAACTCCAACAAGTACAGAAAATATCTACATATATACCAAGGTGTTGATATTTGTCCATTACGATAGACAAGAAAAGTGGCCTTTTGGTAAAACTGAGTGTGCCAACATAGAGTAGAGGCATAGGTGTCCATCACGACAGAAAAGTTTCCATTGCAACAGACATGTCTATTGAGAATCACACTATCCATTGTGACAGATAGGCCACAATGGAGAGCTTTGTCCATTGTGATTGATAGACATGTCCATCACAATTGATAGACAAATTTGGCAAAATTTTAGGGTCTTATTTTCAAATTTGTAGCTAATTTTCGTCAAAAATTTCAAGTAATTGGAGAATTGTGAGGCCCCCAAGCAAATATTTCAAGAACTCTTGTTTATCTGATTGCCTGTTTGAGCTTTGAGAACCCTGAATTGACATAAGTTTTTCATATGAAATCCATTTTTTGAGCTCTAGAGTGCATTGGGAAGCTCATTTTGAATCCTACATGAGCTCAACTTCTTTTTCTTAAGAATGATGTGTTGATTTTTAGATAGGGTAATTTGAAGTTGACCCTCAAGTGGGATTAGGAAACTGAGCTCTTGAGTTTTTTTTCATCAATTCAAAAGGGGGTCTATAAAAAATGGTTGAATCAAAATTGTATGTCAATTAAAGTTAAAGTGTGATCTAACCATGGGATGTGTACTTGCCCTAGATCCATAGTGGAGTGTGTATGACCGATTCAACAAGGCATTGAAAAAAAGGGCATGGAATAATTAGTTATGCACTCACCTTTTCCCAAATATCAAATGTGCTCTCGGTTAGATTTATGAATCGTACACACACATGGCTCTTTGTAAGGGATTAGAAACCACCTTCTTAAAGAAGGTAGGACCTTCCCAATGCCATCTGAAACACTTCTATCTTGAAACCATGTTGTTGGAAGTCAAGGGCTAACTCGTCAAGGAAGTACGCACCAAGGTGAAGAGACAGGAAGCACAAGCCGACAAAGGAGCCAACAAAGAAAGGACTCATGGAAATGTATGTCAAAATTCTCAAGAGAAACCTTTAAAATAGTGATTTTCATCACTCACACTCATTGTAAATACCATTTCCTATTTTTGTAGCTCCATTTTGCAAGTCAAGGAGTCCTTGAGCTTGAAGAGCATTAGAAGTACCTACCTATCAATTTTCATATTTTTTAGACTCTGTTTGAGCCCTCAAATAGGCCCCAGAACTTACTTTTTAACTAGGCGAAACACTAGGTCTGAACAGGGCCAAAGCTAATGAAAACTATAAAACGGAAGGCTCATTTTTGAGGGAGCAAGTTAAAGAATGAACTAAAACTATAGCAATTGTAATTTGTTTTTGAGTAATCAAAGCTTCCATTGTGCCACTCTTTGTTCTACCTGTTGTGTGTGTGTGTGTGAGTGCATGTGAGTGTGCTTCTCTTCCACCACTTGTGCATCACTTGCTCGAGGTCTTCATACCATCCTCATGTCTTCCCGGATTGACATTAAAGGAGGTGCTACTCATCACTGAGCTACACCAAATTTTGGCACCGTTGCGAGGGAGAGAGCTTTGAGGACGAGCATGTGATGGTAAGACGTATAGTTGTGACGTTGGAGTCATAGGTATTTTCTTCACGTTTCTCTATTTCCTTTTATTTTCTTCACCATCATCATCCTCACCATCTCCCACCTCCATCACCACCTTCGTAAAATTTTCAGTTTTTTGGTCATATCACCTTCCCCATTCCATTCCCCTCATTTCACTTGTGTGTGTGTGAGAGAGAGAGACCGATTGTGTGCGTGCTGGTTTTGTGTGTTTTTGAGCATTTCTTGCAGGTTTCGCTTGTATCATCATCTCTAGCAGGTCACACAGGTACAAAAAGCTCTGCACAGTCTCTAGGGCGTTGATCTCTGTCAATCATGATTAATAGAAATTTTGATCCTTGGGTAAAACTAAGTGCACCACAGTAGACTAGAGACCTTGCACATCACAACTCCACAAGAATTTCTAAAAAAAATTGCATTTTTGTTGTCCATCGCGATTGACAACATCAATCACAATTGACAGTGTCTATTGCGACGGACAGACTGTCCATCACGATCGATCGACCGCAACGAACACATCTGTCAATTGCGACAAAAGGTATTCATCGCAACCGACAGAAAATCCACGATTGACACTAAAAAAATGACGAAGAACTTGTACATCGTGACGGATAGAGGCCCAATTGACACATGAAAACATGAAAAGACAAAAATTTCAATCAATCATGATTGACACCCCTATGACGGATTGCCTCTCCATCGTGATTGATAGCCATCCATCACGATTGACATGTGTACATCACGACCGACAGAAAAATCACAATTGACATCCCAACTGGGTGAATAATGTATCCATTGCGCCTTATAGATCCATGACTCAAAGGTATTCATGCTAAAACCCGAAAAGCTTAGTCCATCATGATTGACATATCAATCACGATCAACACCTCTTATCCATCGTGATTGACACATAAATCACGATTGACAGGCCATGATAGACAGCTCTGTTCATTGCGATTGACATCCCTGTCGATCGCGATCAACAACCATTTTTTGCTAGATTTTTAGGGTTTTTTAAATTGCAATTTTTGGCTAATTTTGGGTATAAATATTGAGCTCTAGGAAACATAGGGAGGCTGTAAGAAAATAATTCGAGAAAATTGTGTTTGCCTGTTAGCCTGTTTGAAACCTGTTTTAACCCTAGAAACCTGAACAATAATAACTTCCTCATACAAAATCCGTTCGGAGTGATCTTAGACCATACCTCGGGGCAATAAAATATTGTGTCAATTGAATTTAAATCTTGAGCTAACTTTGGAACTTTTACAGGGACACTGAGAGCATCGAAGGGCATTCAAGGCAAGAGTGAGTGCAGGCTTGGGAACACACTTCGTGGGCTTACAAGGGCAAGGGATAAGCAAATTGAGGTTGGATTATTCTCAATTCCTGTTGCTCTAGTACAATGGTGAGAACCACGTTAAGAAGCTCCACCTCCTTAATGTCAATCCGCGGAAGAGATAGGAGTGATATGAAGATCGTGAATGTGAGATGTAGTGAGAGTGAAGGTGAGAAGCATAGAGATGCACACACACATACACACACACAATGAAGAGACAAGCGAGACATAATGGAAGGTAGGAAAATAGACTCTATTACTCAAGATCTCAATTAAAAGCTCAAAATAGCTCTAAGATCTTCTCTACTCACACAAGCTAACATAAAAAATGAGCTCTCTAGCTCTATTTATAGTTTTTAGACTAGTTTTGACCGGTTTCACATCTAGTGACCGGCATAGTTAAAAAATAGGTTCTAGGTGCTATTTGAGGGGGTAAACGGAGTCTAAAAATACCCAAAATTGGTAGGCTCGTTCTACCTAAGCTCCTCAAGCTTGAGGACTCCTTGGCTTGCACAAAATGGAGCGTATCTTTACAAAAGTGGTTGTTCTATGTTACATATGGTACAAGAGTGATGAAAATAACTATTGAGAGTTTTTGAAAAAGTATTTTAAAACATGTTTCTTTGAAAAAATGATCCGACTGGCTCCCCACTGCTTTGTTGTGCACTATCTTTACATGCTTCCTTGATGTTTATGCCTCTCGCTCCTGCTGCCAACACCCCCCTCCCTCTCGCTTCTGTCGTCCTCGACAAAACCTTGTTGCGTGATCTGTCGGATATAATTCTGTAGGAGGTCTTGAGTGAGGGTGTGCTCTGATATGTGAATTCCTCGGGCCAAATCTGCCTCGAGTTTCTCCCAATCTATGGGTTGCGGTTAGAAAGATAAAACTTCTTAAACAGTGGGTCATTTACTAAGGATGGCAAAATGAATGTGCCTGGCAAATCCTTGTTCTCTGAAGCTGTCAATGTGGTTACCAAGTAGTAGCATCTATAGAAATTTGGTTTAGGCAATGGATCACTGAAGTATTCAGTGAAGCATGCTCTCGCCCAAACGTGCTTTAAGTCTTCGGTATTCGGAAGTGCTTCAAATTCTCTTGAGAAAAACTAGAATTTGCCCCACACTGTTGTCAAAGGTTAACATGGCATCAAAAATGAAGTCTGTGTCCACTAGGGGTCCCGCTAAACCTTGGAACCAATGTGAATGTGATGGATCTTTTTTGTGTATCCCCTGGGTGGATCATCAATGGGCATCGGTCCTGGGAATCCTTGAAATTCTGGTGGTTGAGCCGTGGATGTGGCTCCGCTAGTAAGTTGCCAAAATGGACCATCGGCACACCAGTGCCGACTTCGGACGGTCCTTCTGCCTGCATGGCGAGTGATGCAAGTGTGGAGAAGATCTACTACAAAAGATTAGCTCATTAGTATGGAAATTAATCATGATCCCATTAAAGTGAGACTGCAATCCCTTTCCATAACCGATGTGTAACCCATGTAAGCCAAGTGTTGTGAGGTGGTTTATGGAATGATTTTTACAAAACTAATGCAGGTATCTGGACACCTACATGCTTCAGATAATGCATACATTGCTTGATGAGATCTTATTATGAGTGATGTTGGATTATGGTATGTGAATTTGTACAAAGTTCAAATGTGAGTGATTTATTACAAGGTTGGAGATTAGTAGGGGTGGGAGTTATGTTAGACAACGATTCACAAAGAGGTTTGTGGATACGTTTCCGTATCCACTTCCTAAGAGTTACTGAGCGGGTGGTATGTTTCTGCTGGGGGACAAAAGGTGATCTTGGATGTGGTGGTATTAAGGGGTGAAAAGATTTATGAGGGGTATATATTACATGGCTTGAGGGTTGAGCTATGATACACTGTTTGGGAACCCAAATCTGTGTGGGTGTGGGTCGATTCGTTAGGTACTTCTTGGCGATCCAAATCTATCGATTGTTCGTACTTGTAGAAGGAGTTTGAGGAGACATTGGATATTGCCTCTGATTCTGCCTTATCTTCTTCTTGTCATTGTCTGTGTTATTAAAGTCTGTCGATGATTTCTATCCTTTTGGCACCCATACTTATTTCATGTGGCTTGCTTTGGGATGTTGATACTGCTACTTTCTTGGCATCGTCTGGTAAGGTCATCGGTCTGGGTTCCTCCGTTGTGGTTGACTCCTTTGTGGTTGAGGTTGAGAGGTCAGATGGACACTCTGCTTTGGAAATGAAGGGAGGTCCAACACTTGCAAAACCTATCCATTAGGAAGTGCTTTGTTTTTTATCAAAAATCTAGGCCAGTCCACAGTAAGTGTGGAAGGATAAGCACCACAGGGTATCATGCCCATTTGACCACTGATGTAGTCCACCTGACCACCAATTGTCCCCATTTGTCCGCTGCCGAAAGACCAGGGGAAAATCTAATGACATTCTTTTATCAGGCAATGATCCATCGCCAAGCTCTAATGGGTTGACTTTGGAATGAGCGTGCTTAGCCGAGGGATCTGGCCAAAGATCTTCCTGTCCTCCGTCGCATGCATTTCGTATGGTCTAGGGTTACATACCTTAGGCGGAATGTTGTTAGGGAAGTCAAGCGATATCACTCGGTGCTGATCTAAGGTTCTAATCTAAGGTTCTAAGATTTAGGTCCACTGAGTGATCGTATAGCCAATCTTGGCCAAGGATTAGGGGTTCTATCAGGTCCTCGTCATGGCACACTAGTAGCTTCGCTGTCATGGTCACATCATGTATGAGGATAGGAAGGTCCACCTCACCCATGCAAGGGGTTTCCATGCCTCCTAGCCCTATGAGGTATGCCTCAATTGGCCACATTTCTATTCCTGAATCCTTATAGTGGGACCATCTAATCGCACTAGTCATAGCACCTAAATCAATTAAAGCCCTAAGCTCTTGGCAAGGATTGCCATGCACTAACCTGAATGTAATGAATGGTCTCCTATCCACTATGCTAGGATGAGTTGTTGACTTTACTTGACCCATGGCCATGGGGTATTTGGGTGTTTCTTCCAGTTGTTTATAACGTTCTCTCCCTAGTCCTTGTCTTCTTAGCTTCATGCGCTTAATGCATTCTATAGCTTTTGCCTAGGCTTCCACTCGTATTCTCTTTTCTCCCTCCTTACGCTTCTTTGCCAATGTGAGTCGTCTAAGCATATCCTCAGTAAGAGGTTCCTGATATAACTTGACTCTATAGACACTAATGTAATTAGGCATTATGTCTCCTTCTAGGGTGGCTAATTGTACTACTCCACTTGTTGAGAGTGTGTTAATGATCATAGGTCCATAACCTCGCTTTTCTAGTTTCCATGCATGTTGTTTCAATGTATACACTAGGACTAAATCTCCTTCTTTAATGCCTTTATCTTTCATATGTGCATCAAAATAGGCTTTCTGTTATTTCTTTGCTACATATATGCATGTTGCTGCTTTCAGCCTGGTTTCTCCTAATCGTTCCAAGTCCATTATCCTTGATGATAATTCATGGCCGGTCCACTGATGTTCTTGTGCAACCTTAAGGGTTGGTATCAAGAAGTCCAAAGGGAGCACAACATTCTGACCAAAAACCATCTGAAAGGGAGTTCCATTGAGTACGGTCTTGTAGGCCACTCGATATGCCCAAACAGCATGGTGTAACTGTTTGTTTCAATCTGAACGTTTGTTGTTCATGAGTTTCGTCAGTACGTTACAAAGGATCTTGTTAGTACTTTCAGCTTGAACATTGCCCTCGGGATGATATGGTGCGGATTTCTTGTAAATCACCATAAAATCATGTAACAAATATTCAATGACTTGTTTTAGAAAGTGAGTTCCTTGATCGCTCACTAACTCTATAGGCATTCCATATCTTCTAAAGACATTTTCAAATAAGAATTTTGCAGTCGTGTGTGCATCATTCTTTTTTGTGGCCTTGGCCTCTACCCATTTGGTAAGATAATCCATTGCAACTATAATGTATTTAGCGTGAGTACCTTTTGCAGGGGGGTTAATAGGTCCTACAAAGTCTATACCCCACTTAGAAAATGCACGTCCTCCCATCATGGGTTTCAGTGGCATTTCATCTCTACGAGTAGAAAATTGAGTTCTTTGGCACACATCACATCTCTTAACATAGGTATGTGCATCCATGTGAAGAGTGGGCCACCATAATCCTACAAAAAGTATGGCCTTGATTATCCTATCGGGTCCAAAATGGCCTCCTGCAACACCCTGGTGTGTAGTTTCTAGTACGCTCAAATAATCGTGCTCATGAACACATTGTCTTAATTATCCATCTCGTCCTCGTTTGTGTACAATAGATTGTCGCCAATAAGTGAATAGTCTTGAGCTTCCTGCTCTAGACTGCGTTGTCGTGCTAAGGTCATTCCTTGAGGGAATGTTTTCGTCCTCAAGTACATCACTAAGGGTTCACTCCATTCAGGTTTGAGAGACACATGATATAACATAGCATGTTCTACAGGTGGTCTTTCACAACAAACAGGGCATTCTTTACACAACTTATAGACATCTGCTTCCATCGAAGGCCAATATACGCCTAGTCTATGTAGAGTCCGCAATGTACGATGTTTTGAATGATGTTGCTTTAATGCACCTACGTATGCTAATTGCAACCATTGCATGTTCATATTCATCTACACAACAAGCAAGAATCTTTTGATTATCCTGTTTATATATACTTCCTGTTATGATTTGATATCTTTGTGACTTGCTCTAAGGTATGTCTTTCCTTTCCTGACTACTACTTCGAAGTCGTACTCCATTAGTAATAGAAACCAACATATCAGTCGTCCTGTGTTACATGGCTTATTGACTAAGTAAAATAATGCTTGATGATCCGTGAAACTTTTGGAATTTATTTACCAATTAATAATGTCTGAATTTCTTTACTGCATAGATCATTCCTAATCCTTCTCTTTTCGTGAGGGTGTAATTTCTTTCTGCTGCGTTCAATTGTCTACTTGCGTAAGCTATGGGGAGATCTATATTACCTTCATTCGTGGGTTGTGCCAACACACATCCTATGGCATAGTTGGATGCATCCACATGTACATGGAATGGCTTACTCCAATCTGCGGTTGTTAATATAGGTGCTAAACACAAACGTCGTTTAAGTTCATTGAATGAATTTTCATATTCATCTGTCCATTCAAACTTGGTCAAAAGAGAGTACAGAGGCTTGGCTATGATTGCATACATGTGTATGAATCGTCTGTAATAACCACAATGACCCATAAATGCTTGTACCTCTTTTATGTTGTTTGGCCTAGGTAGATCTGCAATTACTTTCACTTTTTCTTCATCTGTCGAAATTCCGTTCTTTGACACAATGTGTCCTAAAATTTTGCCTTGTCTGACCATGAAAACACACCTTTTTGGGTTCAGACAAACTTGATATTCTCGACATTTGTCAAATTCTTGTCTTAATTCTGGGATATGTGTCTGCCACATATTCGAATGTGCACATATGTCATTGACATAGACTTCCAAATTCTTGCATAAGAATTCCTTAAAAACATGACACATAAGTCGCTGGAAAGTGGCGGGTGCATGTGTTAAGCCAAATGGCATCACACGAAATGCAAATATGCCCCTTATGTGGCAAAAGCCGTCTTGTGTTGATCTTCAAGGGCAATGTCTACTTGATTATAGCCTGAGAATCCATCAAGAAAGCTGTAAACTTCCTTGCCCGCAACTCTTTCCAATAAATGTTCTGTGATAGGAAGAGGATAACTGTCACTAATCGTGGCGGCATTAACTTTTTTAAGGTTAATACACACATGCAATTTTCCATTCTTCTTGGGCGCAACCACAATGGGGGATATCCATTCAGTATGCTCAATTTTGTAAATGAATCCTGCTTCTATCAAGCGGTCTATTTCTTCTTTAATCTTCGTAGCGTAGTTATCATTGTACGTGGATGGTTTCTGTTTTGTAGGTTTTGCATCTGGAGTCATAGGGATTCTATGGGAACATATATCTGGGTCTACTCCTTTCAAGTCTTTGTAACTCCAAGAAAAAACATCTCTATATTCTCGCATTAGGGCAATTAACTCTTCTTCTTCTTCATTTGTGAAATCATGCCCAATGTATGTACATTTTTCTTCTTCTCCTTCTATGGTGACTATGATTTTTTTGGTTTTCTCTCGATTATCATATATCTCTCCAACGTCAGCTTTTCTGTTAGGCATTCGTACCATTATTCTTCTATCTTCTATTTCATACTTCTTGAAGTTCTGAGGAACCTCAAACATGGGTTCTTCTCCCTTTGATGTGGTTTCTTTCTGCTTCCTTTTCTTACCTTCACTCTTAGTGGTCACTTGTGTTGTTAACCTCACCTCGTTCATAAGATTTTGTCTTTTTACTACTAGATTCTCCAACTTTGCTAGTTCCGGCTAATTTCTGAGGATTGAGCTCTTGATTCTGTAAGAGCGCCTGGCCTCTTGTTATAGCTTGGATAGGCATGTATGTAGGGTTGGATCCATCTGCGTTGTGCACAATACCTATCACGTTGATCGACGTCACTTTTGAAGCATTAGCAAGGTTCTTAGGACAATCTTTGATGATATGCTCTTTACCACAATCGGCACAAAAGCCTTGTATGTTATAGTATTGTGATTGTCCTGCTATAGGAGGATGTGGACAATCCTTTATGAAATGATCTCCTTGGCACCTAAAGCACGGTTGTCTAGGGCCATGTGGTCTTCGCTGTTTCAATTGGGGCCAGGGATTAGGGTTCGTATACATCACATTAGCGTAGTCAAGCTCCAAGTGGGCTCCAATGGTGGACTATCATACTGATATGTCTCCACGTGCGATGGTGACTCTGTGTAATAGGCGGGTGGACTATCTACATGAGTAGAGTCAAAACTGTTAGAATTAGGGTCACTTTCTGTGATCAAGGGTGATGAAGGCACTAAAGCCCTACTGAGATTCTCTTCTACTGTAACATATTTGATTGAGATGAAATTAGCTAGTGGGGGTGGTTGCTGAGCTAAAACAGGTTGTGGTCTTTGTTGAGCCTGATAAGGATAGTTCTGAGGAGGCCTATAGTAATGAGGCTGAGCATTGTACTCACCTTGATACCTACCTGGCTGTGCGTATGCTTGCAGCTAGTTTTGTCGTACTGCTTGTTTATTGTATGGGTAGTCTTGAGCCGTATGATTCGTATACCTTCTCTCAATTGTACAATATTGGCCACTAGGATTGGCTTGCGGTTGTGTTGCATTGGGACACACATTCGCCATATGATTTCCACCACAAGTGTAACAACATGTGTTTGTTGTTAACCTAGGCATCTATTTACTAGAAACTCCTAGTTTCTGGGCCACTTTTTCTGCTAGGTCTTCTATTGAACTAGAAAGTTTTGAGGGTGCTAGAGATGAACAGTCTGAGTCCTTATAGACCTTTAAGAGTTCCAACTTGTCTCTAAGGTTGTCCTCAATGTCTATACAGATCCTTACACATTGCTCTAATGTTATGGGTTCCTTCAAGTAGACATAGGAGCGTAGTTTAGAGCTCAAGAGGCTATCTAAAAACAATGACACTTGCTTGGCCTGTGAGGGTAACTCTTGCATTGGGCATCTCTCAACATATTCTCTAAACCTACGTCCTGCAAGTCTAATTGTTTCTTGAGGGGTCTATTTGAAACTATGAATCAACAAAGACATATCATGCCTAATTCCACTTTTAGAGAATTCTGTGATGAATGACTCTAACAAGTTATGAATGTCTCTAAATTGCCTTTGTTGCAATGGTTGAAACCAAGTTAAAGCCGTGTTCTTTAACGTTAGTCCAAATGCATTGTATTGCGTAAACATATCTTCTACTTGCTCTGCTCGTACTCTGTTTGAGCCCTCAAATAGGCCCTAGAACCTAATTTTTAACTAGGCTAGACACTAGGTCTGAATAGGGCCAAAGCTAGTGAAAAACTATAAAAAGGACTAGAAGGCTCATTTTTGGGGGAGCAAGTTAAAGAATGAACTAAATCTAGAGCAATTGTAATCTTTTTTTCAGTAATCAAAGCTTCCATTGTGCCACTCTTTGTTCTACCTGTGTGCGTGTGTGTGTGTGAGTGCATGTGAGTGTGCTTCTCTTCCACCACTTGTGCATCACTTGCTCGAGGTCTTCATACCATCCTCATGTCTTCTCGGATTGACATTAAAGGAGGTGCTACTCATCACTGAGCTACACATGTATACGCTCAAATGAAGGTGTACTAGCTCTCTAAAGAGTCAATCTTATTGAGCTCCACATCACTCAAACCCCATGTAAAGGGACTAGAAACTGGTCTTTAAAATAGTAAGACCTTCCCTATGGTTTGAACACAATACACTCAAAACCAAAGGCCATGCTCAAAATCAACAAAAAGGATTCCACATGGAGAGGACCCAAAGAAAGATCCCAACAATGGATCACAAGGAAGACTACAACAACAAAACGAACAATGCTCAAAAGGTGGCAAATGGTTCCATAAGCAGTACCAACCAAATGATGTAAACCCTCTTGTATGTCTAGGGGTCCCATATATCCGTGGATCCCGAAACCCATTTGGATCCTAAATGTCCAAGTATATGTTTTGGGATCCCATATATCCCAAGATCATCGGGATGCCATATGTCCCACACACCATGGATCTCATATGTCCATGGCACTAAAAAACCAAGGGATGCCATATGTCCCAAACTTGGATCCCATATGTCCAAGTTATGCCTAAGGATCCCATATGTCCTTAGATCCTAAAATCCAATGGACTAAGTGATCCCATATGTCACTAGTCCCCCATATTAAAAACAAAAAGGTCATCACATGGAGGGGGTGTTGAGAGTTCCATGCTCCACCCTTTTGTCCAAAGCTAGAGTCATTCTCATGCAAGCACATATATCCCACATGCAAGGGAATTCTCCCAAACTCCATACAACTAAGGCCTCCCTTCACTCCACATAAGCCATTCACTCAAGCTCTTGGCAAGAGTGTCCACACTCTCCTCTTGGAGTTTCCATGCCCATCGAGCATCTTATGTAAGTCATTTCCATTTTACTTAATTCATCATGTTTTGTTATCTTTCATTTCTTCCTCCATAGCTTGGTAGTTTCACGTTGTTATGCAGATTAGGAATAAGTTCTTTTTCATTTCAACACAATCCATGTTTGAGGCTAGTCTTTTGTTCAATTGCACAAGCTCAACCAAAACTCAGTTACACTTTGATGGATTATTAGAAATATTGGAAAAGATGATAGCTAAGTCAAGAAAGCAAGCTACATCACAAGTGAGTAACATCAGAAGTGAAAGGATAAGCCTTCCTCAAAAGAATTCTTACATTCCCAACTCCACTAAATCAGGAACCTCAACTTCTATAAATCAATACTGACAAGACTATCTTCAAGAAATTCAAGAAGAGAAATGGGCAAAAGAAAGTGAAAATCCTCCTCCCACTGAGATTTTGGATGACCTACATGATCAATTCCCATAAGATATTTCTTCTATTTATGGAGAACAAGAGGATGCCTAGTCAAGTGAATGGTTAGACTTTAAGTCTAATTCCTTACGAGAATTGCCTCATTTTATAGGTCAATGGGAAGCAAAGTCTAAGGTAGCAGAAACCAACTCCTAGGTAGGGTCACATATAACAGTGCTATACATACCCTTGGATAAGATAGGAGACATGAGAGATGGACAAGAAGGAAACACCTATCTTCATATCACTCATCAGGGTTACACAACCAAGGTTGAATTGGACTCGCGCAGAGTGCAATCACTACCACTTCACTATGGAAGTGTTGGGGAAAGCCAACACTCAGGCCAACAAGAATGAAATTACAAATGGCCAATGGTCACATAGAGAGACCCTTAGGATCCCTAGAAGGGATACCTCTCACTACTTGTGGCATGGATTTTTTGCATACTTTTGCCATATGTGACTTTTGTAAAGCAAGGCCTATGAGATGATTTTGGGAAGACCATTCATAAGACAGTTGTAACTAGTATAAGATCGGGAAACCAATTCCTTGTATTTGCAATAGTTAGGTGTTACAAATAAAATCAATCTCAAGGACTACTCTGATAGAGATGTACTCCCAATACAGTGCAATCCCATCCATAGAGCCATAGATGACTCAGATTCAGTGCATTCCATGGGATCAGGATCCTCTTGGATGCATGAAGACACTCACTTATGGATGTGTAAAGTGGCAGTAGAAGAAGAGAAAAGAGAAAACACTAAAGAAGTAGGTGCAAAACAAACTTATAGATCAATTCAAGACCCAACCTATGCACCTGTAGTATTTCCAAAAAGAGAATTTGAACCTCATGGTTGGGCCAAAATCCTAGCCACAATGGATGTAGCTATCAATGAAGAACAATGGACACCACACTATGATGAAGCCGCTATGACATTTTAGTTTTCACTATAGAACCAATCATGTGTGATTTGATTATCAAAAAATGCAAGCCTAGTATGAAAGAACTTGAACAAGCAAGTGACTCAGATTAGAACTAATAATTATGGATCCGTTTTGTGCATCAGACGAGGAATACTTGTACGTAGTAGAAGCTCACCCTCAAGGAGAAGAGCATACAAATGATGTGAGATCAACCACACAGGTAACCACCAAAAGTGAAGGCAAGAAAAGAAAGAAGAGAACTTCCAATAGAAGAGGAAGAATTTTTGCTTGAGATTCCTAAAAACTTTAAGAAGTATGAAGTAGAGGATAGGAAATTCATGATCAAAGTTCCTAATCGAGAAGAACTCATAGGAGTGGCCTATGATAACAAAGAGACAACGAAGAAACTTATTGTGCCCATAGAAGAAGATGAAGAACGATGCACATACATAGAACACGATCTGACTAAAGAGGAAAAGGAGTTGATTGAACTATTAAGAGAATATAGAGATGTGTTTGCATGGAGTTACAAGGACCTAAAAGGAGTAGACCCTAACATATGTTCGCATACAATTCCCATGACTCAAAAGCCAAACCTTCTAAGCAGAAGCCATTGACCTATAATTAAAATTATGTAGCCAAACTCAAGGAAGTGATAGATCAATTGGTAGAATCTAGGTTTATCTATGAAAGTGAGCACATTGAATGGATATCCACCATTGTAGTGGTGCCCAAAAAGAATGGCAAGTTATGTGTGTGCATTAACTTGAGGAAGGCTAATGTAGCCACTATTAGAGACAGCTATATGCTTCCTATCACTGAGTATCTATTGGAAAGAGTAGTAGGCAAGGAAATATACAGTTTCCTTGATGGGTTCTCTGGCTACAATCAAGTGGCCATTGCCCCTAAAGACCAGCATAAGATGGCTTTTGCCACAAAATGGGGCATATTTGCTCTCTTTTTAATAAAAGGAGTGAAGGGGACTAGTGCCCACGGGACCCCCTATGTCCCACAGAGCAGAGAAAGATATTACAACTTGATCAAAAGGAGCACTTGATGGTGTTTATAGGGGGGGGGGGGTTTCTTGCAGTTAGCGATTCTTTTACCGAGGAGGAATAGTGATTTCTCAATCGACCACTCTTTGGGGGAGTCACCAAAGTTATAAGAACATCTTTCCCACCAGATCTTCCAAAGGAACTCCCCTCTGATGGCATTCGAGAGATTAAGGGAGCATCTGATCGCTTCTCCCAGTAGAGCTTGTTTCCAACTGATATGTTTCTGAAGTCTAATTTTCCTTCCTACAATCTACCAAAGCTTTTTGGAGTTGGGACAAGTAAAGAAGATATGAGAAACATATTCGATGGATCGGTGATAGCGCCTGCACTAGGGAGGCACCCCACATATTTTGCTAGCCTTGAGGTTGGTCCAGATACCATGATGGATAATTTTCCATAGGAGAACAAACTTTTTTATTTCTATGAGAGGGTGCCAGATACCCATGAACTTCATGTCCCACCACAACCGCGTCCACGAGAGGCACCACTTCTTGTTGAGCTAAACCTGGTAATCAATGGTTTCTTTGATGTTTGGGATTTCTGTTAGGCACTTACCATTGTGCCATCTGAGACCAAGCAGGCTCGACATGTAATGCCCCATGAGAAGCTGAACTTTAGATCAGTCCCAAGAAAGTATTCCATTCTTCATCAATAATGTTGATGCTAGGGTCAATTTCCTCAAAGTTGATCCACTGGTTGGTGTCTTGTTTCAGATGTTTCCATTTTTTGAAGCCTTTGTTCCATAGCCTCTTGGCATTTCGAATGCTCCAAGATTCCACCGTCCAGATGCCATGGATCAAAAACAAAATAGAGTTGTTTTGTTTGATACCGGCTGCCCACTTCCAATCTTCACTCACTCTTGTGAAGCTTTTGACTTTATTCCAACTCTTCCATAGGGAGCACACAAGATCCGAGCCTTTCAGGAAGACTGGGAGCAGGGAAAAAAAGAGGGTCAAAATGTCAAGATTCTTCCAATTTGGGAATCCCATAAAGGTCAATGCGTTCTTGTTTCTGAGATCAACTTGACCCACAAGGTCTCCCCGTTGCACCATGCCTTAATCATCCATTTTGCCAAAAGTTTGTTAGTCATGCACCCAATGTCCAAAATGTCAAGGCGCCCACTATCTCTTTGGCTGGAGCAGATGGATCACTTGATTTTGGGCACACCCCTCCTATTGTGGTTGCCTGTCCAAAGGAGTTTTCTACAAATTCTTTCCATTTTGGACAGCACTTGCTCTTTCGGTCTCCAACAAGAGAGAAGGTAAATGGTAGACAAAATGAGAAATGTGTTGATAACCATTGCACGACCAACGAGATTGATTTGCATACCTCTCCAATAGTTTATCTTGCTTTCAAGTCTGGCCAGGACCCAGTTCCACCACTGCTCCATCGACATATCGAAACCCAAGGGAATCCCAAGAAGCCAGAAAATTTGTCCCTGAGGAATGAGTTGACAACCATGATTAAAGAGAAGGTCAAGTTGGATCCCAACAATAGCTCTGAAAGCAGTCTTAGAGTGGTTGATTTTGGATCCAGAGGCTTCACAGAAAGTATTTAGGCACCTCCAAAATGTCTTTAGGCTGGTACTATCATTGTGGACAAATGCATTCATATCATTGGCAAAAAGAATCATGGTGATCTAGCCATGGTCAGGAGGCACTCGAAGGCCTTTGATATTGCCTGCTTCCACCTGTTGAACCACCAGCCGGCTAAGCCCTTCTGTGGCAATGGCAAAGAGAAGGGGAGCCAACAGGCACCCTTGTCTAATCGATCTTCTTAGTTTGATCACCTTTGACAGTTGGCCATTCACATTAACTTGCATCGACACGTTTCCTAGGAGGGTCGAGATCATCTTGGTGAATTTTTTATTGCATCGAAGGTCTTTAAGTGATTGTAGAATATAATCCCATTCCAGCCGGCCGGTCGTAGACTTTGTCAAAGTCGATCTTGAGGAAAACCACATCTTGTCTTGACTCACTCATGAAGTTGAGACCTTCCCAAATGTCAATAATGGCTTCCAATATAGACTTGCCTTTGACAAAACCTTTTTGGTCCTCGCTTAACCAAGCTCTCAGATGGCTAGAAATTATGTTCGTTATGACTTTGGTAATGATATTATATCCCGTTTGGAGCATCGTTATTGGACATCAGTTCTCAATTCTATTATTTTCCCCTTTTTTGTGTATTAACTTGATGATGCCATTGTTGAGACATGTCGGAAGCGTGCCAAACTCGAGTGCCTCTTGCCAAACCAGATGAAGAGGGGTGGCAACCACCAACTTGAAGGACTTAAAGAACTCATTAGTGAGCCCATCCGGCCCTAGGCTTTTATCACTAGGGAGGGCATCAATGACTTTAATGATTTCTTCTTTTGAGATAGGGGCATCAAGCAGGGAATGGATGTTGTCTGAGATCCTATGAGAGGATACCCTAGATATGGCTGCCATGCAGCCCTGTCTGTGGTCGGAGAAGGGCATCGAGACCCCCAGGAGTCTCGTAAAGTGCTCCTTGATGATTTCTAATTTTTTTTCTTTCGTATTGCATACATCTCCATTTGATTCTAGCAGTAGGGGGATCAAATCTCTATTTTGTTTCCTTTTAAGGATGTGGCACATCTCTTTGGTGGGTTTGTCGGCTTTGCCAGCCCACCACTCCGTAAAGAAAATTTGTAAATTTTTCCTTCGTATTTCTTTTTTGTATCTCAACCGTGCTCTGATTTTTTGTAGACCTCTTTGGGATTGAGCTTTACCTTTGTTCACCTCCTCCTGGAGTCTCTGAATTCTATGATAAAGAGCTTCTCTACGTGCCCCCCCAATAGGCTCAAGGATCTTCTTGGTTCTAATCATGATCTGTTGCGACTTATCGACTGCACATCTCCAACACTTGGCTGGGGGTGAGCAAGAGGCGAATGCCTCCTTCCACACATCAGCAATTTCTTTATGGATAGAGGGGAGAGAGAAGGAAGCCGGGCAGGCATGAAACCAAGGAACCTTACTGATTTTGGTGAGAGGTTGGAAAGCGGTGATGATCAAGTAGTGATTAGAGATGGCAAGGTCAGTGCATTGCGAGAGGGAAGGGCAACCCCACTACTGAATAATGTTCTACTTTATGTAGCTTCTATCTAGTCTAGCTTTCCTCAGGTCCTTGCCTGCTTGGAGATTTCACCATGAAAAGCCTTTCGAATCTTTGAATTCAACCAAATCCAAGTGGAGTTTGGTTTTGTCCCACGTTCCTTTTTCCTGACCGTCGATGACCCGGCCCTTGCCATTCCATCTGTCTACAGGGTTCTCCACCATATTGAAGTCACCACAAATTAGTACGTTGCGGGGGAGCGAGTCCAAGGAGGCCCAGGTGTTCAGTCTATCCAACTCCCCGTTAGGGGCATACATAGAGACTAGCATAAAGCAAAAGGGGGCACCAAAGGAAATGGCAATCCATCTATGACTCTGGTCTTCAATGGAGTTCTTAAGCTTTTGGAACCAGAATTGATTTATACCGATTATCATCCCACCGGATCCCTGAGGTGCAAGGTCAAAAACCACACATGGGTCGGGGACATGTCTAAGCCGTTTCTAGAGGTCTGCTCCATCATTTTTAGTCTCTTGAATACAGATAAATTATGGGTTTAGGGTAATGTCACGAAGCCATTTACCAATAATGGTTGCTCTTGAGGGGTCTGATAGCCCTCTAGCATTTAAGGAGATGATGATCATTGTCATAAGTTTCCCTCTTTGCGAGAGGGGGCCTTATCCTTTCTCTTCTTGGATTCGTCTTTCTTTTTCGCTAGGACGGGGTCCGGACTTAGCAATTTGTTCTTGTGGGGGCTTTTCCAGGGTAGCCCAATGGGTTGTTTTCCCTTGTGGGAGGCCTCCTGTTGGAATGAAGAAGAAGCCGTTTCCGAAATAGTCCATCCAATGATGGAACTTTCACTATCCATGTTATCTTCGTTACTAGTGGTAAAGCTGTCTTCTTTGCTTGTAGTGCAACATTTCTGGTAGGTTTCTTTGTTGTCAAGAGTCTCTAGGGCTTTGTTGTTGCTCTGCACCCCATACTGGCTCCTTTATGGGTAATCAAGCTCATTGATCTCCTTTTCTAGATTGCAATACAAGTTGTTTGGGGGGGTATACGACATACGGTTTTGCTCAGATGTTGCCCTAGGGCTTCTTTTCCTTCTTCTTCTGACTTCCGTGAACCCGTCCACATCGGCTTCAAGGTTAAGGGGGCCCTTAACAACCCCTTCATTCACCAGGAAATTCAACGTCCCATTGTTGTCTTGCGCGTTTCTGGATGATTCTTGTTTTTTATTGCTTTTTTGTCTCAGAGGGAAATCTTTGATCTTGTGTCCTTGTTGGCCACAACGAAAGCATGCATTAGGTAGGTTTTTGTAAATAATGTCTTGTTCCTAGACTTCCCCTTTGCGTAGGTCCACTTTGATCTTTGATGGAAGCAGTGTGCTGAGGTCAGCCTCGACACAAATTTGAGGGTGCCATTGCGCATTGAATGATTCATAAATGAGACTGTCAATATCCTGTCGTGAAGACAACGGCTTGCCGATAGGAGAAACAATGTCTCACATGAAGTTGTACAGGAAGTAAGGTAGGTTAGTGAGCTCGACCCAAAGAGGGTAGTGAAGAGATTTTGATTTGTCGGGAGTAAAAGTGGGGGACTATCTGAACAGGCATAGGGTTGCCTGCCCGAGCTGCCAAGTTCCGACACTGAGGGCCCAAAATGCCATATCTTCATTCTCAAAGACGAGCAACATATGACTAGCCTGTAAGAACTGACACTTACAGACAATCAAACTGCGGGCGAACCACTCTTTGTGAAGCCATTGGCGCAGAGTTTCGATCGAAGGCCTAGGGCCAAACACTTGTCCAATGAGACAAACTTTCTTGAGCTCTTCTTGCATTGACACCAAGGGAGGCTCAACACCCTCGATGGCCCCATGGGTGACACAAGATCCCCCCTCTAGAATAGGGGCCAAGTTACCAATCTCCTCCTGGGTCAGGGCGAGGTTGCTTCTCATGAGGGAAGGGGCCGCCAAAGCCATGACAAGGATCCCGAATTGCATACCAACGAGATGGCTCCGGGTAGACCGCAAGCCACAAATCAAAAAACAAAAGACCCCAACACCTTCATCTTGTCTGAGGCAAGTAAAAGATCAGAGAATGAGCTTTAGATTTGGCTTTGAGGTCCACAAACCAGCTTCTAACACAAGAGATGGAACATCTCACAAGTTGTGGCATCAACGAAGACCGCCAAGAGCCCTTGCGAATGTGCAGCCCAAAGGAAGTACGAACCATGGGTTCGGATGTGGCTGGAGAACATCTGCGATCAACAACGATGATAGAGCTTTATGATGGAGTGAAGACAGCAATTAGTTGTAGCATCAACGACACATTCTGTTGCAGCAATTAGTTATAGCATCAACGACACATTCTGTGGATTAAATGGATAACCTATCGAACCAAGGAAAGTGTGATCTGAAATGACACCACTAGTTGGCTCACAACATAGAACCAAGGGCGTCATGCTTCATCGTCATCATCATCACGTGCAATCCCAATCCGACAATGGATGACTTGTAATTCATCCAACAATGGCAGATGTTTTTTTCAGATGCCAATTTTGCGCTCCACACTTTTGATCCATCTGACTGTGAAGACCCCTTTTTTGCGATGACCCGCCTTCTCTTCGCGTCCCTCCTCTTCTTGGTAGTAGATGTGTCACCATCGCGACGGGGACCTTTTCCCTCTCTCTCCTCGTTTATTATCGCACTCCCCCTCTTCATGTCCTCGCTACTCTTTTCGAGCCCTCCCTTTTCAAAGTCCTGTTCGATTTGAAGTTTTTAAGCTTTAGTGTTTGACATTGTTATTTCAAATGAAATCAAATAAAAATGACCATTCTTTCATGACTTATTTCAAGTGAATTGTAAACAAAAAAGACAAAGGTTCTTAAGTGAGAGTTTGGTCCTAATGGGGTGCTTGCGTGGCCATCCCCTTTGGGCATATTTTCTTTTCCGGTAATGCCATTTGAACTCATCAATGCACCGGCCACCTTTCAAAGTCTGATGTGTCATGGTTAAAATGTGGATACAATCAGAGTCATGTAGACCCATCACTCTTTGTGAATAAGGAAGGTAGAAAAATTGTTTTCATTTGTATATATGTTGATGATTTGATCATTACAGCGGATGATGAAGCCAACATCAAGAACATAAAGAGGAAGCTTGGATGTGAGTTTAAAATCTCAAATTTAGGGATTTTAAGGTACTTCCTTGGGATTGAAGTACTATATAAAGAGGAAGGTATATACTTGATGCAAATGAAATACATTCTAGATCTTTTGAAGAAGTTTGGCTTGTGTGATTGCAAGCACATTTCAAATCCATTAGAAGTAAATGTTAAAATAAGTGCTCATGAAGGTGAAGAAGTGAAGGATGTCACCATGTATAGGTCAATAATTGGCTCTCTCTTGTATGCTACTATGACAAGACCAGATATTGCACATGTAGTTCGAGTGTTATCTCAATTTTTACAGGCACCAAGAGTACCTCTTGTTGTTGCAGCTTAAAGGGTACTTAGATACCTCAAAGGATCAGTGAATGAAGGTCTATATTATCCATTTGATGATGGATTAAATGTACAAGCTTATTGTGATGCTGATTGGCCAGGTTCCAAAGATGACATGAGGAGCACTAATGGATATGTTATCATGCTAGGGAAGAAGAACATCTCATGGATGACAAAGAAACAACCAATAGTGGCTCTCTCATCGACCGAAGCTGAGTATAGAGGCTTAGCACAAGTCTCATGTGCAAGAAGTTGTTTGTTGATCTTGATTTGCAGGTTAAGCAAGTACCTATTTTTTGTGACAACATAAGTAGCATATGCTTGACTCAAAATCTACCAAGTATTCCACAAGTCTTTGGTTACAAGCCCTTGGGGCTTGCTTGAGTCCATAAAGAGCCTTCTTAAGATTGCATACATCATGTGGAAACCTCTCATCTTCAAAGCCTTTGGGCTGCTCCATGAAGACTACCTCTTCAAGCTCTCCATTTAGGAAAGAATTCTTCACATCCAATTGGCACATCTTCCAACCTTTTGAGGCTGAAATTGCAATCAAACTTCTTATGGTGGACATCTTAGCTATTGAACTGAATGTTTTCTCAAATTCAATTCCATAGGTTTGAGCAAAACCTTTGGCAACCAACCTTGCTTTATACCTAGAGATGCACCCATCTGCATGCCTCTTTACCTTGTACACCCATTTGTTGCCAATGACTTTTATGTCCTTTGTTCTTGGCACCAACGAACAAGTATCATTTTCTTCAAGTGCCTTGAATTCCTCCTCCATGGCTTCAATACATTCCCTATGCTTATTTGCTTCTTCAAAAAAGTTAGGTTCTTCATAAGTTATAACTTGACTCATGTAGGCATAGTTTCTTGCAATGAATGAATCATAAGTTAACCTTTGAACAAGGTATTTGACCCTATTGGATTACCTTACCTCACATTAGGTGGTAGGAATATCCTCCTCCTTGGTTTATATGATTTAAATCCTAGATTTTCTAATTTTTCCATATCTTCATCACTTGTAGATTCCATGTCTACCCATCGATGGTCTTCATCATTTGCCTTTTCCTTTCCTTTGCTACTTCCTTCACTTGAATGATCTTCACTCCTTGTCCTTCCATGCCAAGCTGATGTAGTAATCTCCTCTAATGGTGTGCTTGAAGTGGTTTGACCACTTATCTCCATGCTTTGTTGTTTCTCTTTGAACTTCTTCTCGGCTTCATATGCATCATCAACCTATAACACATCTTCGCTACCACACCAAGGCAGCAACTCATCAAATATTACATCCCTAGAAACCTTACGCTCTTTGGTGCAAGGATTATAGCATCTAAAACCCTTTTGCTCTAAAGAATATCCAAGAAATATACACCTATCTGCCTTCGAGTCTAACTTGTGTCTCAATTCTTGAGGTATGTAAACATAACACACACAATCAAATACTTTGAGATGTGAAAGGTTAACTCCATGTAAATTCATTTAATAAAGCTCTAGCTACTTCTGCTATGTATCTATTCTTCCTCTCTGCCACCCCATTTTGTTGAGGTCTATACCTACAAGTGAATTGCCTTTTGATGCCATGGTCATGTAAAAAATATGAAAATTCATTTAAAAATAATATCCCCCTCCATCCGATCTGAGAGTCTTTATATACTTCCCTCTTTCCTTCTCCACTAGGTTTTTGAACCTCTTGAAGTGGTAAAACACCTCTGACTTTGACTTCATGCAATACATCCAAACAAAGCTTGAATGAGCATCTATAAATGTGGCAAAATATCTATTACCTCCAATGGATGGCTCCCTTGTAGGTCTCCATACATCTTTGTGTATGAGATTCAACACTTCATTGCTCACATGTGCTCCCTTCTTGAATGGCAATCTACTTTGTTTCCCTAATTGACAAGCATGGCACAAATGTTGCATATTCTGAGATGTAGGGTCAAGTAGAGCACTCAACAAGCCCTTCCTTTGCATGTCCTTCATCCTTTGTAAGTTCATGTGTCCAATTCTTTTATTCCATAAGTCAATTTTTGCAATCTGTTTATTTCCAATTGACAAGTAGACAGTGTGAGGGGTTGATGGCTTTACCTCCATGGTGAAGAGTATTCCTTTCTTCTTTCCTTTTGTTATGAGCTTTTAAACTTGCATGGGATCTTCAACAAACCATCCTTGATCATTGAACCTCACCTCATAACCTCTGTTAACCATTTGACCTACCGAAACCAAGTTCTTTGTGATGGTTGGCATATGCAACACATCCTTCAACACCTTGGAGCTTTGAGATCCATTCAATGCAACATCTCCCACATGTGTACTCTTGTGCTCAGTGTCATCCCCTATCTCTGCATGTCCTTGAGTAATGGGTGAGTGTAAATTAAAGAAAACATCTTTATTGCAACTCATATGGTTGCTACAACCACTATCAATGTACCATGTAAAATCTGAATTCACTCTTTCACTTGAACCATACATCATAAGCAAGTTGACATTTTCTGAATTCGCTGAAGTACTAGCATAATTCCCTTGGTTCCTTTTGTATCCTTGACTGCCTCCTCCTTTGGACCAACAATCTCTTGCATAATGGCCTGGTTTTCCGCAATTGTAGCATTCTCCATTGGATGCTCCTCTTCCATGTAATCTTTCTCCTCTGCCTCTACTCCTTCCTCTTCCTCTTTATCCATATCTTTGGTTGGAGCCTTTTTGGTTGCTTGAGCTTGAACTTGACCTTCCTCTCCCTCTACCTTGGGAGTTTTGTCCACCTCTTTTGCCTTTGCCTCTATGTGCATAGAAAACTTGGGCTTGGCTGCCCTTTGATTGTGAAGCTCCTTGGTTCATCTCCTCAACCACCATCAATGTGACTAATTGATCAAATTCTGATAAGGAATCCCTCACATAAACTGATGTGGTGAATGCTTTCCATCTTTCATCCTCTCTCAAGCCATTGAGAGTGTGCGCAACAAGATCGTCATCTTTGATTGGGCTCCCAATTGAGCCTAATGCATCTGCAAGCTCCTTAATCTTCAAAATGTACTCATTTATTTTAGTACTTGGTGCTTTCCTAAGAGTATTTAGCTCATTCTTGAGCTGAATCTTCCTTGCCTTGGTTAATAAAGAGTACAATCTCTCCAAGGTCTCCCAAACCTTCTTGGATGTGTCCAAGTCTTGTATATGCCCTATCATGCTATTGCTTATATGTTGGGATAGAATGAATATGACTCTCCTATCCCTTTCTATCCATTAATTAAGTGCCTTGAAGTGGTGTATCATGTACATGAGGCATTGGCTCCATGCCGCTCACTAATCCCCATAATCCTTTGCCCATGAGGTAGTTGCTAACTCTAAATTTCCATGGTCGATAATTGCCTTTCTCTAAATTTTCTATTTGTGCATTATAATCAGCCATAATGAGCTCTAAGATGCTCTTCTAGCTTCTCCTCAAGTTTTTATATGCTTTAGAAAGTGTGGATATTACCTTTTGATAGCTTCTCCCTTGCTAACCTTCAGCTAGTTGAGATCTCGATCGATGTAGCCCCCTTTCGATGTCTTCTTACTTTAATAAGCCCTCCTTGTGCTCCCACGAGTTGTCTTGATTCCTTAAACTCTTCAATATGATGCCCACGGATGTCTCCAAGCCTCCAAAATGGCTCTGATACCACTGACGGGGGATGATTCTAACACCCCAATTCAACAATGGAAGTTGGATGCCCTCCACTAGGTCCATAAGCAATGATATATGCTCACTGTTCTGAACTTTTCTCTGCACCAATACGGAGACCTACAATGAACCTTTTTAGACTTACAATAGACTATAAGAGCTAGCCAACAAGCTTCAAATCATCCAAAATGGATATTATAGCTGGGAGAACCACCCTCTACAAAATAGGCTACCTGTTTGCAACACTCTCTGCCTATGTGTAGAGATATACCTTCACAAAGTTGGCAATTTCTCACAAATCACTCAGCCAAATAACTTGAAACTTTGGCAAAGTTCAGGGCACTATATGAGAGACCAAATGAAGCTTGAAATCAATGAAAATGATTAAGATGAGAGATCAAATAATGCTCTGCAATCCGGTACAATCAAATTTGGAAAAGCCTAACTACACCTCTAGATAGAGAGGAGCAAAACCATGAGAAAATGAGGTAAGCAAGCAAGGGGGCTGCTTGCTAGAGTTTATAAATTCACTAAACTAAGTAGGAAACACATTGAATGCATACAACGCAAGAAACAAAGGCGGGATGATGCTTTTATTTGGTGCTTCCTGGCCTTTGTACTTGAAGAGAAGAAGGCTTCAAGTGCATTCCACACTTCGTGAGATGTTTTACAACTTCTAATGTGAGGAAACAAAAAATTTGAGATAAATTTGAGGAGATGAGACTTTGCAATTGCATCCTTGGAGCACCATGTGCTCAATTTTTCTTGCTCTTCTTGTGTTGGTTGACCTTTGTTCCTGAAACTTGGCATAACTTCATCTCCAGCTATATAACCATATAAATTACTACCTTGAAGATAAGCTTCCATCCTTAATGACCAGGTTAAGTAGTTACCTCTATCCAATTTGTCAATTGATGAAGGAAATCCATCTACCAAGTTCTCCAACCTTGCTCTGATACCACTATGAAGAGATGGATTTGCACTTGGAGAAGATGAAGTGGTGCTGCAAAAACTTTGCACTACACCAACCAAATAAACTCCAGGGATATGTATTGGGCACTCTTATCTTGCCAAAGGATGTATTAGACACCCTATGTACCTTCGAAGATCACTCTCAAAAAGATGAATAAAAAAAGATTAGTTGAAGTAGATTCAAGGATAAAAAACTTGCTATTTTGGTTTATACACCTGTCAAAAGTTTTGAGCAGCAATCAACTTAATTACTTTCGGGGAACTCTTACTAACTTAGTAAGCTAGCAATCAAGAGTCATTTCATCAAAAGTTTTGGACCACATAAAGAGAAATATGTTTAACAAGTTGTAGCGTCACCCCGATTTTCATAGGTTGTAGTAGTACTCAGACCTGTGAGCAGAGAAACAGTAATATCGTGAGATTCCAAGATCCAATGCTTATGAAATTGTCTAGGCATATAATAGACAGTATGCTAAATCTATCAAGCTTTGAATCATAGAAAAGGATGAAGTACACACTGAGAACCAGCTTTGAGAAAAACATTGATCTGATGGAGTGTTGACAGAAAAGTAGAATATGAAGAGACATATGTGACTTCGAATGAACATATCTCACGATTAAAAAAACCAATTGCAATGAAATTTTATAAATATGTAGTAGACCTAAGGAGCAAACTTTAGCAACTTAAATCATTGAAAAGGATGCACCAAACTGAGAGAAAGCATCTTTGCAATCTGGCTGAGAAAACTGAGAGATATGGCAGTGAACAGTACATTTCACAAAACATTGAAAATATGAACTCAAATGATCATGAAAATGAAAGTATATTGATTGTAAAATACAATGGAGTTACTGATACATATTTGTGCCTTGAATCCACACTTTGATATGGCGTAAAGCTCAGCTCATGGAGGTCTAAAAAATGCAACTAAACTGCCATGTATTTATAGTGATGGTTGGAGCCTAATTTTGAATTTGAATCTTCCTATAATCACTCTTCAAACTTTTTAGTGACTAATTTGATTCTCCAACTACCTTCAATCATGAATTTGTGGCTTTTCATTTCTTTTTTCATCAAGCGGCTGAACCACTTTAGATGCTTTCACTTTTTACATCAAATAAATACTCAAAGATTAAAAGAGGGAGTTCACAAGTGAAGTATGCAAGGAGTTGACATTTCCTTTGAACTTCTAAACCTTTTGATGACTCACGCCATCACTTGAACTTGCCATGGACTTGTTCCAATAGCCTAAACCTAGAAAAGTGTGTTTTTATGGTCAAGCAAGGCAAGATTCTAGGACACATAGTGTCAAAGAATGGAATCTCCATGGAAGAGGATAAAGTTAGAGCTAGGCCTAGAAGATTTCATGGGCCTAGGCCTAGGAATATCAAGGAACTAGAAGATTTCATGGGGCATTGTGGCTATTATCAACATTTCATTCATATGTAAGATGATAGAAGATCAACTCATGGCTACATGATATACATTGGTGATATGCTTGTAAGTTGTTGTTCAAAGAAACAACATACAGTAGCTTACCATCAACTGAAGCTGAGTACAAAGGACTTGTAGAAGTAGCTAAGGAGGTCATATGGATGCAGACATTATTCAAAATCTTGGGCATTAATCAAGGTATACCTACGATACATGGATATAACATAAGTTCACTTTATCTTGCAACAAATCTAGTATTTCATGCAAGAACAACACATATAGAGTACAATATCGTTTCCTGAGAGAAAAGCTAATGGAGAAAGAAATTGAAGTGGAGTACATTTCTACAAAGGATGAGATAGCAAATATAATGACAAACAACTTGGATGGTGTGAAGACCAGTATATTCAAGAGCATGGCAGGAGTAAAAGAAAAGAAGATGATATGAAGAAATAGAGAATGTCAATTTGTGATTGAGGGGGAGCTATTGGAGAATGAATAAAAAATTGGACATAAATTTGAAGTTCAAAGTCTAAGAAGAAAAGCACATGCCTATGTGAAGAGACAATTTCACACATGTACTATATTTGTAAAGTTAGACTTAGCTTTAGTTCTAGAATTTTCAAAAGTCACAAGATTGAGAAAATCTATATAAGTTAATTTGTATCAAGTGACACAGAGAGAAAAAGAGAGCGAGAGAGAAAGTGAGAGAATGTGAGAGAGAGTTCATTTTTATGACCAAGAAATAGTAAGGCTTCTCTGAGTGAGAAAGCACCTATAAACTTTTGCGTTTCCATAGCTATGAGAAGAAATAATAGAAGTTCTTCGTATGAGACTATCTCCTCCATCTTTGAGAAGAAATAATAGAAGTTCTTCGTATGAGACTATCTCCTCCATCTTTCGTGTATAGGTGCTCCCACCTATACACCAAAATTACAATGATTGTACGATACAATTAAGGTTTCATAGGAACGACATAGAGTATCATTCTTTTTAGGCCAAGCGTTGATAGATTAGATCCTCGCAAATGAAGGGGTGGACCCTTAGTTCATTAATTCATTTAAATTTGATAGAATCATTGGGAGTTCAAGAAACAATGCACACAACACTATGTCAATCAATCTGATATGATAGATGAAGAGTGGAGATGCAGTCATGGTCGGGAAAGAATATACATATCCCCATATCTCAACTTGAAGCAACCACAACATGAGTGACTACTTCATCTACCACAATTGATCCTACCACCAAAACCTTTGTACAAACTTCATCTATCTCACCTCATCGCCCCCCCATCTCCCCCACCTCCACCACTAACCATATAGAAACCACTCTAATCTTAACAACCACTGCCCACACCCCTACCTCAAACACCTTTTTCTCATTCCATGAACCAATCTCTCAAGCGACCCTTTTTTCTTCCAGCACCAATCCACTTTTTGCTTCTCCATTTCTATCCATAGAATCTGCCATTTGCCACCCCATCATACCTAGTGTAGAATGACACACGAGACCCATTGAGGGTAGCTTATGTATCCTTGCTTATCCCCGTTCACACATCCCCCTCCCTCGTGATCCATACTTTCCATTCGCCTCATCCATCTTTCCCTATACCTCCATCGCCACCATCAACCCATCTCATTATGTATCATTCATGGAAATCTTCACTTATGTTCCCACCACACAGACATTAGGCTCACAAACACTTATATGCACTTCATTGTACACAGATACCACAATCACCACACCTACCATCCATACCTTCATGGTAGCTCCCACATACACTGCACTGTCCGACCCCATGGACATTTCTAAACTCATCGCACCTCCCCCTCCCCCCATGCTTCCACCATCCCTGATCCCCCATCCACCAACATCACCGGCATCATCATGCACTGCATCCACCATTCCCTTCCCCCTGCATTAAACCCTACCTCCTTTGCATCTACAACTGTAAATAATACATTCAATACAATGATTAAGTGTGTCTCATAGCTTCAAAAAGATTATCAACAATTGGATGACCTAAGTGCTTCCTTATAGGCAAAATCTCAAATATTACAAGCACAAGTTACAGATAAGAAGCTGACCACAAAACACTCTAGGCTAAATACCTCACACTATAGTAAGCTCACAAAAAACTGGAGGCCACGGTACCGGATATGGACATCCAAGCTAAAAACGACTTGGTGGATAGGCTACACGAGCAATGGATAGCCAACAAAATAATGAACCACACACTAAGAATGGTGTTTAGCAAGTGATGACATCATCCCGATTTTCAGGGGTTGCTATAGTAATGAGACCAGTGAGCAGAAAAATGAGCATAACGCAAGATTTAAGACTTCAATGATTATGAAATTTTGTATGCTTATACTTGACAGTAAGATGAATCCAAAAAGCTTTAAATCATTGAGTTTGGGTAAGTATAGACTAAGAAATAGGTCTGACAAGATGAGTAAAAAAGTTGGGTACCTGACAAAGAAGTGAAAATGAACAGACAAGTTTGACTTAAACTAAAAATAACTACAGATTGAAACACTCAAATGAAATGAAAATTGGTGAGCATATAGTACACTTATAGAGATAACGTTACCAAGTTACACTACTGAAAATGGTGCACCGAGCTCAGAGAAACCATCTCTGCAATCAGACTGAGAAAACTGAGAGATATGGCAGTGAGTAGTACACTTCACAAGAACATGGAAATATAAACCAAAATGATCATGAAAATGAAAGTATATTGATTGTAGAATACAATGGACTTACTGATACATATGCGTGCCTTGGAATCACACCTTGATATGGCATAAAGCTCAGCTCTTGGAGGTCTTCACATAACCACGACTAAGACTACCATGTATTTATAGTTGATCTTGGGAGGCTAACTCCCTTCAATCACTCTCCAATCAATTAGTGATTGATTTTATTCTCTATCTGTCACAAATCATGAATTCGTGGCTGCTCTTACCCTTTTTGATCAAGTGGACTCAACCACTTAAGATTCTTTCACTTTTACATTAAGTAAAGTCTTCAAAAGTTACAAGAGGTAGTTCACAAGTGAACTTTACATTGTCTTCATTTTAAGGCTTCTTCTATGACTTTGTGGGACTCAAGCCAATACTTAGGCTTGTCATAGACTTGCTCCAACAGCTCCCCCTCAAGCCAAGTATGCTTGAGGTCTTCAATCTTCCAAGATTACCTGCAAACCAATCATGGCTTTGAACTTGCAGAGCTTTTTTACCATCCAATGCTTTGGTTAGAATATTTGCACATTGTTGATGAGTGGACACATATGATATTTGAATCTCTTTGCTTAGAACCTTCTCTCGTACATATTGATAATGAACTTCAATATGTTTAGTCCTTGCATGAAAAATAGGATTAGCAGCCAAATGAATAGAACTCATATTGTCACCATAAATAGTTGGAGTTCCAAACTCCAATCCAAGATCTTTGAATAATGTCTTCATCCACATAGCTTCCTGAGTAGCTATGGCAAGACCTCTATATTCAGCTTCAGTAGAAGAGAGAGAAACTATGGGTTGCTTCTTGGATGACCATGAAATAAGCTTTGAACCTGCAACGGTAAGATAACATGAAGTGCTGCTTCTATCTTCCTTGGAGCTAGCCCAATCTGCATCAGAAAATAGCTTCAACCCTAAATCAGATACATAAGGATAATAAATTCCTTCATTTATGGTTCCTTTGAGATACTTGAGAATCCTTTTGGCAGCATCCATATGTGGTTTCCTTGGTGTGTGCATAAATTGACTTAGCACACTCACACTGTAACATATATCTACTCTTGTCAATGTGGCATAGTTGAGACTACCCACTAGAATTTGATATGATGTGATGTCCTCTATGAGTTCACCTTCATGTGAGCTCAATTTGTAATTGACCTCCATTGGAGTACCTGCAATCTTACAATCTTGCATCTTGAATATTGCCAACATGTCCTTAATGTACTTTCTTTGAGTGAGAAACAAACCATGATCTTTGTAGACAACTTCCAAGCCTAGGAAGTAGGTAAGTGAACCCTTATCTTGAACTCTTCTCTCATCTGATCCTTAATCTTCTTCATACCATCTGCATCATTTCCTGTTAATATAATATCATCTACATATACACATAGGTAGATGATCTCAAAATTACTCTTTTTAATAAAGGGTGAAAGATTTGCCTTGCTTGGTTGAAAGCCTTTGTCCTGCAAGAATGAAACAAGCCTGAAATTCCAAGCTCTTGGAGGTTGCTTGAGACCATACAATGCTTTGTTAAGTTTACACACATAATCAGGATAAACTTGATTCTCAAAACCAGGTGGTTGTGCCATATATACCTCTTCTGTTATCCAACCATTCAAGAATGCATTCTTGACATCTAGTTGAAGTATCTTCCAATTCTTGGAAGAGGCAATACTAAGCAAACCCCTAATAGTAGGCATCTTTGCCACAGGAGAGAAGGTCTCCTCATAATCAAATCCTTGAGTTTGTGCAAAGCCTTTTGCTACAAGCCTTTCCTTATACCTGTTAATTATGGAACCATCAGAATTCTTCTTGAGTCTATAGACCCATCTTGAGCCTATTACCTTCATGGATGAAGTCTTGGGCACCAAATCCCAAGTGTTGTTTTCCTCAAGTGCTTAAATCTCTTCCTTCATTGCATGCTTCCATTCTATTTTTGCTTTGGCCTCTTCAAAGGATGATGGATCCTCTTGGTTTATATCCTGTGCTATGTAGATAGAATGTTTAGTTAATGAAGTCTTGGGCACCAAATCCCAAGTGTTGTTTTCCTCAAGTGCTTCAATCTCTTCCTTCATTGCATGCTTCCATTCTATTTTTGCTTTGGCCTCTTCAAAGGATGATGGATCCTCTTGGTTTATATCCTGTGCTATGTAGATAGAATGTTTAGTTACTAATGAGGTGTCAAACCCATACCTTTCTGGTTTTTTCTTTTCCCTCATAGATCTTCTTAGGCCATGATGTGATGATTATGCCTCATGTCCAAGTTCCTGCAATTTTGCTTTACCTTTAGACTTCCATGCTTTGATCTTTTCCATCTGAGATTCTTCATCATCCTCTGAGGTGTCTTGTTCTTCAATCTTCGGTTGTTCTCTACCAAGCTTTGGAAAATCTTCTTCAAGATCATATGGTAAATTGACCTTCCTGCATGAATCTTCATACCATGAATTGTTTTCATAAAAAACTACATCTTTGCTTACCAAGAATCCTTTGTTGGTAGGGTTGTATAACCTGTAACCCTTTTGATCGTTGTCATATCCAATAAATACACACCCTTTCTGCCTTTGGATCCATCTTGCCTCTAACCTGTGAAGGAACATGAGCAAAAGCAATACATCCAAAAAATTTACAATGATCTAAGCTTGGTCTTTTTCCATTCCAAGCCTCATATGGAGTCATCCCATCAAGGGATTTTGAAGGCAACCTGTTAATCAGGTAAGTGGTTGTAGATACAGCCTCAACCCATAGATAATTAGGCAAATGCTTTTCATTTAACATGGACCTTGCAGCTTCAACAATTATCCTATTCCTCCTTTTTGCCACTCCATTTTGCTCAGGAGTGTACCTTGTAGTTACCTCTCTTTTGATTCCTCTTTCTTGAAGAAAAGAATCAAATTCATGGGAGAAGTATTCTCCCCCTCCATCTGACCTTAGCCTTTTTAGTGATTTACCTGTTTGATTCTCCACAAGAGCCAAATATCTTTTGAAACATGAAAAAACTTCATCTTTGTGTTTCATAAAGAATAGGATAGTCCATCTGCTGCAATCATCAATAAAGGAGACATAATACCTTGATCCAGATATTGAAGCTTCCTTGCTAGGTCCCCATACATCTATATGAACCAACTCCAAGAGATCTCCATGCATATAACCTTTCTTCATAAATGGTAACATGTGAGACCTTCCAAATTGACATGCACTACACTTATAAATCATATGTTGTTTTGGCAAATTAGGGAGTCCAAGTAAACTTTGGTCCCCACAAATTTGCTTTAATGACCTTTCACCAACATGTGCTAACCTTTTGTGCCATACTTCCGATTCTGTGAGTGTCTGACTACCATAATTAAAGAGAGCAATGTTTCTAGTGTCTTGTAATTCAAATGTGAACAATCTACCTATCTTTTCACCTTTTGCAATTCTTCTGAATCCTTGACTTGGATCTTCAACAAATGCTCCTGCTTTTGTGAACATGACTTGCAACCCTTTCTCTACTATCTGCCCAATACTTATCAAATTCTTTGTAATGGTAGGGACATAGAGTACCTTACTGAGTAGGTTGATGTTTCCATCAGGTGCTTTGACATTGCCTATTTTCTCCACAAGATGTCTTGTATCATCTCCTGTTTGTACCTCATGCTTATTCCTTGGATCTTCTAAATCTGATACGAGTGCCACATTTCCTGCCACATGATTTGAACAACCTGAATCTATGTAGAAAACATGCTCATCAGATTTACCTTGTGGCATAGCCATGTTCATGACCAATAATGAATCCTCTTTGTTTGAGTTTTCTGTGTAGTTATTGAAGTCTCTCCTTCCTTTGTAGCCTCCTTGATAGTTTGAATGATTGTAGTTGTTGTAGCTACCATGATTTGTTGAATCTTCCTCTTGAGTAGCCATAACTTCCTCTATTGTATCCTCTTCCTCTTTGATTCCTGGAATTCCTAAAGCAATTTTCAATTGTATGATTAGTTAATCCACAAATAGAACATGAGTTGGAGTCTTGGGATCTCCCCCTGCCTTGTCTAGCTCCTCTTCCTCTACCTCTACCATGTCTTCCTCTACCTGCATAGTTAGCTTGATATGTACCTGCTTCATCATCCACTTTCTTTGCCTTTCCTTTGTTATCTTTGGACTTGCTTTTATCAGTGTATAAAGCTGAAGATTGATTACCTTTAGATATTTCTCCATTTTTGATAAGCTTTGCCTCTTAAGTAAGTAGTTGTCCAATGAGTGTATTGAAATCAGGTACATGCATGTCCATGTACAAATCCATAGCTGTGGTGAATGCTTCCCACTTGTCATCTGCCTTCAAGCCATTGATGACCTGGCTTACAATTTGCTCTTCATCTATTACCTCTCCAATGCTTCCCAACTCATATGTTATGTCCTTGAGCTTTGTGACAAAATCAGTCACATTTTGTTTGGAAGCCTTTTTGGGAGTTGTGAAATCCAGCCATAGTTGATGCTTCATAGCTTTGGTACTTGAAGAGAAGAAGGCTTCAAGTGCATCCCACACTTTCTGAGATGTTTTACAACTTCTAATGTGAGGCAAAAAAAAATCTGAGATAGAGTTGAGGAGATAAGACCTTGCAAGTGCATCCTTGGAGCACCATGTGCTCAATCTTTCTTGCTCTTCTTGTGTTGGTTGACTTTTCTTCTTGAAACTTGGCATAACTTCATCTCCAGCCACATAACCATATAAACTTCTACCTTGGAGATAAGCTTCCATTCTTAATGACCAAGCTGAGTAATTACCTCTATCCAATTTGTCAATTGATGAAGGAAATCCATCTGCCATGTTGTCCAACCTTGCTCTGATACCACTGTGAAGAGATGGATAGGTATGTGCTTGAAGATGAAGAGGTATTGCAAAATCCTTGATCTACACCAGCCAAATGAACTCCAAGAGTATATGGTGGGCCCTATTAACTTGCCAATGGATGTATTAGACACCGTATGTACCTTGGAAGATCACTCTCAAAAAGATAGATCAAAATAGATAAGTTGGAGTTAGCTCAGAGGTGAAGAACTTGCTATTTTGATTCATACATCTGTCCAGTGTTTTGCATAATTCTCTGCGCACAGCAGTAATTAGATTAATTCCTTTTGGGATATTCTAGTTAACTTAAAGATCTAACTTTCAAGATTAATCTCATAAAACATAATGAACCACACACTGAGAATGATGTTTAGCAAGTGATGACATCATCCCGATTTTCACGGGCTACTACAATAATGAGACCAGTTGTTGGGGATTCGTGGACAAGAAGGAGTTTGAGGGTTTGTAGGAGAAAAAGGAGATGATGAAAATGGAATAACAGTGAGAACTTCTGCAAAGGAATACTCCTGGAAACCTTGAATATTGATTATCTTGCAACAATTACAATGACTGAACACAGTCCAATCAATGACTAAATACAACTTCAGAGAATGTCAATTACAGAAGACCAATGATCTCAAGTCCTCTGGCGGCGGCCTCTCCTGCACCAGTCCTTCACTTGCTTCACGCTTCCCTTGTGCACACCTTGCACTAAGCTTCCACCAAGCTAAGGAATTGTTATCTCGGCCGCGCACACACAGTAGACCTTGGGACTCTTGGAATCCAACCCCGCCTTCTCTGCACACCTTCCTCTTGACACCTCTTGCACTCTTCAGTGTCGTCGCACACTGGTGGCTCTTCCTTTCCCTTCTTGCTTCCTCTGAAGCTCTCTCTTGCTCCTTACTCTCAATGTGTCCAAGAATAGCCTTTGTCCTCTTTTGAATGCGCCGATCCCGTGACTTCTAACTGCCATGGACTCTTGGGCTTCCTTTGATGTCCCAAGATTCTCTTTTTAGTTGGCGGCCAACGAATTGCCCTTTGTCCTGTAGTGACTTTATTGTAAAACCAAAAAATTTTAATGGGGGTCATACTTTCACTTGTGCGTACACTTTTCCGCTTCACATGCCTTCACATTCCCTTTTAATTCTTCCTTGGTGTACTAAAGGGGGTTCACCTAAACCTTCCCAAATACTTTAAAACACATTCTGATCCTTAGGGAAATTAGAGAAAATATGTAACCCGCTTACCCTTTGCGGGACAATTAAATGTCACTTAGGCACTTTGACTTTGCACCTGTTGGCTTGACCAACATGACTTTTATGGGCTCAACAGATGCCCACCACCTAAAGGACTCTCCGACCCGGAGAGACAACACACTGGATACAAGAATTTCTTAAGAACCAAAATGAACATGTATATGAACAGAGAGGAAGTAAAGCCGAAAATAGAGAAAGAGTACTTTTATTGATTACTAAAGAAAGTGAGAACAATATCCAATGATAATTGAATGCTTATTGGCATAAGCAGAAGGATGATACAATTATTGGGAAGCTAGAACTAAGGCTGAAGCCATGTAATTTATTGAAGAGTGGCCAGGACATTATTAAACCTGGATTGAGACTATTGAGGAGTTGGCTGAGGTGAAGATGGGAGGGGAACGGAAGCTTGCTCTATAAGGTGTTGGATAGAACTCAGGCAATTGCGAAGATGGTCCCGTTCGCGCTTGATACGCCGACACGCTGCATTATCACATAAACCTAACTGAAAATGATTTTGAAGATCCTCTAAAGTCTGGAGCGCAGTATCCGCAATGTCTCGATACCTATCTCGCTCCTCCTTGAGCAAGCGGGCGGATTCAGTGAGAGATTGCCACTGTGAGGTGGCCATGCGATTTATGTTGTCTATAGTCGAAATATATTGTTGATGAATGCTGGCGGCAGCTGAAATGGAATCTAGGGACAACTTCGAAGCGTCAGCACTTCCCTGAGCAATGTTACTGGCTTCGCGAAGTAATAGGAAAAAGGAGGGTTCAGACTGGGTATCGGATGGAGGAACAGGGTCTACCGGCGGAGTTGGAGAAATGGGTGGAATGGGAGAGGGCCTGGGTGGGGGATGAAGATTGGACTGATGGGGTTGGGAGGGTGGTGCATTACTTGGAGTTGGAAATTGTGAAACACGGGGACGTGGGGGAGTACAGGTGGGGTTGTGCGGGTTCAGCTGGGTTTGAATGAGTGGGCGGAATGAAGAAGAGCCATGTGGGGGGACAGGAGCAGGAGGAGGAGTGGTGGCCGTGGCAGGAGAGGTGGTGAGGATAGGAGAAGGAGACGGTTGATTAAGTGGAGGGATATCCGGGGGTGCAGAGTGTTGGGTTGAAGCGGATGTTGAGCCAGAGGAGAGTGAAGGGGAGGGGGGAGGCCGGGATATGGAAGGGATAGTGGGATCACTGGGCGGGTTGCTAACAGGGAATTGAGGGGATGGGGAAATAGGGGAAGGGTTAGCCAATGGTGCAGGGATTTGATAGACCCAAGCTAGGAGGGGGGCAGAGTATATGTTAAAGGAACGGGAGCGGCGAGGGATAGCCTCACGGAGTCTACGGGAGCGCACGCTCAAGGAACTATAGAGGAGGGCGGCGTAAGGGTAGGGGCGGCTAGTTAGGAAGCAGTACAGTGGATCCGCAATACGAATGTCGGAAAGGGGAAGCGCAGCGGTGGGGCTTCTAAGTAAAAAGAAGAAGATAAATGAAGTCAGGATTGCTTGCATGCAGATGGAAAAACGGGCTTGGTTCTCAAAACGCTCTTTACAAAAAGCAATTGTTTCCGCTGGTGACACTCCCGAATATAAGAGTGGAGGACTGATGAAGTCGATGAGGGAGGAACCTATATGGTTCGCAAGGTCAGGAATGGTAAGCGTGCCGGTGGGAAAGTTGGGGAACAACCGAAGAGTTTCGTATACGTCATTAAGTGTGGGAGGGTCCTGCAACAGAACGTCTGCCAAGCCTAAGAGTCCTGCATACCGAAGATTTTCTGTCGAGAAAAGATTGCAGAGGTCAATTGGAGGTGGAGATAAATGAATTTTTATTTGGATAGGTAGATCAGTTGGGAGGAAGATGCTCATATAATCGCCTGTAGGGATCGAATTATGGGAAGCAGAAGGAGAGGGAGAAGGTGAAGGTGGTCGAGGTAGCGAAGGGGGAGAATAAGGGTCGGTGGATTCTGATGGAATTGAGTAAGTAGGAACATTAATAAGGGGAGGATGAAGAGCGGAAGGCGATGTAGAAGCTGTAGGAGAGTTGGTGATGGCGGATGGTGGAATCAGTGGGGTAAGAGAGGCGGGCACTGACGGGACCGGGTGGATGAGGTTGGGAAGGGTTTGGGTATGCGATTGGTGAGCAGACTCTGAAGGAGGATAATGAAGATGGGTTGTTGGGACCGCCGAAGGTGTGAAGTCTGTAGGATCGTCCTAGGGGGGTGGATTAGCCATAGAAGAAATGGAGAATGCCGAGAAAGGGGAGGTCCGGATAAGGAGGAATTCCTCGGATTCAGTGGGCTTGGGGATAAGGGGAAGTGGGGATGGCGGAGGGTCCGGGGGAGGGGAAGGTGGTCGGAGGAGAACGCGGGTTGGGGGGCGCCTGTAAGGAACTGAAGGTAGTGCGGAGGAGAGGGATATGTGCGGGGTCGGAGAGGGATGGTGAGGCGTGTGTGCGGAGGTGGGTGGTGCCCGCTGGGGCTTGGGGGTGGTTAGCAGTGGCTTGGGGGGGAGAGGGATTGGTTGCGGAGGGGCGGAAGGAGAGGGTTGGGGAAAAGGTTGGTGGCTGAGGAGGGGTGTGGCGGAGAGGGGTGGGGTGCTTGGAGAGTGGTGGGGTGCTTGGGGGTTGGAGGGGATTGGTGAGCGGAAGAGGGCGGAGGAGGGAGTGTGCGGGTGGAGGAGAGGAATTGGATAAGACGGGGGTGTGTGTGCGGGGTGGCGGGGGAAGATGGCGGAGGGTTTAGGTGGGGGGCTGGAGCTGAGGGCGGAGGGAGTGGAGGGGAACTAGGCGGAGGCTAAGCGGGGCGGGGGTGGAGAGGTAGTGGTGGCGGAGGGGGAAGGCCGCGAGGCGGGCAATGCTGCGGTGCGGAGGGATGCGGTAGAATTGATAAGGGGGGGCCGCGGGAGCAACGGGCAAGGGCGGAGGCTGAGGTTGGCTATGGCGTGGGGAGTCGGCGGCGGCGGAGGGCGGATTCGGCGGAGGGGTTTGCATGCGGGGGTGGTGGAAGGGGGGTTGGTGGAAGGAGGAGAGGAGGAAGGCAGAAGGGCGGAGGCCGAGGAGGGCGGGCGGAGGCGGATATAGGGCGGAGGCGGATATATGGCGGGTGGCTCGAGCGGAATATATGGAGCGAGGCAGCGAAGGGAGGCAGCGGAGGGGGCGGGAGGCGGAGGGTCGTCGGCGGGAGCGACGCGCGGGAGCGGAGGCGGAGGTTGGATGTGGGGAGGGCGGCGGATGTGGGAGGCGGAGGTAGGCGGAGTCTGCGGCGGATGGGGGAGCACCGGCGGGGCGGGCTAGGCGGAGGGAGTCGATCGGCGGAGAACAAGTGTGGGCGGAAGGGGATATGCGGGCTAGGCGGAGGGAGTCAGAGAAATTCTTGGGCGAAAGGGGATATGCGGGTGGGCGGGGCACCGGCACTGGCGGAGGAGTAGGCTGGGGAGGTCGGCGGAGGGGGAAGGGCTGGAGGAGGAAGGGAGGTCGGCGGAGGGGGGCGTGGCGGTCGGCGGAAGAAGGGAAGGAGGGGGAAGGCAGCGTACGGCCACCAGCGGAGGGCGGAAACCGGCGGAGGGCGGGCTGAGGGCTTCTGCGGGTACCGGCGGCGGAGGCTCGTGCGAGCGGCGGAGGCTCTTACGGGTTGCTGATGGCGGATACTACGGGGCGGAGGGAGTAGGCGCCGGCGGCTGCACCTGCGGGGGTGCTGGAAGCGGGGGTGGAGGCACTGCGGGGGGGCCCGGAGATGCGGTACCGGCGGACGCAGAAGGGCGGCGGGAGTGTGCAGGCGGAGGGGAGGGTGCGGGAGGCGGGCCGGCGGAGCAGAGGAGTCGGAGGCGTCAGTGGAGCGGAGATGCGGGGAGACGGCTGCGGAGGGGTGACGCGAGCGGCGGCGGATCACCTGCGGAGGAGGCTCCAGCGGGGCGGTGGGGATCGTGGAGCGAGGGTGGCGGTGGCCGAGGGGACCTGCGGAGGGACGCGGAGGCGGGGCTGCGGGGGCACCAGAGGCGGGGGTACCGCGGAGAGGGGCGGGGGGGGGGAAGGCAGTGGGGGTGCCTGCTGGCGGCGGATGGGTGGCTAGCGGGCGGGGAAGAGCGGGGTGCTAGCGGGCGGGGAAGAGCGGGGGGTTGGAGCGCGGGGGAGAGCGGGGGGTTGGAGAGCGGGGGGTTGGAGGCGGATGGGGAGCAGCGGAGGGGGCGGGCGGGGCGGGCGGCGGAGCAGCGGAGGGGGGCGGGCGGAGGGTGGGGTGCAGGCGGAGGGGAGGGTGCGTTGCGGACAGCGGAGGGGGGGGGGAAAGGGTGGGGCGGAGGTGGAGGATTATGAGGCGGTTGAGGGCGGAGGATGGTGTAAGGGGGCGGCCGCGGGCGGGTTGGAGAAGCTGAGGTGGAAGGGGGGAAAAGTATGGAGGCAAGGGAATGGCGGAGGTTGGTTGGCGAAATTACCGCGGGGTCGGAGGCGGGTTGAGGGAGGATGGGAGGTAGGTGGTTGGCGGAGGGCGTAGGTTGTGAGGGCGTAGGGTGGAGATAGGTGGTTGAGGGCGGTTGAGTGCGGAGGAGAGGGGTGCCTTCGGGTGGTTTAGGGGGTGGTTTAGGGGGTGGTTTAGGGGGTGGTTGGTGGTTGCAATCGATGGGGTTGGAGGAGAGGCTAGGCGGGGCGGGGGAGGAGAGGGGTGCCTTCGGGTGGTTTAGGGGGTGGTTGGTGGTTGCAATCGATGGGGTTGGAGGAGAGGCTAGGCGGGGCGGGGGTGGAGAGGTAGGCGGAGGGCTGATGTGGGAGGCGGGGAGGGTGGTCGTGGATGATTGAGGAGGGTGGAGGAGGGGTGGGTTGTGGGTGAGCAAGGTGGAGGAGGGTGGAGGGTGGGGGCGGCGAGGGTGGAGGATGGTGGATGTGGACGTAGAGAAACCTCGATCTTTCTGAAAACTGATGATGAGAACCGTACTGATGCTGAGGGGATCAAGAATGAAGGAGAAAGCACATTATATAGCAAGTAGGGATGAAAGAGTACCTCACAGGAATGGATGGTTCAACCCAAAAGAGAGCTCAAAAGAGAGGAGATGCAAGGTCTAATCTCATCCATTCAAGAGTTAAACAAAAGAAGAGAACATGATTGAAAGGTTTTTCGCTGAATTGAGATCCATCCAAAAAAAATGGCGCCCAATTTTATGAACTCTGAAAATTTATTGATTTTATTTATGAGATACAACCAGGAAAGAAAACTTGCACCCGAAAAAATTTTGATTAAGACTACTTATTAAAACAATTCCAAAATAATTGGGAAACAAAATGATTGAAATTGCAATGGTTATGACAAGACAAAATAATTGAAAATGCAATGGTTATGACATTTTATGATAAACCTTGAGTCTGGAAATGTTGACCAAGGGTAGGGTGTCGCCATCCAGTGTTTCCAATTGCACAGCACCCCACTGCAGCATCTTCGTAATGCAAAAAGGGCCTTCCCAGTGAGGGATCCATTTCCCTTTGGTTTGATTAGACAATTGTGGTCTGTGTAATAGAGCTAAATCACCGGGCTTCAAGTTGTTCTGCCATAAATTTCGGTCGTGAGCCTCCTTCCTTTTTATCTGAGTCTCTATCAATTGTTTGGTCGCAAGTAGACGAATCTCCTCCACTTTATGTAGTGCTCCTAGCCTCTGAGAGATATCACAATCCTTCTTTCCCTGCATGAATGCTATCTTAGGTGATCCATGTAAAAATTCAAAGGGCTCGATAGGTAAGATGCCATAGACCAGTTGGAATGGGGAATAGCTAGTGGCCTCTTTGTAGGCTAGCCTGTATGCCCAAAGTGTACCTAGGTACGCAATGCCCCATGAAGTGGGTTGCAACATACACTCCTTTCTTAACATTGCAATTAAAACCTTATTTGTCGACTCAGCCCGTCCATTTGCTCGTGGATAGTAAGCACAAGAGGTCCTATGAAGAATTCTATACCTGTTGAAGATTTCTTGCAGGACTTTATTGACAAAATGGGTACCTTGATCAGTACAAATTTCAAGTGGACAACCGAACCTGCAGATGATGTTACTATAAATGAAATCAGCAACAGTCTGGGTAGTGCAATCGGAGGAGGCAATAGCTTCAGCCCACTTTGTGGCATAATCAGTAGCTATAAGGAGATATTTTTCTCTTTTTGGAAACGTAGGGTAGATTGGCCCTACAAAATCTAACCCCCACTTCTCAAATGGTTGCCAGGAGGTGGAAATAACCAAGGGGTTATGTCTCTGCTTTGTTGGCTTAGGTCCATACCTCTGGCAAATGTCACATGCTTTTCCCCATTCATCTGCATCCCTAAATAGTGTAGGCCACCATAGACCCGCGTCCAGTATCCTCTGACTCATAATGTGTCCTGGGAGGTGCCCACCACCTGTACCTTCATGTGCAGAGTGAAGGACTTCCCTCACTTCTTCTTCTTCCAAACATTTCCTGAACCGGTTATCTTTGCCCTGTCTGTACAATTTATCTTCGATGAAGGTATATGGTCTACTCTTGATTAGCAGGCTCTTCTTTTGTACAGCACTAGCCTTTTCTGGATACAATCCAGTTTTAATGAAATTTTTAATGTCGTAATACCAGCCTTGAGCTTTTACAGCAAACAGATGAGCATCGGGAAAGTCATCATTGATTCCACTAGCATGATTCATCAGATTTATTCTAGATAAGTGATCCGCCATAACATTGTCTTTTCCTGGTTTATGGACTACAGAGAAATCAAACTCTTGGAACAATAATAGCCACCTCCATATTCTACCGGTGGCCTGGGGTTTGTTGAGTAGGTATTTTAGTGGTTGGTGATCTGATATGATAATAAATTTTACCCCCAATAAGTAATGGCAGAATTTTTGGACGGCAAAGACCATTGCTAGTGCTTCCCTTTCAGTAGTATTGTAATTCCTTTCAGCCTTGGTCAAGATTCTACTGGCATATTGAATTGGCCTGTCCATTTTAAATTCTTCAGTGGGTTGAGTCAGAACTGCCCCCACTGCATGTGCACTGGCATCGACATGTATATGAAAGATTTTTGACCACTCCAGGGTGACCAAGATAGGAGCACACACTAACCGTGACCGTAATGTCTGATATGCTTTTTCCTCCTCTTCTTCCCATTTAAAGGGTACTTCCTTACCTGTAAGTCTAGTCAGAGGTCTAGCTATCTCTACATACATTTTTATGAACCTTCTATGATAACCAGTATGCCCCAAGAAACTTTGGATTTCTTTAGGGGATTTAGGTTTAGGAAACTTTAATATAGAAATGATTTTGTCAGGATCTGGGGCCATACCTTTAGCCGACACCACATGGCCTAAGAGGGTTCCTTCTGTCACAAGGAAATGACATTTGTTTGGATTGAGCTTTAACTTAGTCTCCCTGCATCTTTTGAAAACATTCTGCAGTTGTCTCAAGTGGTGGTCCAAACAATCTAGAGGAGTTTCCTTGTGAGATCCTGAAAACGAAGAGAAGTCATCCATGAAGATTCTAAGTGATTCCAGCAATAGGGGGCCAAAAATGAGATTGACCGTCCTATTAAAGGTGGCTGGAGCATTTCTGAGCCCAAATGGCATCTTTACATACACATATGTTCCCCAAGGTGTGATAAAAGCAGTCTTTTCCCGATCCTCTGGATGTATTGATATTTGATTATAGCCACTGAATCCATCCATAAAACTATATAATGCATGCCCAGCCACTTCTTCAATGACCTGTTCTGCAAAGGGCATAGGGAACCCATCTGGAATGGTCACCTTGTTGAGAGCTCTAAAGTCAACACAAATTCTGATTTTATTAGTATTCTTCTTCGGTACTATAACCATAGGTGAGAGCCACTCTGAGTGTTCCACAGGAATGATGATTCCTGCATCCTCCATCTTTTGGATTTCCACATAGACGGCTTCGGCATACTTTGGATTAAGTCTATAACTCCTTCCTCTGATGGGTCTGGCTCCATCAACCAGAGGGATTCTGTGCTCTCCATAAGATGCAGGCACTCCTTCTAAGTCTTTATAATGCCAGGCAAAAACATCTGCATACTGGGTCAAGAATGATTTTACCTTTTCCAGGAGCTCTGGGTGGCTCCACAACCAAGTGGCCACCAGAACTGGTTGATTATTGTTTTGAGTGCCTAAGTATATTTCTTGGACCGGATTTCTTATTACCATATTATCTCCCTGTGCATCTGCTTCCTTGTCTTCTTCTACTAGCTTTTCGTGCATTGCTTCATAAGCAGGTGTATTTTGGACTACGATGTGTTCCTCCTTGTCCTGCATCCATCCTGCAGGGATTTCTTGAATTGGGAAAGAACATTCAGCCTCAGAATTTTTTACCTTGTTTTTAGCTTTAGAAACTTCGTTATCCGTTGTTGACACATCCTCCTCCAATTTGTATTTGAGGGGTATCTTCCTGCCTCTTCTGTGGTCAGTGATGGGCTCTCCTAATCCATCAACCTGGACCTTTTCCTTGTCTTCATCATAATCTTCAGTCGTGCCAGGATTATCAAGAAAAATTCCAAAACAAGAAGAAGAGTTGCCTGCATGGAGCCAACTTAGAATATCCTCTTCTTCCTCAAAATCTATTTGGGGTTGATCCTCTGCTTCTGTTTCCATGCAAATGCTCACTGTTTGCATCATACTAGTGTTTCCTTGATTGTCTGGGCCTTCTTCTAAATGAATTTGTGTCAGCTCCTGCCCTTTCTTTTGTACCCACATAGTGTCCTTACCCCAATCATGAATGACACTGGCATGCCTCAGCCAAGGTCTTCCAATTAAGAGAGGAAATCCTCCTTCAACCTGGGGCAATCTTAAAACCACAAAATCCAGAATGAATAGATTACCTTGTACTTCAAGTGGAACTTTTGGGATTACCCCCAAGGGCCTTACTTTGCTCTGATCTGCCAAAGTAACCGTGAAATTTGCAGGTCTTGAAGGGTGGAGCCCAATCCTTTTCATGGTATGTTCAGGCATCAAGTTAATGCCAGAACCACCATCTACAATAACACCTTGAAATTCATGACCCTTGATTGATATTGTAAGCCGAGGACTTTTATAATCTGTAAGGGGTGCTTCCCCCCTAATTATCCCTTTATGTAAAATAGCAGTCTGGGCCACTAAGCTTGTAGTAGAAGCCTCATCAATTATCTGCAATAATTCTGACCTGAATTTCCCATCCATCTTTATTAAATAAAAAATACTAACCTCCTTCTTCATTGACTTGAGTAGTTTTGAAGCCTCTGACTCTTTAAGAGAGTGAGCTTCATTTGCTTTGCCAAACTCTTCTTGAGCCCTGTTGAAGGCATGCCCAATGGCATCACTGGTGCCTATGAGACATTCATTGTGGTTTGTGTCTGCACTTGTAGTATCTTTGTCTTCAATTGCAACTCTGTCTTTGTTCAATTCCTTAATTATCAATTCTTGATTTTCTACCACTTTTGCCGTTCCCTTGCTTCTTGTCTGTACTGCAAAAGATTCGAGTTCTTCTAATTGTACCACTCTAGTAGATGGTGAAGGTTCATTCACCTCAGGGAGTGTTTCCTCCTTGAATACAGAGATCATTTGGAGATGGGGTCCGGAAGTAGAGGCTTGATTCTTAGGACAACAGTTTGTATAGTGATCCCTGGCCTCTGGACAGTTCCTACAAGGAGGTGCATTTTCTGGGAGGGTGCACCTAGATTGGTAGTGCCCACATTCTCCACATCTGAAGCAAATAATTGGCCTTCTAGGCCCATTTGCAAAGTTAGTTCTCGGTCTAGGATTATAGTTATTACCTTGGTTTGCTGCTGCTGCCATTACATTTGCTGGTGGCAAAAGTCCTCCTTGTGTCCAGTATGTCGTTGTCGGTATTCCCCTTACTTGGCATTCATGGGCCTCATGCCCAATCTTCCTGCATAATTGACAAGTCACATTTAGCAAAGGACATTCACTTACTATGTGTCCTTGCTTGCTGCACATGGAGCACAAGAGTCCGTTCTTAATGCCGCCTCCTTTTAGTTCTTGCAACTCCTGCCTCAGCTGAGCTAGTTCCTCTGCTTGGGCTTCCTCTTCCTTTTGGAGCTTGAGGGCTTCAATCTCTTTTCTCAGCTGAGCTACAATAGTCTCCTCCTCTGTGTAGGGCTTATTCCTTTTCAAGCCCTCCAGTTCCCTTCTTAACTGGCTCACTGGGTCCTCTAGTTCTGTACCATATGATGGTTGGGAAGAAGTTGCACCATACTGGTGCCTTATATGTTCCAAGCGGGTGGCCGTATTGATGAACTCCTCAACAGAGCCAGTAGGTAGCACTAACTCTTTTATTTTGCATTGGGTGACCACAGGTAGAGGTTTGGCTAACCACTTCTTGACAAAGAAGTCGTGTGGTGGATCCGGTAGTTTAGCCATTAGTGCTTTGGCCCTAGTCACGAACTCTGGGAACTTTTCTCCTGGACCCAATTTCAAGTTTTCCAATTCTTCTATAATGATCTCAGCCGTGTTGCCATGCTGAAATTGATTTTTAAAAGCCTCTTTCATCAAATCCCAAGAGGTAAAGTGATTTTCAGCAAACTGGCTAAACCACTTGTCTGCCAGACCTTCCAATGTGGTGGGGAAGAGTATCAAGAAAGCATCTTCCCTACCCATTAGCCCTCTAGTCTTACATAATGCAAGAAATCTTCGAATGTGCTCATCTGGGTCCTCATGGGCTAAACCTCTGAAGGAGGGAAATTTTATGTTTAATATGGAGAGCAAGATTTCTAGGTCCACCTGTCCTGCCATGCTTCCTACCGATGAAGTCGATGAAGGTGGACTCGATGATCTTCTGTTCGTCTTTCTTCTTGTCTGCTTGCACTTGATCCTCAAGGTTTGTGACCGGGTCGCGGTCATGAGCTATTCATAGTCCACTTAAAATGAGACACTTGATAAAAGTATGTACCTTTTGGCCCACTGGAGTAGTGTTGTCGACACTGGAGTATTGCTCTCCAATGGCAATATATAGTCTCCTATGCTCAAATCTCCTTGGAGGTCCCACCGTGCGTGCCAAATTTGTTGGGGATTCGTGGACAAGAAGGAGTTTGAGGGTTTGTAGGAGAAAAAGGAGATGATGAAAATGGAATAACAGTGAGAACTTCTGCAAAGGAATACTCCTGGAAACCTTCAATATTGATTATCTTGCAACAATTACAATGACTGAACACAGTCCAATCAATGACTAAATATACAACTTCAGAGAATGTCAATTACAGAAGACCAATGATCTCAAGTCCTCTGGCGGCGGCCTCTCCTGCACCAGTCCTTCACTTGCTTCACGCTTCCCTTGTGCACACCTTGCACTAAGCTTCCACCAAGCTAAGGAATTGGTATCTCGGCCGCGCACACACAGTAGACCTTGGGACTCTTGGAATCCAACCCCGCCTTCTCTGCACACCTTCCTCTTGACACCTCTTGCACTCTTCAGTGTCGTCGCACACTGGTGGCTCTTCCTTTCCCTTCTTGCTTCCTCTAAAGCTCTCTCTTGCTCCTTACTCTCAATGTGTCCAAGAATAGCCTTTGTCCTCTTTTGAATGCGCCGGTCCCGTGACTTCTAACTGCCATGGACTCTTGGGCTTCCTTTGATGTCCCAAGATTCTCTTTTTAGTTGGCGGCCAACGAATTGCCCTTTGTCCTGTAGTGACTTTATTGTAAAACCAAAAAATTTTAATGGGGGTCATACTTTCACTTGTGCGTACACTTTTCCGCTTCACATGCCTTCACATTCCCTTTTAATTCTTCCTTTGTGTACTAAAGGGGGTTCACCTAAACATTCCCAAATACTTTAAAACACATTCTGATCCTTAGGGAAATTAGAGAAAATACGCAACCCGCTTACCCTTTGCGGGACAATTAAATGTCACTTAGGCACTTTGACTTTGCACCTGTTGGCTTGACCAACATGACTTTTATGGGCTCAACACCAGTAAAATGAACATAACTCAAGATTTAAGACTCCAATGATTATGAAATTTTGTATGCTTATACTAGACAGTAAGATGAATCTAGAAAGCTTTAAATCATTGAGTTTGGGTAAGTAAAAACGGAGAAACAGCTCTGACAAGATGAGTAAAAAAGTCGGGTACCTGACAGAGAAGTGAAAATGAATAGACAAGGTTGATGTCAACTGAAAATAATTGAAGATTGAAACACCCAAATGAAATGAAAACTGCTGAGCATATAGTAGACTTATAGAGCTAACTTTACCAAGTTAAATCACTGAAAATGATGCACCAAGCTCAGAGAAACCATCTCTGCAATCTGACTGAGAAAACTAAGAAATATGGCAGTGAGTAGTACACTTCACAAGAACATGGAAATATAAACTCAAATGATCATGAAAATGAAAGTATATTGATTGTACAATACAATGGACTTACTAATACATATGTGTGTCTTGGAATCACACCTTCATATGGCATAAAGCTCAGCTCTTGGAGGTCTTCACATAACCACGACTAAGACTACCATGTATTTATAGTTGATCTTGGGAGGCTAACTCCCTTCAATCACTCTCCAATCAATTAGTGATTGATTTGATTCTATATCTACCACAAATCACAAATTCGTGGCTCCTCTTACCCTTTTTGATCAAGTGGACTCAAGCACTTAAGATTTTTTCACTTTTACATTAAGTAAAGTCTTCAAAAGTTACAAGGGGTAGTTCACAAGCGAACTTTACATTGTCTTCATTTTAAGGCTTCTTCTATGACTTTGTGGGACTCAAGCCAATACTTAGGCTTGTCATAGACTTGCTCCAACAATAGGCCATACTCATAATGATAGGGTAATTGTACAAATACAATCTATGTACAATCTTGAAGAAACAGTTCTAAATTCAGCTTATTTTCAAAACTTATCACATCAGCAACTCATCACCACGTCGGAAATACAATACATGCCATACTTTGTATTATTGGCAATAACAATGCGGAAATCAAGAGGGCTACTGGGAAAGAACCCATGTTTGCTATGTAGTTTGAGCTAGATAACCTACCCAAAAAGGCATGAGAAGGAACTATCTTTGAACCAAATTGGCATGCATGACTATTGATAGATTATCTTGAGATGATGCACACTTGGTCAAATGTGGGATCGTACATTAAATATAACCCTTGCTAATATCCTTCTGTTCGACGCCAAACATGGCCAACATTTGCAGTCAAAGTCCACAATACCAAAGGGTGTTCAGATTGGTTAAACTATTCGTATTTTTCTCCCCCCAGAGTGCCATCCACAGTCGCTTACATGACATCCACTATATACCACTGGTCATCAAGATTCAAGAATGTGCCAAACATTGCCACCATGATGTGCATGAAGATTTTTGAGTTATGACTGTTATTCTCAAAACTTCCCGAAAAGGCCAAGCACCATATATTTCTATCCGAAGGTTCTCTGAAGGTAATTGTAACCTGGTATATTATATGATCCAAACACCCTCCATCAACACCATCTATTCCTGGCATGCACACATTAAGTATTTACCTACTTGCTATAAGTAGAACTTTGAGCAGATGTTTTTTATAGGATTCTCGGATTACCACTTTAAGATTTTCATTCCCAGACCCACCCATCTATTGCAACTTTTTGCAGTAGAACAAGCAATCCATTCAAAACAGTTGTGACTACCACATTCAGATGTCCCAGGTCTAGTAGATTGGGATCAGCGTATGACAAATCTGGCATGATGATTGTGCTTGAGTGAACATCATCTTGCCATGGATGTCGTATAATACTACATCAAACACTCTTCACAACAACTTTCTATCAAGGATGACAAGCATGAGAGGGGGGGGGGGGGTGTTGGCAATGGCCAAGGCAATCAAGGTGGCTTTATAAGACAACAAAGCCATCGGAGAGAATCAAAATAGAGGGAGACTCAAGGAGGACCAAGCACGTAGAGTAGTCAACAAAGGCCTAGTAACTAGGCCTACATAAGTTTTCAATTAATAACTCTTTTATAAGAGTGATTTTAATCACTACACACCATTGTAAATATCTTTGTTGATGTTTTTTACTCCATTTTGTGGAAGCCAAGGATTCCTTGAGCTTGAGAAGTATTAGATCTAAGTATCTACCAATTTTAATATTTTTTAGAGCTTGTTCAAGCCTCCAAATTAGCTCAAGAAGCTATTTTTTAACTAGGCCAAACACTAGGTTTGGATAAGGCCAAAGATATCAAAAACTATAAAAGGAGCTAGAGAGCTGATTTTTGAGGTGAGGGAATTGGAAATTGAAGTGAACAAAAGAGCTTGTAATCTTGTTTTTGGTTAATCAAGGATTCCATTGCGCCATCCCTTTGTCTTGCTATGTGTGTGTGTGTGTGTATGTGTGTGCATGCTAGTGTGCTTCTCACTCACGCACTTGTGCCTTCACTTGCTCGTGATCATCATACCCTCCTCACATCTTTCCATATTGACAATTATGAGGTGCATCTCCTCATATTGGTACTTGTCATTGTGCTAGAGTGACAAATGGTCAACATGGAAAATATAATTTTGGCCTAGTAGATAATGTTGAACTTCTCCACATAGTAAATAAGACCAAGGCTTTCATGATTTATCACCAAAAATAATTTCTTTCTTTCAACAGTATTCTCATGATGGCATAGTAGACTAGATTACCAATTTTCCATCTTTTTGCATTAGTACACTTCCAAAGGAAGGGTTTGAAGATTCCACAAAGACGTAATGTTTGGTACCAATCTGAGGCTTGCAAAATGGGGGCATGCATTAAAAGCAACTTCAAGTTCCACAAAGCACAATACACTCATCTTTCTAGCAAAATGTCTTTAGGAAAGCATGTGCAAGCTTGTTCAAGGGAGTTGTAATATGTGCTAGGCATTACAAATGATGGTGAGGCCATAGAATTTACCCCAAAACATATAATACCTCTTTGGTAATTCTGAAATTGCTACTTCCAAAATAACGTCAACCTCATTTAGGTTCACTACAATGTCATCCTTTGATATAATATGACAAATAATGACTTAAAAGATTTCAAACATAAATGAATTGTTACACTTATGTGTTCCTCGAGTAGCTTTGATGTGAACCTTTTCCCTATACATGGTCACTTTTTACTCTAGTGCTAGCTAGAGGTTTTTTCCCCATGTTACCACATACATGATCCACTCATATGTGGTGGTACTTTGTACTTAGGGATATTATTCAGCTCTTACTTCAATTCAGTTCATTCTCAATAGAGAGAGCTATTCCAACCATCCTCTTCTCCACACTTATGTGTTCCTCCTGTAGCTTTGATGTGAACCTTTTCCCTATACATGGTCACTTTTTTACTCTAGTGCTAGCCAAAGGTTTTTTCCCCATGTTACCACATACATGATCCACTCATATGTGGTGGTACTTTGTACTTAGGGATATTATTTAGCCCTTACTTCAATTCAGTTCATTGTCAATAGAGAGAGCTATTCCAGCCATCCTCTTCTCCATGTGTCTTGCTGCATTTGTGCTCCTTGTGTGTGCTTCTTGTGTGTCTCTCACACTTCTACACACACCCAATAGTGGTATCAGAACAGGTTCAGCTCCTTCTCGGTTTTTATTTTTTAAATCGTGGTGCACGTGATTTTTTAACAGTTCATATCAACTTCAGATTATAGAATAGTGTATTTCCACCAGGTGCCCTAGGGATTTACCCCCATTTCAAAGCCATTCATGCCAAGAAAAATTTCCACCAGGTGCCCTAGGGTTTTACTCCCATTTCAAAGCCATTCATGCACTCAAAATTGCCATCAAAGTGACATTTTGTGAGCTGAAATTTCAGCATTCATTTTAGCTTTCATCGAAGTGAAGATTTTGTCACATTCTTGTTCTTTTGTGAAATGACGGGTAGCAATAACTTGTTTGGCATGCTTCAAGCTGAAGATAAGCTTGATGGGACCAACTATCCGATGTGGTCTTACATGATGAAGCATGTTCTTATTGCAAAACAACTTTGGAACATAGTGACAGATGTAGATTGAAGATCGATAGGTTCTTCTACTTCACAATCTACTGTCACAGATGGAGCTTCTTCTTTGAGTACAACGGTTTCTCCTTCTGCACCTACATAGGAGCAGCTTAGATGGGATGGAAAAGATTCTCAAGCTCATGCATTGATTGCACTTTCTATGAAGCATCACATATTTCCACACATTCGGTCATGTTCTACATCAAGACAAGCATGGGACACTTGCTTCTTTGTATGACATGCATAATGAAGCACGTGTTGCATACTTGAGGAAGCAACTTGAGGATGTATGTATGGTTGAAAATGAGTCAATGGATGTATATGTGACATGCATCAAGGACTTGAAAGAGCAATTGGCAAACATAGATGAGATTATTCCATAGCACACTCAAAACAAAGCTTTAAAATGTGGACATTGAGGCTATGCAAATGGTCCAAGGCTATCTACGAACACAGATGGAATGTACCTCTACAGTCGAGTGCAACATGACACTACTAAGTAGGCATCTCACAGTAGCTCACGAGGACAATGGGCGTTTACAACTCCAAAATTAGGAAAATCTAGAAGCAGCAATGGAGAGCACACCAGGGACGGCCATAAGTCCATCAAAGTTTCAAGTTGTGCTCCTTGAGAATATCAAAATCATCCTAGAAGATTATGCTAATCTACACAAGGCTCATGAAAAGCTATCAGAAGAAATGGATCAACTGCAACAATAAAGAAATTCAGATACTACAGGTATCCCAGAGACCACCATATCAACCTCTCCCATGATCAATGACTCAGTAGCACTAGAGGAACTAAAAAAAAAAGTCAGAGAACTGCAAACAAGGCTATTACAATATGAAAGAGCACCATCCCCACCAGAGCCCTCGTAGAAGAGGAAACAATATCAATTCTAGTAGAACAAACATTTGAAGATGACGACGATAAACAACCCATTCCTAGTGGATGATTAACAGAAGAAGGCCAAGATACATTTGAAGCTCCATGACCCCCATAGTTAAAACAAGTGGAATACATTGGGTAGACTTATGAAGAATGCACAGTGGTGCAAAATTAGGCAATGCAAATCATAGAAGAAATGGTGTTGCAATCCAGCTATTTTCAACACTTGGCACCGAGGCGACACATCACAAAATCAGAACTTCAGTATAGGCCATATTTTGTAATTCTGGCTTACTATAATGCAAAAATTAAGAGAGTCACGGGGAAGATTTCCTCATTCGTGATGCAATTCTAGCTAGAGGATTTACCACCAGAAGCACAAAAAGGTAATATTTATCAACCAACTTGGTGGCAAAAACTTTTAGAAACTTACCCAGAAATGCAATGCACATGGAACCATGCACCCCTACACCTTCTTTACAACCCATGTTATGGTCCAGTTCCATGGTGCAGATCTTCGAAAGCATTTGCCATTGAAGTATAGAACAATGCTCAATGCAAGGTGTTGTGTTGGCATACAAGTCAGATGAAGAGCATACTAGCGCAACGGAGGAGTCATGCACAATATGGCAACAAGGCCCAATCAATTTTTCCATGGACCATTTACAACTCAAGTGATTTTAATCACTACCCAAACATTGTAAATTCCGTTTTTGGTAGAATAGACTCCATTTTGTGCAAGCCGAGGAGTCCTCGAGCTTGAGGAGTATTAGAACTAGCTACATATCAATTTTCATAATTTTTAGACGCTGTTTGAGCCCTCAAATAGGCTCTAGAACCTAATTTTTAACTAGGCCGGACACTAGGTTTGGACAAGACCAAAGCTAGTTAGAAAACTATAAAAAGAGCTAGAGAGCTCATTTTTGGGGCTAGATTGTTTGTGAATTGAGCTTATGTAAGAGGCTTTTTGACTAATGCAAAGAACTCCATTGTTCCTCTCCTTGTTCTTGCCTTGTGTGCGCGTGTGTGTGTATGTGTGTGCATGCTTGTGTGCTTCTCACTCACACACTTGTGCCTTCACTTGCTCATAGTCTTCATACTAGTCCTCACGTCTCCACGGATTGACAATTATGAGGTGAATCTTCTCACGTTGGTACTCACCATTGTGCTTAAGTGACACCAAATTTGGCGCCGTTGCCGGGGAGAGAGCTTCGAGGACGAGCGTGTGATGGTAAGACGTCGAGTTGAGACATTGGAGTTATAGGTAATATCCTTCCTTTTCTTTATTTTTCTTCATTTTTTCCTTACTTTCGCATCACCATCATCACCATCATCATCCCCACCATCTCCCACCTCCATCTCCATCTCCACAAAAAAATTTCAGTTTTTTGGTCATATTACACTCCCCACCTCATTTCCCTCATTTCATTGTGAGAGAGAGCGAGAGAGAGCTTGCATGCTATCTGTTTTTGGTGTGTTTTTTGAGCTTTTGTTGCAGGAACTAGCTGTACCACCTTCTCCAGCAGTGTGCGCAGGTACGACAGACTCTGCACAGGTCCCGGGACGACGACCTTTGTCTGTCGCAACAGACAAAAAAACTTAATATTTTGTGAATGCGTGTTTGGCACGGTAACCTACACCATTAGAGCACTCCAAATCACTAGAAGTTTCTCAGAAATTTGCGTTTTTTCAGTCTATCGCGACAGACACTATCTATCGCGACAGACACCGTCTATCGCGACAGACCAAATCACGACAGACGACAGACACCGTCTATCGCGACAGACACCTGTCTATCGCGATAGACAGAGACCCACGATAGACCACTCTATCGCGACAGACACCGTCTATCACGACAGACCACTCTATCGCGACAGACCACTCTATCGCGACAGACACCGTCTATCGCGACAGACCAAATCACGACAGACGACAGACACCGTCTATCGCGACAGACCACTCTATCGCGACAGACACCGTCTATTGCGACAGACACCGTCTATCGCGACAGACACGACAGACGACAGACACCGTCTATCGCGACAGACCACTCTATCGCGATAGACACCGTCTATCGCGATAGACCACTCTATCGCGACAGACACCGTCTATCGCGACAGACCACTCTATCGCGACAGACACCGTCTATCGCGACAGACCACTCTATCGCGACAGACACCGTCTATCGCGACAGACCACTCTATCGCGACAGACACCGTCTATCGCGATAGACAGACATTTTCGGCAAAAATTAAGGGGTAAATTTTTTGGAAATTTAGGCTAATTTTGGGCATATTTGCACTCTCAAATACTCACACACTTGCAAAGGCCTTAGAAAAATGCATTAAAACTCCTGAAAGGTTCTGTTTGTCTGTTTAACCCCCTAAACCCTGAACGGTCATAACTTTTTCATACGAAATCCATTTTTTGAGCTCTAGGGCTTGTCGGAAAGCTCGTGGCATATACTACACGCCCTCAACTGTTTTTCAGATAGGATATTTGGAAGTTGACACATTGAGGGGTAGGAACACCAAGGGAGCTCTAGAGGAAATTTTTAGCAATACAAAAGGGGGAACAAGGGTCATTAAAAAAGTTTCTGAAATAAATTGTCTGTCAATTGAAGGATCAAATTGAAGCTAAACTTGGGATTCTTACAGGATCATCGAGAGCTCTTGGAGAAAGCAAAGTAAGTGCCAAGGCAAACAAGCTTGGGAATGTGCTTCCTGGGTAGACCAGCATCGCCAGGAGGAGCGACTTGAGGTTGGAACATCACTTAACCCCCTCAGTCTATTCTTAGCATAGGCTAAGTGTGAGTAGTTGTTCTGATTGACTAGGGGTACGATAGGAGCACTCAAGTTTGAAGAGCCCTTAATTTCTCAAGTGCAAGGGTAGGCTAAATTGTAGTCAAGGGATAACTTAAAGGAAAAGAACGTAAATTAAGCAGACGCAGGACATCAAGTACGACCCTTGAAAGTGCTCCTGATGACGCTTAATTAAAAAAACAAGAAAACACATCCAAAGGAACTTAAAAGGAACAAGTGACTGGTACCAAAGAATCAGCAACGTACAAAGGGCATATGAACCTTAGGTCAGGTAGACACCTAGGGAGAGACAGACAAAGTCTTAGATCTTCAGAGGCTAGTGTCAATCATACTGCGAGGTCTTGGGCCCAGTAGTTGAGCCATCATTCGTATTACCCTAGTTCTGAGACTAGCGAGTCTGAGATGTCCCACGATATGGAGAGACCTACAAGAAGTTCTGGGGTGCCGTATTTACATAGGGTGGAAGGCCCTTACAAGATGCAACTCGAGTACCTTAGGACCAACCGATTAGGTGCTAGCATCTATGAGGACGGCCTAGGAAGAGCGGTGGTCCAGATTAAAAACCCTGACCAATCCATTGGACTAGAGCGCCCAGCTGTCAAGTTTGAAAATGGAGCATACTTGGACAAGGAAGGGACAATATATGTAGTCACCAGTCATCCCGATAGGACAGATGAATTTGGGAATGTGGTCCCGGAAACGGACTTAGGTGACCTAGAGCAAGGAAACATGGGCGAAGAACCTAGAACGCCCCGATGCAAATCTGTTCTTACGAGGATTATCACACCAAAGTGGATTCCCCAAGATAATAAGAGCATAGATCTCCTCTTGAACCGAGAGACGGATGAAGCCTTTTGGAGATATAGACCTAGTCAGCCGAGTGAGGTAGGAACAATCATGATATATGAGTTCAAAGATCCTGATATTCCAGGAAGAGTGACCTACTTAGATCACTCTTCAGAGAGGATCTTTGGGGTTACAGAAAATGATAGGCATGCTTACACTTGGAAAGGAGAATTTATCTTCCCCCAACCAAGATCGAATGTGTCCTTTGGTCGCCAAGGAGCTGGAACATCTCAAGCTCAGGGGACTCAAAGAGAAAGTAGTCGAGAGAGACCTGAGGTAAGCTTTGCCAACTCTTGGGGAAGAGAAAGAACGAGAATGGAAACGAATAGAGGGGAACCTGAGGGACATAGAGCCCCAGGGAACCGAAGAAATGACTATGATTTCCCTCTGCCAAGACCGAGAGAGCACACGAGGACCTTGAGACCGACCCAGCTAGTTAAGTCCATGAAAAACTACTTCGATGGCACTGGAGACCCCTACGATCATGTAGCTGAGTTTAAGCAAGTCTTGAGAGCTGAACAAGTTGAAGACCTGTTCACGCAGTACAATGCCTTTGGTTTAACCCTTAGGAACACCGCCCTGACATGGTTTCAACCACTAAACGAGAGGCAATTTAGAAGCATAGATCAACTTTTAGAGGCATTCATTATCGAATTCTCTAAAAGTGGCTTAAGGCATAATACTTCCTCATTGATATACAACTTCAAGCAGACCCCGCAAGAGACTGTGAGACTTGTAGGAAGAAGATTTAGGCAATATCTTGAGCGATGTCTTGGTCCTGAGTTACCCACGGCCGCTAAGCAAGTGGCTTTATTCTTGGATGGATTGCTAAGTACCAAATTGAGATCATATGTGTACTTGAAGGACCCCCGGACTATAGAAGAATGTGTACGCATGTGCATCGATATTGAGGATAACCTAGGGGAGGAGTTAGAGCTATCCAAAATCTACAAAGATTCAGATAGTACCTCTAGCCTCTCTTCCTCACAATCCACATCAATTGAGGAACTTGCGAAAAAAGTGGCTCAAAAACTAGGTGTCTCTAGTAAACAAATTCCTAGATTTGCCCCAGTAAAGAGGTGCTATACTTGCGGTGGTGACCATATGGCAAACGCATGTCCCATCACGGCTCAACCCCAAGTGAATCCTAGCAGCCAATATTGCACCATAGAGCGAAGGTACACAAATCACTCAGCACAGGACTACCCATACAATAAGCAAGCGGTTAGGCAAACCTACCCTCAGCCATACCCTCAACAAGGCAGATACCAGAGTCAATATTCACCACAACAGTATATTAGACCTCAGCAAAGTTACCAACCGCAATATCAGGCCCAACTGAGACCCCAGCCAGTGCTAGCACAGCAACCACCTGCTCCTACTAATGTGATTCGGGTCAAGTATGCTACTGCAGAAGAAAACCTGAATAGAGCAATAGTCCCAGTAACACCATTAATCTCAGAAAGTGATCCCAGTGACCATAGCTTTGATTCTACACATGTTGATAGTCCCCAGGCTTACTACATGCAGTCTCCTGAACATGGTGAGTCTTACTACAGTGAGGAACCGAGTGAACCTATTTGGGAGCCTGAATATGCTAATGTCATGTACACAAACCCCAACTCTAGACCTCAACCTAGGCAGATACGACCCCCTTTTCCTAGAGGACCTTGCTTCAGATGTCAGGGTGATCACCTCATACGTGATTGCCCCATGCCTGCACCTACACAACCCCAATCAGTGACGATCCAAGGCTTTTGCCAGGAGTGTGGAAAGGAACATCTCTTACGAGATTGTCCCAAGAATCCCATCAATATGCCAAAAATCACTCTGATTAACGTTATTGGGTTAGTGGTCAATTCCATAGGAAGTGTCACTTCCACTGCACCAGTGCAGGTAATCACTAGAGCTCAAGCATTGCAGCAAAACCAAGGGGTAAGCCAGGAAAAGAGCCTAGACGCTAGCGATACTGAGAGCCAAAATAAGAAGAGAACAAGAGCTTGGAGAGATAGCCATGAACGTATGAAAAGGCAATGGGCAAAGAAGATGAGTGAACTTGAGGAAAGTCTATGAGAAACCAAGGCCAAAATCATAGAGATCACATCTCAACCACACTCTCACACATTCCCACCGCTACCATCCCCATCACCCTCCACCCTCTAATACACCCCACGTAACCCACCCACCACCCCGAGCAGGATCAGTATTAGCTAATCCCACCCCTGAAGACATAGACATGATGCTTAAAGCATATTAGGCCAGAATCCACGAAGGGCCAAATGTAACGGATCATGACAAGTGCTACCCTAGAGCTGACCTAGAGATAGAAAGAACCAAGCTTTGCGCGAAAATGGTCGCATTGGCTCAGACTATGTTTGAAGCCAGTCGCCTTTTCAATTACTCGGGCTCAGCGAGGACGCAATTACACTTGGATGGACTTCTAGAGAAGTTAGAGGGCATAATTGCAAGATCTGCCAAGGAAGAAAAAAATCAAGAAAGAGATAAAGCAAGCAAAAACATGACCCATCCCCCACCGAAAGCTTATGTGCCCAATTCCACTGAACCAGACAACCCCCCCTTGTTGGTGCAGACCAATCACCAATTGAAGGCTTGGAAGATCAAATGATGAAGGAAGAATCAATTCCTAAAGTGTGGAAAAAGATTACATTCAGAGGATAAGAGAAGTGTACACATATGTACATTAGAATAGTCATAGATGACTTAAAGCTTTTGTTTAGTAAGGATCATGTACAAATTTATCTATAAATACTTTGAGAAAAGTCGGGGCAAGTATGAGAGCATATGTGACAATAGTTAGAAGTCAAGAATGAGGGAGATAGATGTCATGAGATAGAGAAAAAGTTAGTTGAGTTAGCTCTCATCACTCAACTGTATTTTCTTCTGAGTAATTGAAAATATTTGCGCCCGATGTTTCTGCGTGTTCTCCTTCTATAGTAGATCAATTGTGAAATGCTTTTGTACAAGTCTAAGTTGAGAGTTGCTTGACCTCTGTACAAAGTTTGAGCTTCCAATTGTAATCAGGCTGAGTGAATTAAGTGTAGGAACATTCATATGTGAAGTATGTTCACTGGTTCCTAAAACAGGCGCAGTTTTCGAAGTTAATGTTTTGATCATTTCTCCTAGCACAGTTTAAAGTTTTGCATGAGTGAGAGCTTAATCTTTAAGCTGGAAGATAAGCTACTCATGTCTAGAAGCATTTTGGAAAACGGGTTCTATTCAAGGAGAACCAAGTCTTAAAAGTTGCAGGTGTAAAATCGACTGTTCTGAATGACAGTTTCTGACATAGGTAACTTGAGAAGTTGATTTCTCAAGTTATACTTAATCTTTTGAAGTAATTCAACTTGAAGTAGATGCGCAATCTCTAGGAGATACTTCGTACAAAGTTTCATCAAAAACTTTACACGTTTGATAGGTCAATGTGAAGAAATAGTGCAGCAGACTTCTCTGTGTTTCATCTCCTTCACAAATTTATTAACCTTTTGATAGTTAGTAATTGATCCTCTAAATGAGTGGAAGGTTTTGACTTATTCTTGGTATAGAGGTGCTCTAATCACAAGAATAGGTTGTTCTTTTGGAGAATAACATTCTTCATCAGTGGTATCAGAGCAGGAGACATCAAATTGAGGAAAGGAGGATCCCGATTGCTGCAGATTCAAGAAATTCAACACTTGAAGGACTAAGAAGTGAAAGCTTGGAGTCAAAGCTCGAGGAGAAGACTATTTGACATCAAAAAAGGCAAAAGGAGTCCAATTCGAAGTAAAGGTACATACATTGTTTGTAAAGCTTGAAGATTTCAATACACAGGTGGATACAAGATGGGAGAAAGTTTGCAGATTGATAAGCTAGATAGGGAGAACTATCCAGCATGGTCCATGAGGATGGAAGCACACCTCATGAGCAAAGATCTTATATCATTTATTACATGAGATGAAGAAAAACCTGAGTTTGCAGATCCAAGTATTCCTACTAGGGAAGAGCTTGCAATGTTGAAGACTTGGATGAGAAAGGATGCTCAAGCAAGGAGTATCATCTACATGGCTGTAAATGATTACCTTTTACCTCACATCAGAGGTTTGGAAAGTGCTACAGATGTTTGGAATGCCTTGGAAGAGCATTTCCAAAATACAACTAAGTCAAGGAAGTCCTCACTATGGGCTGAGTTTACAACCTTCAAGAAGAAGAGCTCACAATCAATTTCAGATTATGTGGCAAGGATGAAAGATTTTGCAGATAGCTTGGGAGCAGTGGATGAAGACATTGAAGAGGAAAAGTTGGTAAGACAAATACTTACAGGTTTGAGAGGAGATGAGAAGTGGAAGCCTTTTATATTGTCCATAGAGTTGTCACTTGATCACTTTACTCCTGATCTTAATCAATTGCTAGGACACATGTTAACCTTTGAGCAGGATCTTAAAGGAGACAATGATAGAAGTACAAGTCAAGCTATGTACTCCAAAGACAAGAAAAAGAATGGCAAGGGAAAGCAATCAAATGATGATGAAGGGAATTCAAATCAAGCTAACTTCACAAAAGGAAAGATGAATTTTAGAGGTAAAGGAAGAGGAGGTAAGAACAAAGATAATGCTAAAGCTTGTTGGATTTGTGGCAGAACAAATCATTTGGCAAATGATTGTTGGTATAACAATCAAAATGGTGGAAGCAATAATCAGAATTATAATCAAAGAGGTAGAGGAGGCAGAAACCAAAGAGGCAATTTCAGAGGAAGAGGTGGTAGGACATCATATGGTAGAGGAGGTGGAAGAAATTTCCAATCTCAGTCCTACAACAATAATTATTACAATTATGCATCAGATCAGAAGGATGACATGACTCTTATCTTGAATGCAACTCATGAATCAATGGGAGAAGATCAAAGAGTGTTTTATATTGACTCAGGGTGCAGCAACCATCTGAGTGGGAATCTATCTTTGATGACTGATATGGAAGCAAGGGTGAATGGACATACAGTTCAGACAGGTGACAATACCAAACATAAAGTGGAGAGCATTGGATCAGTGAAGACAAAGAGTGGAAGTACACTTCTGAGCAAGGTACTTTATGTTCCTACTATTCCTAAAAATTTGATAAGTGTAGGGCAAATTGTGGAGAAAGGATATGAGGTAAGATTCACAAATGATGGTGTTTATGTACAAGATCCAAATCAGGGATATAGAAACATAATTGCAGGTAAAAAGGAAGGAAGATTGTTCACTCTCAAGGTCCAAGGTAATGTGGGACATGCATTATTTACCTATGGAAGTCAAAAGGTATCTGAATTAGACCTATGGCATAAAAGGCTAGGTCATTTCAATGAGAGAGCTATAAAGGGGATGTCAAAGAATCAGGTGGTGCTTGGATTGCCAAACATTGAAGGGCAACATATGGTGTACAAGTGTGAAGCTTGTCAATTAGGTAAAGCACATAAGAGTTCTTATAACAAATCAGGGTACAAGCATTCAAATATGCTTGAATTGGTTCATACAAATGTATGGGGTCCCTCAAGGGACTATAGCATAAATGGATTACTTTGTTGATGATGCAACCAAGTGGATTACTTTGTATGTAATCAAGGATAAATCAGAAGTTTTCAAGACATTCAAACACTTTCATGCTTATGCAGAAAGGATCACAGGACAAAAGCTCAAGAGGTTAAGATCAGATGGAGGGGGAGAGTATTTCTCTAAAGAGTTTGATGATTATTTGTGGAATGCAGGTATCAAAAGAGAAGTAACTTGCAGGTACTCCCCTCAACAGAATGGAGTAGCAGAAAGGAGGAATAGGACTCTTGTAGAGTTTGCAAGAGCCATGATGAAGGAAAAGAATTGTCCAAATTACTTATGGGCAGAAGCCATTAACACTGCAACATACGTTGTGAATAGGTTGCCTTGCAAAGCTTTGGATGGAGGAACCCCTTATGAAGCATGGTGGGGTAAGAAGCCTAGTCTTGATCATTGTAAAGTATTTGGATGTATTGCATATGCTTATGTTCCTTCACAATTAAGACATAAGCTAGAACCAAAAGCAGAGAAGTATGTGTTTATTGGATATGATGATAGACAGATGGGTTACAGGTTGTGGAGTCCATCCACAAAGCAATTTCTTGTTACTAAAGATGTAACATTTGATGAGCAAAATATGTGGTATACAGGATCACCAAATGAGTATACAGGTGTTGAAGAAATTCAAAGGAAAGGAAAGGCAAAGGTAAAAGTATGTGAAGAAATTGTTGATGAAGTTGACTCTAGAAGTAGAGTGCAGGATCATGTAGAAGAAGGACCAAGATTTGATCCAGAATCAAATGAGGCTGAAACTTCAAGAAGTGCAGAAATCAGAAGATCTACAAGAGAAAGAAAAGAACCTATAAGGTATAGTTATGATACATCTTTCCTAACCACAAAAGATTATGCCTACATTGTGAAAACAGAAGAAGATCCAACCACTTATGAAGAAGCCAAAGGTAAACAGAATTGGGAGAAGGCAATGCAAGAAGAGTATGATGCTCTACTTGAAAATGAAACTTGGGAACTAGTACCAAGACCAAAGAATCAGAAGGTCATTGGATGTAAGTGGGTATATAAAACAAAGAGGTTTGCAGATGGTAAGGTGTCTAGATATAAGGCTAGACTTGTGGTCAAAGGTTATGCCCAAACTTATGGGGTAGATTATGATGAAACCTTTAGTCCTGTTGCTAAGATGTCTACAATTAGGACTTTGATTGCTATTGTTGCTTGCAAGGGGTGGAAATTATCACAATTGGATGTGAAAAATGCATTTCTAAATGGATACATTGCAGATGAAGTATATATGGAGCAACCAGAAGGATTCATGGAGTCAATTGGATCAGATTATGTGTGTAAGCTCAAGAGAGCTTTATATGGGTTGAAGCAAGCCCCAAGAGCTTGGAATTACAGATTGGTCAAGTTCTTGAATGAATGTGGATTTCAAGCATCAAAGGCAGATAGTAGCTTGCTAGTAAAGGCAAGTGAAAATGGATACATTTACATGTGCATTTATGTTGATGATATTATTGTTACAGGAACAGATGCTCAAGGAATCAATGAACTCAAAAGACAAATAGAGAAGGAGTTTAAGATAAGTGATTTGGGAAACTTATCTTATTTTCTAGGAATGCAGATTGTGTATACTCAACATGGAGTATATGTTTCACAAGAGAGATACTTGAAGAATCTTCTAGTCAAGTTTAACATGGAAGATTGCAAGACCTCAACTACACCATTGGAGGTAAATCATAAATTAAGCAGGTATGGAGGTGAAGAATTCAATGACATGAAGAAATATCAGAGTTTGGTAGGTAGTCTAATCTATGCTACCTTGACAAGGCCAGATCTATCATATGCAGTAGGTGTGTTGTCACAATTTATGCATTGTCCAAAGAAGACTCATTGGATTGCAGCCCAAAGGGTACTCAGATATATTAAAGGAACCCTAAGTGAAGGTTTGTATTATGGTTTCACTTCTGACACAAGAATCAAAGTGTTTAGTGATGCAGATTGGGCAGGTGACTCAGATGATAGAAGGTCTACTCATGGGTATCTTTGTTATGTTGGAGATAAACTAGTTTCTTGGTGTTCAAAGAAGCAACATACAGTTGCTTTATCATCCACAGAAGCTGAGTATAAGGGAATGGTAGAAGCTGCAAAGGAAGTGATATGGTTGAAGACCTTGATGAAAAGTTTTGAGATTGATCATAGTACTCCAATAATTTTTGGAGACAATATGAGTTCTTTGTATTTGGCAGCTAACCCTGTTTTTCATGCCAGGACTAAGCATATAGAGATTCAGTATCATTTCTTGAGAGAAAAGGTACTAGATAAAGAGATTGAAGTGATGTACACTCCAACAAAGGAACAAGTGGCAGATATGATGACAAAGAGTTTGGATGGACCTAAGTTACAAAGGTTCAAGGACATGGCAAGTATAAAGAAGACAGAGAAGACCTCAATTGATGATTGAGGGGGAGCTGTTGGTGCAGACCAATCACCAATTGAAGGCTTGGAAGATCAAATGATGAAGGAAGAATCAATTCCTAAAGTGTGGAAAAAGATTACATTCAGAGGATAAGAGAAGTGTACACATATGTACATTAGAATAGTCATAGATGACTTAAAGCTTTTGTTTAGTAAGGATCATGTACAAATTTATCTATAAATACTTTGAGAAAAGTCGGGGCAAGTATGAGAGCATATGTGACAATAGTTAGAAGTCAAGAATGAGGGAGATAGATGTCATGAGATAGAGAAAAAGTTAGTTGAGTTAGCTCTCATCACTCAACTGTATTTTCTTCTGAGTAATTGAAAATATTTGCGCCCGATGTTTCTGCGTGTTCTCCTTCTATAGTAGATCAATTGTGAAATGCTTTTGTACAAGTCTAAGTTGAGAGTTGCTTGACCTCTGTACAAAGTTTGAGCTTCCAATTGTAATCAGGCTGAGTGAATTAAGTGTAGGAACATTCATATGTGAAGTATGTTCACTGGTTCCTAAAACAGGCGCAGTTTTCGAAGTTAATGTTTTGATCATTTCTCCTAGCACAGTTTAAAGTTTTGCATGAGTGAGAGCTTAATCTTTAAGTTGGAAGATAAGCTACTCATGTCTAGAAGCATTTTGGAAAACGGGTTCTATTCAAGGAGAACCAAGTCTTAAAAGTTGCAGGTGTAAAATCGACTGTTCTGAATGACAGTTTCTGACATAGGTAACTTGAGAAGTTGATTTCTCAAGTTATACTTAATCTTTTGAAGTAATTCAACTTGGAGTAGATGCGCAATCTCTAGGAAATACTTCGTACAAAGTTTCATCAAAAACTTTACACGTTTGATAGGTCAATGTGAAGAAATAGTGCAGCAGACTTCTCTGTGTTTCATCTCCTTCACAAATTTATTAACCTTTTGATAGTTAGTAATTGATCCTCTAAATGAGTGGAAGGTTTTGACTTATTCTTGGTATAGAGGTGCTCTAATCACAAGAATAGGTTGTTCTTTTGGAGAATAACATTCTTCATCACCCCTCCCCAGAAAGAATAGAGAAGCTAATTGCACAATCACAAAAGGAGCCCGCCCCTCAACACCATGACAAGGCTAGTGAAAGAGCAGGTCTTCCTACCCAGAAAGCCTATGTGCCTGAGGCCTATGTGTCTAACTCTACGGAGCCAGACAACCCCTCTTCTATGAATAGGTTCACTGAAGAATTCCTAAGAGAGATTCAAGAAGACAAATGGGCTAAGGAAAGTGAAGTCCCTCCTCCCATTGAACTTGTGGATGATGCACATGATCATTTCCCACATGATATTCCCTCTATCTATGGAGAGCAGGAGAGCACCCCGTCTCAAGAGAGATTAGACTTTGAGTCTAACTCTCTACAGGAATTACCCCACTTCACGGGCCCATGGGAAGCCAAGTCTACTTGTTTGAGAACCCCCACAGTCATGGTAAGAAACGAAGATTCAGTCATACCTAGGAACACGGAGGTAGTAAAGAACACCAAAGTGCAGTGCAATCTCACTTTGGAAGAGCTGCTCAAGGTTAGACCAGAAGTGTGGAAACATGTAGCCAATCAAGTGCCCGAAGTAGCAAAACCACATTCCCAGGTAGGACCTCAAAGAACAGTGCCAGAAATACCATTGGATAAGATAGGAGACATGAGTGAAGGAGAAGAAGGAAATACCTACCTCCCAGTTACCCATCAGGGATACACAACGAAAGCAATTTTGGACTCAGGTGCAGGAGTTGCAATTGCTACCACCTCCTTATGGAAACGTTGGGGCATGCCAGCACTCAGGCCAACAAGAATGAAATTGCAGATGGCCGATGGTCATATTGAGAGGCCCTTAGGATTGCTAGAAGGAATAAATCTCACTACATGTGGTGTTGAGTTCGAGCATACTTTTGCTATATGTGACTTTAACAAATACCAAGCCTACGAGATGATATTGGGGAGACCATTTATGCGGCAGTTGCAAGTGGTACAGGATTGGGGAACCAATTCCTTGTATTTGCAGCACTTAGGTGTTACAACCAAAGTCAATCTCAAGGATTACTCTCATAGAGATGTCCCTCCTATCCAATGGAACCCCATCCATAGAGCCAAAGATGATACGGAATCGGTGCATTCCCTAGGATCATGATCCTCATGGATGCATGAAGACACTCACTTATGGATGTGTAAGATAGCAGTAGAAGAAGAGAAGAGAGAAAAAGCCAGGGAGATAGGTGCAAAAGAAACCCATAGATCAATCCAAGACCCAGCCTATGCACCTGTAGGTTTTCTAGACGAAGAATTTGAACCTCACGGCTGGGCAGAAATTCTAGCAACAATGGATGTAGCCATCAATGAAGAACAATGGACACCTCACTGTGATGAGGATGGCTATGACATTTCAGTCTTCTCCATAGAGCCGATCATGGGAGAGGCAATTTTAGAAGAGTGTGAACCTAGCCCTGATGCATTTGAGGATGCGAGTGACTCCGATCTAGAGTCAATCATTATGGACCCACCTTTTGCATCAGATGAAGAGTACTTCTGTGAAGTTGAATCTCAACCCCAGAAGCACGGAGAGCTTACAAAGGATGTAAGGCTAGCCACACATGTAACCCCTAAGGAAGAAGGAAAGAAAAGAAAGAAGAGAGAAGTCACACCAGAAGAGGAAGAATCTTTGTTTGAGGTCCCGGAAAATTTTAAGAAGTATGAGATAGATGACAGGAGAGTCATGATTAGAATGCCGAAACGAGAGGCGCAATCGGGAGAGGCCTATGATAACAAAGAAACCACCAAGAAAATAGTGGTAGCCATAGAAGAAGGAGAAGAGAGGTGCACTTACATAGGACATGACCTCACTGAGGAAGAAGAGCATGAGCTGATAGCCTTGCTAAGAGAATACAGAGACGTATTTGCTTGGAGTTACAAGGATTTGAAAGGAGTGGACCCGGACATATGCTCACATACGATTCCCATGACTACAGAGGCCAGACCCTCAAAACAAAAGCCATACACATACAATGACAACTATGCTGCCAAGATCAAAGAAGAGATAGACCGCTTGGTTGAAGCTGGATTTATCTATGAAATTGAGCACACTGAATGGGTATCCCCCATTGTGGTGGTGCCCAAGAAGAACGGCAAATTACGAGTATGCATTAACTTGAAGAAGGTTAACGCAACCACGATCAGGGATAATTACCCGCTTCCTATCACTGAGTATCTATTAGAAAGGGTGGCAGGCAAGGAAGTGTACAGCTTCCTAGATGGGTTCTCTGGCTACAATCAAGTGGCCATTGCACCAGAAGATCAGCATAAAACGGCTTTTGCCACAGAGTGGGGTATATTCGCTTTTAGGGTAATGCCATTCGGGCTTACCAATGCTCCCGCAACCTTCCAAAGGCTGATGTGCCATGTATTTAAGGAGTTCCTGAGGAAGAACTTAGAAGTCTATGTTGATGATCTTTGTGCTCATTCCAACATTAGACAAACCCATATTCCTGAACTCAGACAAATTTTTGACAAATGCAGAGAATATCAAGTCTGCTTGAACCCAGAAAAATGTGTTTTCATGGTCAGGCAACGAAAGATTTTAGGACACATAGTGTCAAAGAATGGCATATCTACGGATGAATAGAAAGTAAGAGCTATAGCTGAATTACCTAGGCCAAAGAATGTCAAGGAAGTACAAGCTTTCATGGGGCATTGTGGTTATTACCGACGATTTATACACATGTATGCCATCATAGCAAAGCCTCTGTATGGACTGTTGACTAACTTTGAGTGGACTGATGAATGTGAGCATTCCTTCAATGAGCTTAAACGGCGATTATGTTCAGCACCAATCTTGACCACACCGGATTGGAATAAGCCTTTCCATGTTCATGTTGATGCATCCAATTATGCTATTGGGTGTGTACTAGCGCAGCCTACCAGTGAAGGTAATACGGATCTTCCCATTGCCTATGCGAGTAGACAGTTGAGTGCAGCTGAGCGAAACTATACCACTACCGAACGAGAGGGGTTGGGCATGGTGTATGCGGTTAAAAAGTTTAGACATTATTTGCTTGCAAATAAGTTTAAATTTTTTACTGATCATCAAGCTCTACTATACTTGGTAAACAAGCCATGCAACACAGGTAGATTGGTGAGATGGTTCCTCTTACTAATGGAATATGACTTTGAGGTAGTGGTGAGAAAAGGCAAGACTCATTGGAGAGCAGATCATCTCTCTAGGCTCACATCCGGAGAAGCCCCACAAGGAGTATCAGATGATCTTCCTGATGCTTACTTGTTTAATTTGGAAGTAATACCTCAGTGGGCTAAGCCATTAGTGCCAGTATTGACATACGGGCCTAACCACCCAGTAATAAACACTCAAGGTAGAGAGGTAGTAAAAGCTCAGAAGTACCATATCATGGCAGGAAGCATGTACAAACAGACAGATCAAGGGATCTTGGCTTGTTGTGTAGAAGAGGACGAGTACACTAAATGGTTGCATTTAGCACATGTAGGTGCATTAGAGCAACACTACTCAAAGCATCGAACCTTACAGACACTAAGGAGACTCGGAGTGCATTGGCCGACTATGGAGGCTGATGTCCAAAAGTTATGCAAGGAATGCCCAATCTGCTGCACTAAACCACCAGTGGAACATGCCACTCTTTATCAAGTGTCCATAGTGCCAGATTGGAGTGAACCTCTAGTATCCTTCTTAAGGACGAAAACATTCCCTCCGGACATGACTCTGGCTAGGCAAAGGAGTTTAGAACAAGAAGCCCAGGATTATGCACTCATTGGTGATAATCTATACAAGCGTGGTAAAGATGGTTACCTGAGATTATGTGTCCATGAGAGTGAATATCTCAAAATCTTGGATACTGCTCACCAAGGTGTAGCAGGGGGACACTTTGGACCAGATCGAGTAATCAAGGCAATACTATTTGCGGGCGTTTGGTGGCCAACCCTTCACATGGATGCACATACCTATGTGAAACGGTGTGATGTTTGTCAGAGAACTCAGTACCCTATACGCAAGGATGAGATGCCACTGAAGCCTATGATGGGCGGACGTGCGTTCTCTAAATGGGGAATAGACTTTGTTGGTCCTATTAATCCCCCAGCTAAGGGTTCACATGCTGAATATATCATCGTGGCCACAGACTATCTAACCAAGTGGGTAGAAGCAAAAGCTACTACAAAAAATGATGCTCAAACAACAGCAAAGTTCTTATTTGAAAATGTATTCACGAGGTACGGATTGCCAATAGAGTTGGTGAGTGATAGAGGCACACACTTCTTGAATGAAGTCATAGAAAACCTTCTCCAAGAATTCTTGGTGATACATAAGAAATCGGCCCCCTATCATCCACAAGCTAATGGCCAGGCTGAGAGCACTAATAAGATCTTATGCAATGTGCTGACTAAACTAGTGAACAATAAACGCTCTGATTGGGACAAATAGCTACACCATGCTGTTTGGGCATACCGGGTTGCCTATAAAACGGTACTCCAAGCCACCCCCTTTCAGATGGTATTTGGCCAAAATGTTGTGCTACCTCTGGACTTTTTGATACCTACATTGAAGGTAGCACAAGAGCATGACTGGACAGGCCATGAACTCTCCTCTCGAATCTTTGATCTTGAACGTCTAGGCGAAACACGATTGAGAGCTGCAGCAGGAATCTATGCAGCGAAGAAGAGGCAAAAGGCATATTTTGATACACATGTGAAGGATAAAGGCTTGAAAGCAGGCGACCTAGTCCTAGTCTACACATTGAAGCAGCATGCACGGAAATTAGAGAAAAGAGGTTACGGGCCAATGATTATCAATAGAATCTCCACAAGTGGCGCAGTTCAACTAGCCACTTTAGAGGGCAATATTCTACCAAGTTACATAAGTGGATGCAGAGTCAAGTTATATCAGGAACCCCTCATTGAAGAGATGCTAAATCGACTCAACACTGCCAAGAAACGTAAAGAAGAAGAGAAACGAATTAGAGAAGAAGCACAGGCAGAAGCTTTAGAACGCATCCGATGAATGAAGTTGAGGAGACAAGGCAGAGACCCGCCTATGCTTGACACTCAAGAATCTGTAGGCTATCCTATGGCCATGTGCGAGACTTCAGGTGGGCATTCCCATAGAATAATCGACCGACGGCCTTTTGTAACCCTAGGAGTAGGACAAGGAAAGGGTGCAAAGACTGTAAGAGCTTTGATTGACTCAGGTGCATCCACTAGTGCTGTCAAGTTGTCTTACTGTCAAGAATTGAAATTAACTGTTGATCCTATAGAAGCATATCTCATAGGATTGGGAGGTGTGGAAACCCCTTGCATGGGCGAGGTGGATCTTCCCATCTCCATTCAAGACAAAGTGATGACAGTCAAAGTACTAGTGTGTCAAGATGAGGACCTCACTGAGCCTCTTGTCTTGGGTCAGGACTAGATCTATGATCATGCAGTCAACCTCAACCTAAGAAGTGGACTTCTTCAGGTATGGGTAGATCATAGCCGAATTACAGTTGAATTGGAAGATGAGGCACTCAAGGAACTAGGCAAGGCACAAACTCCTGGTCCTTCCAGGGGTGCACATGAAGTTGACAATTCTATTTTTGTCCAAAACTGTATGATGCAGAAAGAGGCTTGTCTCAACAACGGAGCCAGGGAGAGGAGGGAACTCCCTTCTTTTCCAAAGACCAGAAGGTTGCAACAACCAACGGCAGATCAAATACAGAAGAAGCAGAACACTACCGATACTGGATGCCAAAAAAAGGAGCAAAGCAAATTGTTTCAGCCATGGAAACAAGTATGGAGGCGAAAAGGCAAATACCCTGTTCAGACCAGGCCGACCCCACGACCAAAACCTCTTATTAGTAGTCAACAACACGACACTAATAAGAAGTCCTTCATTAATTCTTCTACGAAAGTGAAGTCTATTTGGGTACCCAAGAAGTCAATGAAGGCCAGCCCACAATCACGACAAATCTGGGTGCCTAAGGCTTGCTTGCGGGCTCAAATAGCTACACCAAGGCCACAACCGGTACAACATGTTTCACTCACTCGAACATCTGAGGCCCAGTCTTACACATCACGCACGGACACATATTCTTCCATGAGCACTAGTAGAATCACTTGTAAATGGGTCCCTAAAAAAATCCTCATCTTCAAGCAGATACCCCTATCAAACTCTTTAGAGTCTCCACAAAATCAAGATCAAATCCCATCCACTGCATTTGGCAACCTAAAACTTGTAATAAACCCCCGGACCCAAGTTGTAAATCCATGCCCACCTACTAACTATGTCACTCTCACACTACATCATTCCACTTCGTTCTTAGGTCCAACCAATTCCTAACTACACACACAAGCACCGAGCACTTATTAACCTACTAACCCCTCCCGAACCTCATGATAATGTTGTAATGGGGACAAAAACGGTTCTAACTTGTCCTTTACAATGTTAACACATGTTTCTATATTCTCACAGAATCAGGAAGCAAGAAGTAACATGGCAGAAGCGACAGGTCTGAGCTCACAAGTAGGAATACTTACTGCAGGAATCGATGTGGATAGTCTACCTGTGGATGTGCCACCAACTGAACGACCTGTGGAGCTGCAACACCTTCAGCAGATCCCGGTACCGGATCCACCCACAGGGATCACTGAAAGAGTCCATGCCAATTCTCATTGGTTCAATGGCATGCCAGGTCCATTAGGACAGGCCAAGTATATATGGGAGTCTAAGTGCGAGTATGACAGATCATGGGTTCGATTCCAATTTTTCTCCAAGGAGTTTGAGACTCTACAGAACACCGAGGATCTCCACACCATATGGCAACGTGCAGGGCTAGCAGAATACTTTGAAGCACCACTACCTAAACCGGATCTCCTCCGATGCTATTATTTGGTCTCCACATTACAAGCTAATGAAGAAAATGACAAACCAGGATCATTTGTTCTTCCTTCCTTGTTGGGCAACAACGGGTTAAAGAGGTTTGAACTTACCTTGGAGTTGGTGAGCTCTGCTTTGAATATGCACGGCACACATGTACCTTCAGAGAAGGATGCTCTCGTTCCTACTAACATGAAGGATAGGAAACTACTGAAGCTTAAAGACATGGCAGCACTCACACCAAACGTGTCCATCCCTCTCCGTATGTGCATGCAACATTTTGCTTTCCCCGGCAAAGACCGCTTCACACAACCACACAAAAGAATCTGGTTCGCTCTCTACTTAGCGGAGACAGGTGCGTTACCAATTAAGCTGCCTGTATGGATTATAGATCAATTGTATGAAGCAAATAAAAGGTCTTCTAGGAAATTAGTGGTGAACGGTTGCTGTGCAATCACACGTATTATTTACCGGTGCCTAGCATACGATGTTCCCATTGAACGTGCCTTAACTTGGGCACAATTACAAATGTTTAAGAAGCTCAAGACGTCAACACATCAATCCAAGCACATGAGGGGTGCGATCCCTTGTGTCCAGACAAGGGAAGTTCTGACTACTCCTGAACTATCGCCACGAGGGGAGGCCACTGTACCTCCCTTTACCATTAGGATACCCAGGTCTGGATCTGAAACTACGACACAAGCTGCCCCTTCAGCTCCTCCTGCTCCATCTGAATTTGAATTTGCTACAACTGGAGATGCTGAAGGAATGGATCCCCAGGACTTCGAAGCATTCTTACAAAGTACACAACTCTCTGATGTAGAGTTTTATTCAGATGCAGAAGAACAAGGCACATCTTCACAAAGAAGAAGAAAATCTACAGACGGCCGCCATCTACATTGGAGTGACGCTCAGCAAGGTCAACAACAAGGACACCTAGAAGAAGAAGGAGCATATGAAGAGGAGACCACTGACGCCCCAGCCTATACAGCAGAACTCCGAAGGCTGTATCAAATTATGGAACGAGTGCGATCGCAACAACTGCTCACCGAACAGAGCAGTAGAGTACGCATGACTCAGTTGTTGGAAGAAGCAGGAGTTGACTCAGAATATAGTGAAGGTCTCTTATTGATGGCAGAAACATATGGGGTAGTAGAAGCAGTGCGGACCGCCATTAGGAGGTCTCCAGTTCAATATGATCCACGAAGATTCCAGACACGACCACGCTCAGGTAAGAATATCTAGATCCCCATTACAACGGCAGAAGGGCCAATTATTACATCCGAACCCATCGGGACAACCTCCCAAGCAACAGAAACTGCTAGCCAAGAGCACCCAGTCACCCATGAGGAATCCACCGAGCCACTACCACCCAGAAACCGTGGAAATCACCTCGACCACTCAACCCACCGAACGAACCTTCATCTTCCGTACTCCCATCTCTAGTTCAACCCTATTCTCCACCTCTGATAACCCAATCTATGAAGCAACCCCCATCACTACACAATCCACCGAATCGCTCATAGAGCCTGCCCTAGGACAACCATCCCCCATGCCCTCAGCCATAGGCCATCCTGACCCTAGATCCATATTCATGGGTTTCCCTGCTCCCACGCAACCCTTCATGCCCTCCTCAACTCTACAACCTCAACCCCCAACCTCCATCTCTCCACTTCTCCAATCCCTCCATAACTTCCTTGCTAGAACTTTTCAACCCAGGTCTCAACCATTCCCTTTATTTTCAGCTCCCCACCCCACTTCTCATCTATTCACCACTTTCACACACACACCACCTACCATTCCCATGTATATGGTAGACCCCACACTCGCACCCACTCCTGAAAGTATGGACATTTCACCACCCATGGCACCTCCCCCTCCCCCCACGCTTCCACCTCCTCCCATTCCCCCTCCACCAATTTCACCCACACACACGTCTTCAATAGACACATCATTCACTCTTCCCCTTCCCCAATTCCCTTCCCATGCATCTTCCATTGTAAACACCACCCCCTCATCTATAGGCAATGCATTGGACACCATGCTAGCTTGTATATCAAACTTAAGGACAGATTACAATCAGCTCCAACAACAGAATGAACGCCTGCAAGAGCACTCGGAGACACTACAACACCGCCTTGCTGCACTAGAGGAGGAAAATGCTCGCCTCCACACACAATTCCAAACTCTCCAAGAGGCTCATAGCATATTGGAGGTACAGTTACAGAACACAGATCAAGAAGCAATACAAGTGGTAGAAGGTCATCTACGGACACAACTGGAACACAATTCAAAGCTTCAACGAAATATGGCCCTACTCAAGCGACATCTTGCTGCCACTCGTGAAGAGAATCGACGCCTGCAATTACAAAATCAGGAAAACCTAGAAGCAGCTATCGAAAGCACACCTGGGGCACCCATCAGCCCATCAAAGTTTCAAGCAGTGACCCCCGACAATATCAAGATCATATTGGAAGACTATGCCATGCTGCTTGAAGCACATGACCTGCTATCAGAGGAACTGGGTCAACTGAAGCAGAAACACCAAAAAGAAACAACAGCAGCCTCTCAAACCACCTCCTCCGCGGCTTCACTTCTCACAGACTCAGAGGCCTTAAAAGATCTCCAGAAGTAGGTCACCAAATTGCAAGCACGTCTACTACAATATGAGAGACCACCTTCCCCTCTAGAGGCTCCCACCGACGAAGAAGTAGTACAAATTCCTGTGGAACAAACATTTGAAGAAGAATACGACCCACAACCCTTCCCAGGAGGCCAACAAACGGAAGAAGCTCAGGACACATTCGAAGCACCACGGCCTCCATGGCTACGTCAAGTGGAGGAAATCGGGAGTTCTCACGAAGAGCGCACAGTAGTGCAAAATCAAGCCATGAGGGTCATAGAGGAAACTGTGCTACAATCTGCTTACTTCAAGAACCTGTCATCGAGACGCCTTATCCTCTCATCTGAACTCCAATACAGGCCTTATTATATTATCCTGGCTGATTATAATGCAGAAATACAGAGAGTCACGGGTAAGATTCCTACCTTTGCTACCCAATTTCAACCCAAAGACCTTCCTCCAGAGGTGCAAAAAGGCAAAATTCATCAACCCACCTGGCGGCAGAAACTTCTAGAGACATATCCAGAAATGCTACACACATGGAACAACGCGCCTTTACATCTCCTATACAATCCATGCTACGGTCCAGTTCCACGCCGCAGGTCTTGGAAGGCATTCAATATCAAAGTGCAGAACAACGCGCAATGCAAGGAATGGCTAAACTACCCGTACATTGCGCCACCACAGGGACCACCGTCGGTAGCATACATGATGGGAACAATTCACCATTGGATGCCGCGATTGAAGCCCATGCCAGATGTGGCGGCTCAAATGATGCTTAAGATTTTAGATATGATACAGGTAGTCCTGAAAACCTTTAAAAATGCAGCCGCACCACAGGTACGTCTACCGGGGTTTACCAATGGAAATTATGATTTAGTGTATGACATGAGCACCACCCCCAGTATTCGTGTGGCTTACGCCTGGCATGCACGCATCAAATACCTCCCTGCATGTTACAAACAAACCTTTGAAGAAATGTTCAGATCAGGTTTCTGGGAGTATCACTCGGAGGTCTTCGCACCGAAGCCAACACACCTGCTCCATCTCTTTGCTTGTGAACAAGCAATGTACTCTGAGTACTACACCACACCGCAACCAGAGGTCCCTGGCGCAATAAATTGGGATGCATTGGAAGCTGATCTAGCAAGAGGCTTAAGGATAGGAGAACACGAACTTGCCACCAATGTCATCCAATACTATATCAACCACCCGATAGAATAGAGGTCTGTCGGGGGCGACAGACACTAGGAAGGGGGGCGTGTTGTGTTGACATACAAGTCAGATGAAGAGCATACTAGCGCAACGGAGGAGTCATGCACAATACGGCAACAAGGCCCAATCAATTTTTCCATGGACCATTTACAACTCAAGTGATTTTAATCACTACCCAAACATTGTAAATTCCATTTTTTGGTAGAATAGACTCCATTTTGTGCAAGCCGAGGAGTCCTCGAGCTTGAGGAGTGTTAGAACTAGCTACATATCAATTTTCATAATTTTTAGACGCTGTTTGAGCTCTCAAATAGGCTCTAGAACCTAATTTTTAACTAGGCCGGACACTAGGTGTGGACAAGACCAAAGCTAGTTAGAAAACTATAAAAAGAGCTAGAGAGCTCATTTTTGGGGCTAGATTGTTTGTGAATTGAGCTTATGTAAGAGGCTTTTTGACTAATGCAAAGAACTCCATTGTTCCTCTCCTTGTTCTTGCCTTGTGTGCGCATGTGTGTGTATGTGTGTGCATGCTTGTGTGCTTCTCACTCACACACTTGTGCCTTCACTTGCTCATAGTCTTCATACTAGTCCTCACGTCTCCAAGGATTGACAAATATGAGGTGAATCTTCTCACGTTGGTACTCACCATTGTGCTTGAGTGACACAAGGAATGGCTCAACTACCCATACATCATGCCACCACAAGGACCACCTTCAATTGCTTATATGATGGCCACTATACACCACTAGATCCATTAGTTGAAACCAATGCCAAATGTCAAAGCACAGATGATGCTGAAGATTTTGGATATGATGCAGATTGTTCTTAAAACGTTTCACAATACACAAGCACCACAAGTAGCTCTATCAGGCTTTAAAAATGGTAATTATGATTTGGTGTATGACATGAGCATGACATCAAGCATAAGAGTAGCTTATGCCTAGCGTTCTTGTATCAAATACCTCCCTGCCTATTGCAAACAAACCTTTGAAGATATGTTCTCTACAAGATTTTGGGAGTATCACTATGAAGTGTTCACATCAAAACCAACACACTTGCTTCAATTATTTGCATGTGAGTAGGTTATGTATTCAGAGTACTATATGACACCACAACAAAATATCCCCAGTACCATCAATTGGGATGCATTGCAATCTGATCTAGCAAAAAAGATTATGGCTCCAAGAACACGAGTTGGCCACCAATGTCATCCAATATTATATTGACCACCCTATAGAGCAGAGATCTATAAGAAGTGAAAAATGCTAGAGAAGAGGGAGTGTTGGCCTACAAGCAATGAGGAGATAGAGCAATCAAGTACAATCCGACACATAAGAGGCCTCATCAATTTTTTCATGCCTTATTTTTAATCAAAAGTGATTTTCATCACTACACAAACATTGTAAATACCATTTTTGGTAGATTTGACTGCATTCTGTTCAAGCAGAGGAGGCATCAATCTTAAGGACTATTAGAAGCACCTATGGATCAATTTTCATCATTTTTAGACTCCGTTTGAGCCCTCAGATAAGCCCTAGAACCAGCTAATTTTTAACTAAGCTAGACACTACGTCTGGACAGGGCCAAAAGCTAGTCAAAAACTATAGAAAGAGCTAGAGGGCTTATTTTTTAGGAGAGTTTGTTAGAGATTTGAGCTTTTGTAAGAGAACTCTTGAGTAATAGAAAGCACTCCATTGTTCCTCTCTTTGTTCTTGCCTTGTGTGTGTGTGTGTATATGTGTGCATGCTAGTGTGCTTCTCACTCACACACTTGTGCCTTCACTTGCTCATGGACATTATACTAGACCTCACATATCCACAGATTGACTCGATCTCCTCACATTGGTACTTGCTATTTTGCTAGAGTAACAATCCTACAAAAAAAATATAAGATTTTTATTTAAAATAATAACCCATGAATGTCAAGG